>OW679197.1:93325530-93637417 GCA_940337035.1 Agriotes lineatus
AAGTATAACTCCAACAAAAACAAGTGCAGCCCGTGAATAGTCCAAAGCAAAATGGATAGAATTATACTCGGCATTAACCTCTATGATAATCTACTACGAAATAAGGCTAAAGTAACCGACGTGGTGGAAAAGGTAGCAAAAATAAAGTGACAATGGACAGTTCATATTGCCCGACAAGATCGGAGTAGATGGTCCAACTCATACCTACATTGAAGACTGAGAACTGCCAAGGGGTCCAACCCGGCAGTTCACAATAAATATATGTAGATGACGACACACATATTGCTAGTGGAAAATGGTTTCACGTAGCACAATGTAGACAAAAATTGAGTGAACTAGAATAGGTTTATATTCAGGAGTTGATTAGTTGAAGGCTGGAAAAGAAAGAAAGAAATCGTCAAATTAGATTAACATGGGCTGCTTATTCATATTAAAAATTGATATAAACATATCAGTAAAACCAGTCTGTAACCAATATACGCTCGACCTGATAACTGACTAAACAAGAAGTTAATGAAAACGCATCACAAATATGTGCAATAGTGAATATCAAAAATGTCCATCAAAAATCGACAACAAACACTGCTGGAGCGTGTGGTTGGAATCTGACACAATTCGATAAAAACCCCAAACCACACAAATATTTAACAACTGATGAATACTTATTTCGACAGCTATGCTGCCATCGTCAGTAGCCGAAGTTATGCTCTTCTCCAGTTCACCAGTGAAAGTGGTAAAGTGAATTGGTGAAGAGCTTATCATCGGCCAACTTTGTCATGTTAGTTTCTCTGCAAGGCTACGGACGGTGGCAGCTTAGCTGCCAAATTACGTATTTAGCAGTTGTTAAATATTTGTATAGTAAGAGGTTTTTAACGAATTGTGAAAGATCGACAGACAAATGAATGCATACTTGGCAGAATATATTACAGCTATTGCAAAAATAATATGAAATGGAACTATATGGGGCGGGTGACGTCAGACTGTAGATAAATGAAGACAAGAGAGTGTTAAAAAAAGTATCCAACAGAATATTAAAAGATAAGAGTGATAATCCATTTGAATTTCCATAACAAACCGCTAAACAGAAGAAAGAGAGCGTGAAAGAGACTATGGCTATGAATATGAAATGGAACCGGAATATCAAATATTTTTTTGAATAAAAAATCTCGCATATATTAAACAAGTGTAGATCGAAGGGTAAGAACATTAACATAAAGAACGCACCACTAACATGAACATGGGCGAAAGAACTAGAAAGCAAACGAGGCTTATATTCTGTTCAACAATACATCTAATTGGTATATTTCTGAAGTCTTTCCAGTTTTTATGGTGAATAAGGACTAAGAGGGACTAAGTGACGGTAAAAGTATTTTAATGCAGGTTAAGCTGATTCGACAAGACAAGACATTTTCTTCTCTCATGGTGAACTAGAAATTCGAGTTTCTAATTAGAATAGAGAATAGAAACGTATTAAACGAATTAATAGAACGAATTGGAAGTGCCCAACCATCCCATGGTATAGAAAGTAAGAACTCTATAAATATCCTAGATGGAAATACTAATGTTAAATACGGAACGCAAGATAAGCAAGTAATAGTAATAGTTCCTACTATCCCCACTATCCTGAAAAAAAATGTTAATTTTTTACTTTGTCATATTTTCAATAATTATCGGTAGAATTATCAATAAATATTATAGGCAAATAAATAAAAACTGAATGGTGATGGTGCAATAGAGACATAAATAAAATTGGCAAAATCAAGAAACTCGTCACTAAAATTTCTACTAACAAAAAGATTATTGGGTATCATAGGTACTTTACAAAAACAAAAATAAATATTTATTCTGAGTGAAAAACAGTAACACACAAATAGAAAATATGAATATATATTGAAGGAAATTGTCCAAAATACAAGAGGGGCCAGTCTCTAAACATCCCTCTTTACATGCACTCCTTTCAATCAAGATTCTTAGAACAAAGTAAGGCAACGTTCAGCATTTTATACGCATGAAGCGGTAGACATTTCTAAGCGATTACCTGTTTTTGATCTATCGAATGATTTGCATTTAGAAATATGTTCCTCAAAGTACCATCCATTGGAAATGAGATAGCTTACGGATAACAGTGTTCAAAATATACGTTTTTAAATTTGATTATATATTGGATAATTTCCTTATTTATGTTATCTGAACGATATTTCTTAAAGCTTTTTTTTATTAGATCAATATAATTTCATACCCATAATATATTCGGGACTTAGGCAATCCTTGTACCTTTTTTTATACTAAATCGTTGTTTAGTTCTAGGTCTGCAATTTGTAAGAGGTTTAAAAATTCGTGTGTTACATATGCAATGGTCGCGTGCTCACTTTGGAGTACGTTAAGTGATTTTCGAATGTGAAAAAGTGGTTCTTGCCAACGTTTTGCTTAAAATTACGGTATTTGAAAAAATTTTTGCTATTCTTCTTTCCAAATCGTTAGAATACTACGTCACAATTCTATTGCAAAATTCTCTGTTTCTCAGATATACATTCAGGCAATTCACGTGACTAATCCATCGTGCTTCCCCAGGAAGCTGAGGCTTTGAAGCACCTTTATAATGATTTTTAACATACATGTTCGACCACTTGTGCCAGAATAGCTGCATTCAAAAAATATAAAGTGCATCTGTATGAGACGAATGCGTTGCTCTCAGCATCTTCATTTGCACTCGTCTATAGGTCACTTCTCATTCTTTCCATTTATGCCTCGTCACTTACAAAGGACCTAACAGTACATTTATATTTCATTCTACATTCTTCAGTCGCTTTTCTTGCAGGTGTTAAGCAATATGCACTGTCTGTATGATTCGTAGTCAATTCTATGCTCGAAAGGAAAAATGACCTTTACACAATTTACAATTACATTATTATGGATCCTTGATCAGCCATGTTGCATGAGCGTGACTGTTTTTCCTTCTAACTAGGGGTAATGTTCACTACATCAGTGATATGTGGATGGTGTTAATGTGGAAGATCGTAGTGTATCCATTAGTGATATTTCAGAAATTGTTGGTGTACGTACAGCTTCTGATACCGTGCGATTTCTATATTATTGGTCTAGGAACGAGTCTCCCTTTTTAATCAAGTTAGAAGTGCAGGTGGCTGTTCAAGGATTCTTCAAGCAGCAGCCGTGAAAATTTTATGAGCTTGGTGACACCCTGAAAAAAGTGTCTTCATTCACCTAATTTCGTAATTATCTACACCGCAAGGTAAAACGAGGATAAATACGTTTCTACTGAATAATTACGCCAAGTATTTAAATCCGGGATTAATTACAATTTTGCTGTTCTAGTACATGCAAATCATGGAGATTATTATAAGACACGTTGTTGAATGCATATATCTAAATACCGTTGCGCAGGAATAAATTTACGTAATAAATATGAATAATGTTGCATAAATATGATGAGTTTTAAGTTACCCTGTTATGTTGTATGGCTAAATAATTGACATGTTCCATATAAATGGCTACCATAGTTTCTGTCCTTTACAAATCTATTCGGGCATTATTATCGATCTGTATTACACATGCATGTCTTCTAAAGAGATAATCCATAACCGATGAAAAATTTACAATAACTACATAATCATCATTTCAAAACTTGATCCTTTGTTCAAAATATTACCGACATGCCCCTGCAATAACACCAGAGGCGAGAAGTCAATAATTCCATTTGTAGAATGATTGAAATTGCCAGGTACTCTCATAATAACAAACGAAAACATTTGCCCAACGTTCTAATTTCACATGTTTATTTGTGTTTCCAAATAAACACGTGTGCATTAGCGGAATTAAAGGCAGAATATTAATAGTGGCGCGCATACCGATGTAGCCCATTATTGTGGCCATTGTTCATTTCGGTCTGTTCGCAACAATCTATGCAATGCAATTTTCGTATTAATTTAAATAGAATGTGTCAGCCTGAGACAATGAAGTAAGATAAGGCGCTTTGGCCATTGTACGGCTTCCGTACGTGTCGGCGTGAATGGAGATTACCCTTGCTACGAGGGTGGCTGTGGTGGCCCACGCCACCTTCGACCAGGTGCCACGACTGGCAGATGTCTCTCCCGCCGCCAGACAGATGCTTCGCGTGCGCTTGATAAACTGTTAAATAAATGTTTGATGAGCGATATTTTAGTAGCTTTGTGTTCTTCCGCAAATGGAAGACGTATTTTAACACCTTGTGATTTACAAATACTTCGATAGCTGATAGCGCTGGCGCTCTTGAAGAAAGCCGTCTTTTCTTAAATGTTTCATTTTTGGAATTCCTTGTTCCGCTTCCGGTTGAATACAAGCCCTTCGTTATATCCGTCAGAAAAATATGTAAAATTGTTGTCTAGTATGCAGGAAGCAGGTTGCTTACATAAAGGGGGAACTAGAGGTCAAACTACTGAATTTGTTAATGTCATGATAAGTACATGATAGACAAATGTGGTTTTGCTACAACTTATTTTTTTTACCTTTAAAAACTGCCATTTTAAACTTTAATGGGCAGTTTGACTTTGTGATGATTTGAGAACAATAAGCTTATAGCATTTAAGATGGACATGACTAAAATATGTGCCTATTAAGTATAAGCTTCATATGAGAACAAGATGAAATATAGTTCCTAGTCATAACTTGCACTGTGATTATAAACTAGTGAGCAACTCAGGTAAATGGCATCAAGATGAATTATTTAAATTTAAAAAACACATTAGCGATAAGGATAAACCATAGCTGATTTTAAGTAACATTGATGATCAAGGTGAACGTGACTTTCAATGTGGTTATGGAAATGTGATCTTTAATTTCTTTTCCACACATGAAATGCTACTTAAATCAAGGGGTTGAATTGCGAACTGTGCATTGAAAGTCATATAGGGTTAGTATAAAACATTTATTGAAAAATAATTAAATTAGTGAGGGAAACTCAGTTCTTCATATTTTCATAGCGTAATGGTCAGTTTGAATGCCTAAAGGTTAGAAATGGTAAGATATGGGCGATAATTTCTCTTACTTTTTAGTGTTTTGTTGCTACCTTTTTCTACAAACAAAATGCATTATTCATAGCTTCTAAACGAAATTTGTAGCCAATTTGAACGTGTAACGGTGATGCCTATCGGGAACTATAATAATTCTCGTTTTCATCACGAAACTTTCGATGATTATCTAGTTCTCGTCTCTATTTCGCCTCGGTAAAGCTAATATTCTCAAGATGATCTTGTGGAAAAGACATACAGAATGAAAGAAGCGCATTTCTTTCATATTAACCCAGTTTGAATCTTTCAGCTTATAAGAAATTCTTTCATATTTTCGTATTCCAAATATGAGGCGTAAGCACGAGTTCTGAATCTTCTTAATTCTAGCAGTATTAAAGTAGTTAAATATGAATCATAAACATCGTTACAATAATCAAAACAGGAAAAGATGAATGCATTACATAAAACGATTTTCGCATTTACACTTAAAAAGTGTCGATTTTGATAAATAATTTTCAAGGAACTATATGACTTTCGCAGACATTTTGATATATGTTTAGTAAATTTTGACATGCTCAGAAACTGGGATTCTATCTTGGCCGCTAATAAATTTACTTCATTAGAAATTTCCGCTCGATCACCTTCCTACCAAAAAGTATAGCTGCAGATTTTTTGGAGTACATGATGAGGCAATGTTTTTTTGAATATTGTAATTAACTCTCTAGATCAAAATTAATTGCTGCAATTGCCTGTTTAACTTCATGCGGAAAGAAAACCAAAAACAGATGGGTATCATCCGCGTAAAAATGATAGTCGCAAGATGATATTACTGAATAAAGTTGCGACGTGTGCACTGAAAACAGTATTGACCCTAAGATTGGCCTCTGTGGAACCCCTTTGTCTATATTTGTATAAGACTATAGATTATTCGAATATTTTACACACTGCCAACGGCCAGTGAAATAATGGAATGGACACAGTACTACAAAAACTTATATAAGATGTTGAAGCCGATAAATAAATACTCGAGATAACACATGAATATGTCAAACAACCGCTGCAAAAATGAAAAAGTAGAAAGTCATCGGGAGAGGATGCAACAGGGTGGGGCGGAATGGAAGGGCATTTTTGAAATGAGAATAATTCAGCTGTTTTTTAACTAAAAAAAAATATGTTCTGCAAATGATATCAGGCAGATGTCAATTGCCCTAAGTTCTGTTGAAATGGCTTCTTCGTCTACGTTGATAGACCTCGAAATTTGCAAGAGTTGAAAGAAGCCATGGAGCAGAAAAAAAATTGGTCAAAGATATACAGAGCGACCACTTGGAAAAAAGCAAATTCTGCAAATTTTTGCTTGAACTCAATAACTATTAACCAAATAGAAGTAATATTTTGCACACAGCTCAGGTTTTACTTTTAACTAATACGCATATATTTTGGACCTAACATATACAGGGTGAACACTCTGCTTGGGTCCCATCGTGAGCGCGTCGTTTATACCGCTGTTGTAAGCCCACAATGTAAGCGGTATTCGGTGGTTCAGCGTAAGAGGGCCGGCAAACCATTGCGGTCCGTGTCCGAGTTCGAATCCCACCGGCCACAATGTTTTTTCTATGTGAAAACTGATGTAATTCGCATCACTTATGCGGGGGAAGAGTCGTGTAAACCCCTGGACAGATTTTTTACTTCTGCAGTCCCATTTTTACCATATTTTTTGTTACAAAATATAAATTTTTTGTAGACACGTTTATCTTTAAACAAACAACATCTAGGCATTGTTCAACTACACTTTGTCCTTTAATTCTTCGTCTGTCACAGTCACAGCACAATTTAATTTACAGTCTCCTCATGTGGAATCCAATATTGCCAACTCCTACAACTACATTAACAATGTTGCTGTAAGAAATGCTAAAAATATGCAAGCTCTTACATGAAACGCAAATACTAAGGTACAATACAGAAAACTAATAAAATTAAAGTATTCGAATTTTTATTTATGGTACAATTCGCAATTTATTGTCGTTTTCCACATAGTTTTCCATTTTCCTCACATCTTGTACAATTTGTTTTGCCTTTTCGTATTTTGTATTTCTCTACTTCTGTTCCCACTTCTTCTATCCAGGTTTTCATGGGTCTTTTTTTGTGTTCGTCTATACATATTTTTGTTCATATACTTCTTGTTGCTTTTTCCCTGCTCATAATACGCATGTGGCTAACCCTTTTCATCTGACCTTTGATAGCTCCAGTTATTAGGTTTATTTCCAGGTTTGCTCTATGCCTAGATATTCTTTATTTTGTCCACAATCGTGTTTTCTTCTATTTTCTGAGAAATCTCACATCCATACTTCGTATATAATGTCTTCCTCTGGTGGTCTGCGGTTAGTTATGATTTCGACCCCGAACTTAGTATAGAAAGAGCAATAGTTTGGTTTCTTTTGGTATCTGTCTACCTGTTGGTTCTTTTCTTGCTTTTAACTTATTTTCTGGTTTTTCATCTTGTGTTATTATCGATTTTATATATTTAAATTTATTTTTTTTGCTCTAGTGGTCCAGTATTCTTATCTTACCTCGGTTGACTTCCTCAAACTTTCTTTTTAACCTTCCTAAATTGGTATTTAATGTTGTTTCTATTTTTAGTTATTAATATCTATCATTTCATCTGCGTTCACCCACATGCAGCTGGGGCCCAGGCCCGCTGGCTACCGAATTTAAGTCCCCAGCGATGCACGATGTTCGAGTTGTTCATACTGAACTATGCTGAATTACAATATTTAAATCTAATTAACAATAAAAAAGCATGCAAATACAAACTATGTTTGTAACTTTCCAGTCGAGGAAGACCAGATGCCTGTTTCAAGCTTTAGTGATAACAATAGGTATTTTTTGTTGAAAAGTTATTAAACTCGTTACTCCAGCCTTTATATAAAAAAGTAACAAATGTAGAAGTATGGAGTAGCGCCAATAAGCTGCTTAAAATGTCAGTTTTGAAAAAGGAAAGATCCATGGCGGGATTAGAATCCAGTTCCAGGAAACTTGTATTGCTACTGAAGACCTACTAAACAACTAAACTACGAGTGTATAGTTTTAACGCATATTGAATATGAAGGTGCATATCTTTGAGTATACACATAGTATTCAATGATAATAATAATGACTAATAAAACTTCAAATAATGCTTATGATCTGAATATTGAATGACAGTTTTTATTGAGGCTATAACAATATTATACCTACTATATACTAATATGTACGTAAAAATTTATGACTTTTCCAAACTGAAAGTTCAAAGCTGCGATAAGTCCGCATCTGAAAACTTGCTTTCCAGAGTAAACTGTATTTTTCGTTCTTTAATCTTAGTAAATTTTTAAAATTATAAGCCTATTATTCGAAATTTACCATATTAAACGCATACAAAAAATATCTCTGCAGGCTATAACCGGATTGTTTTGTTATATCAAGATTCCTACGCCAATGTAAACTTTCATCTGTTTAGGGAAGCGCTAAGGTACTTACGAGGGTAGGAGAATGTTATGCAAGAAACGAGCAAAAAACCTTTGCTCATATTTCACGCCTCCAACACTGGGTTCGCTTCTCTCAGTTGTATATGTGTTAATAAAGCCCTTTTCTTATGTTTATCATGACACCGTTGCAGCATTGATTATTATTTATTTGTTAGTACTAAAAGGGCTGGTCACATGCGTAGGTTTAAAAATTTTTCTGAAATTTAAATGCATTTTGATGCGAAAAATGGTATTAAAATAAAATATCATATGTCATGTCTACTGTGTAAAAGATGCATTGAAGTTGATATACAGGGTGTCGGTATACCCACATTGTCATGTGTGAATTAACGAAAACAGTAAAGCGTAGCGTTTTTTGAGCAAATATTCCTCTGTGCAATATAGAAATATATTGCAATTATATTAATTTTAGGGATTTAAGCAACACCCTAGATTTATTTCCAAATGTGTGAAAATATTTTCGGTGATTTATATGAGAAGGTATTTGTAAATTTGCATCTATTGTAGCAATTGTTTCTAATGTGTACCTTTAAATTGCGTTTATCAATAGACTGTCCGGTTAGTTAAACAAAAGATCCAAGAAACATGTTGGGAAATCTGTGAAATTTTTTATTATGGATATACAAAGCGTCTGGCGGTTTACTTGAGGTTAAACAGTTTTAATTTGAAATAGAAATTACAAGTTATTAGCTCACTTGTCCCAATCTAAATTTTAAAACTTTAGGGGCAACTTCTCCAGCAGCTTTATTGGTATTTAAAGCTGTGTGTCACAATATTCTAGATTAATCTATTTTGTGCCATTATTATCATTAGATAATCTGAATATAGTTAGAAAATTTGCAGTTTTTAAAACTTTTGTTGTTTTTTCTGTGACTCTTGCGGTCAATTTGAGTTTTAAAAATATTAATTTCATAATGAAACGGAGATACTGGAGTTTCTTTTATTGTTTACTGTGTATCTCACAGGATGGGCTGCTTAAAATTGTATACCGTGAATATCTACTAGACCTTCTGTCAGTATCTAAGCGTACATTCATCTAAAATGCATTTCTTATTATATTGGAAAATGCACAGGTGGTATGCAAGTATGAAGATGGAATAGAAAGCAGCATGCAAACCTTTGGAGCGGTGGATTTAAGCAGGACGTTCAATATTGCCAAAGCATTTTCAAATATTCAGTAGCTCCAGATTAGCAAATTATATGATATCCAAATCCTCTTTTTTACTATACTCATTACTTTGTGGTATATGCAGATATATTTACCTATTTATGATTGATTCGGAGAATGGAGCAGCCTCTTTCATTTCGCTGATTTTTCATATTCGACAATAACACGGCTTTACAAATTTACACTTGTCGGCGGGGGTTTGAATTTCAATAGGTCCTTATACCTAAATTATGTTGCTTTGAAGTCAAATATAACAAAAAAATTTTTCTGCCACATCCAGATACATCCCAATTGAAGAAACAACAAAGCAATGATTTTTATAGAAGTATAGAACTTTATTGTAGTTAGTAATGAGGTAATGACAAATTGATAGGATTTCATTTTCATATATTAAAACTGCATAAATACCAACAAATATTAACCAAAATTCTACGACTGTCATGATCAGACCTTCCGCTCGTTGTTTAAATAGTTTTTTTAATGTACAGCCTTTGGCTTCTCTCTTTTTCAACGTAGTAAAACCAGGTTAAAGTGAAATCGCAGAAGTCAGTAGTGAATCGGAGATAAGCATTCGTTACATTAATCGATGAACTTTGGTTATATTACGTTCTCAAGTATTCTATTCAGTAGGTATCCATAATTTCTAATTACAGATTGCGCAAGTTAAATCTTCCTAGACATTAGCACAAGCTATTTCAATAATTTAAGCAAAGCCATTTATTCTCAGTAGTTACCGCCAGATTTGAACCGGTCGATCGCGCTAAGCATTTTCTTGCTGTTTCAGCAACAATGTTGCAGACTCATCAATCAAAATAATGCGCTACTGTCTACCAGGAACTACCTATGAGTAGTTCAATATTTGCTAGAATCTATAGGGAAATAATTTGCTGAAGTGGTTCGGTAATATGCCAGCGAACTAATCTAAATGTGAAACAGTCCGAGACCTGACACAAAATTAATAATTACTTTACTTTGATATTAGGTGACGCAGAGCCTTCGACGAGTTATTGATGTATTCGCTTTTTTTTATCTTCCATTAGTAATTTTTAAGTTTTCATGATATGTGGATATGGGTGCGTTAAACTAAGTATTAACTAAGTATCTAACAAAAGATGTGATACACATTTTATCTTGTTCTTCATACCTACAGTACCTACAGCAATGGACGAGTAATTGATCTCAAATATTTAACATTCTTCAATTCAATCGGAAGTGCTTAATCAAAACCAGTGACGTAACAATTCTTCGATGTGTTGCGTCTTCACTCTTCACTTGACTTTGGCGATCAACTCTAGCTACATTATTGTATTAGAAACCGCACTAAATAGCCCGACTGATGTGATTCTTATCCAATTTATTAATTTCTTAGCTGAGATGCCTTTTCATCTGGCCTCTTCTTTTCTTCGACCTTTCCTTATGGTAATAACTACACCAAGTGTCCATTATGGCTAAGCCTTTTGAACTACAAGCAAGCCTATAATACTATCAAAATATAAGCATTGTTACAAGTCCTAAACAACGCTTGAATTGACCGTAGATACTCGAATCTTATCAGACAAACAGGTGCAGATAATGAGACACCAAAACATTTTATCCTAGTGTTAGAAGACGCCCTGAAAGGGGTGAATTGAGAATAACAAGTCAGGATGACACCATGCGAGGTTCACGGATGACTATGTCATCTTTGGCCAAAGCAAAACGAATTGACGAGTCTATTAACCGACATAGATGAGGCATCCACAAAAGTGGGATTGGAGCTAAACGTTTGTAAAAGTAAGTACATGACGAATCAAGAAGAAGAAAAATACGCAGGAAATATAATAGAGAAGGTAAATTGCTACAAATACTTTGGACAGATCATAATAGCTGAATAAAACGAGAAATTGAGGTTGTTGAAAAATGAAGATCAATTTAGACTCCATAGAGAAAATCATATAAGCAATTTATACTGCCAGTGACAAACCTACGACACTCTGCTGTGAGTCCTAACAATATCAATATTAAACGTTACAAGCGAGCCTTGAAAAAGCTGAGAGGACAATTGTTGGAATAACATTAACAGACTGAAAAAACAACATATGTATAGGGCCGACAACTGGAATAGACGATGTTCTAAGTAGAATAGCTTCGCTGAAGTGATAAAAGAAAAATCATTGGAAGAATAGCTGTTGGTCGTAAAAGATGACGAAGTATTAGGAAGGCTTATATTCAAAGAACAGTTAACAGCTAAGGAAGGAGCAGACCATTTTTCATTAAGTGTCCATAGTATTTCCGTCATGATTTTCTATTCTAGATAGAACTGCTTCATTCTTAATGTGGTACACTTAATTTATGCGTAGAAGTCTGTGATAGCATCAATATTCAAACTTTGTATTGGTTTTAACCTACAGCATTGCAGATTAAACAATACTACTGAGAAAGCCTGACATCTTAAAATTCTAGCCCTGCTATTAAACTTTAACTGTTTCAATGTTGCTGAATCTGTTCTTTAGCTTTAGATATTCTTCGCTTTACTTCTTTAGTATAGCGTTCTTCATTTCGTTAGCATCCTAGGTACCTTTATATAACTATAAGCTTAAGTAGGTTTGGTTTAAATATTGCGATGGTATTTAGCCCTCAAATCGGCTCTGATTGCAGTACAAACAAATGACAAATTAAATCATTAAAGCACAGAGTTGTAATAATGCAAGCATCTGAGAAAATTCACATAAATTGCCAAATCATATTAACACTGGTATAATTCGCCAATGAAATTGATTGTAATTGAATAGGCACAGAAATATGGAAGCTCAAATTCCGTGTATTGGGTTTAGCAATATAATTTTAATCGTAATATAATAGATTTGCACAAACTAAAAGCCGAATCTAAATTAATTAAGAACTGGCACAAAAAGTTCAAGTTAGACACAGCTTAAAAATGGAAGCGTAGAAAGTAAAGTCATTAGAGAATGGGTAGCAAATGAACATTTTTAATAAAGGTGAGAACAAGAATGACTAGAAGAATAAGGCAAAGAACATAGAAAAGCCAGGCAAGTCATTTATTACATGAAAATACAAGACTTGGGGATTTGAAGAGATTGAAATAGCAAGAAATTAGATGGAATTCAAATAAGCAAGAAATTAGACAATGTTGGTGGATTAAAAAACTAGTCAGTGTAGTGATAAACAATGGGCATTTAAGTGTGGTAAAAAAATCAAGTGAGTGGCGCATAAAAAAACGTTGAGAAATAAACAACTCCAAAAGACAATAATTGTAGTACATAAGAGTTTGTAAATAACTGATAAAATTTGTTAAAATTAGATTATAAGTTATGTTTTTGTACCTGGTTGATTTCCTACAATTCAAATCTGTAGACAGTGTTTTGTCAATTACGACAGAGGATAGCAATTGTTTAAAATAAATTGGTGAAAGCTATCTGAATTTGCTCTGACTTTAATTCAAGTTTTTTTATAGAAGGCATAAACGTATAAAAAAATAAATAGCACCATCGTAATCAGCGAATTCGAGTGTATCAGCACAATTGGAGGCAAGAGATTCCAGGTATTTGAGTTTTTGGCGTTCCGAGGCAGGTTCGGCAGTTGGCGAATTCCTGCGACATCAGTGAGCAGCATCGTGGGGAGGCATAGAGTGGCAGGATTTTTCCGGCAGCTCCACACATCAGGCCAGAACACAGCCCAGCATCACGAGCCGCCCGGGGAGCAAGATTTTAGCCAGAATCAGCATAAAAAGGGGTCCCGAATCTACGAAAGTGAGGTTAGTGGATTTAAAAATTTCGACTCGCGCAATCGGCGTGAAAATTTGGGCATACCGTGATTGCGACCTGGAGAACACGAAAATCATAACAGTTCCCGTGGATGGCGTGGTGTTTTCCCAGGATTTGCAATTAAAATCGTCAGTTGGAGGCACCAAGAAACAAATACGAATACGGCGTCCTTTTTAAGAATGCACCAATAGCACACGATCGGGAAAACAAAAGAATACATAGACGCCACTTGAAGGCAATTATTCAAAATCTTACCATCAAAATTTGTTCATTTAATTGTTGATAAATCAATTTCACACGCGAGCTGAAAATAACTCGAACTTGGTTTGATAGAATTGACATTTCAGTTTAACAACGGCACATTACGCCTACATTTCAGGTCAATCTGCCTACTTTTCAGAGGCGTACCGTAAAATTTTTAACTAGGAAAGTCAGGAACCCAACACCTGAGATTTTGAGTTTTAATTTCATGTCTCTGTTTAAAATTGAGCTAGCGAAGTCATTAAATCAGATGAATGGATTAGATAAAGGGCAAACTACCACAAGAGTAATTCTCAATTTTGGCGTACCCAACGAAATAAATTAAGCAGTCAGTTTGATCTTAATAAATAGTAGAACTAAATTAAATATTGTGTGGTGACTCTTTTATTTTATTACATTAATTATAAACATACAAATATTATACGATTAAGGGTCATTGCAATATATATTCGCTGTTAAGTAATGGGTCTTACTAATCACGATAACCATAACAGAAAGGAAGAGCGTGTCATCAACATACCTTGTAGTTATTATTAATACTTACTCCATTAATCTTCCTTCACCTAAATTTTAAGGCTTTTTGGATACCGTTTCAGAGTAAAGTATCGGTGAGAACACTTCCATCTGGTACCTCTCCTAAGGTTAAGTTCTTCAGACAATCAATCTTCCGCCCTTGCTGGTGCCCTTTGCTCCATAAATAGATTTACAATATTTCGTTGGTCTTTGCCATCTATTCCTGACGATTTCAGAAATTTACGAGGCGCAAATTGTAACGCAGTTTACGCCTCTAAGTCGCTGTGTCATTATCTGAAACCTACGCAACCATTGTGCCAAAATTTTCCTCTCTTTGAATTAAATATGAATATGGATTTAACGTTCTTTTGGAGTATTGCCTGTTACATAAAGATATACGGTGTTAAAAAGATCTATGGAATCTAATATGTTGTTTTCTATACGCTTTGGCATGTTATGTATTGACTATTAACTCGACATCGATTTTGAGACCGACCACCACCTCAAGGTATGTGATAAACCATAAAACCATTATTTCACATGGTTTAACTAACGTGGAAGAAATCTATTTGCAGGTCTTTTTTTCATCTATGACAGATTTTGGGATTCTTTTCTCTGTCTTTCTCCTGTCTCGCGTCCTGTGATTGTTCGTGGATGACGAAGGTGAAGCCGCTAGAGGAGGCGGTAGCACATGAGGAACGCAACTTACACTTTTTTACTCTATGATATTCTTGTATGGCGTCTAGACCCGCTATTAAGACTGCAAAAGGAACTAACGAAAGATACGAGCGCATACGTTTGGTAAGTTGTGTGTCAAAGTATATATCATGCACTCCAAATGTTTGGAAGTTGCGTCTATTCATTAGTTGTTTATGACTCTTGCTTTTTTGACTTTCTGGCCAATTAGTCTTTGTGGTTTATAGATTTAATAATTTTGTTTATTTTGCAATTACGTGTAGCTTTATTTTTGAATTGTTACGATAGCAGAAGAGTTTCCTTTCTTTGATAGCGCACCATGCCGTCTAGGAAAAGCTGATTCGTATGACACGACAAGATTAATTAATTAAAAATGCGCTTTGTTGTCGAGAGGCTTCTAGATAAGCGTTGCGTAACATGATGTACGCTAGGGTTTTTTGTAAGAGCCTAATTAGGTTGTGTGGCTGTGGCTGTGTGATTCCAGCACCATTTTAATGAATTAAGTTTTGCTACATAATATGTGTAATTTTTACATACGAATAAGTTCTTACGCAAATATTTACAATATTTAAATTCTGGGAAGACATCACTTTTATATTTTTGGATGAGACATGGATTTACAAAAACGGTTCTCAAATTCGGCGATGGGTAAAGGAAGATGATAAAAGAATGCAAAATTTCAAAGTTAAAAGTGAAGGTAATAGATTTACGGTATTGCACGCTGGTTATAGGGGTGGGTTTTTGGAGGGATGTGAACTTCTATTTACCAGTAAAAATAATGATGCCGATTAGAGATGGGCGCGTGAGTGAGTTTTCACTCACGTCACGCAAGTTTCACTCTTGCTTTAAACACTCACGTTTACGCACGTTCACGCTCACGTTCACGGCGTGACACGCCACTCACGACGTGACACGCCACTCACGACGTGACACGCAGCTTTTATTTAAAAATTTAAATTCAGATAGAACAGAATCAGCGTACATAAATCAAACAAGTAGAGACACTCACTGTCGGTTCCTTTGATATCAAAATACCGATTTTGATGACCTTGAACGGCTCCTTGGGGGGGGGGGGGGTATTTTCCGATAATACTAATAGATGGCGCCACTACTTTATCACATATGATTGGTAGCAGAGTCAGTAACTGGCTCTCTAATTGGTGGAACTTTGTGCTGCCATCTGATAATCAAGCTTAGAAATACCCCCCGAGTTACTGCCCCAGGCACTCTAGACAGGTTTCAACATTTGGCATGAGTGTCTACTTGTTTGATGTACGTACGCTGACAGAATGTTCAAATTTAAAACCAATGAAAAAACCCTAAACAGAACTAAAAATATGATTTGCAACGTTTTCAGCTTTAACTCGAGTATACAAAACAAAACATTACTTTTATTAGAATCATAAGTTCATCTACACATCTACACAATAAATTTGTTTAAAAATAAAACGTAATCAACATTTTCAGTGTTACGTCGGGGCACCCTGCAGTTTTTTATTCGTTACTAAATATTTAACGTGAAATTAACGTGAAACGTGAATCACGCCTTGGAAATTTTCACTCACGTTCACGTCACGATTTTCAAATATTAGTCACGTTCACGATGTGACACGCGGTGACCCGACGTGACACGGCTGTTTTCACGTCACGCGCACATCCCTAATGCCGATTACCACAAGACCATGGATCGGGACAAATTTAAAAATTGGGTTGTAAATCAGTTAATTCAGGCTTTAAATAAATTTAAAAAAGTGTGTTGTAGTAATGGACAATGCACCATATTATTCGTTTTATTAGAAAAAAAACCAACAAAAAGTAAAAAAAAAATCAATTTTGGTAAATTATTTAGCAAAACATATAAATTTAAGTGAATCTGGATTAAATCTCGAGACTAAGAAAAAACTTTGGGAACGAATTGATCCAATTCTTTTGCAGCATAGCTACGAAGTACTAAGACTTCCGCTCTATCACTGCCAGTACGGTGCCATAGAAATGGCATGGGCATGTTGCAAAACGCATTATAATAAACACATTAATGACCCAAAATTCTCCTTTAAAGAGAAGGTACAAGTGGTTGGGAAAGATTCTCTGTCAAAATTTTCTTGAGATATGTGGCATAATAATTGTGTTAATCGTATAGAGAAGCTAATTTCTGACGACTGGAAAAAGCATATGGGCGATACGCCAATAGACAACATTCCATTTATTATCCTTCTTGCAGAAGACTTAGATTCTGACGACGAGCAATTTTTATCGGAATCTGAAAATGAAATAGATATGGAAGAATGTGCATAAAATACAAGTATGTCAATAATTGTTGCACTACTTTCTCTGCATTTTCTATTACTACATTTCTTAAAATTGTCCAATAATTTATTATTCTTTCAATTTGTCGTTTAATTACAATTACCTTTAATTTTGCAAACGTTCATTATGTTTATTTTCAAATATTGTTTAATAATTAATAAATTTGCAATATTTTACTATGCTGTTGGTTTTACCCACTATTATGATATATCTGTCAAGATGACAATCATTTTTTAGTGGAAAAAGAGAACTAAAAATCTATGTACCAACATTATTAAAACTAGGGACCCTGCAGGAATGCAACTTATCCCCTAGAAAGTTGACATTGAAAATTATTATAGAAAAAAATGTACTTTAATATACAAATGTTTTTTGGAAATGTAGCGTGTAGTGCACCTGGAGTTATTTATTCATGTTCAAAATACAATCAGATACAAAAAACAGGTCAATATTTTTCAAGTCACTCATGAAAACAGAATTCCTATTTGGGAGTCAAAGAGAATTTGAAAAAGTCTCATGATGAAAGCGGAAATACAATTATTGCAGAAAACTTAAAGGTATTATTTCTAAAGCACACATAAATCTATTCTATAAGGTTCCAGAGGCAATCTAAAATCTAATGTAATATTTATTTCTAACAAAACAAATGCTTTGAGCGACTTAGGAATTATCAAAGTATATCATTCTTTTCCTTTTCGTATATTTTTAAAGAATACTTAAACAAATTTTTCATAACGTTGCCATAATAATAATATACAAAATGTGTTTTTATAAAGAATACTGCAATAAAATTAGCGAAATCGTTTGCATTTTCAGCAAAATTTTAGTTTAGATTAACGCTATTGATCTTGCCACACTTCAGTTTTCGAGAAATGATAAATCAGGTTTAATTTCGTTCATGGTGTGTTCAGGTGTCCGCGATGGTGATTAAGGCACCTATAACTTGCTAAAGGCTGTATTATGTTTTCAGGTGGCTGCAAAACGCATTTTTTTGTTAGTGTTAGAAATGTATCTTCATTGCGAAGAATATTTTGCTCTTTGTTGTTTTGAATAAAAACAAATCCTTTGGAAATGATTCAAGACTGTGTAGAAGCTAGTTTGGGTCTTTAAAACATGTATTTCCTGAGCAACAACAAAAAGAGAAATGCGTTGGTTATATATTTCATTGCTTTGAATTAATCTCTTTATAATTATTTCAATTTCTATACAAATGAAATGTCTTAAATTAAATAAAAATGTACTGAGAAGAAATAATAGTTTATATGAGTAGCACGTTTAACTATAACTATAATCGCCTACTTGCAACGAAATAAATTTTTTGGCTCCGGAAAGTGCGAGAAAATCAGATTGAGTCGATAATTTTCCAATATCCCTGTTCAGAGTTTATTATTTTCTCTTTAGACGGAACACTTATCTGATGTCCTCAAAGTAATGTGGTTTAGCAAAACAAACTTTTGAACGGCATTTAAAAGTACTAAATTTTATTTAATTTTAAGTTTCGTGTTGGCATTATGAACGAGCGAACTTTTCCGAAATCGATTTCAATTACTAACAATTTGAAATATCGCAATAATAAATCACGAGACCACCTGGTATATAATATAAAATAATGAACTAGGTATCGCTGCTATAACTTCATTTCTGTACAGCGGTAAAGTGGGGACTGAAATGTCTGCAATTTGTGTTATTAGGGAAGTTGCATGCACATTTGTTATTCAAGTTATTGCTGGCTTTGTTTTATTTTCGCCATAATTTTTAAGCTTATGGAAATGAGTGGGCGAGTTATAAAAATAGCGGAAAGTGGTGTACTAGTTCCAAGCGCACAGCGGTGAAGTGTGGCGTTAATAGCGAATTTAATGAAAGTAATCGGTTCAAATTCGTTTGACAGTGTTGAAAATTCATCTGTAATTAATCATGTTAGTCTGGAGACCGGATAGGGAAAATAATCACTGACAAGTGGCGTTAAACGCCGAATATATCCCAGTTAGTATCAGTAGCTAAGCCAATTAAGCTCGTACCTGGTCGAAGCGCGCAAGGGTAAAATAATAATAACGACTACCATTTGTAATGCAATGAAATATTCACGAGAGAGAATGAAAGCATAAATCAGCGCCGTTCAGGTTTAAATTTTAAGAGCTGCTGCTCTATGTTGCCACCTGCATTGCCAGGATAACGCCTAATGTAAGGCATTTTTATGAACCATCAATTCCATAATAACACCCTTTAAGGTGCCCTAAATGAAATCTGCGCTTTACACACCAATAACAATACCGTGTTAACGGCCCCGTAAATATATTTTACATATTTTTCTTTACGGCTGCTCGCTCCATATATTCCTCTGCGAAGTTCAACTTTACTGCATTTTAATAAATTTGTTTTTAATAGCGCCATTAGACTAATAGTGTCGGTTTGGGACTCCGAAATGGAGTCTGAATAATCAGTACTAAGTACCCTTTATTCTGATGTTGTAAAAGCAAATGTACAGGCAAAATTAACCGGTTAGGTTTAAAGCTTTATTTTTCTTCATCATCATCCTACTTAGAATTTCATTTCCACATTCCGTTGAAAAGAGAATTTAGTGATGACCTTTTTCTTCTGATCAATCTGTTAATCATGCACATTTATATGGACATGTCAACTTAGCCCCACTGCAAATAAATTTTTGTTTCTTCTATTTAATTCATTTAACAGTATCTGGTATTGTTAACTCATCTCTTATTATTATATTTAAAACTTATCTTAATAATAATTTATATTGTCCTTCTTTGCACTTGGTCCCCAATTTTTTGTTATTTATGTGATACCGCTTCTGTGCGTTATAATTGAACAAACCATTCTTTTCCAATCATCAAATGATGGAACAGTATAATGATGTAGACCGAACAATTAATGTTTTGAAGAAAGATACGTTCATAGTTTAAATAATAGGGGCCGGTTCTTCGTTAACGAATGGGCTTGGATAAGCTCAAAAGCTCGAGACCGGAGAGACCTACGCAAATATTTTGCATACTATTATGTTACCAAGTTTTATTGACAGCTTTTGAGAAAGCAACTTTATTTGCCATGTTGTTCACAAATACAGAGTTTTTAAAGACTTTAGCGGGGCAAAGTATGAATACATGAAAGAGTACCCGTAGGTGGGTAGGAAAAACTACAAATCTCACACCGTGCATAAGGTCTGTCTTAAGAATTCTGGATAAGCGACTACCGGCAGGAAAAATCACCCGACATTGTACGTACCTACATTGCAACATAAAGACAACTGGCCAAAAGCTAACAGAATTAGAAGAAGATGGCAGAGATTCCGAGAATTGGAGAAGTAACGACGAAAGCAGATGTCCAGCTCAGATTAAAGTCATACTACGCCACTACAAAGGAGAAGAAGAAAGTACAATAGGAAAATTCACAAAAGACAAGTTAAAAACATTCAAAGTATTGCCTGAATTTCAGCAAGAGTAATTACATACATGCGAGAAAAGAACACGAGATAGTACTCGGGAATTTGGCAGTCGAAAAAAGAAATGAAAGAGGTTAAATGTTGCTAACTTTTTGATACAACTGAAAAAGAAACATAGGATATGAGCCTAAGCAAGTCGTGATGGGGGTACCAAGAATGATATTTGATCCTATCATCGCGGATAAAACACGCATGATTCAAGACGTAGCTGTTCTGGTCAAACTTCCAGTGCGAAAAGATCATAGAATAATTATAATTAAACCGACAATTAATTTGAGAGTAAGAGGAAATAAAATATCGCAAGTCAAAAACATATGTGTGAGATGCCAGACGAGTGTTAAAGAATAAGACCGAACAGACTAGTAGCCGAAATATTTTGTAAGCACCTTTATACTATTCCAAAACCACAAAATTAAACATAAAATCAAGTAGAAACACTAAGAAATAAAGGTGCAGAAGCACTTATTACCCCCACAACATACTCTCAACGACACGAAAAGCCATCGAGCACCTGAAGAGTCAATAAAATGAGGAAAAGTTACCTTTATGACATCAATGAGACATATGTTCTACAAATGTTCGCAACAACCAACGATGTCAAATACCTGAAAGAACGCAGTGATAATATTCTTATGACATTACCAAACGGGTAACGGAATGAAGGCCTAGAGAAACCAAAAGAAGCCAAGGAAGACCACTGACCTGGTGAATAGGTGACCTAAAAACCGACCAAACGCTCAGAACAGATATTTCTGGAAAGGATTTGGGGAAGATAAGATTAGGTTGCATTATCGTTTACTATTTTTCATAAATACGGTTTGGAAAACCATAATACTCCAACTGCAAAGGTTAGTTTTTAAATGTAATAACTGTAAGAAGTTCAGCGTGAGCTCACAGTTAAATAACTCTTATTTGTGATAATATAGTGCAACATGAAATGTACATGCAAATATACATTTATTTAGGAATGGCAGTTTATCTCCAGAGTTTGAGGATCAGATGATTGAAGTAAGAAGAATAAATGGGTGCTTAAAGTAGAAATCAATGTATGGTGTATGTTTGCTGAAATATTGGACTGAGTGAAGAACAGAAGATTACAGTGCAGTGATCAGATATGTAAGAGAATGGAAAAAAATATAATTGCAAAGATGGTGAGACACAACTTATGGCCAGGGAAAATATTGGACATCCTTATAAGAAACGGAAAGACGATACGTATACAATGAGAAACGCAGCCGTATCAAACATGTAAGATTATATCTTAAATATAAGTCGTAGTAGTAGAAGAAGAAGAAGCAATAAACGCTGTGAAGCGGCCTAGGTGAGCTACTATGAATGGTAGTTAAAAAATCTGGTGTGATACACTCACACAACTTCCTTTTACAGTGATCTTGATTTAAAATTTTTAAGCATTTGTCAAAATTTTCAAAAATTACAAATTCTATAAAAACGGTTAAAATAGAGCTTTAGTTGAAGAGACAAATTTTCTCTAAAATTTTAAGCTAAATTCAAAAATGTAATAATATACCGGGTGTTCTATTTAAAACAGAAATTAATAAACAAATAGAAAAAAACAAGAGAAGCCCGCTTTAGAAGTATTCAACTGGAAAATCACGTAGCTCACATCAATACACATTAAAAATGTAAAGTTTTAAAAAAATTGTTAGAGCCGTTTTTGAAAAAATAGAAAAAAACTGAAAAATCACAAGAGTAAACACCTACTTCCGGTTATGCGATTTTCTTCAAAAGCTTGCTGTCTCATCTACATACTAGACAAAACTTATATATAAAGTTTCAACGCCATACCTCTTTTCATTTTTGAGATATTCTGTTCACAGACAGACAGACCCACAGACAGACACACAGACAGACCAATGAAAAAAAATATGTTTTTTTTGGGATCAGGGGACTCTAAAACGTGAAGATCTGTTGAAAACTCCATTTCGAATTTTTGGGGTGAATCCAATACTTTCTTTATTGTAAAAGGAAGTAAAAAGAGCTGAATTACTAGAGTTGGCTGCTCTACTGCGCTACCATTGGTAGCGTGATAGGGTATCGATACATCAAAATGAGAAATTGTAACATGGTGGTACCACAACAGTACATATTGTAGTTACAAAAGATTACTGGTACATCCAACTGAGCTACAGGCGTCAGAAGAAGTGCATCTCGAACACTATGAATTAGGGACGATAAAATATGCTACAAAGCTTATACATATGTATTCAGCAAACCTTTATTATTGTTCTTCTCTTTTTGTTTTATGTCAGAAAGAGTTAAATGCATTAAATAGATGAATGCGGACAGAAGATCAACCACTGCCTTTGCGACACGGTGCGGTTTTCCATTGCGTAATAGTGTCAAACGTCATCTAGTTTAATTTTGTATGTCGCCGGTTTGTAAGCAGGGATCGCTGTAATACTGGACCGTAACAGATCAGCTATACATTATCTTTCTTCGTAGCTGAGAGTGTAAAATTTATTATATGGTACAATTTTAGGACATGTGCAAGTTTTTAAGTACCTTTTTACAAATATTCGACTGTTTCTAACTACGGTAAACGCCGTGGTGCGAAGCAATTGTCTGGTTTCCACCTTATTTAGTAACTAACGGAACTGTATTCTACAATATTACATGAGCTGGCTTGTTATAATTAAATTCAGAGATATTGTTACTGGCAAAAAGCTATATTTACAACACGTATTTCGAATTCTTCGCGCCCCGATTATCGTCTTGACCGTTACGTTGCCGGTCGTTTTGTTACTTAATTTTATGAGTTTTCGTTCTCAATACCTTAAAGCGCGAAGATGTGTCGCATCAGCCCTCATTCGCCCATTGGGCTAAATCTCTCGGTCTTCTATACTGGCTGTGTGGTTTTAGCGGCGTTTTTACTGATATTTGCAATACTTTTCAGCTGCTCTGTTTTCACAACAGCCGTTCTAAAGTTTCTAAGTTTAGTAAGCCCACTTCCTAGGGCTACTTTCCCGCTTTGCGTGCGGTGCTTCGATTTCTTGCTCGCCTGTATCTTGAGGACTGGCAGGTTCTTCGTGTCATTGCCGTGAAAGTACCTCAATTCTTAGTTAGGTTGCATCGAACCAATGTTGATCTATTATGAGCGTTGTGCCCCGGAGAGATTCGGAGGCAATCGTTGTGGGAGAGATACCGTTTTGTTTATGTAACTAACTATTATTTTAATGGTTGGTGCTACCAGTCTTGATTGAAATTCTTCAAATCTCTGAGTTTTGCTTGGTCATGTAAACTATGAGTCTTCTTGTCACTCACTATGTTTATTGCAATGTTACGCAAAGGACCAACGCAATTTCGATTGAGATTCTTCACATCTCCTCGAGTTGGCTTACTTTGTTATCTAGTATAATTTGCAAATGTGTATTACTTGGGTGTATGTCAATTTAGATACAGCATCGTTATATCGTGTACACCCTAGGCTTTTAATATTTGAGCTTTAACTGTTGACATTTATTATTATATTGCTGGCTATTAACTTTTAATTTTGTTAAGGTTATTTGTATTTAATATTATTTAGTAATATATTATACCGTAGATCACTATAGATGTTATTATTGACAGTAGATATACTATAAAGTAACAGATAAAAGCTATACATTAATTATTATGCCTAGAAATGGGGTGTCTAGAAATGTTAACGCGTAGTCTGTAATAAAACATACATCGGTGCACTAAGAGCGTCACTTATTTAAAGTCTTATTACCATCCAATTCAAATGCTTTAATAATCTCCGCGCAGCTCTTCCCCATACGACCATATTAATTCGAACACGTCTCTGTTGGAGAACTTGTCCCCATTTCCATAATTTATGGAATGCGTACTCTCCAGAACTTTAGTGTTGTTTGTGGATTTATTACCTAAGTTGCTGGTCACCCACACCTGTTGACGTTAAGAGCCAATTCTCACTCCGCCTGTAGTGTTTGTGATTGGGTATTTTGTAAGGAGCGAAATTAAGGCTGAACGCCGAGGAAGGCCTCGATTAATCATGGCAGTAAATAGTGTCGAACTGAAAACCGGGGCATCGCAAATTCTTGCCGCTGATCCGCTAGCCATACAGCGTCGCGTATGCAGAGCGAAATATATCACTCAATCGCAAAAAGTCCAAACAGATAAATTTCAAAGTATTAAAACGCTTACCGGTAATTTACAGCGGCAAGAAAAATATAAAACCGTCTGGAGAAAAATTTACAGCGGCAATTTATTTTCGAGTGATATGAACTCGAAGGCGTACTCGTCACGTACGCGAGCGCATTTGCATGGCCTGTAATCACTGCGGCGCTTTGATGAGAGAATTTTCCCGAAACAATGGACAAAACAGAAGAGACCGGATTCCCTAAACTTAACGTCAAATGGATTCTGGAATGGCCGATCGAACTGCCGAACTCTTGAGAAGCTAGATCCGGTCTAAAATGTCAGAGCGGCTCAACTTGTCGAAAGAGATCAGTCCTAGAGTAATATTACACGATTTTAGAGAAAACAATTCAGCGTATTCATCCGATGAGAAGGCGGTCAGATTGCTCTCCAGCTATTTTTGATTCGAGTTGCATTACATTGGGGGCATCGTATTTGTATTAATAAAACAATCCTTTTAAATATTTTCCGCAGCGAAAGCTTCAAATGCGTTTAGTAAAACATCAGCCCCTTATTGCTTACAAACTCTGCCATCAATGACGCTGCGCTGTTGACTTGTTCAGTTTTGCTTATTTACGTGTATGATTTAGAAATACTCTTACTATTGAACCATATGCTAGGCTATATAGATATTGCACTCAATTCAACAGCCACAACCCTTCATATCTATATTGCAGAATCTAGAAAAACTATGGAAGGTCTCCCCTTCTCTCTCTATCTCTGGTGCCATATCACGTTATCAGCAATCATCTGGACCAATCTGTCTCTGTCTAGGTGTGTCTATGGTGTGGAAGAATCGTTAGTTGTTGCTTACACTCACGTAGATAGCAGCAATAAATACGTAGTGGATATCAACACCAATTAATAAAGTTTAATGAACATATACAATGCAGTGAACAAACAAATACAGCGAGAAATCAACCTGACCCGCTAATAGTAAATCCTGAATTCCGATGATGTTTATATTTTGCTAACGCCTCATTGCGCAAGCTGAAGGTATTACGACCCCAGACTCGTCTGCCGGATGCTTTGGAATGTTCAGATGCACCAACGGGCCATTGTGTCATAGATGGTGGATTATCGTTAGCCAACTGTGCTATCGGATCCTTTGTGCCCAATCTTGCGTTTTTGAGAATTTTACTACCTTAACCCTTTTCTTAAAGCAATAGCCTATCCAACATGTGTCTCATGTAGCTGGGACTCGACCGTCCTGCAATTTGGAAAAGCTTGTTAATTGCCAGTACTCGCGTTAAGTGAGTTTGGAAATTGCATCGACAAAGCTTGTCAAGCTTTTGCGACCGTTGTTGACTATAAGCGAACCTCCTGTTGACATATGACGGTTAGTTCTTCTCCGATTTGGTCATTCTTGGAGGTACGCACTATTTATGTGTGCCACAAAGGTATGAGTGTTTTGATAGATTCTCTTATTTCGAAAGCAAGATTTCTTCTTTCTTCGTGGTCCTCTCTTTTCTTATACTTTTCCACCTAGAGCTACTTGTAGATGTTTGCCTCTTCTGGATCTTATTATGTGAGCAAATTATAGTGGTGCACTTATTTTGTTCATAACTTCCTCGTTTAAACCACGATATCCATAACATTGGGCGATAGTCTACAATTTGACAACCATGTATTGAAGTTGACCGTATACGTATAGTATTGCAAAGGTTTGATCTTATTTGTATTGATTTCTCACTTTCATAAAAGTTTTGGAATTTTAATTATTTTTTTACTTCTTCACTGCGTGGTTCATTTGATCATTATTGTTTCGTCCTGGGTGTTTGTAGTGTGTCACCTTATCAATTGTTTTACGATTCATCTTTAGCGTAAAGTTATTTATCTTACTAAATAATATGCGTTATCTTGATATTGATTCTTAGTACCCGTTCCTTGCTCGCAGCATTTAGATGATGTATCAGAATGTCTAGTGTCATTTAGTACTATAGTATTTTTTTGCGTTGGGTATAAACATATTCAGTATATTCTAAGAGATTAAATGGCGAGTTTAATCTAAAATGGAATTTCAATTATTAAGAAGGACTCTACACAGCAGAATCTTCGAATCAAATGTCAGTTTTTAGTATACTCAACAACCTGTTAGTATGTTCTGTTGACACACCTATTTTTGGCTTTATATATGCATGTTCTTCCATACTGAAAACCTTTGATACCGTGTATAATAATGTACGTATACCGTAAGGATGAACCGGCGAGCTTCAGGAGATGAGAACTGAAGAGTAATATTGGATAACATTTGTTTGAAGGAAATAAGTTTGGTTAGTAGGAAAGATGAAAAGATATTATAATATTAGGAATGGAAACGGCTTTCAATTAATTTGAAAGAAGTGCATAAAAGAAGATATTTATCTAAGTATTCACGGTTACTCATACCTATCTTGAAAGGGCCACTTTCCTTATCATGTTTAAATTAATTTAATTTCGGTAATCAGCTGCATGGAAATTTTCAAGTAGGATTTGAATAAACTTGTTGCTTTAATAAATAAACAGCTGCATTACTTTACGAGGATTTATTGTGGTTCTTTTAATGGTAGTGTATAACTTACTTTTAGTGCTGCAGTATTTCTGCTTTAACAAAGAAGAATGATGTTTGAGCAAATTTACTCTAAACTACAAATTATCATTAAAACCTTCATGGCCGTCGAAAGACGAAAGACGGTTAGATAATTTATCTTGAGAAGTAGTTTGCGTGCACCAGACTCGTATTGCTCTGCTGCAATTCGAGTTGAATATCAATGCCTAATATTAGAAATTCAATAGCCATTTGTAAGTGAATTATGGAGACCCAAGTGCAAGAAAGAGCATAAACGACGTTTTCCTATGTCATTTCTTACATTCGTACGTATATAAAACACTTTGTCGTAGTTAAAAGGAAACGAACAACAGCGGATATTTGACTAAATTGAAATTTTTTTATTACGCTAAATAAATTACTTCCAGGAAACTATCTTTTACAGAAAATCGGATCTTGGGGAATACGACTTCCTCTTGCCTTCGATACAAAATGGTGTACGTGGACTTTACATGTAGAAATAGGTTTCACTGCTTCATAATTATTAAGTAGAATTTGTAGAAAATGTAGTTCTACCATAGTTTCTAGACTTTTGCTGCAGGAGCAAGTTGGGGGGGACAAAGAAGAAAATTTAGAAAAAAAGTTCTTTTTGTGTCTAGGACTGGAAAGTATTTTTTCTAGATTTTTTAAGATTTGGTTGTCAACTGTTCCCAAAACAGTTCCATATTGAAAACCTTTTTTAGGTACAGTCCCTCAACACATCCACAATTTGAAGCTGTTGTCATTCAACATACTAAAGGTTCATGTTATACTCCTTGAAGATAATATTTAAATCAGCTCATTTCTTAAGGTTTCAAAATCCTTAGGTAGATTAGAGAAGTCTCAATGATGCTGTTTACCTACGATCTACCTTTGTGGAGGTACTGTAGATTAGTATGATGTCTTACCTGTTTTGTTGTGCTTTCAATTTAGAATTATGTTCCTTCTAGAACCTCGGTTTGTATTTGTGAAATGTTTTAGCAATCGTTCTCATAGCAGTGGATACAATGAAACTCACATTACTTTTGTTTTAACGGTTCTCTGCGGATTTAGGTGTTGGCTGTATCTTAATAGAGATTTCATATTGACTGTTTGTATTAAATATTTGCAGCAACTTCCGATGCAGCGAATGGTTTTGTTTTTTAAATAAAAATCGACAAGGCTTTTAAATCTGTAGCTCGCTGCGCATTGCTGTTTTGATCATAAATATTGAACCATTTTGACTTGTACGTTCTCATTTCTGTTTTTAAATTTAGCCTTTGGTTTGCTGCTGGTGAATGTTCATCGTTTTTATTTACCGTTCTATTTATTCAGGCTGATTTGCTAACAAAGGGACTGTAGCAATGTTTCCCTTAATACGTAGTAATAATTATGTTAACACGGTTCTCATTATACTATTGACTTGGCAAAGCTATATTGTATTTTATATAAATTTTGCATCACTAATATCTACATTAAGGTTTTATAAAGTGAAGTGGTGATATTTTAGTTTAATTAAAAAGTTTTGCACCGTTTAGCTTCTTTTTCGTTCTTCCAGCAATTACTTCTGTTTCTTGTAGATCATCCAGAGCTGTTTTCCTTACTGTGCATGCTGGTATTATCGGGTCCAGCTTAAATAGAAAAATAGATAAAAATGTATTGAAGTACGTAATTCATATGAAATAACAATAACAAAATGTAAAACCTATAATACTGGATATTTAATGAAGAAAACTATTACATTTTGAAGACAGAAAAGGCAAAGAAAAACATGTATGTCCATAGCCAGTTTTTCCATGTTAAATTTATGAATATATATTCTATTACATTCTAGCTATTACAAATCAGCAGTACAGCTAGCAATTGATAGATAATTTCTACTAGTCGTTGAAAGACAAGCATTAGGTGTGTGGAATACCAACAGACTGCTATTAAGTTAGATTAAAACTCACGGCTCTATTACTCTCAATCATAGTGTCAGTGTTTGATTATATATAATTAACAATAAGCCATAGTGCGTGTATTATACTGCAAATAAACCTAATTTTACATTGATAAGTAGTTAGGGACATATGAAAATATCATACAAATTAGTCGCCCGACTCAGCATCGATCTACTGGACTGCCACAAAAGTTCCGCTTATCCACAACTTCGAACTTGACTACCTTGTTTGGGTCTGCCACTGCGCTATCGAGGAAGTTGTTTTTTATTATACAGTCCTCTTAAGCAAAAATACACTTATTTAAAATCGAAATAGTTCTGGAGGAATTTTTGAAAGAATTTTGGGATTTTTTGAAAAATCAACCTTTCACATTGTTTCAAACTGGGTAAACTTATGGAGCTACTTGAGTACTATAAATATTGAGTATTATTTGTTACTGAATTGTGGTTACAATACACTAAAAAATGAGCAACTTCTATAGCTTGAGCTTAATGGAAGGGTCTTTAATTCTAGACGAGAGAATATGAGCTGAATTCCCGGTGACCTGAACACTTGAACATCAAAAAAAATCTAGTGTTGACTGCTCTACAATTCCCAATGTCTTAGTGAGTAAACCTTCTCAATCCGAACAGTGGGGACATTAGAAACACGACTTAGGAAAACAAAATTATCAATAATTAATTATAACAAATGCACTATGTTCATAATTTGCAAGTGATAATATCGGTTGTAACCAAGAAGTAGTTGATAAAGTGATCAATCAAAAAATCCTATAAATACAACTCCTTTAGCACAAATGCCTAATTCTTCTAGAAAATAACAATACAACAAACACAGTCAACAAACCATATTAGGGCAAAATTTCTGATAGTAGCAAAACCTTCAAAAACTATAACATTTAAGATTGCTCACAGCGTACCGAATAAAATCAGTAGTCGACTTTGTACCGGAGAGGATAGCATTGACGCAAAGAATAAATCCGGGCTCTACAAACTAAAATTCAATGATTGTGACGAGGTATATATTGGATAAACCACCCGCAATATCAATCTTAGACTAATAGAACATTTTCGAGCTGTCACCAACAATAATTCCATAAATAATAATTATTATAACTGAGCATAATTTTTATAAAAACAATAACACCAAAATTATATATTCTTAGTATAATCAGAACAAAGAAACAGTAGTGGAATAGTTTACTATTTGTTTAAATGACCAACTTTATAATTGACTCCAATTGCTTTAACATTTCGTAGAGCACTTATAGGCAACTCTGTTTGCATATCATATCCTGATTCCCTCCTTTCTTTTTCTATTACCTAGTTAGATGGGGCACCCTTATAAATTTAAGGTTGCATTAAAACCATGGGAAAAACAATGGCTCTTTGATTTATTATTAATTGTATTCCCATCACGACTGACAAATTCCAAATTTGTAAGTGATTAAGTGATACATAAAAATTAATAAAGCTCAAGTTTCAAATTAAAATCTTTTCATTTTCTTTTAAAAATTGTTGGTATGTATTCTTCGATAACGATGTTATTATAACACTAATGTATAGTCGGTTCGGTACCTTGCAAAATTGCCTCGGTAACTGAGCTTAATACAACGTAATTGCTAAGTTTTAATTTTGCAAGGTCGACCGAACCGACTATACATGCAGTGCTTCACTACCTTTCATAATAAGCAATATTTTTAACGCCCAGGAAATAAACACTTTAAGTTTGACAGTAATCCTGTAATGCCTTTGATAAGAGATATCTACGTTACTGCCTACTGTACTTAGTTTAGCATACATTTGCAATTCCAGCATGTGGTCTTGTAGGTTTTGCAATGACATGGCTGAAGGTTTTATTACCGAAGTTCAGTTTAGTTATTTTCATATAAATTAAATACAATAAGCCCGCTCTATCAACGTAATTTAGTACATTTAAGTAAGTCACAAAGTAAACACAAACACGTTTTTGATGAGCTTATTATAAGCTTTAAAGACGTACGACTACGTGGCACTGTCACGGTTACCTTAAAATAACTTATTTTTTTGTTATTATTACTGCAGATTTACAGCTAGCCTTATGGCTAACAAGCAAATTTGTCCTTAATGTTTTATTGACATGAGAGGGGGAGTCACCTAGTGGCGATCCCACTAATTATTAATATCTAATGTTCTAAGTATATTTAAATGTCTAATAGTATTTTCATTTTGTAATAAGTTGAGCACTAATACCTTTGGATGCTTATTTAACTTGTAATAACATACGAGTAGTTGGTTGTAAGACTTGGAAGCTTGATTTCAGTTTATTTTATTAAATGATCTGGGTTGTATGAGTATGACAGAAATTGACGTAGGGGATGATGTAACCCAATGGTTCTCCAACTGTAGAACGGAAAAAATATCAAAAGGAAACTAAAGAACGTTAAAAATAAATATTCTTATATACTTTTTTCGATATTTATCTGTCACAGGGGAAACTCGCTTACGACAGTTAACAAGCTTAAGGGGGTTACTGGACCCCCTCAGCGTAGGACAACCTTCAACTCAAATAAAAAGGAGCTCGCTAGCGATAGTTAAAACAATTGTACCTAGAAAGATGTGGGGACAAGTTCGTGTTATTTTGAAGGGTCATTTAGTGTTTTAGCTGCACATACTCGTATGATATGCTAGGACAATTCCTACTAGAAAAATGTTTCTCCGGGTGCTGGAAAATGTGGGTGCTCAACTCCAGGTATGGCTTACCTTGCGAGATTATTGAAAATCATATTTTAGGGCAAGGCGAATCAAAACTGCGCGTCGATTCACAAATAAAAATCATACAGTAAATATACGAACTCTATTAAGATAACATTAATGAAAATAATTTAAGCTGACAACAACGGAAAGTTAAAACCACAACAAACAATCTATCTAATTGCGACGTCACGTCGCGCGAATTGCAGATGTTTGCATGCGAAGAAATTTCACAAGGGAAAACAACATTGATAAACCGGCACAGAGCGCTTAAAGCATTATTACACTTCTATCGGGGTGTCCCAAAATGGATATTACGCAACAGCAAAGTTACTTATAAACGAATATTAAATAGGTCCAAATTTCCGCATAAATAATTAGTAAATATTTAAAATTTGCGGTAAATAATACATGCTAACAAAGAGGATGGTGCAGTAATTCTATCGACGGTAAGATGCGAAAATCGAGGGAAGTTTCAGTCACCGGGTGGTCGAACTCGAGGACGGCTAAGATTTGACTCGAAGCTCATAAAATGGAAGCCGTGGCCGGTGGGTGGGCTTCGATAAAACTAAAACGGGTAGCGATGAGCGAGTTGTCGTCGTTTTACACGCCATAAGATGAGGATCCTTCAGGAATACGTCAGTTTGTCGAATAAAGAATGGACAACTTTCGTTCAAAAATTGACTACGACTTGACAACGAAATGTTTCTTCAGGGTTGCATCAGGGTACAGGGCGTCGATTGTATCGGGAAGACGGTTGCTTAAAATATATCCGGTTGGAGATCGATCTGAAATTCTACGGCACTCGAACGATACGGAAACGGAATTTTAGATTGGTACACACAAGTTCTCCGCTCGATAATCGCTGACCCATTACTGATTGAGTACCCGTCTGAAATATTCACGCGAGAAGCAGTTTGATGAGACAAATTTTGCGGTCTCCTCACCTCCTTATCGTGTGCATCTAAGACCCAGTGGCGGTGTGGATTTTAAACGTGACCTGATATATATTGTATGTTACGTCCAATCTGTGAAATTGCTCAATTCGAGAAATGGGAAAAAAATTGCGTATTCCGTGAAATCGATACTGCATGAATATTGCTCATTTCAAGAAATAGGTAATATTAGTGTTCATTCGGCAAATAAATCTTCTAAATATACACAATTCTTACCAGCACTGTTAATAGAAAATGACCGGTAATAAAATTCGTTTAATTTGCATTTGTTGCTTTCGCATTTTGCATTACAATTACACCTTCTATATACTTGAGCCAACAGAATTCAGTCGAACCAGTACTCTACACTATTAGTTATATTGTTCTAATCGTATTTACCTCGATAACAAAATCAAAATCAACACAAATGAACGAATGACCGATTCAATAGCTGTACAAACAGCAGTTAGACAATGGACTTCCTAGAGCCCCTTCTTGTTGCGTTTAATTATGGCCGAAATATTTAAAAAAGTCTCAATAATAGAAAAGGCTACCTGCAGCGATTGCTCTTCCAGTTCAATTCGACTGCCGAGACATACAATATGTTAGAATCTAACACAAAGACAAAATCCATAACCATTGCTAAAGAACCCATTACGTGTAAACTCTTAAGCAGTGGTCAGACAATAGAACAAAGTCCACGCACTGCATATATAGATATCACAATTACTAACCAAGGAATCCTACAAGAAGAAGTGCGACTACAAACAGCAAAGCCCAACAGAATCTGTCAACTTCTCAACAACACAATATGGTACCACAAGCAAATAGAGAAACAAAGGCAAAAGTCTAATTAGACCGATCATGACATATGCGTGTGCAACACACCTAATACAGCACAAACACCAGGATTGTTAGATACAACCGAGATTAAGGTTCTCAGGAAAAGAGTCCGAAAGCTGTAAGAGATCAAGAGCGCAGTGAAAAACATTAAAAAACTGATGAATACCACCCCCATAAACTTATGGGTAGAAGAAAGACGAAGTCTATGGAACCAACGTATATCAACAGGATGGATAGAGATAAGATGATTAAGATAGCGAGAGATAGGTCCCGGAAAGGACAAAGAACATACAGGCTATAACCTAAAATAAAAGTATGAAGAAAAAGAAGAAGAAGTTTTATTGTCAGGTACATTTTCTAGTTTCAACTTCTTTGTAAGATAGTGTAAGATATGAACGATTTCTTCTTCACCATTTATCGATCATTCGATGTTTTGTCCCAATTTGAAATTTTCCTCTATTTTCTGCCACAACTACGCCGATCATACTTGGTGGGTCTCATATTCCTTTATCAAAGTCATCTATCGCTTTAAGGGTCGGTTGCAGAAAGCAATGTTAAGTCTGGTGTTAGCTAACGTCGCGTCAAAGTGAACAAAATCGCATCAAATTTTGTTTACTAATGTATTAGTTACCATAAACATTTGAGATTTGATTCGTTTTTGTTCACTTTAACGTCGCGTTAGCTAACACCAGACCTAACGTTGCTTTCTGCAACCGGCCCTAAGTATATTGTCACCGTGGTATTAACTTGCGTCGGAATATTTTGGGTTGCAGTTTGCCTTAGTTGTATAGCTGGATTTCTTTGGATTTCTATTTTCTTTTATTTCCTCTGTTGTTTCAGTGATTTCTTCACCCGATATTTAACATATTCTTCTCTATGTACATCTTCTTTATTTATATTCATAAAACATCTTCTCGTATTAAATCTGTATTTTCTCTAATTTTTTCAATATACAATATTATTATTAGTTGTAAAAATTGGATTGCTTAGATCAATTGTCCTTGTTTCATCATTCATTGATGCAGTGTTAACATGGCATAACAATGTTTTCAAATTTTTTGTAGTATTTGTGCTCTTAAACCTAGTTTGGGCGATTGGCCGAACTGAGTTTGACGATGAAGAATTGTTGTTGCGTCATGGTATGTTTTATTAAACTCCAGCTATACAAATTGCAACCCGCTCCACTAAGAGTAAGTGCGGTGGTCTCTCATACAAGCGAATTTTTAACAGTAGAGTTAGCTCTCCACGCGTTCATAATTTAAGAGTGTTTTGGACTTCCATTCAGCAGAACTAAGTAAGGCCAAATATTGATGATTCCTTAACAACAGTTGCAATAAACCATTATCAGACTGCAGAACCTAGCCCCAAAATCGCCAAAGGAAATTTACTAACTCCTTGATTATATCAGCAGTTCTTTTAGAAGTTAAAGGTCTTTAACAAACTGCATTTCGTTAGTATTCTCGATAATGGAGTACCTTAGTACCTTTTTCCCATTTTTCATTTCTAGCTGCTCTGTTTGTCATCTTTAAACCTTTGGGGTTAGATGGAAGAGCAGACGTATGCTAGTTGCTTGGATTTAGTCATTATATGTGGTGTTCAACTGGCATATGTACTGAATCTCGCCCTAACTATAAATTTCAATTCTTTTTAGTGTGTTTCGTTTGTAGTAATAAAGACATTTATTATTATTATTATTATTATTATTATTATTATTATTATTAGTCACCAGAGGCCGGATAATAATTTCAGATGTATTTTTCAGTGCACGTTGGTGAATAAGTTTAAAGGAAGTCATAGGTATATTTGCATAGCGTTCAGCTGCTTTTTTATAATCCTTTTCTTTTCTTTGTGACAGATGCGGTCTGCAATTCTCTTATTATTGTACTTATTATTTATTAGTTCGAGTTGCCACAACGCTATTATCTTCGGTTCTGCTTACATTTGGGACTTGTGTGAAGCAACAGAATAATTTTGGAAAAGCAATTTTTGGCTATACTCGATTTTTAATGCCTCGGACAACCTAAAATAGCATTTCTAGTAAAACGCAATCCACGAAGGCATGAAAAATGTGCTTCAGGGAGTTAGGTTATTTTACGTGAGAGTTCGATTGCTATTATAGATTTTCTTAATGTTAATTACAATGTAAGAAATGAAAGCGAGGTTAAATAGTTTGACACTTATTTTCGCTTGGAGGCATTTCTTATCTTATAAATTCGGAGGTACGGAAAGTAAGTGACAAGTTAACACTGTCAGGTTGAACATAAGTTAGGAGTTTTGATTCAGAAAATTTAATTTAAGAAAATATTATCAAGTTAGCTGGTATAAGTGAATGATGGGCTGCATAACTATGTCCGTCGCATTAAAAACATGGAGTATAGAATGCTATCTATACTAGGAAAAACATTTGCCAGTTAAATATTTACCTATAGTTACACAGTGATGCGTAGCGCCGCTCCACGTTGCTTTATTGTAAAACGGGATAAGAGGGAGGACATCACAATTCGAAAGGGGGATCGTGAGAACTAAAAGTTTGGGAAACGTAACCACCCTACAGCTATAACTGTCATCTTAAGTTCAAAATAAACAATAACTTTTGATAAATATATTGTACTTTGAAAGTTTTACAGGTGCTTTGTTTGTAAATTATGTAAAATCTTAAATTTCTATCGGCACTGTTTGAGAGTGCAACTTTCGAACTATAATGGCGCTGAGTACTTGAATTTGTGGTCTAGTTAACTTTGGAATTGGTGAAGTCATGTCGTGCATTACATTATATGATTGGACACATAACCTCATATTTAATTAAATATTTGCTTGAAATAATACACAAATTATTGGTAATGGAAAGTTATTAACATTAATATAACAAAAAGTAACTTAACGTCAAAAATATGTTCGTCGCTCTTAGTTACTGGTAAAATAGGTAGGTAACAAAAAAGTTACGCGTACTGTCAGTTAAAAACGTGCTTGTGGAATAGACTAGGACGTACATGAACAACGATCACAACTAGCTAGACCACAAATTGAAATGAACACCCGTTACTTTGTCCATACAGTCAAATTAGTGGATATAATACAATTTTATGTTAATGGAGTCACCTTGAACCGTAATACAAAATTAATAATAGTTGTAAACCCCGATGCAACTTTATTTTAAGGCGCCGCGCCGCCTTGGCGTGCTTGAAGTAGCTAAATGAACTTTATGACGACTTGGAGCCTCAGCCCGGCGTCTTAAACGAAACAACGTCGACGTGCCGACTAAGTGTAAGTTTGCAAGAAACTCTGCAGACGCAAATTGATTTAGGTGACAACTGAATAAAAGAACAAGTGCAGAGGTTCCGGGGAAAACTGTCAATTCCACGTCCGATTAATCCTGTATGGAGGAATGGCGGCGTGCAGCCCGAGCTCGCGCCTCCACCATGCGTGGTTATGTAAATTCTCTATGCGGAATTTGTAGCGGCAATAGTAGTAAATCAACGTGCGCGGAAGTATAGCGGAAGTTTTGCAAATTGCAAATTATGCTTTGGTTACGTTTACGGGAATTTGATCGCCGGAATTTCCAAATGCCCAACACGCGTCGTTGGATCCGCCAAGATAAAACCCGAAAATATGAATATGAGGTACAATATTACTTATCAAACTCCCAACTTTATATTTATAAGGTTTCCAGTGAGCCTGCTGAACTTTTCAGATCTTTAATTAAATCAAAAGTTGATGCTGAATTCCTTCCGCACAAGCTACGAACTTCTATTAAATTAAATGACGCAATCTTCGCAATTTTATGGCTTGTTCTTCAAGTATTTCTTAAAAACAAAAATTAACGGGCGTTTTTAAACAGAAAACAATTTCCCTCCAGTTATCTGCTGAATATTTGAGAATGCCGATCCGGGCGCGCATAAAGGCCAAAATAAAGCGGCTTCAGATCAGAATAAAATATAACAAGCTCTAAAAAAGCTTAACGGGTGCTCCCAGTGTTTATTGAATAAACGAGCAACTCGCACGAGGCTGCTGCAGCGCTAGTTTTTTTAATTACCAATTTTCCCGAGCAGCTGTGGCTTTCCGATATTGTTTAAGGTTTTGAAAGCAAATTAATTTCGAGGTGCACAAACACTTTGCGCTCGTACGAAAATCCGGTTATGGTCTACCTATCGCCGTGCGATGTATTAGTTTATAATTAAGCATTGTGTTAATTAAGAAACAACCGAGTTAATCTTTCAAAAACAAACTAATCTTTAAAGAGACGATGTCGTGGTGTGCGAACAAATATTTGCCGTCAACGGTAGCTTTCAGAGGCAGAACCTCTCCGTTGATTATCATTTAACGAGCTGCTTTATTTTAACTACCTTTTTGCAAACGAGATAATTTCACTCCTATTTAACACTGCATATAGAATTGACTTTTCCGTTTATATTATTAGTACAGCTAGATACATTATTTCACTACAGTGTTGCTTCATATCGGTGGACATATTTGATAAAATCTTGCAGATTTTGCATGGGAATCTATGATTTTCCTTCGGCACATCCTGCCGAAATATTACTCTCGGGCTCTATGACCATTTTTACGCAACCAATCAATTGCGACCAACCGTAAAGTATATGAACGGCCTCATGAAACTGCACAACTTTTTTAAAAACAGAAATCGCTTTCGCTTAAAAGTAGAAAAATTGATTGCAGTGAAGGTGTCCTGCGGTTGGATGTAAACATTGCATCTCGAGAACGACATAACCTGTCCGGATGATTTCTGCGCCACTTTGTGTGGAATAATAATGTAAAGAACTGAAAAGCCATTCGACGGGATCTGTCGCGTTTCTTTGTCGTTGTTGAAGTTAAGCGGTAACGTAAGTATGTTGTTGGTATGCTCTAGTGCAGGGGTTCTTAAACCTTTTTTCTCAAGTACCCATTTTCAAAATTCAGCAAAGTAACTATACCCCTAGGTCCATTCAGAGCGTAGTTGGTTAGTACCCTTACTTAACGTGATCTGGTTTAATGAATATGCTGAAAGCAGTGGAAGTGAGCAAATAATTTTCAATTTCGACAAAAATCCCTAATTATGTGAGATTGGTTTCGCATCACCTTTAAACTTGATTCCAATGTTGTCAAAAGTTGACAGACACTTGTAATCGTTCAAAATGAAATTTATAAAATGATCTCTAGATATTATTGGTACTATCAAGAGTAATTTAAATTAGTAATCATTTTGTGTCAATAGGATTATCTGTAAACATAACTTACATCGCACTTAAACATTTTTTTAAAGTTAAAAGTACTATTCTGTACTTGAAAACTGTCAGTTAATTAGGCGGGTTGCGCCCAATTTAACAAAATCGAAGAGTCACAGGGTTACTTAAAAATGGAGATTGTCGCATTAATGAAATCAAATATAACTTATTTCACATTGAAATATTTTACTAACGACATACAAAATCCTGATCGATATTTGAATTTGTCCAAATGAAATTTGTAAAATGTTCAAGGTCTAATACAGTGTTTCCCAAACTTATCTAAAGTGCGCCCCCTTTTTGTTAAAAAATTTGTTGGCGACCCCCCATTTCCCCCTACTCATCACTCAAACCAAAATATCGATAAAAATAGCTTAACTACATTACAAGTACCTGATTGTCAAATTTGATTTTACCTTACTGTTTAAGTTTATATTAAATAAATTAAAAATTAAATTCAACAGTTATTTTAATTACGATCTGTCCCACTAGTAACTAGTAGTTCCTCTGCCAGACTACCATTTACAATAAAAATAAATGATAAAAAATCGACTGCACATTGTAGGTATATCGCGAAATCTTTGTTTGTATCTACATCGCGATACTTTTCCACGATGTTTATTTATTTATTTATTTCGTACTCAGCCAACAGCCGTTAGGTCAATTATAGGCGTCGCTGTACATTTATGCGGACTTACAACCCCACTAACGACTGTTATGATGTTATTATGACATCCGGGGCCAACTATTTCCGTCGCAGCCGTAACACGAGGCGCCGAGCGAAGTAGCCGTGGAACTCCCATCCAAGTTCTGACCAGAAAGAGCGTTGCTTAACTAGACTCTGATCGAACGTGGACGCTTGTTCAAGCTACACCACCCGGCATAATCGCGAAAGCGCTACTCGCTACTTCGCTACTAGATGGCACTCTGGAACGTTCTCGAAGCTTCGGTGTGGCTTTATATAAGCAGCGAAGCGTACAGTTCCAAACAGCGCGTTGTGGTGATTGCGGTAGCGGTAGTTTTTACGGACTTATTAAAATAAAAATACATGATTTAACAAAGTGTTTTTGTCTTATTTTGGAAATTCCCGGCGACCCCCTGGTACCTCACCGCGACTCCTTAGGGGCTCGCGACCCACACTTTGGGACACACTGGTCTAATATAATTGGAGGTAATACAATCAGATATTTAAATGATATTATATATTCTATCAAGAACTCCAAATATAACGTACTTCCCACTTAAAAAAAGGGGACATCGTATTAGACATTCGATAACTGATGGCATTAACCCTCTGTTGCACAAGTGCCCATATCGGAACTTGTTTTTTTTTTAGAATTTAGTTTTTTAGTGTTTTTTTTTTCAATTTAGTTTTATAGTGCCTGAACAACTAAGGTCTTTGGCACTAATTAAACTTTACAGTCTATTCCCTATGTTAGTTGATTTTAAGAACACCATCAGTTTTTTTATTTCATTATTGTCTATTCGTAATTTTAGCTTTTCGCCAAGTTGAACTGCATTTATTTCTCTTGAATATTTGTTATAACATAGAATAATATGTGAAACAGTTAGGTTGGTTTGACAAACGTCACAAACGGGGTGGACATCACGTCGTAAAAGATAGTCTTGAGTAATTCTCGTGTGTTCTATCTTCAGACCAGGCCTGGGTGGTGTTTTTAATCAACCGGAGTTTATTATCCGTTCGCGACATCCAGTAATTGTTCCATTTCAGTAGAAGATTGTGTTTATTTAGGCGTTTGATAACTGGGACACTAACTTTCCAATCATCTAGTTCTATGTTTGTGATAGCTTCTTTAGCCTTTGTATCTGCCATGTGATTCCTAATTATGCCTACATGTGAAGGTATCCAGATCAATTTTACATATTTTTTTTGTATCTCAAACAGCACATGTATCATTTGTACGTATGTATTACTGGAATATAGTTCTTTCAGGGATTGCACTGCACTTAAAGGATCGGAGAGTATCACGAACTTTAGTTGGTCATTGGTTTTTATAAAATCAAGTGCCTTGTTAATCACGTATAGTTCTGCACTAAACACTGATGAGTTGCCAAGTTTAAAGATTTTTTGAAAATTGGCACACGCAATTACATACCCAATACCGGTATCTGTTTTTGCTCTGTCTGTGTATATTGAAAGGTAATCGTAATATTTTCTCTTTTTTATTCCTGGAGCCTAATCCATATTTTTCTATAATTTCTTGGAGATACTAGTCTTTTTCCATGTTGCCAACTTTGGCATTAAAATCAACTATTACTGTTAATATTTCTCGATTGGGAACGCTATCTATAATAGTTTTTTTGCAGCGTGTTGTAAAAGACTTCCACGTCTTTGCATGGAGCAGTTTTTGTTGGCGCATAGACTTGCTTTATGTTGCTGTATCGCTATCTTCTTCCTCTTACAATGCATTGATATAATTGTATTGTTAATGGCACTCTATCCGACAACCCGTTCCTATCGTTATTTGATCCAAAGAAATATGCTGAATATTTGTTGGTCTAAAAATTGCATTTTCCATGCCAGTGTATGTCGGATATTTCGGAATTTGCAATATTATATCTTCTCTAATATATATTATATCATTTAGATTAAGACAAAATTGATGATTGGTTGTATACGACCACGTATAATACATCAACATATTAAAAAATTATATTTTCTCAATCCATTAGTTACTATGGGGGTTTTACCTGTTTGTAAGAGACCCAGGATGTTCACGTACACTGGTACCCAATTTTCCATGTGATGTCCAGGTATCCGCACCTACATGTCTATATAGTATCCATCTTCACACTCTAAAGAGCTCCTGGTGTCAACCGCGGATGCATAGGATTCGCGTTCGTCACTACCATACTACTCCCATTGGATACAAGGGTGACTTGGTATTACATTTCTACACTACAGTTATACTTCAGCCGTTTAAACTGTTGCAGCCATTGATAAGCCATAGCAGGATTGCAGTTTTTCGCATTAGCATGGTGATGAATGGTACTGGTGCCCCTCTATCAGTGTCGCCTACAGCATTAAATACATGACTCGAAATTTGTCCCTTGTATTACCTATAGTCAACCCGGAGTATGTTATTTCCCCGGTATAAGCTACATCTAGCTAGCATTCCGCTATCCGCCACCTTGGATCGTGCCCGGTTGGAGAACTAGCAACTCCGCGGGGTTTTAAGACTAGTTAATCAAACATAAAGAAAAGTGTTTGATCAAATTTCCTAAAGCAATAGAAATCTTTGGAATTTATAGTCACTCGCAGCAATATTTGACAAGAAAGTTGTTCTAGTGAGCGTAGAAAGTTAATAATTTCTGTATCAATTACTATAAATGGGTTGGGGTTGTGGATGTGCTATAATGCACTCAGCATCATCAGAATAGTTTTTAAAATATACACATTTTATTGTTTTGGTGCATAGAATTCACCTTAAGAGTTTATACTGGCATTTTTTCAATATAATAATAATAATACTCAGAACAACTGCAATTTCTATTACAGATGTAGATCGTGATCCCAAAAGAGCATATTATTTCAACCTACCTGTTTTAAAAGAAGCTTTTCCATTAATTTAATAACTTTTCCAATACTTACACGCAGTATGCAACACGTCCCTTAGATTCCAATGGATTTTCTTCTCTGTTTTCTTACATACAAAGAAGATGGAAGTGCTTTCTGAAAACGCCGGTATACAAATAGTAATGTAATATATTTCTTGTTTAGAAAGTAATAATAATAATAGAAAAAGCAGTATGGTTTACTCAAACTCGATTTTCCTGTTACTCGTAGATATTCCGAGCTATTAAATTAATAATTAGTAAAGTTTCCAGCTAATATAACATATACCGTAGGCTTGAATGCAATTGAATTATTGGCCGTAAGAAGCTGTGACTTGCTTTTTAGTTTTCCTTGTTTGTACACTCGCGTACTACTGTACAAAGTTCTTAGTATTTTGGAATCGGTACTACTGCAGTACGTTGTCTATTCTAAAGTAGAAAAATGTAAGAGTTATATAAATTGCTTACTTAAGTAAAATCTTCATTATGTGGTTACTGCTTTGTTCTCTTATCATACTCACGGAACAGTTTAGGTTATAATTTGTTCACTGTATTTTGGCAACACAACTATTAGTCCATGTGGTAAGTGACAATAGTTGTAGTGAAAGGTCCTCTCTGTATTGCAAGAATGTAGCTAGGCGATGCATTAAATCATAAGTTGCTAATTGCAGCTTTGAAATTAAATTCTAAATTGAAGACCTATTGGAAGTGCAAAACAGCCTGTCGTTATATGATTGCTTGTTTGTTTGTTTTATGTGGTGCTACGTATAGTAATTTATATATTTTGTCACTGGGCTACCTATTAGTTTGCATGTTTTATACAATCATTACTAAATTATCATCCATACTGAATTCAATCCTTTTATTCATTACTTCCAGTAACCTGTGACCCTTTACGTTCTGACCCAATAGTAACGGCAACGTAAGATAGCATTTCCTCCACGTTGCTGCTAAAACCGAAGTTGTGTATGCCTAGAGATCTTGTTTACCCTTGTACTTAGAGTGTGCGAAAGTGCAACCAAATCTTACATAGTACCTAGGAAGGAACAAGTTGATTAAGCATGTTTAGCAGGTGCTTATTGCGTGTATTACAAGGCAGCTACTATGATCCCTTTAATGAGGGGAATGGAATAGGTGTTTTGGAATATAATAAGGAAATTTACTTACTGAAATGCTACTTTCATGGGTACATCAATGCTTTTCTAGTTTTATTGACCACTGAAGTATTTCGTATATTACAATTGATTTATTTGATATAGACTTGTCGCAGGCATTATCTTATGCGTTTATTATACCTTATTATACATATTTTATTACTGTTGCTTTGAAATGAGCTTGATAAGTTATTGTCTACTTAAATGTTATATTCAAACAAAGCTGCGAATAAATATCGCATGATCACAGATGGTTATTATTGATACGTCGAAATACAAAATCTATAACTTGTTTAGCAAAATTCCACGATAGGCTATTTTATAACGCCATTGTCCCTTTTTTCTATTATTTCGGAAAGGTATTGTCTCATAATGTGTATTTTGAAATTTATTGAGCTGGCTAAGTTCCTTTCCAATTCAAAAATTCGTCATCTATTGAGCTTTGGGAGTAATAACATAAGGCTTATTGCCTGATCACGGAAAGTTCAAATATAGGAGTTTGTAAACAATCGCATTATCTATGTTTTGTTGCTGCTCTACTCTAGCGAGGAGTTATATTGAAAACTTCTACATTAATAGCGTAGAGATCATTGAATAGTAAACTTAGTAGCCTCTCTGTGCGTTTATGGTTGCTTCCGAGATGTCACTTAATCCTTCAAACAGGAAACTTAGACGAAACTTGGGAATAGTTGATTATGACCGCCAACTTCGTCGTTTAGAAGGACATCAACAAATTGTCGCGTTGATCATAACAGCAATTAAAATGCTGCGGGATCACGCGTTTGCTGAATCATTACCGGCATTTGGTAAAAGTTGGTGGATGTGGAACCGGATATGAGGCGAGTGGTCTCGTGGCGGAAGGGCGGGTGGTGAGTGAGCTGAGCAGCAATACACACCAAGGGTCGTCGGCGTCACGCAAACGGCGGTCACGCGCGGTCTGCAGCCGACAGCTGCAGACCTGCAGCGCAAATTTAAAAGCCGCATTTTGCTCACTAACATAATTCAACGACGCCATTATTCGCGCCGACAAAGATCGTGATTAATTACGGAGATATGTTCGAACAAATAGGATTGCCCATCCGCCGCCCTTGCTGCAAACAAAGGCGAAGGTGATCGCGCTGCTGCGGGAAGAACTAATTTCGGTTAATCAACTTCATATAGTCGGCAGTCAACCGCGAAGTTAATTAAATTAAGTTTAATTTCGAACAGTTTCATTCCGCACGCATATGCTTTCTGCAAGGACAGCATAGGCGCTTTGTGGAAAATGTTACAAGCAGACGCTACTGATCACGGAGAATAGGGGCATCGAATAGATTTTCAAATAACACTTTTAAGAGGCTAGTACGTGCCCTACGGTTTGACAATATAATTTCGCCTGTATAAACAGAAAACTGAGTTAACAAGTAAGATTTGTTTTCCACGACGTGGAACACACTTGACAACTTTGATACAAAGCCTCTTTTTTAGAGTTTTCAGTCAGAATATTGTTTAGAGCACTCGAAAAGTCTTAAGCATGAAGTCAGATGGGGCCATATCGGGAGAATATGGTGGGCCTTATCTCAATAATCCCTTTCTTCGACAATGACCCTGTGAATAAGGGTGTTTTTATGCTTCAGACTCCACTCCCTCTTCCCTTTATTGAAGTTGGACTTGATGATTTCTTTGTTATACACAGTTTCGTTCTTTATAAATAATTCATTCAAACAGTGGCTGCTCGTGATAATCTGATAATTAGATTAAATTAACGACAAACATACATTCCGTCAATGTTTTAATCCAAATATAGCGATTATTTGCTATTTTAATAATCCAGAACGAAACGTCTTATGCACAGAACAAAACATATTCAAACAGAACACAAAATGTATAGAAGTGTTAAAAAACGAAATACGATAATAATGTATTTAATAATGGAACAAAACAGAGCGCAAAAAATCAGAGCATGTAATGCACCACATCCACAAATTCATTTGTTTTTTTGTTGTTGTAAATGTGTCTTGTAAAATTGCGAGTTTCAACTTAATGTAATCCCGGTGTAGGCCGTTCAAGTTATTTATTTTATCGGTTTCAGGATATTAATGCCTTGTTTACATATACAAAAGTAGGCTGGTAACTATTTCACAACTGATTTGTACGGTAATAGTCCATTACCGTACATGGCAACCATTACCGTACATGGCAACCGATAAACTATTGAACAAACCATGGATGTTATGAATCATAATATTCCTGGATATGTTAATAGCTATTATCCTTTTCAGCTTATAGGACAGTCAATAGAGACATTCTACCTTGCAAAAGGTCAGGAAAAGTTCTAATTTGGCATACTTGTACAGTCGCATGTCCTCATCCACATACTAAGTTTGCGACCTTGAAAGGGCTCCGCTCGCGCCGCCAGCGCCATCTTGTTAAAAAGGTACCTACCAAAAATCAGTTTTTCATATATATCTCCTCTCCTCTGCCATCTAGGCTGAAAATAGTTATTACAAGAATTGTAGGAAACAAAATTGCCTACAACTTTTGTCTGAAACTTTTTTTTATATAATGAATAATTTATGAGATACAGCAAAGTAAGGCGAAGCAAATTTTCGAAATTTGCGAAAAAGTTCCACTTTTCCTAAATGTTCAACGAGCACTTTTGGAACCGTTCATCTGTTGTGTCATCTTCTATAATATTAGGTGTGTATCGGTTTCAGCACATTCTTTGGCTTTTTTGAATTTTTCATAATTTATGACGGGGCGATGTGAATATATCTCAAAAACAGTTGATCTTTGCAAATGTTCTTTTCCATATACAGTTTTTATGATTTATTTCCGTAACGGTTTTCTCAAGTTTGAAATAATACCTGATATTCAGTCGTTATTCGATTTTACCAACACAACCAAGTTAAGTTATGGAATCAGGTGTTACTTGTTCAAATGTACAAATCACAGAACAGTTGAACTGCTGTTCCAGCACGAGTAACAGAACTTTTTTTATCTGGCCTCGTGAATCGCTATTATCAAAATCCACAACAGGAAACTTTTTAACATTTTAAATTAAAAGGGGCACAGCAAATGGATTTGCAAACAGCAATTTTAAATAAAAAACATATTTTATGCCTCAATCGCGATAATCAAAAGTTACAACGGGAAACGTAATATTATAAATGATCTCGAGAAAATTGTAGAGGTACAGATAAGCGATAAGGATTAATTATTCTACAACCAAAAAAAAATGTAATGGCGAAATTAAAGGTAATGAAAGTGTAATTAAAATGTAAAAAGCTCATGATATTGTAACGCTAATTGCATATGTAAACAAAATAAATTGGGCCTAAAATAAGTAGGTGAATGCTTTTATGTATATTCATGACGACATTTATAAGGGCTGTATATTTTATTGTGCTAAAAAATTCATGTACTACTTCTGCCTAGTAATGTTGCGTGGCACGAGTAACAGTGCTTTTATTATTTCCAGGGATCATTGCCTGGCGCAGCTTTTATTTTTCCTTCCCGTTGCTTTTCGCTACTCACTCGTTGTTTATTTGTTTTTTTATTTTCAGCTGTTTATCCTGATATCACTTATTCAGCTAACTTTTTGCCATACGTAGGCGTTGTACTAAAAATGGATAGTATAGAGTATAGAGTGATCTATGATTTTTGTAAAACAAAAAATGTCACGTCGCAGCTTCATTCAGAAAATATTGAACGTCAAAGGAACCTCAAATGTTTTCAATTATATTGCCAAGCTTCTATCAAGAATACAAGGAGTACCTCGAGGATAAATATTTTCGATCACTCGTTGTTATAGCTCAGTGGCAGTTAACTTCAAATCGATTATTACCAGTACAGGCGTGGTGTTATTTAAAACGTTATCTCTATATGTACCTTTATGCTAGTATCTGCCGTTCTAAATGTAGATAATTAGGAAACCAGCTTGCTTAACAAACGGAAAAGTCTAAAAAATTACAAACAAAAACGTGTAGACGTAAAGATAAAATCTTTATATTGTTATTATACATGACGTAGTATAATAAATCATAAGAAAGAAATATTCAAAACTAATAAATTTGGAAGGTTACAATAATTAGATCTTGATGGGTGTAAAAATGTCGAATATGAATAATGAAAGTAATTGATACAATGAAAGGAGCCATTTGATAGTGCGATATTAATTGAAATAAATAAAGTTAATGGTTGTATTAAATGTTAATAAAGAACAAACCAAGGTACTATTAGATAAATGTATTTGTTAATAATAATCAGAATGAATATCCTGTAATAGTATTATTTTAAAATATAGGAAGTGTGCACTAAGAATTATATCGAATAGGGATAGAAATTTGTTTAGTTAGTTGCTGTAAAACAACCCATGAAAGCATACATGTAATTTTGAAATAACCAATTTTGCGAAAGAAAAATAGAAATTATGCCTTAATTTGTGTTGGTTTTGGTAATGACAAATTAAAAAAGGGCTTTAAACAAATCTACGAGGTCGAACAGGTGAAATATAAAATGGAATTTATTGAGACATCAAGTGGATGAAGAGATTATACTCATACAGTTAATTGGAGATATAGAATACAGAATGTTATATTAGTTGAAGAGATTTGAATTTATTCATACGTACAAGATATTAGTAGAGGTTTTTACAAGTTATTATTTGATTTGGATATTCTGTGAGTATTACAAGAGACATCGGACTATCTGCAAAAAGGGAGCAACGTTAGATTTGGAACATCAGAATATAGCAACTTACCAGGAGTTAGTTCGTGTGACAGTGACATTCAGGAGGAACCAGTACTGGATTTTGGGAGCAGAGGAGTTGGTTTGACAGGACGGATGCAGTTGAAAGGATTCACAGACCATCATAGGTGTTGCTGTTTGTGAAGTGGGCAGTTGGTGTTGCAGTCTGTCGACGTCAGGATCCGATATTTGTTGGATGTTGCAGTGAAAGCTAGAGCAGTTATAGAGGTTTGTGTAGATAAGTTGAGAAAGCATTTTGAATAACTGTCAATAAAAGAAAGTGATAATACGGATTGGGCCATAATTAGATATAACAGTAATGAGATAACATGAATAACAAAATAGAATGTTTGAGTAAGAAAGAGATGCCCATACAAAAAAAAATACATTTTAGTAGGCATATGTGTTTGACATCTGTCATAATTAAATGTGGGTCAGGCCTACTCGATTATTTGCTACTATGTTTATCTCTTTCTTACTCAAGCAATACGTGTTATTTTCTTGTTCTTGAAAATCGCACTTTTATAAATTTGGCCAATCCGATTTCAACATTTTTGAGTTAGCCGCCAATGAAATATTGATTTCATGGAAATCATTACCACCATGCTGATATCCTGAAATCAGCACGGGAATTATTTTCGGAAATCTTGCGCTTTTTCTATTTTCTAAAATCATTTAAACTACATAGGTATCACGTTTTTTAATTCAATAACAGAAAATATACAGTAATAATAATAAAAAAATTTCAAACAATGGAGGGGGAGCTACTGAATCAAGATCAATATGGCTTTTGGAAAGGGTGATCGTGCATAGATTTCTTCCTAGCACTCGAATTAATTACTAAGAAGCAAGCATCGCATTTATTAATATACGAAAACTCTCATCACAGTTATCACGCATAAACAAAAATGCAATTTCATCGAATCTTTAAAAAAAACATATTGTTCAAACTAGTGTTTGCACATGAGGTAAACAAGTAAGTGAAATTATACGGACACAAAAGCGCATTCAATTAGAATATAAAAATTAGTTCACGACATGTACCAATTGAACTGTTTGTATACAAGACTCAGTTTTAGTGTCGTTTTACTGGGTCACGTTGCGATACTGTAAGGAAGCTTTATGCAGACTGCGACATTATAATACTACTAGTACGCCAGAAACCTATATAGCAAGCGAACGCGCGTAGCCAGCCTACGCCTGGTTGCGTGTTGCGGCGCCACTTGTGCTTACGGTCGGTTGGCATCAGCTCTTATAATATAAGATTACTAGGTCAGATTTGACACACATTGTTGACCTCCGAAGTATTTATATGCAAATGTGCTTTTTGCCTATATCAATACTAGCTTATGACTCTGAGGCGTATTCATTTGTTACCAGACACAGGCTACAATTGTCTAAGGGGTAGTTAGGCTTGGCGACTCCAGTCACATCTTATATCAAACAAAACTTTCATATCCTTTAGTAAAAGAACCTGGTTATATAATTATACAATTTGTGTTCCGAAGTGCGTTCTGAACGACTGGAAGAAGTAATTCACGGAACTACGCAAATCGAAGGCTTGCATAAATTCAAGGAGGAAGGAAATAAAAGCACTCTTCTGAAGTTTATTTGCTTAAACAGCGTAAATTAGTTGAAAACGATTTGTAAGAAATAACTCTATACACTCTCAGGAAGAACGCAGTAATGATATAATGCGCTAGTTTTTTACAACACTGGAGCTCAGCTTGTGCGTCAAAGTGAAGTTTGATATCTACTGGAACGTCAAATCTCAGCTACTATTACTTTGCTATGGCCGTTGTATTTGTTCTATCAAATTAGATTTTGAACTATTTAAAGAATGCTCTTTCATGGAGTTTCTTATCAATTAAATCCTAAAAAATTAATATTTATATAACTACTCTGATCCGTGAAAATAATATTTATTGGCAATTGCTTTCGAATAGTGTGCTTTATAAGGTATGAATTGGTGAATTCTCCGACGAAGGAGCACTATCTGTATAGTATTTTTTCTGGCAGTGAAGTTGAAAGTCGACTATAAATATACACAGGTGAGATAGCACTCAGGCTGCCAGACCAACTTCCACACTTGCTAAATATACTTTCCACGTTTGCACATACGACTGCATTGGCTATTAAAATGCAGTTTTAAATTATATACTAAGCTTATTTTGCGGCTGATACTAACTTTATATAAATAAAATATACATTATTCTCCGCAACGTCACGCGGCGACTTTCTGCTTGCCATGTCGAATTGGGGCGCGGTTGAAAGCATGATAAATTTCCATTGAAAGTAGTGTAGCAAATCTAATATCATACAGCAGCATTGGACTTTTACAAAAACCTATGTTTTTCAAAAAGAGTTTTTTGCATTTAACTGCAATTTGTTTTTGTTCTTGCAGCATCCATGGTATCTAATCAGTGGCATATGTTGGGATACACATTTATTCTGTATTTAAAAGCTGGTTGTGAAAGGATAATTGTAGTATCCATAACAGAAAATAAGGAAGTCTCGAGTTCCAAATTCTAAAATGCAGAAATTTAGTTTTGTAATAATTAATCCAAAGAAAATACACAGTAACAAAACAGACATAGATATGAACTTTTACTTTTAGTAAAACACAAGTTTCCCTCGTCTTTTTGACGCAATACATTTTTGCTATATTTTGGGTAGGGCACTTTCGAGATAATTGCTATTCAAGTTTTAAAACATATATATTTAAAACACGTACTTAGAGAGTTTCAAATGTTTATTAACTAATGAAAAATTACAAATTCACATAGATATAAAAAGTACAACTAAATTAGGCGTTTAAATTATCCACCGTTTTATGCCAGGTTGTCTGGCTCTAAGTTTAAGGCGATACTTGGAGCAGTTTTTGACACTCGACAGTTAATGTTTAATTATATGTATTGAATCAAAACAATTTAGAAGAGTAAGTAAGTATTTAGGTGGCGTTAGTTTTCTATGCTGCAAGTACTACCCTCAAAATGCTTCATGTGGAGCGTACAACTATTTGAAACCAGATGGCATAGGAAATATGTGTCGATAAAATGTGCATCGTTCTCAATTTACTTAACTGTCTGGTCACTAAAAATTTCCAAGAAAATGCAGTCAAATGTGGAAAGTTAAATTAATTATTGTTTTATATGTTACATGGACGTGTAAGACGTAGAAATATATCTAAAGAATCTGTTATTGAGTGATTTATTATCGCCCATTTGTATACAATTTTAGAAGCGTGTAGATCTGGACGAGCATTAAATAATATTTTAATATCTTTGTTAGTGGGATATACGTTACTGGCATAGTTATGTAATTTCAAATGACCTAATTATACCCTTCAACATAAATTCACTTAACCCTATCAAAATATTAAGTACAGTGCCTGAATGTTATTTTACCAATGGCTTTCCATGTCCAATAGAGGTCTATCTTTTCAGTTTTCTATTTATCTAGACATTTAGACATTAACAATAATTACCTTCAACGTTTATCAAATTAGTGCAGAAACCGATTAAAAAGGCCTATCAAGTACATGTATTAAATAAAGTCACTGAGGATGAAATGCCTTTTAATCTCTCTACTTTAAATAAAAATAGCGAACCGAATAATATTCAGAAAGTTCACATGTTAGTTCTGTGAGATTTATCCGGTTCTTTTTTTTTGACGATTATTCATTTACCATAGATAGATAACAGCAACACTGCTATATATGTAATCCTATATTTCCATATAGAAATACATAAACGCTCGCAATTTCTATATGTTTATCGACGTGTATGTACATTTTCCAGGTAATAATAATTTATAGAAATAAACTAAGACAAGCATGCAACTACAATGCCCCTATCAGGCTGTTGTTATGAGAAGCGTAAATGACAAATATATTAATTAAACAGTAATAGTTATTTGTGTACCAAGAGATGTAAGTAGCTTTTACCAGTCGTTGACAAGTTTGCAGCTCAAGCGAAGGGAGGGGTGGCAATACAGTCTGATACTGGTCGAAGATGTTTATTTCCCAAATTGCATACACATTCGTTTTCACAATTGCGTAAAGTAACAATTTCGGTTTATACTTTTGACAGTTGCGATTAATTTACGTTTGCATTTGAATTACTAAAAACAACTAACACACTGGTAGACTTATTGTTTTTGGTATTTTTCGTTGTATAGTGATTCAAAAATACCATAAATTCCCTAGGGACGTAACTGAGCTACTTACGCTCCGTCGTCAATAGCAATTAATACCTTTACCGTAAAATCATGATAGCTACTATTATCGTCAATATCTTCAAATATGGCAACGATACGAGAGGATACTTGAAGGATTGTCAGCTAGACTCAGAGAGGATGACGTGCAGTTTTTTAAATGATGTTTTTATCAAGTACCATGAGCGCCAACAAGTCTTTAAATTACAGCAAATATACTTAGATAGGTCTAAAACATAAACTCACATATTCACAGCAGACAATAATACAATATCTGAAATACAGAAGGTAGCAGTAACAAAATCAGACAACAAATTACATAAACATGGCATAAAATTTATTGAGCAGCGCTGCACAGTAGTTCGTAAAGGCGTTACTTGTACGAAAGCTGCAAATAAAAATATCACACTAGTAATTATCACAATTAAACAGATAATGCAAGTTCAATCAAGTAAGATGGAAATTATATACTACGAACAACTTTAATTTATCTACAGTAATACAGCTAGAGCTTATAGCACGAATATTACCTCAGTGAGTGTTAATTACGTCGTGAGTTACTTATCTGAGGGCTCGGGCTTCTGCAGTGGATGAATTGAATAGCCTTCAAACGGAATCTTACAGCTATACTGCCGCAGGTCGTGGGTGATGGCCGAGGTCACCAACTGATAACTTAGGCGATCTGACCCAAAATCAATTATGCTCCTAGAAGTAGGAGGTAATGCACGCCTTCTCGAAGTAGGCCGAACCGGCGGAGACCCAAAAAGAAAAGCTAGGAATGCCAGACGTAATTAGCCAAAACGTACAACGCTATCACCAAAAATAAAGTAACCAACTCACCCTGAACTCAGGCTTTTCTGGGGAATGGCCATTAAATGCGTTTTGTCAATTCGAGGCCACGCCACGTACGAAAATGGACTACTATTCAGATCGCAGCAAGACGATTCATTTTTCAAATGGCGTGTCAAAGGATGTCTGCACAGCCAGATAAGCGTTTAGAAATACAACAAAACAAAGCAAACGTCTTAAAACACGTAATGCAGCTTGCCGGTAATGCAGATAACCGACTATCTGCGCAATATGCGAGGGGCCGCTTAGGCTACGAAGACCGCGTTGAAATAAAGGATCATTTACACGACCAAGAATTATGCACAAGATAAATCATAATGCTAGTTACACTTTTACACGTAGCAGTCAATCTGTTCCCTACAAACAACATTTTATTTAACGTACGTACGGCAACGAAAGTGGAACATCTTACAATCGTTATTTACTATCTATCTTAATCTACAATGAGTTTAACTAAAGCGAACCTAAAGAGTGAAAGAGGGGCTGAAGGACGCCCCTGTGTTTATACGTATATAGATTTCATATGATAGTCGGGGTGTAATTAGAAATACAATGGTATGCACATCAAATTTTTTTTTAGTGTAAGGTGCAGATAAACGTGGTTTGAGCAAACAAACTATTTATTATTCAACATACTTTTACCTTAACTCACATTTAGAATAATGATATTTCAGCCTATCGATTTCGCTTCCGTACAAGTCTTTTTTGGAACGAAAATCGTATAAGTTAGACTATCAGCTCCTGGTGTTTATTAACAATAAAAACAATACAGAAACTATTTAATAATATAAACACAAATCATGTATATTTGGAAGTTCTTTTCGAAATTGTACCTTCTAATTGTATGTATAGTTCATCCGGTTTCCTAATTTACAAGAAGACTATTGTGCTCCACAGGTAATTTTAAGCCAGTATTAACATTGTCAGACATTTATACTGACTTTCCTAACTTGTTTTCATCTATAATGTCATCTTTCACATTTCGTTCCTTTGGCATGCCCGTTTTCGGGTTTTGGTTATCATATTGGCCACTATGACTTTATCGACGGCTGCCCTGATGAGACTACTGGATGATACCCACAGAACCACTGGAATAGGTTTTTCAGCCAGAACATTCTTTCTCTAGGATAATTCCCACCGGAGATCTTTTTGCGTATGATGAGGTGGAAGATACCATACTTCTCTGGGCGTCACATCACAAACCCGAGGCACGCGAGCTTTCTATAGTTCGATCATTATCAGGTGGTCTTCGTGTCGACGTTTCTAAGCAATAGAGGGGAAGTGAGAAGACGTAGCAACGGGGAAGACGCAATCTGAGGTCTAGGTTGAGGCTCTGGAGCTTTCTCGAAGTTATCCCATTCTTCTCCAACAATACATTCGAGGTACATCATCTTAGCGACTTTCTGAAGGTGTTCTGTTATCACTGTTACGGGTTTATCGGCTACTGAGTCCTCAGTCATTACCATATATTCGGTCGTACCCCGTACGTCTCACACGCTATCAGTTAACGATCACTGCAGTCCCTGTAGTCACTAGATATCGGATGATGATGCCATCTCCTGCGTCGTGGAGAGCAGTTGAAGAACTGGTGAGATAATATGCATCCGTGCCTTATTTCTCGTTGTGTCACGGCCTATTATGAGACTTTCAACCCTGACCCCAGATCTCTGACGTCAATGCTCGTGACGTAATCCATTTTTATAATGGGAGTATGTTTTTTATGTCATCAGCATATCTTTCATCAATATCTTTAAATATTATAACTCTAACAAACGTGTATGTAGTCATTGTTCGGGACTCACTTTATCAAATTTGTTGGACGTTTTGAAACTTATTTGTATCAGCGACAAACACACGTAAGCAGTTACTTCTAACATTGCTTCGATAACAATGTCAATTTTTCCTCAGTGAATTAATTGTATGACATGCGGTAACAGTTAGACACTCTCTGTGATCCCAGCAGAGGCAGATCTACATCAAGGAAGCGACCCTGCCGACACGAGCCGTGGTTCTCTCTCACCTCCTAACAAGGGGTAATATTAAAATAAAAATCACGTAACAATTAATAACATTAAAAATAATTTTAATGCCGATATCAATTTATTAACAATCAGCTCTATCTTTATCAGCAGCATCTTTATATCACTGTGATTAGTTATTCCCAGCCGGTTTTTTAGTTAACAGATTTTTACTGCACTACCTACGACTTGTTATATAAGTTTACTTTAACAGATGAAACATGTACGAATGGTTTTTTAAATTTTCCTATCTTCTTCTCTTTCTTTATTCTTTTACCGCCCCCTATTTTTATTCAACGCCCCCTAATTGCACCTGAGGTTACTACCGTCCCCTTGAAACGAAGCGATCATAGTAATATTTTTTAAGAAATGGATTCTTTGATAGTGCTACATCCTTCTGTAGTGCTACATAACAATTGCCCTGTTATTACAACTGTACATATTATCTACTAGAATTATTTCCGGAGGAATAAGAACTTCAAGACTACCAACATGTAGAGCAAGCAGCATTTCTGAAAGGATTCAGTACCTGTGACCACCTATTGACCGTTATTGCATATGGCCTTTGTTGACTACGGTTTTGGACTCGGTTGAACCATATTAAACAATTTAGAAGTGCCCGTGTGGATCAAGGGTATACAAATATATTAAAAACCACCTATGGAAACACCAAAGAGGCAGTAATAACTCACGATACCAACGGAGAACCGTTAACACACTTGAGATTCGCTCATATAGTCTTGTCAGCAGAAAATGATCATGATTTAAAAGAAGTGATAACAGAGTTAGATGAAAAATCAAGACATAGGCTCAATTCTGGACGATGTAAGGCAACAAGGCAACAATTAGTTATGCGTGTCATTTTTCACTTTACGACAAACTGTAATAGTCCGTGAACTATTTTATTCGTTCTTTAGTAGATATTGTTATCTCATTATCAGTTTCTGGATTTAGTCAGCCATAGTGTTCAATAATTGCGAAGACATGGCTGGTGTGGTAGAATCGATTTAAAGTTTAATAGTTTCTAGGCTCTTACTAACATACAATATTCACAGGAGCATTAATTTTTGAAGCATTACGATCAATAAGCTGTGGCAATCCGGATTGTCGATATTATTTACTGTGCTGCCTCATGAATATTCTAATGGCATTAGGAACGCCCGTACTTCTATCTCTCGTATTTTCGTGAGCCCACGCAAATTCTTGATGAATTACTTGTCATATAAAAAATTTGGCATGCAGGGATCTGGATTTTCTTTATAGCAGATTTGTTGTTTATTACAGTTTATATTGCTACCCACACAGGGAAAAGGTATTATGGAGTTCCTCACCAACTTGTAGTATCATATGTAATTTTCTCATGCGGAATATTTAAATTCTTATTTTGAAAATAACCACGAATTGAATTAACGTGACTGCAATCGCTCCTCGTTGCAAAGGTAATTTCTGACCTGAGCTAACTTCGTTGCAGAACGAGGTTGTATTTTTAGCCCGCAACAAAAAGCAATTTAAAAGTGTCCTCCATTTCCGCATTCTGATTAGGACTATCTGCAGCTGAGTGCTGTTTAACATAGGAACACAATGCACACTTACCGCATCATTTTTCTCTCATTGCGGTTTTAATTGTGGAAACTTGTTCGGTCCCCGGCCAACAAATGCGCCTCGAAATGCATCGCGACGTCGATGGCCTCCATTTATTTTATAGTGCAGTGCTCGTTGGTCTCCTGGCGGTGATGAATGGCAATAGATCGAAAATTGCATTCTACCCCGACTGCACAGAACTTTCTGATTTAATTTGGAGTGATACTTTGACGCATTTCCATCGCTGCAGCTGGGAATCTTTGCGGCTTCTCGAAGTTTGCAAAATATTCGATCAAGTCTGACCTCTTAGACTTCGGAAGTGCTTTGCGATTCATCTAGCGTCAGGGATTACGGTCAATTGAAACTCCGAAATGTCCTGGCAAGGGCTCGTAAATTATGCAGCATAAAGTCAGCTTTAGTACGTGTTAAGTGTGGTCTAATCCGCCCGATGAGTATGAGGAGAAAATTTAAAGAGAGCAATAAGTAGTGCCTGTGCTCTACTTTAGCTCGCATTTACAAGACAGATGGCGCTGCTGGAAGCGTATAATTCAGCGCTACAATAAATAATTCAGATTGAAACCAAGTGTAAAATTGGCTGCGATGTCTTGATAAACACTCGGTATTTGTGACGCCGGAGCAAACCAAGCGCGTTTTGGAATCGGCCCTTTTTCTTCGCCTGAAAATAACCGATAATGAAATATTTTTTGCGCCAAGAAGCACGGAGCGATAACGCCCTTTACAACAGTTTTTGTTCTCGTCTTACAGTCTCGTAATTTCCTTTAAAAGGAACGCTTCACTTACTCTAAAGACGCTTATAATTAAAGGAAAAATATTGTGGTTATTATCTTCCGAAAGTGTTTTAAAAAACTAGGAGGTAAGCAGGGGATCATATTTAAAGATTCTCTTATTTCTCGGCGGGAGCAATCGATTTTCTTAATTGGAACACATCGGTTCCGGGCGGTTGCTCCTCAAATTTTTGCGTTAGTATCTACTTAATGAGAGAATATTCCTACCGAACCTCTAAAAACTGGTTGACTGTAGGCGGGATCTGCTCCCCGTCATGAGTTACGGTGTCACAAGCATTACAAGCCCAACATTGAATAATAGCGATGCGGATTATGGTGACATGTCGCGAGTGTACGAGTCCCTACGTCATGTAAATTCATAACATGCACAAATTTAACAACATATCATTCGGCGTGCATTCCACACTTTTTCTAGTCAGTGTGCTTTTGGCGTATCACCCTATTTGAAGGCCGTAAATTCTGGTTACTTGTCTCATTTAATATGTCATATCTCGTTACTATGTAAATAGGTTGGATATTTGTTCGAAAAAACTGCATAACACTAACAAAATAAAACTTTATTAACACCAGGTTGTTGCAGTGTTTCCTGTTTTTGGTCTAGTAGCCCAGTATAACAGTGTTGAAGTTTTTTTAAATATTTTTAGCTATTTCTACTTTGTAGGCCAGTTAAATAAGGCCTGAACCTAAAAATAATTGGTAATAAGCAGATTCTTTAAATCGACGATGTTCCGGTCCGGGGGAGTAGAACTAAGGTGGGGAAGGGGTTGGTTAAATGCAAAATGTGGTTTTTAAATATTTCTATCTCCACAAGGACTTCTTGATTTAGAAAAATGTGTGTGAAAGGTTTTTATTATTTTTCAGTAAAATCATAACCAAGCCCAAAGATGGGAGGGTAACTGAATCCCCTTTTCTCACTCTTAAAATGTAGTGAGTTGTTTCTCTTAAATCAGAATAATTGTGTAATATTGTGTTACGATTGAGTTTTTACGGTACTAAATGGGTGACCCATACAAAGCATGTTACTACTTACTTCCTTTTCCCGAAACGTCAATCTCCTCATTACATTCTTTCTAATTCTTGTGTACTGTACTATTTTTCGTCTATTAGATTGTAAGTTACAATGCATAAATACTAATAATTATGTAAAAATTATGTCACTGCCGTGATGAGTGAGCGAAGGTAGAAGATCGGGAAGCATCCCCTTTGGAGGCGGACAAAACGCTACTTTTTATGTACCGGGTGGCCATAAATATCTGATATCACATTACCTTTGGAATCAGCAGGCTTTATTAAGTGATGAATCTAACTAAACTAAATGTCATTAATGTCATCACAACTAAAGTTCATATCTGTCAAAAATTATTACAGATTGCAATAAGTATTGAAGTAAGAACAGGAGATTTTTATAATCGAGTCGTAGGCTAAACTGCAGAATCTGGTACACATTCCCCTCCTATTATTTGCATTTTATTACATTTCATACCTATACTTATTATAATTGAAATATGGATAATGCTAACCAACATTTATAAGTAGCTAATTCCATGGCTACCGGGATCTCAGATGTTTATGGCCACCCGGTATAAATAAATTATTCAATTTCAATATCCGCGCTGGTTTCTGTATTTGTTTCTCTTTCATCCGTTTCCATATGTCCTTGTTCTTCAATATTCGATACGAACTGCGTAATAACTCTTGGCACAACTGTAGGAAATAGTTACCAATAATGAGTTTGGAGTTGGTTGCTTCAGTGTTGTCAGAGGAATTATGCTGCCATCCCCATATTTCTGGTGCGTTTTCATTGTTTTTCCATGTTCGGATTTGCTGGTCTACTCGGTAATGTGCTGTCGCGCTGTTTCTTCCGTAAAACGCAAAGAAGATACATTTGTTTGATTTTTAATGGCTGCTTTTCTAAAACATTTACCTCTGTGGTTATTTAGTGAAGCTTTTGTTGTGGCGCAGCCGAGAGGTTTAGAAAGAATCTGTATATCGCTTCAATTAACTATTAATTAGCACTAGTTGTATCACAACCACTGATTGTGTATAAACATAATGTTTTGATTTTAATTATCAAATGAGTTATTTAATGTTGAATACAGTTTATCTACACCTTTTCCTTTGCCTGGCTTGAAACCCTTTATATTTTTGTCAATGAGAGTAGTTGCTACTAGTAGTAGTATACTACTACTATATCTTTACAAATAGGAAACACTTCTCTATCCGTTTTTAGGTATATTTGTAGCTATATCGATAATAGGTATATGAGCATCATCCGAGGCTGTTTCCATTACGTACCCTTCTCTCATTAATTTTCAGGATTAAAATGCTCAAAAAATCTGTGGACATTGCAGTGGATGAACGTGGTTACAATCAAAATAGTATACACTTGATGTAAAGTAGAAATCGGATATTGATGAAGCAGACGAACAAGGAGCTATAGAAACGGAAAGAGGGTAATTGGGGGTTGGTGTTTCGAGGAGGGGGGGAGGGTAATACTAACAGGCTTTGCATGAATTACCCATTTAATGACCGTGAATACTCATCTATAAGTGACTATTACACATATTTTTTCCATTTAAGAGAAGCAACTGTCTAAATTATAAAAGTAATAAAAAGGGGTGCATCTAGTCTCCTATTTTTGGGCGTTGTCATCATTTTAGCAAAAAAATAGACCTCCTTCCCGCCTTAGTGCCACTCTCCCAGATCAGATCACTTTTCTGTTTCGTTGTCCACTTTTTCTTCATCTATTTGAAATTTCCAGTTTTTAACTTAAAACGAGAGTCTCCTCTTTCCACTTAAAACATTGTGTCTTCAGCTTGCTTCAGATGCCCCATGACGAATTTTGAGGTTATTTTGTTGTACATTTGGGATATGGATTATTCCTCATAATCTGGTTGATGTTGACTGAAATAATTTCCTAGTTCGTATCAAAGTAGGATTTATTGGTATTTTTGAAAGCAACCTACTCTTTCAATGGCATCACATCATCAGATATGCTCTGTTGTTGGTGTCCCGCTTTCCTAGAATCAATAATGTTTTGACTACCGATTCTGATAAGCCTTTGCCGCCCAATTATCTTTATTAGTTCACCAGAGCTTCAACTGTATTGTGATTCACCCTCCTCTGGATTAGTCGAAGCACTTCTTAATGGCATCCTACATATGCCAGTAAAATACCTTCTCCTTCGTCATAACATTCTGACACCTCTTCTTACTGCGTCTCTTCATCTCTGTCGATTGGTGGCCATATGAGCAGCTTCTAACAAATCTGCTCAGCGTTTTCGTGAGTGTCCGCGTCGTCTTCTTCCTTCAGGTTGATCTTTTCCCACAAGTTATTCTATGTGTTCACTTCGATGGATACGTCGAAAAAATTAAAGTATGCGAGAATATTTTCTTCTTCTCCATCCATCCTCTATACAGGGAAGTGGTTACCAGGATAGAATAATAAGAAAGGTAATAAAGATGCGGCAACATACTGTTGCAAATAATAGATAGTAGATCTTACCAAAGCTTAAATCGTTTGAACGTTATAAAAAAAATGTTTGCGAAGATTTACATATTGATAAAGCTATAGAGCCATCTTAAAAATAAATCCTTCAGAAGACGATTCATGATTATATGCTTCTTTAATATCAAGATATAGGAAAGTGATCTAGCTAATTTAGGTTTGGCGAAGAATTTTACAAACAAGTGTATCCATCGCCTGAGAGCAAACATGATATAGCTTCGTTAAGGTAATTATTCTTCTTGTTGTACCTATCCGCTACAGAATTTAGCGCCCACATACCAATCCTGAACCCTCAGCTTATAAAGCGGCGATCTTTATGCTGTGCCATATTCAAGAACTATTTGGAGGCAATACGTCCGCAGAATTAATACCCTAAACGATGAAGACAGTGGAAATGCATTTACAAGTACTTCGAAGATGAAGACGAAGTTTGTTTCATTATGCATCAGTAGATGAGGGCTCTTCAATACAAATCCAAAAACACAGATGAAAGCACCCAGAATCTCCAATGCTGAATGCTGAATGGTTTGGGTAATATCCGTAGTCTTTCTTTTAATAAACATTATTATCTTAAAACCGTTTTCAAAATTTAGTGTATGCTTCTTGAATATAACTGAAAATATTTGAATCGCTTTGATCTACTTTTCATGAATGTTCGTTCTTCGTGAAACACAAACTATGGGATGAAAGCACTTTGTATATACGATAATTATTGAATCCTTCTGTCCGCATGCAAAGTTCTGGCTACTGGTTGTGGTGACGACAATATAAGTGTATTAGTAGATTACTTCACCACCTACGTTTGTATGGACGCTAACGGACCCCCATTCCATGCTTAGAGGAAGAGGAATAAAATTACATAGATCACGAGGAAACGAAGGTAGTATTTATTATACAACGTTAATATCAGGGTAATACAAAAAAGAACAGGAATGTTAACGGGCCATGTGCTTTTGTATTAAGCCAACACGTCGTCTCAAAGAAACTATTCTACTATGAAAACAGTTAAGCATGCTGATTTGAAAAACTCGAAAATCATCCCCTCTTTACCTAACACCAAGCGAGTTATTTTGGCGTTCTATTTTGAAAGAGTACCTGTAGCTACAAGTCGCTATACTCATATAGTTACGTGCTACTAGAACTAAATTAATTTCTACTTCTCTATGGAAACATTCTACAAGTCACTGTTTTTGGGAAAATCGTGTTTTTGTATTCAACATTTATTGAACCTATTATAGCAACGATAAACTAAAACCCATCCTATTATGTTGTGTGGATACTATTTTATTTTTGTGACTCGTCAAAGGTACAGTATACTATATAAATAATCTTTTATGAATCACTATAATGCACTTCATCAGTAGTGGAGGTGGTTCTGCGATAGAGCTTTTTGTTCTAAACCAGAAACTCTTGGCTCAAACTAGAGCAATCTCAAAGGCCACAAACAGCTTGTACCGACTTTACCACGATTACTCCATATTTTGTGTTGGCAACCATGGAGTCTTAATGTCTGAAACCTCTAAATGGAGAGGCCGATGACCCTACAGTGGGGGTGTCCAATAAAGCAGGTGGCATTATAATCGTTGTCGCTTTCTATGTAAATGATAGAAAGTGATGGAAGAAGAAAAACATTTGGTTTACTGATATGTTGAACCATAATTATATGTATATTTAAACGTTGCCATACTTTAGATTTTTGAAAGAAAAACGCTGTAGAGAATGATAATTTCCTAAGCACTAGTGGCAAAATGCGAAATTAAGCTTCCTTAATAAGTAAGTTTGGATATACAGGTAAATAGGTAAATAGAGAGAATTGGTTGCAAACCTTTAACGTTTTAAGTCGATAGTTCGAACCTTAATCCCTAATAATTTTATTAACCCTAGGACGAATCGTTTTTAATGAGTGAAGAAATAGGAAAATCCTATTCATATTGTGCTAAATGTTTGGCTCAATAAATGGCAATTTTTCCTTACACCATCTTGTGTCCGTTCTGACGCCTCTACACAAACACTTCTTCTTTACTAAAGAACATTTTCTAAACACATACATATGCATATGCATAGGGATAGGGTGTACATAGTTTAGTAAAAATTGTAGGCGGTCCATGTGTATTGACAGATTTTTCTGCGCTACCTGCTCAACCTTTATTTAAAGAATGTGTTCTGATCTTAAAATATTTTGTGACGATCGATGGTTCAAATGTGCTGCAACTGCAAGTGATCTATAAGGTGTCCATTTGTTTAAAAAAATTGAAAAATATTTTGTAAGCTAGATTAAAGTGTGAATAATAGTATGTCATCGCTTTCTTCTGTACGATGTATCAAAACTATTGGCAAACAATGGAAATTATACTTAGATGGTGATCTGAAGAAGAAAAGAAAAGGGAAAGAAAGTGAAAATTGGATACCAAAAATTGATAGTAAATGATAAAAGTTGTATAGTGGTACATTAAGAAGGGGTGCTTAGAAGACTCAAAAATCTAACATGGTAAACTGGACCGGAGGAAAAACCGACGAATGTTACAAAGTAACTTGTGTGTGTCTATATCAAAAAACTGAAAACCAAATTGATCATATCTGTATTAGTTGAAAATGAAATCAAACACTCTTGGATGTTCGCAATAAAAGAGGTGCTGGTGTAGACACGGACCACCACTCACCACTTATTGATGAAAAAAAATATGCTTTCAGTTTACCAGACAGCGAAAATTACATAAATATTAGACACAAAATGTGCGACAAAGAAAAGACGCGTACCTAATCTGGAAGTGAAACAAAAGTTTGCAGCAAGTAAGTAAAAATAATAGATTACAATAAAACAATCACAGAAGTGTGGAAAAGATGTAAGAACGTATTCAAAGAAGCATGTGAAAAAACATTGAGTACGGAAAGGCAACAGCAAACAATGTGGATCACGCATGAAACATGGGACACAATTAAAAACAGCAGGAAATGTAAAGAGCGCAAGCTGCAAGCATTTGACGAACAAATAACGGCACGAATACAAGACTACGTTAAAATTAAAGAGAGACATTAAAATAGAAGCAAATGTATCTAGAAAAATTAGCCGAAACTGTACAGATCTGACAAAGGAAATAGTAATACGATAAGGAAACTATCAACAAAACTATTTTAAGAAAGCAATATTACCGGGAAAATGATAATAAATTAAGAGAATTGTAATATGATGAATGGAAAGTTTGTATAGGTACTGATATGGGCAATTACACTAATGCAATTATGAATAATATATTGATCATCGACCTAAAGTAAACTTATTATAATTGTATTCAATATCAAATATCTCGAGAAATAAGATAAATGTGACTTACTATGCGCCTATGTGCTAAACATGATCTGGAAGACGAATAGCATAGGTACGCTTAGAAAATCTTACCCATTTAGTCACTTATCCTGTAACAGTAAAAAAGCATTAACCCCTAGCCTACCATGTATCTTGTAAGGTCATAGACAACACATGGCATTTTACTATTACTTTTACCAAACAAACTGGCTTTGGAATGGGAGGAGCTGAATATATAATATCTTGCCCTTAAGGTAGCCTACAGCAAAATAACGTCTACATAATTTAGAACACATTTAATCTTCACAGACTGGAAAATGATACCTGCGTTAATATTATACTGAAACATATCATATAATAAAAATTTAAAAAAAAACGCACATAAGTTGCAATGAAGGGTATACATCTAAATTAAATATGATGACGTAGCAGTATAATCTTAATAGATAATCAAAGATCAATGACCTTTGCTGGTAAGAATGCTGGAAGGTCACATTTCATTTAACTGCCTTGAAATTTCTCATTTTCTTCAAGATATTTACAGGAAATTACTCAAATTAATTTAGAATTTAGATGAAAAGTGGAGAAAAGGCACCCAGAAAGAAGAAAATGGTGAAAACTCATAAAGAGGCCATTGACAACTTAATGTCTGTACTTTGAAGAAAAAACAGAGGTAGGTATAAGAATATTCAATACATCAAAACTAGAGAATACATTTTTTTAAATAATTAATGGTAGAATTATACACCGGTAATCCAAGGTCATAATATGAAGCCAGAACTTGCATAAACGTTTTGAGTGGAAGGAAAATATTCCAGCAATTGTTTTTGATTCATTAATATTTGGATTCATCGACCGTAATGTATAAAGTAGTTTCTACTCCTTAGGAATATTTAAGAAAAAAATCTCCACATAAAAGTATCTCTTATATAGTCCATCTTCAAAGACGGATTGATTAACTTGAATATAAATTTATAAATAATACACTTGAATGTGGTTTGCAATCAAAATATTGACGTCATTGCTATTGACTTTTGTTAGCAGCATTAGCTTTGAGGGATTTTTAGAGCGTGGGAACAAAAGGCACCAGTGTTATTGCGGTATAGAAAAACAATCTAGAAACTCTTTGCAAGTATATGTATTATATTTTTAAAAGAAATACATATATAAATCCCCAACATTTGTATATTTCGTGCGCGTGGGCTCATATATCTTAGTTCAACCGGTTATTTTTACTTGACTGTAGACTTTGTACCCGCAGATTAAGATCAAAACCGAATTCAGCTACTGAGAGAGAATACATATGTAAGAAATAGATAAAAAAACAAAGACAGAAAATCTAGTCATGTCCTAAATCTGTAGGTGAATGCCAAATTGCATTTTGTCTATGAAAACATCTGCCACTGTGATAGGTAAAAGTTTACACTGCACTAAGTGTAATTGTGTCAAGCAACAAAGATAATAAGATCGCATTTACACAACAACGAGTGTATTAATCATAACATTCAATAAAAATTGTTTTTATTAAGTGTTTTGTATAATTTTAGGAAAATAGTTCAAAATCAAGATCTAATTTAGTTCTCTCTGAGTAGTTCATTTACTTCAATGGATGTATCAAGTTATAGCAAACTTCAATTTGATCATGACATGCTGCGAATGAGTTTTTTTTTAACACACGATATTGTTGCTTCACTACATAATTTATATGTTGTTATGTAATGTTAGACAATCGCCAAGTCAATGTACCATTAGGCAATGCTCAGGGCACTTATATTAAATTTTAAAAATGCAAAACTTGCCTGTCAGTATCTTAGGCTAACTAAAATGAAACGTATTTATTACTCTCCAGTAAAATTGTTAATTGCCCCGTTCTATATTTTATCAAATTGCAATAATCTTATGGGCTTGCTCCGGCAAAACACAAGACTGATATATATCTCAGGTTAGGTTGAAATTTGAATTTTATATTAAAAAAGTTCTGTATAATATTTAACTCAGAGTAGCTCAAATACTCAAAATTTCAGTACAACTGCTCTACTCACTTCAATAATTTATAGCCTCACAAAATGGATTTACACCACAAAAGGTTCGCGGGTGCATACAGCGTGTTATTTTGATATTCAAAAGCGAAATTGCAAGGAAACCACAGGTAAACTGAATCGAATCTCCCTTCTAGCCACATCTAACTTGGTTTTGTTTCAAGTTGTGACGTAAAAACGACGCGATACTATCTTTTGTCTTGGCTTCCTGTGAAAACTGCAAATCCTGGCATAAATCGCATTTTCTAGGGACGCCACGGTATTTTCTGGAACTTGGACGTATCTGGATGCTCGGAAATACGATGAATGTCTTCAGCAAGGTGTATTCTCGAAGTCCACTGGCTTTCTGGACTCCAACCACATAAAATCCTGCCAAATCGTATCTTTTAAGATATCGCAGACCTCGCCTCTGCAGCGGCTGTGGGTGACGCCAACGCCCTTATTTGCTGGAAGTCGCTTCCTTGGAAGGAAATATTCTTCTAGATGTTGTTACACCTCTTCCCGACCTGTAGAACTTGAATCCCTGGCTTCTGATGTTGGAATGGACTGGTATCGCAGTTTGCAATTTCCAGGTTGTCGGAGCTGAACCCACGCCGATCTTGGCTTTCACAATTTTATACACTTTTTTAGTGGGGAAACTTTTAATAACATTTCCACTTATGCGCGGTGACTTGTAGAATAACTTTGTACACTTTTATTATATAAAAACACCAAAAAAATCAGGAGCATCATTTGCCCACAAGTTGATATTACAGGAATTATTTTCTATTTTTTTTACAAAAGAGCATTGCATTACCTAGTAACCGCGATCTAATATTATTCAAAGGAAGTAAGTTTTGGTTACAATTTCACATAAAAGAATAAAATTTGATTAACATGTTTGTTGTTTAAAACTAGAAATTGTCTTTATTTGTTATACATAAAAATTGTTTTTTCTTGTCACATAAACTGTTATTTATATTTGCACTGGCACATGAGTTAAATTTTAACCACGTCACTAATTATTCTTCATTTCAGTTGCCTTCGTTCTGCATTGCTCTTTGCAAATTCTATCTTGCTTTGATTTCCATTTACCTTTCAGCTTGCTTGCTTTTCACTGGCCTGTACGTTTATTAATAACTGTACGCTCATATTCATTATGCACATAACCAACCTTTTGCATTATTTACTTACATTTGGTCCGGCTTCAAATATGCTTAAACCTATCATATTATTTATATTATATTAGCCATCTTAAATCTTTCTTTTACTCAAACTTCAAATTCAATCTTTCCGAAACCTGCTTTTCTTATGCTAGCCTTTATCCCTGTAATTATGCTTCTTGAATCTCATTTCCAATGCATTTAATAACTTCAACTATCTATATTGCAATTAAATAAAATATTTGAACTATGTGCTTTAATTGACTTTGGTCAATGTTTCTCTATGCATACAGAATTAAATTGCGAGCAATAAACCATCTCAATATTTTAAGGGATCTGCAGATAGTTATCCGTGATCGAAGCATAATGCAATAGAAACCTTTGTTCTTCTCCCATCACCTTCACACAGAAAGATTAGTTTCTATAAAATGTAGGTACCGTAATACTGATACTTAACTTTACAAAAAAATTAAATAGTCTACCATGATTCATTAGAAGACACTTTCATCTAGCAGAAAACTATTCGTCATGGCTTTATTGTGGAATTTTCAAAATCTAACACGAGCTTTAGAGCAGTACAAGCTGAAAAACGAAAACCCGGGCCTCTCAGGAATATGCATTTGCTGCTGAGCAACCGCCTTCAGTAGGCGAATTCCCGGAGGAAAAACAACAGACGTTACGTTTCAAGCGACAGTGTTAGTTTTAAACCTGTTTTACAGTTCCACTGTTTTCCAGCTAAATAGAAATGGAAGTTTTGGTTGTTTCACCCTATCTGCACCCTGTCTGCACTGGCATTTCTAATTTTTGCCTACAGATCTTTGTCTCTAATTCATTTGGCACTAGCATTTTGTTGTCTCTCTGTTCGTACATATTATATCGTGAAGGAATTTATTTTGTTATCTTTATGAAGAATACTAAATTATTTATTGCCTAATTCAAACCAAATTAGCTGTTGTCATCAGTTCATATTGAAACAATCGGTTAAATTGAAATAATATCAGTAACATAAATATTGACAGAGAAAGATAGTATCACCAAGCATACAAAGTGTAGGTGCCCACGATAGATCACAGAGCTATTATACAGATTGAGCAATTTTCTGTTCCTCTATACTGAATTTAGAAGATTATTTGATAAATAGTTGACACGAGTGCTTTTGTAATAGCAGCAAACAGTATTAAGTTAGAAAATATCAATAAAACAAATGGCCCCTTTCCGTTGAGGCGGTTTTACTGGAAAGCCAATATATGCATAGCTTCAAGCGTAAAAACTAAAGCAACTGTTAAGCAAACACGTATATTTGAAGTTTTATTAAAGATAAGCACGGAAATAGCCATGATTGATGTAAAGCAATTAGAATATTTTACGGCAACGTGTGGTGATAGATGATGTAAGGAAACACGGCGTATTCCTGGTGGTACTTACCTCCAAAATATTGATTGGGAAAGCACGCTCTGTTTATTTGTTAGATGCTTATCATGCACATAAATCCATGTGTGCCTATTTAGCGCGGACAGCTTCAATAGACCTATTTTACTCTTAACAGGAGGTAGAGCTACAACAAACGAGCTCCTATTTGATGCTTCCTTACCTAATATACTCGTAAATTATTTAATCGCGTTTTGTTTAAGACACTGACCCGTACAAAACGCCCTTTGTTAAAGTTGACAAACGCCTATTAAATAGACAGGGAGCAGTGCTGGAGGAGCAGAAGCCCTTGCGAATAACCCGGGCGAGGCTTAAAATGTAACACCTAAAGTGAAAAACTATGTTTTCCGTGATACCCTGTCGTGTGCAATGTTTGCAAATTAATTATTACAAGCGTGAAATATTCGCGTTAGCCCTGCTATGGTAAATATTTAACACCTTGTGAAGCTTTTTAATATTTCAACTGCGTAAGGGAGTAATAGCAGTTTAAAAAGTAGTATACGCATTTCGTCCTATAAATGCATTTATGGCATCTCATGCTTGTTAAACATTTCTTTCGCCTCGGTTTTCCAAACTGCATCCTTGGCTATAAATATTACACTTACGGTCCTCGGAACGTAATCTACCAGAAAGTAAATTTAACATCAATTTATGACTATCGGGCAATTACCACATTTTGTATGAATAATAACAACCAATTTATGTTCCAAAATCAATAACTGAAAAAGAAACGCTAGAAGAACTTTTAACAAAGGATCTTCCAGTGCGAAAAGTAACTACACTCTAAAATACAAATGAACACCCAATACCAGTAGGTGCAGTAATGTTAACCATAACTGATGCAGCTAAAGAAATATGTGAATATATAAAAACCGTTTGTAACGATTGACGTGCGAAGGAAATTGAGTGACATCAGACAATGTAACAAATGCCAAAGGTTTGGTTATACAAAGAATTATTGCCATATAGAATCACTCCCCAATTCTCGTACAAAAATCAACTGACTTCAAATTCCCGCTAATTTTAGCAATCAAGTCTAATTCCAAACCTGACCTATAGCCAATAGCACAAAATCGGCAGTCCCAAATGAATGACAAAACTGAACCAAATTATCGAGCCTCTAATTCTATAATCGATTAAAGAAAATCATTTATAATCACACATTTGTTACCTACTACCCTCTATGAATAATCAACAGATTTGCAATCAAGTTCAAATATATAATGCCAGTGAAGTGGATTGATAATCAATATTTCAGTAAAAGCTTCAACTAGACACAAGGACAGAGAAACCAAGAAACTTCAACACACCACCAACGTACGTAATTTTAGGCAAGCATAAATGCCAGGTAAGAGGACAGTGCAAAAGGATTAGATACCTTCTCTTAAAAACCAACTAACCTCAGCCATCAAATCAAATGCGATATAAACAATTACAGAATATGCACATACACAAAAAGCATTGAAAACAGAATCAAACAGCAAGAAGTTACCAAAACACTACTAGACAGGAAGAAGTAATTACACCCGCCATAAAATCACCATTTACTCTTGAGATGAAGCTAAAAGCAACTTATTCGTCGAACACCTCTAAACCACGTTCATACCTACTATATAGCGTATCCCGCAACATGACGGCCATAGCTTAAGGGTGTGTTGCTGAGGTCATTTTAAGCCCAAAGTGTCTTATAAACGTATGTCCAAAACTCCTTCGTAACAAAAATACGAGCATTTTAAATTTTACAAATTCGTAGACACTGATTGTTAATTTTAGGAAAATGAAATCATGCTGACTATGAGTAGTTGTTTTTTCCTTTATTCTGTTTTACGATTATTTCAAATTTAGTATTGTGTATATCAAAACCAGCTCAACTGCTGCACCGACTATACATGCTGACCATGAAACTTCTCGAAGAGACTCTTCTTCAGTTGTAAAGAAAGTTCAACTATGATACAATAATTAGCTAGACAGTTTGAATAGTTACTGCAGTAGTACATTCTTCAAATCCTAAAATTCAGTTAAAAAATTAACTCTTGGTTTTTACCTTCTTTTTTTAACTTAAAGTTATTGTAGCTCCATTACGATGGAGTTTAGAATATATGTTCATTGGGCATTTTTGACTTCCAATTATCTTGGCAACACACTCTTAGCTATGGCCGTCCTGTTTCGGAACACCTTGTATCATGGAAAACAGAACCCACACAAGTCACCAGAGTGACTTTGTGCATCGAAACACACGTCCTAATCAATCATATCTGACTAACAAACCTATCTCACCGATCGAACTTAATAATTATATTCAACCCTTCCCACGAAAGAAATAATCTGGCCACGACCTCATACTAAATGTGGTATTAGAAGCCTAGCAAAGAAAGCAATTATCTATCTGGCCATCCTGTACAACGCCTCTCTACGGTTAGGATATTTCTCTACAATATAAAGGCATGCACACATCCTGATGTTCCCCAAAGGTCCAAAGCTGGAAAGAGTAAATCAAACTGCAGTTTCTACCATCCTGTAAGTCTACTACCTGCATTATCGAAACCTATAGAGAAAGGCATCTTTAAATGCCTCAATGTAGCACTGGATAAACAGCAAATAATCCCGCCTTTACCCCTTTCCGCGAAGCAGTCCAACAACTACATCTGATTGTGGAAGACATTGAATCCGGACACGCAAGTAAAAATATACAGTAGCAGTCTTTTTGGAGATCACGCAGGCGTCCGACACGGTATGGTTAGAAGGTTGACAATATAAACTACTCCTCCTACCTTTCCGAAAATGCCTAAACCCAAACTCGTTTTCTTTCGTAGAAAATAGATCATTAGACGTTCGAATAAACGGATCATTATCAAGTACCAAACAGATCCACGCCACTGGAGTGCCGCAGGGAAGCGTGCTAGGGGTCCCATTCTCTTTATATATATTTGCACGATACATACAATCCGGGACGATGACACTGCCATAGTTATTCATGCAAAATGAAGACCTTCACACAACCATTGACACAGTAATTCACTTCATCGACAAATGGTTCAAAAATGGTGTAAGTATATCACTCAACTCCACAAAACCTTTGCCTTGCCTGCAATTAGTTTCAAATGGCGTTTCTTTGTGTAGCACCGGACATACAGTTTGCATATTCCTCTCTAATTTGTCGTATAATTTTTCCGGTAGTCTTATAGTTTTGAGAGCTGTACAAATATATTACCATGCACCAGGTTGATGAACTTCTTTTTTCTCAGTTGATTCAAAATGCAGAACACCTCATTCTTCGATTCTCTCAAATTTGCCACTAGCTACCTGGTTTCGCTTACACCCAATAGAGTAATTCGGACCTTTCGAGTTCTTTAATAACTTTAGCTTACTTTTCTGGTTCAGAGTTCATACACTTCATTGCCCGATTATTGCATAATTTTGTCTCATAACTGTCCTGTCCTTTTATTTCTTCAAATGAGTAGAGATAACGCGTAATTATTTACTTTCTTGAACAACGGGTATGGGAATAAGTAATACATATTAGATGTTCTTCGTTATATATGATTATTAATCCCCAAAATACCTTCAAGTGTTCGTGAAGCAACAGTTTTCATTAGTAAACCTTTTAGAAGGTACGATGGTCATAGTGTTTTAGTTAGTAGATATTAGACTAGATTACTCTCTTTGAATACAGATAAAGATGCGTCAGTCCATATTACTTTATACTATAATCGGAGTTTTATTCCACATAAACCCAATTGGTAACTTAGGGAGGAGCATTTTTGATACTTACCTCACAGTGATGATCATTATTTTTAAAAATAAATGTAGATCAGAAATTAATATTTCTCACTTCATGCTCTCCATATTCTTGATAATATTAATACTGAAATTCTCCCTCCGTTATGAATATTCAGATGTTCTTAGAGTCACCCGACGCGTTCGTGTTTGTAGAACATTGGTGTCGATTCTAAATCTCTTGACGAAATTATGATTTGAGTTTTTTGATAGTTGCTACATGTAGGTAAATTTTTTTGATTTTTTTTTATATTTAAGTCATTTCTAGCAGCAGGACGTTTCTTTTTTATTAAGAGAAACGTCTTTGTTTTTGCTTAGCTAAGTGTCGAATACGATGTAGCAAATAATGTTTCCACGTTTTATAGTTCAAAATTCCTAGTTTGTGCATTTACAAGTGAATACTGTTGTGAGATGCAATTACAATGCAAATGCTTCTAAATGTGTACATCATGCATGACATTGAATTCAAATTACAATTACAAATAGGGCACTCTTGCCGCTGACATATTATTATACCCGTGTTACAGAATGTACCTTAATAAATATTTATTTTCGAGCTGCTCAGTTATACAGTGTATGCAAGACGAATGAAATACAATTTTCATGATAATTTCAGTAGCTTGAATTACTTCCAATTTTATTTCTTCTATTTTGGGTTAAGTATGCTGATCTTCAATATTTAATCACATTTGCTTTCAGAGCTCTAAATGGAACGGTACAGGAACGTCGATTTAAAAGTAAATGTTAATCAGTTTATGTCCGTATATGATATACAAACGTATTTGAGGAAAGAAGCTGCTATGGTATGTGCTTCGACATATGCAGATCTATTCTATTGCAGAATAAGATTAAGTTTTATAAAATGCCAGTTCTAGCCCTAAAATTGATTTTTTTGTGAAATTATAGCACAGGGAAGGCAGAAGTCCTTGTCGAACTATCCATGCAGCTTATTTGAGGACAGCATAACACCCTAAACTAGATTTAGATCGATTGTTCCGCAACCTCTCTTTTATATAAACGTATTTTGTGAACTTTGGATTGCGTTTTGATGTGCACATTAAAATTAGAAAATTGCAAGCCAAAACAAACATTACACACTTTTTTAAATGCATATATAAAGTAGTAAGCTGGGAAATCATAACTTCAAATTAATATCGCGAAAGCTCAGTTTCCACGAGCAATTAACGCAAATCTACACGCAATGTACGGAAATTTCTTCAGGGATGCATTAATATGCACGGATGGCTGCGATACAAATCGTCGACGACCGATAGTGGTTTCTTTGAAGTCAAATCAGAGAGAAGCATGTAATTTACTTGGTGTTTCAATACGAGAAGCCGGAATTTCAAATTTAGTAGCCTACGATATAAGGAAGCCGAATAAGTTCGACGATCGTCCTAAATTTGCCAAATTGATATAGTAAGATGTCGCCAGATGGCTTACGGGACGGTACATTCACGTCACAAAAAACGAAAATTCTAGCTTGATTGTTCCTGGTTAACTCTAAATGATCAACGTTACCCCCACTTAAACAAAAGTTTTTTTGCTCTATGATTGATGGTCAAGTCACAAACTAAACTGTCCTAAAATCTTGACAGCTGATTGCTGTCTTTTTTCAGCTCCATTTATGCCAGACTAACTTGATTATTACTATTATTATTTTATTCAGATACGGCAACGATCAATGTCCTATAATTCCCAAAGAAACAAATGTAGTGCGAATTAACTCATTTGACTGCATAGTACTGTATCAAGTAGGAATGGTGATAAGCAAAGGAAATTGGAGGTGCTTTAATAATGTTTCACGTAAACCCACTATATATAAAACAAAAATACAAAATTACCATGACTTCGCTGTCTTGACATGCAAGAATCCAAATATAACACATTAATTTTCAACGTATCGAAAATGTAACTAATTTATTTATATATTTTGAACTATAAAAGTGTTGCCTAGTTCTGTAGTTGTATGTCGAGAAAAGGAGTCAAGATACTAATTTTCTTCATATAATATTGTATTTCTGACGACAGCAATCTTACATAAGGGCCCTTTAATGTCAGTTGAGAAAAACATATTCTTCAACAAGATGGCGCTTTGCATCATGCCACAAAATTTGCAATAATTAGTTAAAACGAGTTAAAGGTAAGAAAGTGAGACAAAAACATTGACACGAATGACATTTATTTATTGTAAAAACTATTTACAGGTGCAATTAAAGACGTAGGCAGCAATGGATCCCACATTTTAATAAATCATCTTCACGATAAAGTTATAAGAAAGATGAAACTGAGCCAGTGGTTACTAGAAATCATGTACAGTATGAATAACGTCTGCACCAAACAAATATTAGCCTATCTGTCAGTAATTTTTAAAATAGTGTTCATCCCTTTACACTGTCAGGGAGGATAGATAGACCTGTGATCATAACTTCATACGCATTTTTGGGTCATTATCTTCCCTACCCTGTACTATAGTCCCCCTCATTATGTATGCTTTAGTTAGCATTCCGAATATTAAAGAGATATTGTTGAATTTTGACATTGCGTGCTCTATATTTCGTAATTAGTTTAATTAATCTAAGGCGAACATTTTAGACCATCACGTCAGCCCATCTTAAGAATCCTATTTTTACAATGATAGAATTTTATTGTATTTTTCATCTCTCTTTGGCTTCTTCTGCACAACACCTTGTCTGTTGTTGATACCGGTGTAAAACTCAACAGCATACATTTATTTACTGGGGCCTCAATGTCAGCATAGTTTTTTAAAAAGCACAGAATGGCTTGCCTGCGCCTTTTTGAAAGTGTTTAAGCCATTACCTGTTAAACTGCTATCACTTTCAAGCTTTTTTGGTTGAAATAGGATACAACGCAAGCGATTTTATTATACAAACTTTATAAAACAGAATGTCAATTACGCTGTATATGAAGGCAAGGGAGCAACTTTTTAAATAAATCCAGGCAGCTTAATAATTATCCGCTTGCTTCATCCCGCGCAAAGCGTAAAACAGGAGAGTAAGAATTGCGGTTTTAGAGCACTGGTAAAATTTTGAGAATTTAATTAGAAAAGCCTTCCGTGAAACTCATTTGGATTACGAGCTAAAACAAAAAGCTATTTTTGTCTGAAACAACCGGAGGAATTAGCTACGAGTTACCTCAGTTTAATTGCATACTTTCACTTATTTTGCGCAACTGGAAATTCTTGCCTGGTTAAGACAAACCTTGTTACTTAAACAGAAAAGCCATTTCCGTGAAATGTCAACCGTTAAGTTCAAAATTGTTTAATAGAAAATACTAATAGGATTGACTATATTCATTATACTTACTAGTGCGTTTCTCAGATTTCCATTTCTGCATCTCCTTTGGATTTTTCTTAGTGTGAACTACAACCTTTCAGCTATTACTAAAAAGCTTGAAATAGTTTTAAGTAAAAAAGTAAAAGTGAAAAGTAGTGAAGAGTCTATATTTATTTTTAATTATGTAAATATGTTTTGTAGCTTGTTAAAATTATTTTCTTTTTTCAGGTGAGTTTCGACTAAAAGCGGATTTTTCCATATGTGTGTCGGGTAAGTTGCAACAAAATTAGTACCAAAACAAAAATGTGTTATGGCTACATGCTGTGGCGATAATTTAGAGAATAAAAAGCAACTAAAGCTCGTTACTCTTTTTATTTGCACAAAACGTTAGTTTTTGATGGATTGATGTTAATTTCCATAGGAGCCAATAAAAAAGATATTTGACAGAAAAGGTAAAAGTGAACCTTGATAATGATGGATGGAGTCTAAAGAAGTTGCGTTGGGAATTTGGGCTTGTATTATACGCCTACTGATGTAATGCTGCTATTTCTATTACACTCCGTTAAAAAGGTGTAATTATTATAAATTGATACACCCATTTTTTCGTTTGCTCTTGGAAGAGTCGCTTTTGTATCCACGGAGTTATTAAAGTTCGCGAATAGATTAAATAAAAAGCAAAGTCTGCATCCATTACGACGACGTCAAAACATTTTTAACTAGAAAGAAAAGCTTCAATGTATAAGTAATGTAATCCTAGATTTTATCTTTAGAAAAGTAACTGGAAATGAGCAAGAACTACATGCGCCCTAATATTAATCTTTGTATACATAACATTACGTAGCAATTAGCTTCCTGTTTGGCTTTTACATCAGTTTAAAGAAAATTTACAACTGGATTGATTTTTAAGTTCCTGTTGGCACGTTGTATGGTTATGGTATTTTCAATAAAATATTTCACAATCCACAAACAGGTAAATTATTGAAACTGTAAGCAGTGACAAAGGTCAGTATTATAGGAGTGAAATTATTGTAATTAAAGAGGCGCTTTTAGTTCGGATTGTTCTATTTGTGTTTAATTAGCTGTTTTTGTTTTATTGATGCTCGCAACAAAATACATAGGAAGTGTGTACTTTGGAGCTGTTTATTCGGCAATGATATTACACAAACGCTAATTAATTAAAATACATTACATTCATTTAAATGCTTCAAAGTTCGCCGCGAATTCTAATTATAATTTCGTTAATGGCAAGATTTTAACACAACTGAAGTATCGGGGTTGACTTAAACGAGCATTTCAGCTGCCTCGCCTTTTAATAGTCTGTACATCTTCCAATATATTAATAACAATCACTCGATGTATTTGACTTATTAATAAAACACGTTTTCTGTACGAAAATAATTCGTTGGAAAAACTGGACAGTAAAAAGAGGTAAATTGGAAGCTGAGAAAATTTTCCTTACATAGTTTTTTATTACAGCAAATGTGTCTGGTTATTGTAGAAAATGAAGCTTGCTTTATTACAGTTGTGCTCCACAGCTGCCAAATTACAACTTTTGTCATCATGGGAATGAACAGTAGTGAATTCTACTCCATGTCCAATGTACATGCGATAAACTTTTTAGGGTATCAGTACTAGTGGCAGGGTTATCGGACTACAGCATACTCTCTGACATCGTTTTATTTTAGTTCTAAAAGAGCGTGGATTTTCCATACATGTAATGTACTATACTCATAATAACGCAACTTTTACACTTATATGTTGCTGTGTATGCATAGGTTGTGCTACTTATAGCAAATGTTATTATTAATTTACATTTGATTTTTAAAATTTCAAGTGACTACTTAATATTATGCCCTTTTGTTCAATCAACTGACTAGCTGTAGCAAAGAAATTGACTCTAATGCTATTAGGTTTAATAAAAATTCTATTATATGCCAATTCGAAATTAAGCTATTTTTAATTCAAGCAATGCTAACCTAAAACATGCCAATTCAATATTTTTACAATAAATAACATCGTCAATGTTGTGTAAATAGGTAAGTACTCTTTCTTTTATTGTTTATTAACTCACCAATTAATCTCTTTATACTTTATAAATATATACTTGCGTAGTTCAATTACTTCGCACTGATACTATACACCCTAGTAGTTGGCTATGACATAAACAGCAACGCTTGGCTCAATTTCACAGTGTATCCACTATCCACTTATGGATGTTGTTGATATGCCCCACACTGCAACGACCTGCACCTGGACCACTATTGTATCCCTTATGTAGGCACTCACCTACACAATCCAAATACCTCACTTCAGATCAAAATCTTGCTTTGGCATATTACCTTATGTGCAAGACACCTTTTATTATTTTTATTCAATTAATCAACCATTATTTTATTGGGTTCTATTAATTTGTACCGATACACAATTCTGCTGTAAATATATTTACAACTTTTGTTGTTGTTCATCTTATTATTTTCTGTCCCGATAGTAACATGGTATGTTCAATATTTGATGCTGATGACTTACTAGATTTACGGTATTCGTCTAATTCATTTAATATTTCTTAGTAAATTAACTTTAAATATCATAGTAGCTTTGTTCTTATGTTATTTTAAACTATACTGTAGTTTTCCTATTCGTTGCGTTGAATCTTCTTTATTACGTGTGAAATTATCGTTGAACCCAGTAATAATTCATATGCTTCATTCTTAAATACTGATTTATAATCGGAAGCTAATCCTGAGTTATCGTCAATTAGCTCTACCTAAATCAACTCAATGCTACTTTTAATATGACTAAATCAAATTACTTAATCATGCTGTATGAATTGCAATAGAGAATTTAATAATTAAACATGCTAATTCTGTCATCTGAAATTATTCAACTATTACAAACTAAAATTAAGGAAGACTAGCGTACAGGTGCAATGCCATAGCATAATACTGGGGTACAATATCACAGCCATGTATAATATTTATAATACAGCAATCTGGTTCTTTTGGATTTGGCGAATTCACATCGATTTTTCTGTTACTTCGTATTTGCAGTGATGTATCCGGTGATGATAATTGTAATTTGATTGACATGATTAGTAGACTGGGTTTATAGATATTATATCAGGTTACACACAGAGTGTCTAAAAGGTAACGTATAATTATCATGTTTATGATGATAGGTTACCTTTGTAAAGTTCTATAAAAATGAAATTGTTTCGAGCCAAAACACCTATTATTCAGTTGTTTACAACTTTTGTTTAAACCTTTTTTTTCTAAGGATCACAGATTTTGAAAAAATATCGCAAAGTTAATTTTCAAAAAAAGTTTCTCAAAAGTCTAAAAATTAATAATGGGAATAAAGTGTTTTAAAACAGTGTTGTATATTAGGTAATTTTCTATAACTTCTGTCAAATATATTATAGTTTGTGAAACTACCGCAAAATATTTTTCTTTAAAAAAATTCGCTAATATCTTTTTTCGCTGAATTTAGAGATAATAATAAATGTCGGTAAATTGTGTTAATATGTGCAGTTTTATATCTGCGGAGAGAAATAAAAAAAAATTGTTTTTGGTATTAGATATTTTTAAAGTTATTGTCACTGTCTACTGAAAGTTGTGTCTGCAAGCTACGCAGTAAAAGAAGGTCCTGTGATCGCTACACCTTATTAATTTTTAATAATAACCTGGTTGTTTTGGTAAACAACTTTTCTATAAATAACAGTCCGGTTTCTATTGTGCTGTATAGGAAATTTATGAGTACATTTTATTTGTCCAGTTCTTCAAGATTGCATGTCAAGGATAGTGGTGGATATCAAAGTAACTCATAATGCGTACTAACGGAAAATAAAATTTAATACAAATTCTTCTGTTCATTTTTATTTTTATTGCATTTATTCCAGTTAAAATAAATTGCAATTGTATGATTGAGCAGTGGTAAGTATCTTGAATAGGCAGGATAAATCAAAGTTAAGATAACAGCGACTGGAAATAAGAAAATTTTGAAATTATTTTAAATTTTGCTTTCTGCTAGTGTCATCTATCAATCATTTTAAACTATCAGAGAAGATTTATTATTTTGGGAATCTAGACTTTGAATAATTTTTGTAAAATCCTTTCAGATCGATTTTTTTTCTACACATCGATTGGATAGTCAGCTTACCATTTGAAAAATGAAAAGTTGTTACCAACACAACGAAGTGAAATTTCGAAGTAATTTTAAAATTCACTATTAGACAAGAACTATTACATTATATTATAATTTAAATGAACGAGTGTTGTTATGTCTTTGTTAATACGAATATTTTTACAACTATCCGCAAGTTTAAAAACAAGAATTTAATTAATTCTAAATATAGGTAATAGAGATAACTTACAAATTAGAAGAGAAACGATTAGGGGTAATAAGCTAGTCGATAATTCAAAAATGTTGGAGATGATAGAGAGATAGATAGAAGCCCGCTTTTGCAGTACAAACGGTAAGATATCCATCGCTTTTCGGAATTTTTGGGTTTTATTTTAACTAGAATAGTTTTTATAAGCATTCTTCAACTTTTTGTTGGCAAAAGTGGGGATAAACTTTTAAATTATAAAAGAAAATCGAGATAATCGTTGACAGTTTTGAAGAAATTCATTGGCTTTCTGGAATTAACTAGACCAAGCTATAAAAATTACGATAGAAGTACATACTTTCTTGCCCTTTTATGCGAAGAGTGCAAGCTCTATTGCTATGTATGATTTTTTTAGAAAATAAAATGAGTTTAATTTCTTACCTTTACACGCCTGTGTCTTCCACATTTAGTTTCTGATCGATTTCAAGTTTTATTCAATTACATTACACTTGAAAATGGCTATTTCAAGATTTTTCAAATAATTTTGGTACAAACCAGTGGCCTACTGGGATAAAGAATAGATGTTAAAAATTGAAAAATCGTAGTAGTTTGAAAAAATTCAAAACAATTTTTGATTAAAATTAGAATTTTTTCTCTTTTTGAGCTTCTGACTTTTATCAAAAACTTCGATCGATAACATTTGGCCCACTTACTACGATATTTAAATTTGTCCCAATTGTTTTTAATCATCTTAACCACTAGGGTTGGCAAGAAAAATTATTTAAACAGTAACCCATTTATTCAGGGATAATTATAGCATAATTCAGCAAAATTTTAAATAGATCAGAATGTAAATGAGGAAGATACAAGGGTGTGAAGGTCAGAACTGAAACACACTGTCTATGATTCCAATTTCCAACAGTGCCTTGAAACACTTTATATTATGCCTATAGGCTGACTATTTTTATTATCATATCACGAAGATTGATTGTAATAAATAGTAGGGTACATTGGCAGCATCCGTTTATTTTCTTACTGAACACAATCTTGTCCTTACAGTTAAAAAAGGTATCTAATTTTTGTATGTAGCTGAAGAACGTTAAAAATTTATTCACTATCTAATAATGTGTAATTAAATGAATTATGTTCATTTGCAGGTTAACCAATTAGAAATCTCGTAAAGTTTGTAGGAATTTCAGATATCGATTGTGTAACGATACGTTTGTTTATCCACTTCGTCGGGACGTTAAAATTAAATAAACCATATCGTATGCTTTAGTATTTTAGTAAATAATTGCCCTGTTTGTTTACCTTGCTAGGCCAGTATATACAAAACTCTCAAATACCCCAGTCGTGGACTACTTTCCACAAACAGTGTCCTTTGGCTGACATTGGCTTCAAATGACATACACAATCAAAGTCAATTTATGTACATATTGACTTTAAAACAAATAAAAGGATTAAAAGACATGGGATTACAACATAGTCAAATAAACTAGTGTAGGCTGACATATATAAAATAATGTCAAAAATTGTTTCAAACGAATTGTCTTCAAAAGCGCAAACGTTAAAATGCATTAAACCGGTACTATCTGAAGTCAAAGCTATCTAAGATATTGCATGCATAGAAACCCTGCACAGTTCACGTAGCTTACTTCGCTTTCGCAAAAGCTTCTCACAGTTGAACGCGAACTGCAAGTATTATCTGTAGGTATCGGGTTACCCGTGAATCAGCGAAGTATGCGGACTGCTGCGTCACAGAAACAGTGTTCTAGGGTTGAAACTGACTTACAACGACAAATATAAAAAAAGTCAATTTGGCTACACAAATATATTGACTTTAAAACAAATACAAAATCATAAAGGGAACAAAAGAAAATAGGATTACAACCTAGTCAAATCAACTAGTGTAGTTATGACTGGCATACATAAAACCGTATCAAAAATAGTTCCGGACCAACTTCCTTCGAAAGCGCAAACGTTAAAATCTCGGTACTTTCTGAAGTCGACACAGTTTACGATTACAAGCATAGATACCCGGCGCAGATAGTCTGCAGGTACTAGGTACACTCGGTAACTAGACACAGAGACGGCTTGTTTGTCTTAAAATTTTAAACAATCTGTGTATCTAGTTACCATGTGTAACTAGTACCTGAAGACAATCTGTATAGCCAGTTTCAGACTTTCATACTCCACCTTACTGTGTCATAAATAATGATGTAGACGTTGTTGTTAAAATACTTGGCATCGTAAAAAATATTTAATAATTCAGAACTGTAACTAATGTATAGTATGCTTCAATACGTTTTTAATTGCTTTGGTGGTGTGATACATCACCCATTTTTTTTTTATTAACTAATTGCCTATCTTGTTTAATAACTGTGATATTAAACCATTTCCATTTTATGTAATGTGGGCACTTTATAACGCATTCCTTTCAAAAAGGCTTGTAAAATTAATGCCCTGGCTGTGTCAGTTGACAATTATAGTCGATTGTGTTTTAAAATGTTTATCACTTTTCGGAAAAGTTCAATTTGTAAGTGTTGTGTTCTGTTTTAGTTGCACGGTGGAAATGGCATTCATAGGTCAGGAAAGCTCAGTTGTGCATTCAGACAGGCAGAGGAAATTTTAAGCACATGCTTTAACAACACATTTAACAAATGGTCCTTTTCAGGACCACCAATGACTTAACTGAAATTGTTGTCCTAGATCAATTGTTTTCTTAAAGAGAGTGAATTTGTTTAATAACAAGATTGACAGTTGGTTATTACTTTTTTTAAATTTTTAGTACCGTATCACCTCGCCATAGGAACTAAAAGCATATTGGAGCATCTTTTATATAATCGGATATATTTTTTAAAAGATAAAGGTAAAAGATAAAGCTGTACTATCGATATTTGTTATTCTGTATATAAAAGAACAGTACAGCGGCCTTGCAGCAACTCACAGACATCGTAATCCTTTTGAAGAATTTCAACATGCAGGGCTGCTCATAGCCTGGAAAACCGAGTAGGTGCAAGATTATCAAATTCAGAAATAACGAGACAATAGGCAGCACCGTATAAAAAGGGTTTGCGAATTTGGACTTGGCAGTAAAGTATTATATCTGTTCTCGAAATAAAACTATGGTTGACTTGTAAAGCATTTTTCTTCATTCCGTGAATTTTTGCATCTGTTGTTTAAGCAACCTTTTACAATCTATGCAGGTTTTTGAGGCAAGCGTGTTATTCTATTTGTGGTAATGCTTCTTTCGACATGTTTCCTTTCCGAAATTTTATTGAAGCTGTCAAAAGCATCCAGGGGTAAAATTATTATAAGCAGCATGTGAGTAAACGAAAATGAAATCAAGCTTGGCTTTGAAATATTTGTTGTATGAATAATCTGTTGGTGGCACTGTAAGTCTATATCAAATTCGAGGTTAGCAGGTTGGCTTTTGCGTCAGTTTTGACACAGACTGACTCAAAACCTAACCTGATAACCTCGAATTTGACATACTCTTACAGTGCCACCAACCGATTATTCATACAACAAATATTTCAAAGCCAAGCTTGATTTCATTTTCATTTGCTCACATGTTAGTTTCTCTGCGTGTGTAGTAATTTTACCTTTCTATTGCGTTTGCAATTTTTCTGCAACATATGTGGTCCAACCGAGTTAATTTTGTACGCTGGTGTTTCCGTAAAGGGTTTTTCGACCAGACTACATGTATGATGTATGTATCTGTGTATGAACTAAAAAATCATACTTAATACATGCTAGTATTTCTTGGTTTCTACTAATTTAGTCGTCGTAACTCAAACATCTCGATTGTGTTAATTCTAGCGATTAGCTAAACTTATTTCGTGCTATTAGCCCATGATAACTCTGGAATCTTCTGTTATGAGCTAACCGGTATATTAACAGCTACAACGTTAATAGTAGGCACATTTTTTATGACGATTTATTGTTTCATCACCCAAAAATGTCAAAGCAAGGAATTGTGTTGAAAGTAAAAGATCAAGAAAGCTTGTTAAGGATCATCTTCAAAGCGGAGCTTTAACTTTATCATTATTTAAATTTAGCAAAATAAACTTCCTGTTAATTCAATGCATTTAAATTGACTGTATTCCAGTAGCAATTAGAAACAGCTCTTGGAGTTTAACCTAGTGCTGGGAAGCTTGTATGTGCAGAGGATTTTATGAGATTTTGACGTGTACACGGATCCTTGCAGTTCTCGATTTTTGTTTGTAACGTGTGTCATGCAACACAGCATGTGCTCATAGCATACGTGGTCGTCAAAATTTAAGAAGCAGCGTCGTCGGTTGTAAAACTAAACTACTCTAATTTGGCAAAGTAGACACGTTCTAAATAAGAGCAAGTAAAACAGTAGTAAAGTGAAGAAAAATATCTGTAATATTTAAATAACCTGGAATGGTTCGGCGCGAGAAAGATATGATGAGTGTATTATTCAGACAAGCTAGATCAGCTCGCGTAGCATGAAATATCTCACCCCTTGCATCACGGCAAGGTTTATGAGATATGTAAATATGAAGAAATATCGCTGCATATGAAATCTCTGTTCAAACTTAAACACTGAAAAAAGCCCGAATTTATACAGCTAGATGATATATAGGTGCGTTATAAAATTGCATAGAATAACTGTGCCATTCTCCAAAATTTCCTTTCGCAGAATAATATTTTCCCGCTTCGGGTCACTCGAGACCCTAATCTGATTTAAAAATAATGAGTTGTTTAGCGAAGAGCCCTCTTGTCCAGGCGATTTCAGAAGCAATCCTGTATCCCAAATCCAAGTTAAAAATACCCTTGGTGCGGTTTTCAACATAAATCCAATACTTGAGAGAACAGAGCCTAAGTGATCCCAATCCCGCGGGTTAGAATAAAGCCCGATGTACAAGAGCTATATCGAACATATCCAACGTGCTCTTACAAGATTGCAAAATAATGACGGAGTTGCAGGAGCGGTTTAACAAACGTTGGGCCACTCGCAAAAAACTTAATTTTGTTATTGCTCCGAGTGGGCTCGGCAATTTTTCTTAAAGTGCTCCCGCAATTTCCCATACGCGGGACAAAAAATGAGGCCATAACTCATACGGATGGCTCCGGAAGAAAATAAAACCGTATCATTAATTAATACACAACTTCCGGTCGGAACGACACTTCTTCCGGACACTCCAGGCTCGGTCCGGGAATCCTTTTATTTGTGTAGTTCTACAATGCAAGCACGGGCAATTAAACAGCGGATTTACATGATTTACACAATTAGTCGTGCAGAAAACAAAATAAATGCTAAAATGCAAATTAACAAATGGTTTTGCGGTTATGCCGAATGTATGAAAAACAAAGGTTACTTCGTCGCTCTTTCCGGAGCCCCCGGCCCGGGAAAATTAGAAAGAGAGAAAAATTAGTGCGTCGAGGTTAATTAGCCACCGCAAGGGTTGAATTTTAAATACACCTAGCTACCCTAATTTATGGGCTCGTATTTTGAGCAAGACGACTGCACGATCGAGCTCGCAACGTTGCTGGAAAAAACTTCAGCTCCTCTTCGAGCACATATTTTCCTTAAACAATGCCTATATGCGAGTTTTGGTACGCGCTGGAAATAAAAGCAGTTAAGAATGAGGCCGCCATGTCTGCTGCAAATTTAATCTGGAGATCAAAAGGATCTGCTCCAGCTTTAGATTGCACTTACTGGTGTAAAACTTAAATTACGTTTAGGTAAAAAGCATTCCGGCCACAAAACTTTGTGTAAAAGAAGCGTTTCCGCTCAAAAAATAACCTTGAGCCCAAATTCTTATCTTTTCATCCCTTTGCACGAACAGCAAAGGTGTTTTAACCGCGACCCGACATTTCGCTCAAGACGAAACACACTTGGATCTCCATTTACGAGACTTTGTTGCTCTTTTAGCTGCTCGCCCACAAAAGTCTCTCAGAACTATTACTTTAGTGATAAATACTCCGAGTCTGCGACTCATCTTTATTAACAAAGCGTATACTCTTGAAACGACTTCATTATCCGCTAAAGTAGTTGAAAGTTGCAAAAACACGCAGATAAAGCGACAGATCAGTGTTTGACTTGGGAATTAACTTGGATAGTTAGTTAGATAGTAGCTTAAATTAGAACTAAAGTATTTTTTAAATAAAAATGGGGCATCGTATAAAAATGAAAATGATTAGATTCTCTGTCCAATAGAATTGACACTTCACTTCAATAATATTGGATTTCTAGCAACATTTGGCGGCTTCTCATTTATAGTAAATTGAAGTTGAGGTAGTGGGCAGTTTCATATTTTGCAACTGAATAATTTGTTTGTATTAATTTTTTTTATTTTTATCGGTGTTGTTATAGACAATTAACCAAATTAATTTTAGTATCGTTAAGAGCTTCATTAGCGCACTCAGTAATCAATATTACCGCACTCTTTTTATATAAGAAAATATATTGAACCAGAATTTATTGATGAAGATAAAATATTGAACAATACACGATTGCTTATGGCACATAAGGAAACTAGTTTCGTTAAGATGCTCATAATCAATCTTGTATTGTTAATTATCTACGTTTACAGGCTCTCGGGATATGGCATTCTTGAGGTACCCGTGCTAACTTTTGCAACCACTAGTCTCCCTTGACTGAGTTATTTATATTTTCCAACCTCAACGCTCTTGGAATATTCGAGGGTTGCGGGATTTTGAATTTCGTACTATTATATCAACTATCCTTCGAGGTCAAAGTTGGTATAGGATCTCAGAAGGTATGTAAAAACCAAAAATGTATATCTTGAAAGTACTGAGCAACGTGTTTTGCCAATCGCCATCAAAGCAGCTCTGACAAGAAGTCCTACCCACACATGGCCTTTAGGCAATGTGGCTATCTGCTGTAGCGAACGTGGGAGGGTGCAGACGAGTTCAGGGCTCCTAAAAACGCGGAAAACTCGGCTAAAGAAATAAACCCCTACAGAGCAATTCCTGGTCCTCAATTGTGTAAAAATATAAAAATGTTTAATATCGTAGCAAACAGTCTCGGATCAAATAGGCAACAACTATAAAAAGAAATACAAGGAATTTGGATGTTGAAACGTACAGAGTATAAACGCAAAATGCAAACAAGTTTTTGAAGAACTATACAAGTTAGAGATAGATGTAACATTGTTAACTGAAACAAAACGAAAAAGAAATTAAAATGAACCTATAGAAAGTTATATACATTTTTATAGTGGCGTCGATAAGGGTAAACGCTCCAAAGTGTCAATAGCTATCCATAGAAAGTGGAGAAAATGCATAAAATCTTGGAATGCAGTAAGTGCAGAGTAATTATAACGCGAGAAAATGATACAAGTACTTCGACCTATTAGAATTGAGGACAGAGACCTCCCAATAATTGCCGAGCTGTAATGGAGACAGAGGACAAACATCAATGTAGATAACATATCAACTGAAAATATTGTTATTCAAATAGGAATAAGGCAAGGTTGTATCATATCGACTTTGCTTTCAATTTAACTCGAAATTCAAAGAAGCTTTAGAAGATACAAAGAAAGGAATCAAACTAAAAGGCATGCTCTTAATAATCTCGTGTAGGCCGACGACTCTGTTCTTATTCGAATAGTGTAGACAAACTACAGCTGTTGCTCAGTCGAGGTCTGTCAGCAAAACTAAATGCCCAGAAGACTGAATCAAGCAACCAGTAGCAAATGCTGCAAGTTTTCAACTTAATAGCACTCGTCTGAAGATAAAGAAAATAAAATACCTATTATGTACTTTGGACGAAGCTGGCGATCAATCAATCGAGATCAGGGGTGTCTGATTAAGCAAGCCAGAGCATCCCTTACGACCATGAGAAAAGTCATATGCAGCCCTGACCTCACATTATTATTGTTATATATTCTTATTCCTTTTATATGGAATAGAGGTGTAGGCCATTACATAGAGCGTCCTCAAGAAACTAGAAGCTTTCGATATGTGAGTTTCCAGACGTATGCTACGTATTAGCTGAACAGACAAGTTTCACAACGTAGAAGTATTGGCGTGTATGAAGAAAGATCAAGAAGTAGTTAAAACAATGTAAACCCTGAATGTGGCCTACTTTGAATACGTACAAATCAAGGAAAACTAGTGGGAAGAACTAAAACGCCGTGGCTGAGGAATCTTCGACAATCGTTCTCAGTGACGACAGAATTAAGGATGATGAAGATGATCGACAGCGTCCGTTAGACGGATAAGGAACATTAAAATGAAGATACCTTATCCTCTGCTGGTATTGAAATTAAGTTTGAATACTACTAAAAACTAGTTACTGCTAGCAGAAATAAAAGCTACAATAATTACAGATATTTTTTATAAAACCAAAAATGGCAAGGGCCGTCATATGCACTTTAAAGTTAAATTTCCGCCCTATTATGTAAAGAGAAATTTTATAAGGCTTATAAATCATACTGAGTCCAGATTGCGTACCACTGACTTAAGTACAACTTTAACTGATAATTCTGGTGGGGAAGGTTCTAAAGTATTATAAATTCGTTTATAATCTACTCTACAAACATTTTCGAGCAAATGAAAATCCAATAATCCCTGGTGCATTTAATTTATTAATGCATTTTTAGAATATATCTAAATATGACAATGTGTAATACCTTGAATTCACCGATATGTGTAGTGTTTGTTTAATTTGTTGCCTAGTAATCCTGAATGGTTTTTGCCATTATAAACGGATTATATGTACTAGCATTTCGCATAAACGTTTTCAAAAACTGTATGCTGTGGTATTGGATTAGAATAACAAATAACGCCTACAGCTGCATGCGTAAAAGGACTTAACAAAAAGCAGTTCTGTCGTTTGCAATAACAATGAATTTGTGTAAATCAATTTCGTCTAATATTGTTTACATTTTAAGGGGTTTTAAGCAATGTAGATTATTTAAAATGATAAGGCAAGATAAATTGGCTTGTAATTTCTGTAAAATTCGTTGGTTTTTTAAAGTTATATTAAATTACTCACCTGCAGGAAGCTTCAGCATTGGAAGATTTAACAATAGCTCTAAGGTTACTATTTTTGCTTGTTACACTATTAGAGGATATTTCAAATTTAAATATAAGTTCGTTGCAGAAGAAGTAGTAATACATATTTATGCATTAAGAGAGGTACGAATATGTTTTTCCTTGAGTTGACATTGCTACAAACCGAGGGTCTCAGTTCCGAGGTCTGTTCGTCAACCGAAGGTAAAAAACATGAATATCTCCCGTGGTGCATGCAATATTTTATTAGTAAAAATAGTATGAAATTTCATTAAGTGTCATTAAGTACATTTAAAATAAAAATATTTAAGTAACATCAAGGATTGCCTGAACTGTTGGTTGCCAAGATGCTATTTGTAGTTGCATGGCTACCATGAGATTGAGGAGGGAGAAATAATTTTTAAAAATCCTTGGGAGTTATGAGTAGGTTTTTCTATTTTGTATCTAAAACGAAAATGAACAATATCATGTTGCTAATAATCAATAACATTTATCTGGCAAATTTCTTGGGGAATCCAGTATGCGTATATCAAATCTTTTTCACGCTAGTGACTTTGTTTAGTAACTGTCAATATGTGGGAACTACCGGATTATTCTTCTATTGTGCAAAGCGTGATAATCAAGCTTATTGTTAACGAGTACATACAATTAGTTGAAATTTAGTTCGACTGAGGGGTACATTCAAAATTATAGTCTATCAAAGGTACATGTGTAAGACTGTTGAGAACAGTATCGACAAAGAGACTTACAGGTCGAAAATATGTCGCATCCAAGTCAACCCCGAACTTCTGTGGATACAGAATTGAAAATGTCCAATTCGGAAAACCTTTCGTTCGACCCTTCATGACAAAGTTGAGCCCTTACTAACCTTTAGACCGAAAACTCATTCAATGAATTGAAATAGGGAAAATTTCTACACCATCATTAGCATTACAGTTAAAATTTTTCCCTGCGACCATTTTTGAACATTAAATAAAGCGCTAACATGAATAATATTCCAAGAAAATGTTCAAGTTCAACTACGATGAAAATTTCAAAGCAACTTATTTCTCGCGATATTTGTTCTGCCAATAAACTCTATGATATCAAGGAACGAACGAAAAATTGACCTGAGTACCGGCCAGGTGTTACATCACCAGTGGGTGCGATTAATCTCCAGCTGAACATTGTGAAATTGAGAAGCAGAATATCAACATGGAGCTGTTACGGTATCAAATGATTGTAGGGACATTCTAGTTTGGGGGAGTGCCCCTTTGCTTTGACAGGTCTGGAATTGTCACCACTTACCCTGGAAATCTCACAAAACAGGCTAAAGACCACCGCATGATACGCTCAGTGAGGTGGGCGTGGTCCTAGAAACGATAGACCACAGGGCAAGCGTGATGGTATGTATAGGGTGTTACAAAATAAATGGGCGCCACAAGATTCAATCGGGGAAACCCGCGGTTATCCGAACCTTGAAGGCCAAACGGGGTAGAATACTCAAGTATAAACTATGGTCTTCAAGCAGTGTAGCGACAAGCGCGTCGACCTACGTGCAACACTTATAAACCGCTCCCCGGCCTCACCTTACATCAATCTTGACACAGTGACCGAGTCACCATGTAAATAAGCATGCAAGTACAAGGGGAAAATCATACGTCAAATACAGTAAGCAGATTTATTGGACCAAGTTCATGGCCATGACGTACAGCAATGCCGACGTGGTCAGCGTACACAGTATACTTAGAATTTAGACCTAAACGTAGGCCCAGCCTAGGACTCCTCAATTACAAATAGCCCTTTCACACGGACGAATAATTCAACGTATGCGTCGCCGGTTGGCAGTAAAACATGAACATAATTTGAGCATATAGCCGGGCTTAAACTACAAAGGATTAATTTGGAAAATAGCGCACAACGCCTTAATTAGGTGGCGGATAACAAGTACGCTTAATGCAACATATTCAAATCGGCCGGCTGGCCGTAAAACATCAGCGATTAATGCAAAAATATAGCCGTGCTTGTATCACAAAAGATTAATTCGGAAAATAGCGCACAACTCTTTAATTAGCTGGCGGATAATAAGTACGCTTAATTTAACATATTCAAATGGGCCGGCTGGCCGTGAAACATGAGCGATTAATGCAAAAATATAGGAGCGCACAATACAATAGGCGGCTTGGCCTTGTTGCGGAAGCGCTAATTGTGTGGGCTGTCGTGCACCAATCGCTACAATTGCCGGTCGACGTGGCGTGGGTGGGAACCTGCTATGTCCATTGGATCCCCGATTTATTCTTGAAGAAGTGTGCAACGCCCGCTTAGGCGACCATAAAAACCTGCGAGGCCGTTAGATAGCCTACTCGTAAGATGAGATCCCGATCAAGAAGCCGGAATAATTAGCCAAACAGGCTTTCAGAACGTTAACGAGCGGCACAAGCCATCGATAAAGACACCACACAAGCACCCAGAAGCACACCGTGTCACTTACACCGCCCGCCGAGAGCCTTCTAAGCACAAAATCAAAGCCAAACGTTTCGCCCCAAACCCAGAAAGCGGGACCAAACTGTAACGGCAGGAAAAACACGGGCGGCCTACGCGCCGAAACGTGAAGGCGGCAAAAATCACGCTATATCGACTGTACTGTGTGGCGGCCTGAGACTGGCTCAACCAAAACAGACGCCACGCTAAGTTTTTCGGGAGACGCGCTGTCTGTGACGTTCAGCTGTAGCCAATGAAACCGCAGTCTGAATCGCGTGATAACGGTGAGGCAACCGCGGATGGGAGAGAGCGACTCAAGCTTAAATTATTTAAGGCAGATATCTCGCTTGCATCAATTGGCTATGTTTTGAGAATGCTGTAACCAAGCGCTCTTAAAAGCGACGAGACAAAAACAGCTGCACATACGACCTCATAGAGATTAGAGCGGTTCCACTGAACCTTTTTAGAAAATCAAAAGCTACGTGCGTGTTACCTTTAGAATTGTTAGATGCAAGAAGCTGAAAAGTTGTCCGATAAAATATGACTGAAAGGGAACCTATATACAGGCAAACTCTTCAACTTTGTACCGAAACTGCTCCAAATGGTCACATACCTATTGAATTTAAAAATTGCCTGACAGAGCACACAGTTAATTTTCTTTCGGCAAACTTGCAAATAGCGTGAACGAAATGGAGAGGCTGAAAATAGACAGTCTAGGACAGTGGTCGCCAACCTCTTCAATGTGTTGAGCTACTTGTTAATTTTGGAATAAACAGCGAGCTACCCACACGGAAGCCACGTAACGCAACGTAAATGAAATAATCCACAGTTAATTTATCATTATATGTATTTATTTTACTATTTATTTAACTGGTAATACATAATAAATAGGTACTAATAATAACTACATTCCTACCTACCAAACGAAGTTGTTTGAAAAATAAACACAAACTTTTATCCAGCCACAACGGCATGTCACGTAAGATTTAAACATAGTTAATAACAACAACAAAAAAGTAACGCACTATCATGAACATAAACATTGAAAAATAAAAAAGCACGTTCAATGAGAAGGCTGACACTCAGACTCATCGATAATTTTTTTAATGTTTGCAGTATAATTTGATACAGCCATTCGAATACAATTATCCAAATGTTTCTGTAAGTCGATTGCGATATTTGTTCTTAATAAACTTCATATTGGAAAAAGAAGATTCACACAAATAGGTTGAACTGAATAATGCTTTCACTTTCAAGGCAACACGGCATAGAACTGAATATTTGTCTTTACTTACAATAGGCCAGATACATTTGGTACTTGAGACTAACGATTTTAAGGCTAAATCATTTTGAAAATCAATTACTTCCATTTCTGTTGCAGCGATGTCTTCGCCAAAGTTCTGCATAACACAAGTTGCAAACTGTTGGATATCAATTTCCATAAAGGGTGAAACAACAAACTGCGCTACTAAAGCCATTTCGTTGAAATCCTTAAAACGATTTTTGAAGTTATTCTTCAGGGTAGAAACTATTTCTACATGATATTTGCTGTCATAGGGTTCTAATGGATTTTGAGATATTTTTTCTGAAAGAATAGGAAAATGCTTGGCATCGCTGTTAATTAGGTTTTGTTCCCAAAACTCCAGCTTTTTGATAAATGCTTTTATATCAGAAATCATTTCTGCTAGTTCTTTGTCTCTCCCCTGAAGCTGCAAATTAAGTTCGTTTAATTTCTCGGTAATGTCCACGAGAAAACCAAAATCTCTAAGCCAGATTGAATTTTCTAGTTCCGGAGTCGGTTCATCGCGTTTTTTGAACTATGCCAGATAGGACATCATTAAAACGTTTCAGCACCCGTCCTCTACTTAACCATCGGACTTCAGAGTGAAGGAGTAGGTCCCCGTATTGACAGTCAACTTCATCGGCCAAGGTTTTGAATAATCTTCTTTGTAACGCTTGAGCTCTAATCTTGTTCACAATTTTTACCACCAGTTTCATAACGTTGTTTAGTTTCAGGAAATTTCCACATAATGCAGTGGTAAGAGAGAAATTGCGGAAAAGTTTCATCTTTACGACATAACGCCACCAGACCCTTATCAAAACCCACCATAGCTGGAGCGCCATCGGTTGTCAAGCCTACCATTTTCGATATTGGAATTTTCTCGGAAGAAATAATATTTTTTAAATGAGAAAACAACTCCTGTCCAGTAGTGTGTCCTTTCAGTGGAATAAACTTCAAAAGATCTTCTTTAATCGTAAAATCACTAAAAACCATCCTGACGAACACGGCCATCTGGACAGTGTCAACGACATCTGTTGATTCATCCAGTTGAAGTGAAAAATAAACACAGTTATCTAAGTCAGTTCTTAACTGTAAAAAAATATCATTGCTCATTACTTCTACACGTCTCATCACTGTATTAGCAGAAAGTTGCATAGATTTTATAGCTGAAACTATCTCGTCTTTGTTTCTAAAGTTGGCAAATAACGAGTCAGCAGCTTCTAAAAACGCCTGTTTTATCATTTCCCCGTCTTCATAAGGTTTCTTTTTTTGTGCAATTATCTGGGACACACGGTACGATGCTTCAGTTGCAGCCTTATTTTTGTCGATTGTTCTTAAAAATATTGATTGTTGTCCAATTAACTGCTTTTTTAACTGTTTCAGTTTCTCCTTTCTGGCGGCAGAATGTAGTGGGAATGATTTTTCAAAATTAGAATGTACAGTTTTATGATGTCTCTCAATATTTCCTTTTTTAGCAACGGAGACCGAAGTATTACATAACAAACACACATTTTTATCTTTAACTTCTGTAAAAAAGTATTGTTCTTCCCATTCCGAATGAAAGTGGTATGTCTTTACCTTCTTACAACTGCTTGCCATAATATTATTTTTTGTTGTTCACTACTAACCCAACCGCTGGACGTTGGTTACGCGTTCAGTTTTAAACTAAGCGCTATGTCGCCGCGCCGTGCGTATTTATCCCGTTCAAAGCAATCCAGATCATTCTCGAACACTAACGCACTGGTCCGGCTGGTCGGTTCTAGCCGATTCTAGCTTGATGGCGTCAGCGGCAGATCGCTCGCCGCAACGTTGCCGCTGTTTATGTTTAATATTATGACAATTAGATTTTTTTGTGGAATTTTAGGAAGCTTCTCTGATTTTGTATTTTTTAAATTAAAATCGTTGTGAGAGCTACCAGAATTGCCCCCGCGAGCTACCGGTAGCTCGCGATCGACAGGTTGGCGACCACTGGTCTAGGATCAGCAAGATACGATGGACTAATGGAGAAATCTGACATAATCAAGATATAACGTTCTAATATAGTGGCGATAGCGATAATGGCCACCACCACAGACACGGAGTGGCGTACTCAGATCAAATTATACTCGTACGAGTAGTAATACAACTAAAGGGAAAAACGATACACATGAATATTGTTCAAACCTACGCCTCAGCTGCAAACAAACTTGACAATGAAGCCACACGCTTTTGTGAATAACTGCGAAAAGTCTTGAAAGCATTGAAAACTCATGGGATTAATGTCATACCAGGCAACTTCAACGAGAGGGTAGGCAGTGAGAAGGTGAATGATGTGGCTGGTGATCTCGAAATGAGAAAGGAGAGATGTTCGTCAAATTCTGCATGAAAGAAGGTCTAACCCTCAAGTATACCCTTTGTGCTTTGCTTTCAATATGGAGATACATACGGAGCTGACAATAATGTAGACTCAGTGAAAAATCAGATTGGCTAGGTCATAATCAATAAACGATACCAGAACAAGGTAACGACCCTCAAAGTTGCATCATCCAAACCTCCGGTGGCGTGTTGCTGCGAATCCTCAATGGCGGGCAGGTCCTTAAGAACTGCTGAATTGGGGACTCCCAAAATGACGGCTTCGAATATACCTTTGACTATTTCAAAAACTTGCTGTACTGGTACAGCCGGAAAATGTGTTTGTGTGCTCACAAACGCTTATTCGCTTTACTCCCTTTATCCTGCGGACCGGCTTGAACATTGCATTTATCGCGGCGCACACGCAAATTAACCTCTCCTAACGTCGCTCGTTCATTCAAACTATTCTCTCGCAATGTAAAAATCTTGATCACGTTACTAAATTACTATTAAGTTATATTATTTGCGATGTAGGACGTGATTAAAATGGTTGGTATTTGTGTGGTTTGATTTTTATTAGTTTTGATACTTATTATCAATCTTGTTTAAAATATTTTTTTTCTTTTCTCTGTTGGATGCCTAGTTTTCTAAATAAACCATTTTAGAGATACAATTCAAACCCTGGAAGGTCGAAGTTTAGAAGTTTAAAATTGTAATGTAAGTCGTGATGGGTTTTAGTTATACTGCTATATTATGTTAGAAATATTAATAAAACGCGAAAAAGATATAAAATGGATGATTTTTCAAAGGTAGATGGGCACCAGAATTGCACTAAAATTCTTTTACAATCCACGTCTACAATTTCAAATGTATTTTTGTAACGTTTCAGTGTTATTCATCATTTTATTTTGCGCATGTTGCCACACAACCAGATTAAAATATTAACCTACAAACATTCCATTGTTGCTGATAATAGGTTTTCCCCAGTATAATGAAACAGCCAATTAAAGTCGTGAATACTAAGCCTATATGTTTCATCCATATGGAGGATATACTTTTACGCATTTATAATAATTAACATCACTTCCTGTTAGTGTATTTTTGGAGTACCTACCCCTTTAAACATAATGTGTGGAATTTTGTAGTTATAATCGTTATGCTTGCAGATACAAAAATATCAATACTGGATTGCTCGTATTTATTTTTAGTTTAGTTTCAATTCCTTTACATCGATCAGGTTAGTCAATCAAGTGTTGCATTTGAACGTGTATCATATGCATTTTTCATGACTCACTTAACCGGAAAATTATTCTCGCCCAGAGTTAACAGTGAGAACACTTTCTATTTTAAGCATTGTTAATTTAACTGCGATTACTGTGTGTTAGGATTAGTTCAATTGCGTGATATCGAATAAAATTTTGGAACTAAACCGAATTTAGGGCATAAGCAACTTACCAAGGTTGGAGATTCTCTTTATTCTATTACAATGCGTAATTTGAAACGGTATTCGGGGATTGTCTGTAGCCAGCAAGAAGTTCGTTATGTCATCGAGTTTCTAAACAATTCTTAGTCGTCTAAGATGTGCTGCAAAGATAGAAGTAATTTCAGGCACGTCTAGATTTCAATTTAGACTCGATATGATCTCTAGCCGTTTTTGTTGGCGTGGCTGCGGTGTTTGCGCTCGCGAATTACATCTCAGGGGATTTAAAACTTTGGCTTAATTGTTTTTAAGTCCTTCAATTGGTGGAATTGGGAGGTATTAGAGAATCGCGGATTCAAAGATCGAAATTCCAGTAATAAAACTAAATCCGAACGCGGCCATCAGCTCTAAGCTGAGTTTTGGAGCAGTGGAGCGTGGTCCAGTTCTAGAATCCGCTCTAATCCCTTCTGCCGTTTAACAAATCCGATCACACTTCCGGTAACTCGGAGCACTGCTTCCGGTCGCCATTCACTGCTATCCTTAAACTCAATCACATCCACATTGCTGCTTTCTAAGAAGGGTCCGAATACCAACCCCTCACTCAATACCGATACATCATGTCTATTACTTATATCGACTTCCTATATCTATACACTCCTATATAACGACAATATTTCTTTTGCAAAAAGTTTATAACGCTTCATACATTTTGTGGAATTTGTCGGATAAAAGTGCCGGTGGCCGCTTTATTTCCATTCAGAATCGTTTTGTGTCGACTGTCCGTGTTTAAATGCAAAATTGAAAATCCCTGTTTCGTAATTCAGCCGAGGATGTATTTTTCATCGAAACGGTAGGTGAGTATTGATTGCATTAATTATATGCACGCTTTATTACTTCCGTTTCATATTGCTTTTATAGCGCTGTAAAACGCCCTTTATTCAAGTAATTAGAACTATTACGGATATAAAATACACCCTTCGAACGTTGCGCTTTGTTTGATCGAACTCGATATAACAATAACACATTTAACTCTGCAACACGAAACCAAAGCCAACCCCAACGGAGCTAACGTCATGTTACTCTATACATTTTTCCGGTTTAATTATACAAATATTCCCCTTTATTTAAAACGTTAGTGTTGACTAACGATAGTAACATGTATGTTCCGATTAGTCACCAAACAGTCCTCAAAGAGTGTCTCCGCATTAATTGTTTAATCTCGCCCGATTTGTGAATCAGCCGTGAGTCAGTGTTGTATGACAGAGGGTGGGTTCCGCCCCAACGCAAGGGGCACGCATCAGATAGGTTTAGGCCAACGCGATGTTAAATGTGACAGCACGATTAAAGTGCCCCCTGATATTTAAATATTATATTCATATGGACACGGTTATATCCTGCATTATAATGTGCAGATATCCATAATCTCTCGCGAAAGCATCCTGTGGAGTGCAGAGTAGAGCTTTATCCGGAAACACGAGCGTTTTTGTATCAACCGTTTCCCAGTTCATGCTTTGTGAATGCGCTGTTGTCGTTTTAATGAAAAGTAAACAATGCCGTGAAATAGTAAAAGAATCAAATTGAGCTATGAATAATACCAGCTCTATGCTGCCGAAGCATCACTGCCGCTGATATCTGTTTAGTTGTATATTGTGTTTTATCTTTCCTGGTTGTGTAGGTTCTATAAATACCGTAGAATAACAGGCAATCTTTCTGTGTTAGGTTTAGAATTAAACATTTATACTTTCATGCATTTCCTAAAATAAAACAGTTGGAGGTTTTACAATACCCACCATAAATACTCTATATAAAGTCCGTTCTACTCTGTAGCGAAGTCAAGGGCTTCCACAAAGCTATTTTAACCAGTTTGTGCTTTACTACCACAATTATCTCACCCAACTTCTCCCTGTCTTCTTCAATTTTTAGTCCGTTACACGTTTCCAGGTATTTTAGAGCCGTCTTTTAATTCTATTTCCAGCAAGTTTCAATCTAAATTTCTGCTTTGGTTAGCTTTTTTTATTGATCTTTATTGGAAATACCGTTCGGCCAGAAAATCTTCAGAATTTTCGCCTCTAGGCTTTTCTATTTTGCTAACCAGGTTTTTTGCTAATTTAAGTGGAATACAATGAGTGACTCAAAGATATTTTTGGGTTCTCTCTGTTATAATTTAAGTAGCAGAACGATTCTACTTGTTCGACCTGTTTTTGGTATTTGTTGACCTTTTTACGACTTTGTCTCCTATTAGCATTTCCTAGGTGTTTTGTAAATGGATCATCAGTCCCGCCTATATCGCCTTAACGCGGTTTGACAACAAGCATAGGCGATCAGCGTATTCTTGCTCTGTCAATTTCTTGTTCATTATGTGGTCTGAAGCGATTCTCCTCTTTTGATTTATTGGAGTTATTATTTTTTTTTAGTAAGAGTGAGTAGTTTTATGCGAGTACAAAGACCAGAGTTGTCTTGGGGTTGTATTTCCTTCGTCCAGCAGCCTGGACTTTATACCCGACTAAAAATATTCACTTTCACTATACATCTACGCATATATTGAGTATCCTAGTGAATTTTGAGTATACCGTAGTCGCGCAATAAATTTCATAGTCTTTCCTATGTTAAGCTGCCCAAAGCTTTCTTGAAGTCTATTAACATTAGCATTAGCTTATGGTTTGATGTTTATCACTTTTGTCTGTTCTGTTATTATTTGGGCGGTATCTATTTCATTTATACAGGACTTAGAGCTTTCAAACCTGCTTGTTGGTTCGCGGGATTAAGGGGCTACTCTAGCTTTGATACCGCATATATGTATATTTCGTATGATAATTAATTATCTGATTACATTAACATTAACTTTAATAAGTACAGTGTATTATATGTATTCCTAAGTATACTATAATTATTGTAGTTCGCTTGGAGTTCCATTCAGCCATTCTGTTGCTGTTGACGTGAGGTTGTGCATATTCTTTAAGGTACCTCCAAAAGCTGTTTCGGGAGAGTAAACAATCATGTGCTTCATGGTTTGCTGTACAAATCTGCGTCTACACTGGGGGAGAGTCCTGGTAGCCGCATTTACTCATTAACGATACGCAACTTCAATTACATGGTTTAGAGTGGTCCAGTATCTTCTTTAATTTCTTTGGTCGGATCCTTAACGGGGTTTTTATTCGGAGCCGTAAATGGATCCCCTAGTTCTTCCCAGCTTTCTACTTTGATGAAACCTTATTGTAGCTTATATATATTAAATTACATTACATTCGCTTGGTTTCATATAAATGTTCCACTCTTCAAGTTGTCCCATTCTCTGGTGTCTCCAATTGTTGCAGTCCCCCATTCTTTTGGTATTTGCTCTTTCTGGTATATTTCCTACGATTGGTAGTAGGAGTCTTAACTGTGGTCTCGCTGTGTGATTTCCAGAACTCTGAGGGTATGTAATCTATGCCAGGTGCTTTACTAGACATGCTCGTGTGCCTAATTACCTCTCTGATTTCATTTGCTGTATTACAATTTTATTTCCATTTTGCTCCTGTACTGAGCGTCTTCCTTTTCTGCTGCTTGTGTCGTTATCCCTTAGCAGTTCCTTAGAATAACCATACCATCGTCTTAATTTTTGTTACGTCCAGTTTTGGTGCGAATGGGTTGGTCGTCCATGAATTTCATATTGGCCAATAGCTTCGTATTTCTGTATAACTCTTTCATGTTATGTGTTTCTGCTGCCCTCTGGCTGTCATGTTCTACAGTCCATTTTCTTTGATCCCATCTTTCTCTAATATTGTTTATGCAGGGAAGTGTACTATAACTAAAATCATTTGTCAATTTGGATCCTTCAATTTATATATACTGTAACATATCGTTTTGCTGATAGTTTGGGGTAGGTTCGTGGTTTACCTGATGCTGTTAGCGATTAAATGAAAAACACATAAATTCCACAAACAATTTATTAATATTTAAAAAAACCCCACTTAGAATACGTAGCTTTTAAGCAGCAAACCTAGATTGCTGTATCTTCCAATGGTACAAACGGCGCGGCGTTCTTCAGGCAAGGAGATTCGAGGATTTTTCCTCGAATTCCTCAGGAACTTGCTTTGGGCGAGCAGAACCTCCTCGGCTGTTAGTCAGCTTTTTTAGGTGTGTGCCAGGGTAGCTTCCCCGGCAATGGCGAAGACACAATTAATTTATTCGAAGCACTTTGCACTTTTGCTTCTTATTCGCACAGCACATCCATTCACAGTCTTTTTACAATCTTCTCACACTAGGTACCGGCCTTGAAACGGACCCTACCTTCTTTCCTTCGAGGGCTTCGACCACCTCTTTTATCTATTGTGCCCTTTCTGCCCCTACCACTACAGCTATGAAAAACTTTACAACATCAAACTGCGACATTCTACAATACGAGCTGTATTCATGGGCATCTCCAAAATTAAAAGAATACATTCTTTGTATACAGCATAAATGCAGAGATCTTGCTATTGTCTTGTTCTTGGGACAGGAATAAGACATGAGCCTTTTGCATAGGGAATAAACTGAAAACATCAGAGATCAAACCAAGGCGACAAAAATTAAGGTCTAATAGAAAACTTGATTGGCTTTCATCTGTATTAAAATTACAGGTTCAAACTGAAGACTTGGTCCTCAAGAGACTTACAAAAAACAGAGTTTGAGTAGATTTAGTGTTGAGCTGGATCATATGGTGTTACATGTCGTATGTAACGGCGAAAAGAGGTAGACAGTTAATGTGCACTAATATGTATCAACATTATAAAAAAGTGCTTCAGTAATGATGAAGGAATATTTTATATACTTTTTGTCTTGTTCCTGCTTGAGAATCAGGATACCATGTTGTGCATAGCGTGTAATGGGCATCTGGGAACAATACAAGTAGTCTAAGTGCTGGTGACATTTTTTAGTGATTATTTAGTTAAGGTCTATTTTTTGAGAGAATGTTGCTGGAGGCATAAATAAGTGTCATCTGTAAGGATTCTTCTTGATAGCGGTATTGGAGAGAGGCAGAACACCCCCAATTTTCACTGTAGGTATATGTCAAATTCGAGGTTAGCAGGTTAGCTTTTGCGTCAGCCTGTGTCAAAATTGACGGAAAACCTAACCTGCTAATCTCGAATTTGACATAGACTTACAGTGCCACCAACATATTCACACGTTTCAATTTCCACAGCCACCGCTTATGGATTTTTTTTAGTGTAAGTTATATCAAATTCGAGGTTAGCAGGTTAGGTTTTCCGTCATTTTTGACACAGACTGACGCACAAGCTAACGTGCTAACCTGGAATTTGACATATACCTACAGTGAAAATTGGGGGTGTTCTGCCTCCCTCTGATACCGCTATCAAGGAGAATCCTTACAGATGGCACTTATACATGCCTACAGCAACATTCTCTCAAAAAATAGGCCTTAACTAAATGATCACTAAAAAATTTCACCAGCTTTCCTACTAAATGTAGAGAATATTAATAAACGGATGTTCCAAAAAACAGTCTATCCCCGTTGTCAATGCCACAATATATAGGGTGTCAGTGAACATAGGTCCGGAAATGTATCTCACGGGAGCTAAAGCCTTGAGAAGGGCAACAGGAAATTAAGGATTTTATTTAATAAAAATAATACAGAGGCCGCAAATTTAGTGTAGTTTGGCTTATCTACGCTATTTTTATGTTAATTTATATGACCTAGAAGAAAATTTGTTTGGCGATTCAGAAGGGATAGTTTATGGTGGGGATGATTTTTTATCTTAACTATTTACAGTTAATATTGTGTTCAGATTCTCGTTAGATATTTGAAAATCTTAGACTTTTTTAAATACAAAAGGTGCACTTGTTTGGCATCGCTGAGGGTATTAGGTTTTGAGAAAAGCGAACCGAAAGATTGAAATTCGCTGCTTCAGACGCATTTAACCTTCTCGAAGCTGTAGCTCCCTGAAGACGCATTTCCGGAGCTATGTTCACCATTAACATTTTCTTCACACTTTCGATGACACCCTGTATAAGCACTTTATTTTTTTATGTCGACAACTAACTTTTATTCAGTTCAACGAACTATGAAGATATACACTCTTCTTTGCCTAACAAAATACAGGGTGTTAATTAAGTACGTAGACAAACTTTAAGGAGCGATTCCTTGATCAATTCTAAGATAAAAAGTTCATACAAACATGGGGCCTAAACGGCTTCCTTTTCGAGATACAGGGTGTTGAAATTTTAACAAAAATTTTTTTTTCAAAAATCTGGAAAACGCCTAGAGGTATTGTAATGAAACTGGGTGTATGATAGTATTTCATAAAGTGGCATTGTTTGGTCAAAATAAATTTAATTTATTTCCACCAGTGGCGTGCATCGGGGCAACCTCAGTTACCTTATTTCAAAAAAATCTGGCACGCCACTGTTTTTTAGTTAATACGACAAGTTTTTTAGATTTGTCCATTGAAACTATACAAAAGAAGTATCTTTTATTTTTTTGATAGAATAAACATTTTGCGAGAAAAATGGAAAAATCTGTAACAGCAATTTCGTAGATTGGACGTTAAGGGGACCTAAACGTCTTCGTTTTCAAAATACAGTCTAAAGAAGCATTTAAAAATGTTATTTAATAAAAAAACAATCTTACAATAGCTACAAAACTTTTTTCTAAAAAACAGTGGCGTACCAGATTTTTCTAAAATAAGGTAACAGAGGTCGCCCCGATGCACGCCACTGGTGGAAATAAATTACATTTATTTTGACTGAACAATGCCACTTTATGAAATACTAACCTACACCAAGTTTAATTAGAATACCTCCATCCGTTTTCCAAATTTAAAAAAAAATGTTTTTGTTTAAACTTCAACACCCTGTATCTCGAAAACGAAGCCATTTAGGTCCCATGTTTGTATGAACTTTTTACCTTAGAATTGCTCAAGGAATCCCCCCTTAAAGTTTGTCTACGTACTTAATTAACACCCTGTATATAGGATTTATTAGAAAACAATAGAATGATAACCTATTGGAGGCTCATCATTTACAGGCCGATTGAAGAAGAGACAATATGCAGAATGCTGTTTATATAGAAGAAGAAAAAGACATTCATCCATACTTAATGAATAATCGGTGTTAACTAAATTCTATATTATTTTAGCAAATGGAGAAGCCAACACTGTAACTAGCAATGGGTTTACCTCTTATTCCTCTTTGCGATTAATAGTCTATCCCTAAGGGTCCATAATAGGTCCTGAATTTATAGATATCTTTTGAATTTTTCTTGTATTTTGCGTAAATTATAACAACTACTTGCTATTTTGGAAAAGTGTCAGTAAATTATTCTAAACAATATATGTACTTGAAAAGCTCTAAACCGATATCTATCAATAAAATAACCCCTTCACGATCTTGATCGAAATGAATTTAGAAATCTGAATAAATTATCCTAGAAATTGTATTAGATGTTGTCAAAATTATCACTTTCTAGCTATTTAAAAAATTTTAATTTTCATTTCAGTTTCATTTCAGAAGTCATCTTTTTGCAGTTTTCAGGTATCCTATTTTGTGGTCATTCTAGACCTGGTGGTACCCTAACGGAATTGTAAAGGTTTCCCTTAAGTCAATGAAAGGAATATATTTTTATTGAATGCCACATTTTTAAACTATAATTCACTTGAACACTTCCACACTTCATTTACGAATCAAATCAAGTTACAAATATGAGCAGCAAGTTGATCACTAATTTGATTTTGTTCAAATTTAGATTTTACCAAGAGAAAATAATATTGTACAAGTACTATTCTACTTGGTGCCTAGCTACCAATGTAATTATTACATTTTCCATTTCGGTTACTCTTATGGCAAACAGTATTTGAACCTTTACCAACTCATGGAATTGCCAAGTTCCGTACGTTTTAGGCAACCTGTATAAAACCACGACAAATACATTACCACACTCTTAAAGATAAAAAAATGTCATGTCTCTCTGATCCAAAGCATCTGTCAAGATTTAGTTACAGCTAATATTTGTAAATTGGGCTGCAGATCTTACTGACTTGATTCGATAAATGAAGTATAAGTAACATCAAAAGCGAGAACACATCGAAAATAAATGACTCTGGTATCAGTATAAATTAAAACCGACGTTCCTGAAAGGAAATTTATTATGAAGTTGGCGTGAAGCATGTTACTCATTCATAATAAACGTTACGGCTTTAGGGCGCCTTCTGTACATTTGAAATGTTGATGAAACGCAAAATGACATTCCCGTTTTAGAAAGAAGGTTTTCTCTAAGCGGCAGTTTGACACAATATATTGCGTAAGAAGAAATACATCGCCTATGAATGAGCGCCAAACTGAGCGTACAATGTAAAATGGAAAAGGAATGTGTTGACTTGATATAAATTAAATACCTGCGTCAAAATGAAATCATTCCGGGTGTAGGAAATCTTATATGAATGCGCTGTCAGCTTTCGCCAATCGCTTTCAAAGTCTGTAAGCGTCGTCCAAATGTATCGATGCTTCCCTAGCGTTTTGCTATTTACTCAAATTCCTTTCACGTTATTTTTCTTCTTCAAATCTACAGTATTCGCATCTGCAGCAGTCTGAAACTGACACACTTGCGTCCGACAAATGGTAAGTTTAATTCGCAAAGCGAGGAAAAAAGGAATACTTAAAGATGGCGTCTTCAAATGATAGATAAATAACAGAGTCCTGGTTATTTTCCACTTTTCTGAAGTGGCCGACCTGCAAAAACCAACACTCGAGTCCGCCGTCTACGGGAGTCCATAAATAAATATGTACCTACTAGACGTCCTTCTTTTTCCCTTGTGGCAGCCGGCGAGAATCCATTGATAATAGTGATTGGTTTATAAATTAGTAATAAGGCCTAGCTGTTCTGTGCGATGCCTTACCAACTGGCAGGTATCCGTAGAGAAATTAGAATATCAAAAGGGATTCCTTGCTGCTCGCCAAATTACTTAATGCCTTTTCAAACGAGCGTAGGAGGCAGTAAGAAGATATGCGGTATAACTGGACAGTGCTAATCCTTAAAGTGCTGCATCATGCTAACTCTTTAATTTGTTTTGCAAATGATACCCCGCAACGCTCCTGGGACGGCTGTGTCATTTATATTTATAACGGGAGACTGGAATTTCGTTTTGGGGGTTTATAAATACTTGAAGGCATCCAGTTTAATTCCAAATGAACGACCGCTTTTTTGATTAGATAAAGCATTCCGCACTCACCGCCCTCTTAAGGCTTCAATTATCCTGGATAATTTATCCCTGTTGATGAGGAGATAATATTTGGCTAAGTTTGTAAAGGTGTAATTTTATACCCACCAGGTTCGCTAAAATTAAGATGAAAATGTGCCCTTTATATTACCAAATGGAAATATGCCTTTTAATGAGAAGACGGAATGGAATTTCGGCTTAATGCTCGAGTTTCTGGAAGGCGCCGCGCCGCCAACTCCACAAGATTTCAATAACTTTTCGAATTTTCAAGTTGTGCCGAACGTGATTTGAAATTACGGCTTGTATATATGATTCTCCAGATTTCACACGTAAATAACCTGAGCGCGTTGAAATATAATAGTTGTAAGAGAAGCGTGTTCAACGAACCTTTTTTATTTATAAGTTGACATATAATAAATATAGTATAAAGGTTGGTTTCACATGTAGGATTCAATGAAGAGATGCTATAAATGTTTCTTCATCTCTTCATCATAATCACAAAGGAAAAGGGTACAAGTGTTGAGGTTTTCAGTAATTTTTAATTTATTGCTAGGACAATAGTAGTACAGTTGACGTTGCCACCAAGCTATATCAAGATTAATTAAATTCTTTTACTTTTGTTTCTTGTTTCGTATAGTTATTAGCTTTGTTTTCCCCTAGTGGTACTTGGTTTATCTTGGGGTTGGTTATATGTGATCTCTCGTGAGATTATACCTCAGAAATTGTTGAAACAAATGAGTGAGATTATAAAATGCCTTGGTGTCATTATGCTTCATTATCGAATATCCATCGTAAGAAGTAATTATGGGTCAGCCAATGTAGATTTGGTCATGGTGTAAAGAATACAAGGTGAAACGTTTCCTGAGACGCGCGGTCGTTCAGAAAGTAGAGGGGAGATGTCAACCAATCCCCAATGCGCCTAGTCAGAAAATCCATCATTTCGGAGATTATGGTGTAACCATGGCTATGATCGTATATTGTTGCTGGCACTGTCAGTCGATGTCAAATTCGAGCTTAGCAGGTTAGGTTTTTCGTCAGTCTGACACCAACTGACGCAAAACCTAACCTCGAATTTGACATAGACAGCGTCTTCAACAATACATTTCAGTACTACCATTTGTGCCCTTTGTGGGCGCATTTCTTATTGGTTGAATTTGAAGTCCGCCCACAATGCATCCATTCTGCGGAACGTTACATCTTGTATTCTATGCAGCATGTATTTGGGATTGTTTTCTGCTCTACATCGTAGTAAATTGTATTGATATTCGGTTCTTTGGCGGTTGCAGAATGGGATACCAGTAAATTTTACGTTATTTACAATAAGTTACTACCCAGGAATTGTTTTGGGTCTTCAGCTATTATAATGTTGCTCCTTCGTTGGTGTATATCCAGTTGCCCAAACCTCCTCGAGCTGGGGGAAGTTTGGTCATTTTTGAAAAATTGCAAATACATGTATATATATAGAGAGAGAAAGTGATTTCCTGTGTCCATTGTGAGAGACCAAGTCAGATACCGTTTCTGGTGCCGGGCAGTGGATGTTTTCCGCAGGCTTCCTAAATGTAGATAGATTGTTCGAAGTCTTAAAAAAATTCAGTTCAGCATCTTTTTGTTAGTTGAACAATTGCTGAAATTTGACTGCTTAAGTCAGGATTAGATACTATTTCAGGAGCAACATTCACCTGTTGTCATCTGGCAACTTCGCTGTGTAATGCGGGTCATCTTCGCACTTGCTTGACACTTGTTGTGATTATAACAGGCATTTTTACCTTTTACGGTATTTTTCCTTTTTGGCTCAGTTGCCATCACATGGAGCCTTGCTGAGAGTCATCGCCAGGAGATCGGTAGGTTACCGGTTCTGCGAGTGAACTTCGAGTAATTTCTAAGTTACGATTGCTGTTTCCTTGCATAGTTCATCGTGCGACTGCGCTGTACCCTTGAATAGAAATCCACGCAGTCTGGCAGCATTGCCACAGCCCCTTTGCTCTTTGGTCTCTTGGAATATGCACAGTCAGACATTCGAGCTCCTTTGTTATAATCGAACTATTCGTGAGAAATCTCACCTGCATATTCTAAAACCCACTGCACTGTTGCAGGATCTTAGCTATAAAATTAAACTACTTACTGTTACGATACAATTCATGTAAATTGTTGCATGCGATTTGACATTGCTGCCACTGGTGGTTGCATTCAATTATTCAGCCTTTTGCACTTGCTGACGTTTAAGTACTACACCCATATGATGGAGTGTGTAATAATTCTGACGCCATAGGCCTATTGCGCAAATTCGGTTTGATAGCGTGAGGAAACTCACATGAGAATTCTAGTTTCTGCGCCCCCTTATCGCACTGAGATCTCAAACGGTTGAAATGTGTGCTATTGAAGAGTAGTGTGTGGGAAATTACTTGAGCTGATTGTTCATTATTTATTTTATTTTTCCATAAATAAAAAGTTACTACAATTACAACTAAATATACAAAATTGTAGGTTTATATCACTTCAAAATGTTATTGTTTAAATATTCACAGTGTAAGCATTCGCCTTTTTTCTTGGAGACTGCCCTTTTGAACATTTTCGTTCGTGCAATATTTTTATAAATTTTGAGATGAATATATATATACTGTAAATAAACATTGGCAACCCACCCCATTCTGCTCAGGACCTAGCCGGAAAAACTTTGCTACACCACAAGACAATTTCTAAATGGCAGTGCTTTGTTTGTGTAAAAAAATTATGGTACTTTTATACATAAGTTTTCGAATAGAAATTCCACGTGTAGTAAATGCTCTCCTGTTTTTGGAAAATTTTAAATGTACGATGAGTTAAAAATCAATTGCACAATTTCCTGAAATAAAACTCTTTTGCGTACAACGGGATAAAATGGCCGCAGGCAGTTACATAGGGCCGTGTAATACGAAACCCACATGCGGAAGGCTGTATTTATGCATTCCACTGACTACTAATCACCTGCGAATGGATGTCGCCCGACATTTGATTATCACACACTGTCGTTTTCATATCTACCCTCGTTTGCACAGCCGATGTTTTTGATCTGTGTCCAACCTGCCAATTCTCCCATGCACTGGGCTATACTTTTTTACAATTACATTATACTTTCATATTATCGTCCCTGATAAGTCGCGCTATATGAGACGCATGGGGTGGGGCATGCCACGCCAAAAAATCCAATCATTATCAGCTTTCATGTTTAATTTTATGCTATAGGCGTGCAGCGTTCCAGAAGTAAATGTCGGTAGTTGATGTCAAGCCCAACTTTGTTTCAGGTTTAGTTGGTCGTAAATTGGATTGATGGAATGATTTGATGACCAATAAAATGTTTTATTTGGGCATACTAACCAGGTTAACTAGTTTTAATAGTTAACTATACAACAGCAACAAATGGCCAATAAAATGCGTAAGGGGTGCTTTAGCTCAAGGGTGTTGATATATATTTATTAACTTCGTTCAAAGATAGAGGCGTCAATGAATATTCAAATGAGAAACAGTTATACACATACTTAGTACTGCTTCGTATACATTCAATTCTAATACACTGCCCTACTTGTTCAGAAGTTTAAAAAAAACTGTAGTGGTTTTAAATTATGTGCTACTAGTGATGTCACCGGTGTATAGGTAAAATTTTGCAGGAACTGCAATAAACGCGTTATTAGTACATGTCCATTTTAAGGTTCTTAACGTTCCATATTAATGTTGAAAGTAACATTGAATCTTAGAGGAGTTTTAAAAACTTAGAATTCAGTTGTGTGACCCTAGAATTACAAAAAATACAAATTTTCTAAATGGCAAACAGAAACCAAATAGAAACTTGAAAATACCTTCAATTGCTTGTAAATAGCCAGATGAGAAAGTCACATGGAATCGATTATCGTTCGATTTCTGGGATTGGCAAACGCATTTGTACATTATTACTTAGATCCGAGACCCAAAGACCTTTTGTGCTGTGATTTGGGTTGAATTCTACGTAAAAATGGACACTTTTAGTTGATATTGATTTATTTGCCTATTTCCGAACAAATGCGGATCCTTTTATTCATACCTTGAACATAATGTTTGTCCCTGGTTTATTTTTAGAGGGAAGAGGTTAAAGTCGTCCGTTCTAAACAAATGAGATTAAAATAGCATTTGAAAACTATCACTTATGTTAAACAATTAAGCAATTTCTGTGAAAGAATGCCACTACTACAGATTCTCGCTAGCAACATGATCCGGAGCTTTGTTCCTATACAATCAATAGTGTTTTTAAATAATGTTATCGTTTTTTAACTAGTCCTAAGCTCAACGTAGTAGGTTTTAATTCAACTTACCTATATCAAAATACCAATTCGTTTGAGTGTACCCCAGTCACAATATCGCAGTCATCACAAAATTAGCATCAACGTTAAAATAGATGGGAACAAAATACAGTGTCTCCATAAAACTACAGGTTTTTGGGCCCAGAATAACACTATTTTTCTAATTACTTACATTCAAATGGGTTTCGTTAACGCAGTAATCTGCTTCAAACTTTTTTAAAATTAATTTTGCGTATGAAAACAAGACTTTCTTGGTGTCTCTAATTTTTATATCCGTTATTATTCTGCTACACGCCTTGGATGCCAAATTTGTTCCACAAGGTTTAGGTACAATGTAATATTAGCGCGCATGTCCGATATCGACGTCGTAACTATTAGTTTAACAATTAGCTCAAATATGGATGCGTAAAATACTTAATAGATTCACCTACTAGTTATGGTGTATACGTAGACAAGGGCGCCAGGTTCAGTTACTTACCGTGGTATACTCCGTCGAATCGCCAGATTAAATTAGTTGCAACGTAAATCAGACTAAAATGAAGAAAGAAGTACTCACCAAAGGAAAGAACAACGGCCAGTGTCAAACTTATATTTATATAGAACATTGGTCTCAAAGTACGAAAAACATACCGACTAGACCGCTTAAGAGGATCCATATTGATATTATATATAAATTGATGGAAATGAATATGCAACTCAAAATTAACGGAAAGTAGTAGAAGGACAGGACATAACAATAAGTGCAGAAATGGCAAGGAAAACAATAAATCAACTAAAAAAAAAAGAAAATTTTCCTGGGCATATAGGCTGAGTTATTAAAAAGTGGAATACCAATGTTATGGTATGGAACAACTTGGTAGATCTACTTTAATAGTATGTTAAGGGACATGAAATTCCAAACGAATTCAAGTTCTCAGATATTAGTTCAATTTCTAAATGAGGGAACAAACAGGACTGGAGAAACTACTGCGGAATATCTGTAACAAGCTATAGTAAGCTATATGGAAGAATTCCTATAGACATCGTAGAATACCAATATAAAGATAGTGAAGAGGAAGAAAAAAGTGGATTCCGAGCCGGCATATCCGGTACAGACGATGGATTTTACCCAAAGTAGATAATCAATGTTTATTGACCTCCAAAAGACATCGCTAAACTATGGGAAGTCCTTCAAAGCGCAAAAAGAAGTCGTATCTTAATTAAAGAAATACAACAATAATAGAAAGGACCGGAATCCGCAGTTAAAATAGGAAATAGCGTAAAAGAACCTTTCTATGTCACGAAAGCCATAAAACAAGTACGTAGCATATAACTAACCTGAGTGCCCAATATAAATACATTGGGCACCGACCTAGACACACTGCTAATGTGCAGATTTTGTGTGCTAACGATAACTAAGACCTGCAGTCCATGACCAGAAAACTAATTGAAGGGTGTAGGTTTTGAGGGTTAGCTATAAACTATAAAAAGATTCGATGCACGAATAGTAGACGAGTATATGTAAGCGAGGTCTGTTTTAATGAGAGCGTACGGTATCGAGCGAGCGAAGTAATAAAGTCCAAGCAAAAACTATAGATAAAGTTGACTTGCGGATAGGGTCGTCGAAACGGACTTTTTGAACGCAACGCATTCATATCAAAAATAAGGATATAGGACAATGCGCCGCGGTCGATTCGTTGCCGCCGATTCGCCGTATGATTAATTCGCCGTTAAAAAATGCGTCGTCGCCGGATAACGGTTTAAATAAATACATACCCTAAAAGAAGCTATCAAAATTGTTAGCATTTATATTATGGAGAGATCCAAAAATCTGATCCTCAGCGGGCTGTGGAATGAAAAGTCACGTCTGTACTTGTGTCAACTTGAACTAAATAATAATGAAACGGCATTTTTCGGAGCAGAAATATTTTATTGACAACAGTAAAAGAAATTAATAAACCTGAAGTAATGTAATGATCACAACAAATAATCTCTGAAACTTGTTTGTGGTGTGATATAATTTATTTCTTATTTGGGCATTTCGCCAAATAAGAAGTGGGTTATAACAAATGTTGAAAATGTCTGCCTTCTCCCTCCAAACGTTTTTGAACTCGTCTTCTCATACCTTCAGAAACATTTTATAATGATTGAGGTGAGTTCAATTCTAAGTTTCAGTTGGTTTAAATCATTAACCGGAGTCGTAAAAATTGTGTTTTTCAAATAGGTCCATAGAAAAAAGTCCAAAACAGTAATATCACAAGAATGAGGGGGGCATGTTATTGCAGTATTCCTACTAATGATCCGGTCGTCAAAATATTCGAGTAAACAATTAATTGTATCTGCAGCTGCATGAGCTATTGCGCCATCCTGTTGCAGAAAACCAACCCTTAGTGCATCATCGTGTAGTTCATTTCAGAAAGGTTGCAATAATTCGTTCTTGTACCTTGCTGCAGTTAGCGTAACTTCGAAATATATCGGCCCAACTAACTTACGACGACCCATTCCAACCCAAACTCCTATTTCTGTGGATGAATGAGAGCTTCAATTATATCGTGTGGATTCTCGCTATTCCAAATTCGCATATTCTGAGAATTAATATACCCACTAAGGTAAAACCATAAAAATCATTTTAACAATCTGCCAGATTCGTATAGAAAATGACAACTAATTATTATCTAGCACAAATACGTGACTTTTCATTCCACAGCCCGCTAATGATTAGTTTTTCTTATCTCTCGATGCGTAAAGAGTATAGAATTGGGAGTTATTATGGCAATACTTAGAAACATCCAGGAATGTTCATCTTATGATATTTGACCATTGCGCTGATCGTTAATGTTCTCATTAAGGTTGATATTTTTACAATGAGCCAATTGTAATTACCGTTGTTTTAAGTAGAAAATTATTAATAAGTCCAACAAAATAAATTCTAGAGATTCTTCGAAACCATTACTTAGTTTATAGTTTAATCAGCAAGGGTTTGAAAATGATTGCAACTGGTTTAAAGAATACAACTTTTCACGACGGGAAATCGTACTGATGAAGGTAGACGGCAAGTTTGATCTACGGCGAATCGACGACGGCAACTTGTGTCATTTGCAAAAACTAACGTCGTTTTCAACCAATTTTTTTGCCATCATACCGGAATAAAGCATGTGACCGTGTATAGTCAGGTTAATCCTCTTACTATTCTTGTTTCAAATTAAAATATAATACGAAATCGAATGGCTTACAAAACTAATGAATGGAAATCGGTGGATAACAAGTATTCGTCCTCCAGCACTAGAGTTTGTATAAAAAATGAATCCGGAAGCGACTGATGGTTGCTTTCGGCTTACAAAAATGTAAAACTTTGGGTCTATGACGGGTGCAATCCGGAAATCTAGGAATTCTCTAGTATCGGAGAGCGCGAAGGCTCTTATAGGACTAGAGTAATCGAAAAGCCTGGCCTTGGAGGCTGCGGGCTGGGGAAACTCGAAGAAATCACGGCTGCAGGTGTTCAATTTTGACTGGCGTCGAATTCTTCGTCCACTAGGTCCTTTTATTAACAGCAAGAATTGCGTGCCTCGCCCTCACATAGATATCGCTCTACAAGCATATCAAGCATGAAACAAAACAGGAGGGAAGAGAAACAGAAACAGAAAAAAATATGGGATAAAAGGCTTCAAAAATGAAATGTGTATTCTGTAGTAATCAGGTGACTGCGGCGATCCAACGACACGATCAAGGCTACCCTTGTAAAGAGGGTTTTCTTTGGAAAATCAACATGTAAAGCGTCACTCACAGTATACCTCGTACAAACAAATATTCTCCAGATTTCGGAAAAGGAAATTGAAGCTCGAGAGCTACCCCCCCCCCCCTCTCAAAACTGGGCACGGAAAATTTTTAAAGCCAAAGAGCGTTGCTCATGCATCCAATAGCTATTAAAATTATGTAGGTGACCGGAAACACATGGTGGCGTTCGAATGGTCGAATATATAAACGTAAAAAATACGCCTTTTTGAATAAAGGATTTATTTTAGTGGTCAATACAGAGATATGAATAACTGAAAAATAATTTTTAATTACCGTAGCAATTATTCCTCAATTGCCACACTTTTCGAATAGGAGTAATGCGGAATTGGTACAGAAAGTGCTGTTGAATTTTTGATGCAGATTAACCTTTGCATCCAGAAAAATATTGGTGAAATTGAGCAGTCACTGTAAATTTACTCATGCAATTAGGTGTTACTAATAATAATTCGTATCAAATTGTATTTCCGTCCTTTGTATATTCCGTTTGATTTCAAGGAAGCATAACGCAGTGTATTTTTGCTCTACATCTCTACGGAATCAAAAAAATTATGGAGAAATTACTAATAAAACGTCTCTTTCTGGAAAAGAAAAAAATGTGTGGTGACACCCATGTTTCATTACTAGTAGTCTTCAGATAATAATATATATCTTCTCCATAAATTACTTATACTAGCATAGAGTGTAATATACAATTTCATAGAAATCGATCATAACGTCCTGTCTGTTGTTATAACAAAATTATCTTTTTAAAATAACTAATGAAGCAGAATACCGGCTTCATGAAGAGCACGGATAAGTTGTACAGAGTGAGTGTTAAAGAGTGAGGAAAGAGCGGAAAATTTTGAATTAAATCCTTATAATTTTTTGCTTTTATGTTTCTCGCAGGTGTATCACCCCAACTTTCTGTTTACGTGTCATTGGTGGCACTGTAAGCCTATGTCAAATTCGAGGTTAGCAGGTTAGGTTTTGTGTCAGTTTTGACACGAACTTACGCACAACCTAACCTGCTAACCTGGAATTTGACATGGACTTACAGTGCCTCATTCTTTAACACTCACTCTGTATTATATCGTTTTGTTTTGGGCTCAAGACTCTTTGGTTAATCTATGTGTATTTTAGAAACCTCATGTATATAGCTTTGGAAATGTGCTTTACTGATTTAGAAGTAGGGGAAGCCATTAGTTTCACTTAATTTTGTAAACTTCGTCGAAATACTTTAAATGTAATGAATTTGGAAAAGCAATTTAAAGCCAACTAATCATTGAAAGTAAATAACTTGGTCAGGTTTACCTACTACTAAAACGCGCTCTGCGCGTATAAAGTACCTGTTCGTTAACCCATAATTAATTTAAGTCTCTTTTATAGATTAATTAAAACCGTATTTATAGATGACTAATACGTTAACCGTCTACGAAAGGCACCGATTATTCGCATAAGAGAAAAGAATTCGAGACGCTTCAAAGAAGAAATTAACACCCCCGCGTAAATTTTCACATCTCGCAGGGTTTCTAATTTAGCAGGATTTTAAGTATCTCGTGCACGCCCATTTGTCGGCATTGATTGGGGGTTGATCGGCCGGGAACGGTTGTTAATAAGAATCGAACCTTTGTTTTTGCGAGTGAATAGTGTCCGTGGGATGAACTGGAGGGTTCTAAAATTAAGATCGAGATGTATCGCCAGGGGTCCAGTATTTGATCGTCAATAGGTCTGCGATACATCACAGCTCACCCCGCGTGTCAACAACCCCTCGCTACTATCTGATCTCAATTTGGCCGAATCCCTGTGCAATCAACAGATGACACTGCGGTGCCGTGGGGAATTATATAACATCTTTTTATTAATCGATTTTGTTTGGATTACTGCTTGGGGGGCTGTTGCTTGTTGTCAGATATCATCTTCGCTCATTTTCTGTATCGAACCATATTTTATATAAACGCTGTTCCATTATTCTTTAGAGCTTATGTTGTCTTAAGGGCTTACTTGATGTTTTTGCAGTCGGGGTAAAAATCGAGCGTCGCCAGTGAAATTAGTCATGTTCGCTACGTAATTTCTTCTACCTTCTTGACGTTGTTTGCAGCAAAGTGGGCGTCAGGATAGAATGAGTTTTCTAGAACGACAAGCAAGAAGCAGAACAGGTTGAGCTGCAAAACAACTCGATTATACTTCCGCAAATTAAATTCGCCCGGATTAATCCTTATTTTGTCTCCAACTATGAACTCAACTGAAACTCTACTACGGGCTTGCTGAATCGAACAGCGACTCAGTGAAAAAGCAACCAGTGGAATTTGATTTACGCGCTTACTCTACCAGAATCTAATTGGATCCCAACTAAACTAGTTGCGCATAAATATTTATAAGTTATATACGGGTGTCTGCAGATAACCGTTGGGGACGCAGGGTCGTTTGAAGATTAAATAGTCAAAAGCACAGAAAACACAGAAGCTCCACCGGAAAATTATTAACGCTTAAGGGAGTTTTTTGAAAGCACTAATGGACGGCGCAGAAATGGCTGTCCCAGGTCGTGGGTTCCAGGGAATAAAGATTCTGCGACAAAAAATGTAAGCCCCCACATTCATCAAATACCTTCTATCGGGATCACTGTAAATGTTTGATTGAGACCCTTTTTGCACAGAACGCTTGCATCAGCCCGTTCTAGTGGTTTCATGGCAATTAAGAGGAGTGAGATTGGTATCTCCGACTATGTCTGATATTTTTTCTTAGAGGCGGCAGCAATTAAGACGGCTTGATCTAATTGTCTGGCAGTCTGTGAGCGGCCCCAGTGTGCAAAATAAGCTCAATTTGTAGGATGGAGCGACACAGGAACCTTAGTCTCGATTATTTGCAAAGTCCCTTTTATAAATATATTTTATATATAAAGTTATATGTTATTAATATACCGAGTGTCTCAAAAATTATTTCAGATCTTCCGAGTCTAAACAAAGCGGTTTAACAAACTTGTATATATCCAAGAGTTCTTTATTTCATGAGTATTCAGTATTGAGCTACAATAATCTTGGAAACAACATGATTTTTATTGACAATATCAGAACATCTTGAACGATTCGTTGTATATTCAATAGATGACTTCTGCGAGTTGATGATTTTCATCTGTCTTCAACACATTTTACTGTAAATATTTAACTAAATTTAACTACTATCCCTTTGCTTCATTGTTCTATCTTTAATGCTTATCTAAAAAAAATACCAGCTCCTGCCTGTAAAAGTGATGTGGAAATTAGGTCAACCAGCTAACTTACTAGAGAACCTTCCATTTGTGGAGCACAAGTTGTTTGTCTTTTAATGTTAATCCTAGATTGTCGGTGCAAAAAAAACATACTAATTTATCATAATTTGTCATATGCATATGCAATTTTCGATATCCGATAGCTACCACAACTTCTTCACAAGCAGTTAGCATTGTACTTTTTATGCCTAACCTATTGAAGATACAAAAATAAAACAGGGAAAGTAAAATCTAGACTATTAGTTAATATTTATTTTCAGAAAGTGCAGTTTTTGACCGAATGATCAGAAATTTACGATAAATTTTATCGATCAACAACTAGAAGTCGATCACTTGGGCAATAGCGATAACAAAATATAGTTCTTTATAATAGTTATATCAAATAGGAAACGAATTGCCCAATGTATTTTATTATTGTTATAACTTTGTTAACAACAACGTTGAATAACATTATACTTTTATAATAAATTTTTAGTTTTACATTTTTTACGTTGGTCAGTGATCTTATGTAATTTTCTATAGATGTAATAGTAATGAATCACCCAATCTATGGGTGCTCGTTCTATTCCCGTATTTGTTATTTTCGCAATTTGTCATGGAAATTGTAAGGATTTTCTTCAAAACAATAAATAGATTTGAAAAGTTGGCTGTTAGTTGTTTTGATGGATAACCGGTAGATACTCTTTTACGAACCCGGTGGAGATAGACATAACGGACCTGGCAATTCTGCCCACGTGAACTCTTGATTTTTATTCTTCACGCCTCATATCAGAGGGAAACCATGTCTACAACCACCGATTCTTCCAAACCCCTATGTTATCCTTCCTATTCCCTACTCTAACTTGCCAACCGGTCTAGCCAGCGCAGCGTGGCGTTATGAGGCTAAAAGCAACTCCAAAATCGAAGCTATAAAATTTAAAATTTTCTAAATTGCGCATTTCAGGTGGGTAGGACATTGAGTCCAGACTCTGACACCTCTTCGAAGCTCACAAATACTGGACTGGCACTCGTGTATCGGAAAAATAACGTCCACAATTGCTATGGGTGGACGATATTAAGAGATACGCCGGTCTATCGTGGAAAAGACACAGTGGAAGGAAATTGGTAAAGGCGATGTTGGAGAAGGCTAGAAGACGAAGAAGAAAATTGTTTTTCATACATTTTTTAGGGCAGGGGTTACCTGGTTCAATTTGGTTCACTACTGTCGCCAACTTAACATGACTGATTTCTATATACTCCAAATACTAAACAAGAATTAAAGTTATTTTTTGTTTTTATATGCACCTAGTAAGGAATCGGTCTATGGCATTAAAAATATCTACTCTAAACTGTACATCTTCCGGACAATGTTTCTTCACTTGTTATGTCCTTACCCAACCTTTTAAATTGTTTGTTTTAGTTTTATAATCCACACCAATTAGGTCTCTTAAATTGTTGTAATGGGTCTGTTTGTTTATTGTTCATTAGTGAAAATAATATAGGAATAAATCAGAAGTAATCCTTGAGGCTTTTATAATATTTTTTCCTAAATTATTAACTAGTATAGTGACATTTTCCAAATTGATCATTTTCACACATACGGCTCTTTAAATCTCTTTTCAGTATCATTAAAAATGTTATTTAATGCAGATAAAACAACAGTGCTTGACGGCGTCATAATGACAAAGTGTGTACATAGCGATTTTTTTTTACACGTGGTAGGTATGTTTGTAGACAGTTATACTTGCCAGCCATATTAGCAAACTCTTTTTATCTAGTATGACTTTTACGACATTAAATAAACAAAGTGCAGTGTCAGACGCAATTGGAGATCAATTAAAAATCTTCCATGAACATTCCTTTGAAAAGAAGATTTTGAAATTACAAAAAGTAGAAATCCACAATCATAAAAACATATTTAGTATAATCGGTGTTAATTTACGGAGGAATTTATAAAATACTGTTTTACTATAACTGTTATTATTTCCTAGTAAACTGTTTTGGTAAGCAGGTAAACAACCTTTTCCTTTTTGCTTCAGTTTACAGGTGTTCTTTAAGCAAAGAACAGAATTCCGATATTAACTTTAGGCAATCCCGTGAATTACTTATTAGTGGAGCTTAGATTATCGTTATGATCACGAAACCATAAACCTCGTTGGCACAAAAATGTAATAGCTGCTATAACACATTTTAATAATATATATTATAAAAATAAGAATTTTTTAAAAAGATTTCTCTCATTAAATGTTTATCTAACGTTTATCTTTCTTTTTCGTTATCAAGTAGTGCTTATGCTTTATCCTGAATTCATAACCGGCGATAAACTGTCCTTCACTCTTTTATCCTGAAAAATATTATAGGGAAAACCCCGTTTACGATAAATAACAATCTTAAAGGGACCCCGTGTTTCACAGTGAGGGAAGGGTCTTAGACTAAAATAACAGGAGGCTCGTTCGCGATAATCAAAACAGTTATACCTGGATACGGGGACAAATTCGTCTTATTTTAAAAGAGATCCCTGGTGCTTTGTCTGCCGATGATGTACTGGAAAAGATTCCTACCAGGAGATTCTTCCTCTCGACGATGGGAAATGTACGGGGTCAACTCCAGTTATTACCTACTTACGAGATTTCTGAAAACTTTATTTTACTGCTAGAAACAGTGTAATAGCATATTCATTCAGAAATGAAAACTCCCATTAGGCAACATTCATAAAAAATACATTTAAACAGGCACGAGCGAAAAACCAAAACCACTACAAACAATAGTAAGAAAGAAACCATAAGAGTTCTATCTGCTGCTTGTGACGTCACCTCGCGCGATAACCATAATTTCATACTCGTTCGCCTGGGAAACAATTCCACAGGGAAAAACACTTGATTAACGAGCGCAGAGTAGCTCAGTAGGTATTTAGAATTTGTGCTAAATAACGCAGGCAATACAGCAGGTTCAACTTGATTGTGGAGTAATTCAATCGAAAGATGCGAAGATCAGGGGAAGAATTCTAGACAAATGCAGACTGATAAATGGACCGCATTACAAATATAGAAATTAGCAAACTGTCATGAGTAACCGATCACGCAAATTAAGATGAAGTTTCATTGGTTACTTTGTCAGGTGGACCAGACAAATTACAGAATGAACACCACTTCGGTCGCTATAAAAAGAGCGCGTGACGTCTATGAACTAGGTGGATGGATGATATAGAAATATCGCAAAAAGTCATTACTGGATTAGAAAAGCACAGAAGAAATTAGAATGGAAGAGACTTCTTGAAGAGGCCTACATCTGATGATGGATAGAATAGCTATCGGAGAAATGGAAGTCGGACAAACCAAAATGGAACGCTTCAAGATTGTCGATGGGCGAATAGGCGTCGTTCTCCACGAGATATGACAGCAAACATTTTAGGGCTACGTCGGGTTGTTGAATAAATAATGGACTATGGCAGTCGGCTACTGGCATCAGCGTCGTTGTACACGCATACAGGGAATGGTTTGTCAAAGGCTGCGTTGGACGATGCGAGGACGATGCGAGCGTCCCTTTAAATGTTTCCGATCTAAGAACCGATATGAAATTTTGCTGTACTCAAACGAGACGGTGGGGGAATTTCAGATTGGTAAGTTGCGCTTCGGGAAGCTGGATATATTCTACACGGTCATAATTTGCCAAAATTATCACGGTAAGACTTTCTCAAACAGCTACATTCAGGGAACGATACCCCGACTGACGTTCGGCCCTCCGCAATAGCTTGGCGCAAGATGAGCTTTACGAACTCCTTGCCCCTTTTCTGCTGCATAAATCAGGGGCGGTGTAAAATTTCTAACTGACCTAACAATATTCTTTGGAAAAAGAGTTGTAGTACATACAAGTGTGGATATTCGGCAGTATACACATACAGCGAAGCGAAGTATCCGAAACTGTAACACACTGTAACAGTGGTTTACAACCGACTGGCTGTTAATTTTGATGTCTAGTGCTTTAAACCGCGTTTTAACATTCTAACGTTTTTAAATTGCCCGGAAAACCCATAATAAAATACATTGCAAGTAGATGTGTTTCACTAAAAGTTGGCGATCTTGGGCTTTCAGGTCCTATTGGCCATCTCATCATGGGAATCTTGAAAGCCGTAACAGATATAAGATTTGTTAACCGGGACATAGGTTGCCCAATGTATTAGTCATGTCAGAGCAACTGAAAAAATGCACAGCTTTCCAGATATGACAGACTTTGGCAATTCTCCTTTTTTTTGCTGATAATTTGGCTATAATTCTCTTCAAAGAAAGTGAACTTGGTACATTTCGGTAATAGCATAATGTGGGTCTATCTGCAGGATTAAAATTTATGTCTAGTGTTTCATTTGCTTGTAGCGGTCCTGAACTTTTTGTCTTTATCCAAATCATTATAGCTTCATCCGGAAAAATTATGTAAAATTATTTTCAGATCAAAAAAAAATATGGAGCAAACTGATTGGTTCTGTAGTTGACAGAATCAAAAAATCAGCGGGAATTGAGGACAAATTGAGAAAGAGGAGATATTGCTTACGTAAATTAAAATGTTGGTATATGTGTAAGGGAAATTCAAGCTCAACGTAGTCTTAAAAGCACAATCAAACGAATTATGAAGCGAAACAAAACCAACTCTTCTATACTCTATATTTGACATAGTAAAAGTAAAGAAGGCTGTATGTTTTGGCCATTGTTTTCAACAAAAGTTAAAAGCTGCTATTTTTTTTTTCAAAAAAGAAAATACAAACAGGAGCTGGAGGTTAGTAGACTGAAAGATCCAACAGTTTATGAATTGACAAAAACAAAAGTTAATCAGAACATACTAAAAATAGACATGAACGACATGGACACACACAACATAGATGAAAAATGGAACTGTATTCAAGAAGCTCTGTCAACTACTGGAAAAGAATAGCTTAAAAGAACACGGAAACCGAAACAAAGCTGGATGACGGAAGAGATTCTATGTCTTATGGACGAGAGAAGAACTTATAAGAATAAAGACCAGACTAAATAATATAGAGAATTAAATAAAGGATTAAGGTGGAAATAAGAATAGCAAAAGAAAAATGGTGGAGTGAGCAGTGCCAACAAATAGAAAACTATGAAAAAAGATATGACAGTTTTAATATTCACCGAAAAATCAAAGAAATTAGTGGAATGAGAAAACAACATACAGCTAATGTAAAAGACACTAATGGTAACATCATCACGAATGTAAAAGACAAATAGATGAGATGGGCTGAATATATAGAAGAACTATTTCAGGACAGTAGGCAAGAAGGAAAGATAGATCACCCAAATGAAACAATACCAGCAATACTAAAGGATGAAGTATTACATGCCATCAAGCAAACAAAACATCGTAAGGCGACTGGCCCAGACGAGATACCAATACAAGATCTACGAGATTTGTTAGAACGTCTAAACCAAAGATGTGACAATTATGGTATTAAGATGAACTTTAAGAAAACCAAATTTATGGTAGTTACGAAAAATCCAAATGACAACGAACGTCTTTTCATTTCTAACACACGCATAGAGAATGTAACAGAGTATAAATGTCTCGGCACATGGATTACTCAAAACACCGATCAAAACAGAGAAATAAGAGTAAGGATGGAAATAGCTCGAGCGGCGTTTACAAAATTAAAAAAGTCTTCTCTAGTCGTGACCTCACATTAACTTTACGAATTCATATCCTGCAATGCTATGTGTTCTCGACATTGTTATATGGAACTGAAGCATAGACACTGAAACAGGCCGAAATAAAAAAAAAACTAGAAGCATTTGAACGTTGGTGTTATCGAAGATTGCTAAGAATATCTTGGGAGGATCATGTTACCAACTTGGAAGTATTGCGGAGAATGGACAAAGAGGAGGAACTATTGAGAACGATCAAGAAACGCAAATTACAATATCTCGGCCACGTTATAAGAGGAGCCCGTTATGAAATGTTGAGGTTGATTATGGAGGGTAAAATAAGGGGCAAAAGAAGTGTTGGAAGAAGAAGCATATCTTGTCTTAGAAATTTAAGGGATAGGTTTGATCTAAGTTCCAGCAAACTATTTCGAAAAGCAGCCAATAAAATAAGAATCGCAGTCATGATTTCCAACATCCGATAGGAGAAGGAACCTGAAGAAGAAGAATTGTTTTCTGTATTTTTTGCACTAATAAGGCCAAATTTACAAGCCCCCCCCCTACGGGATCAAATAAAAAAAAATAAAAAATGGTGGCGACAGCAGCATCTAAGGAGTCCATGGTGAACTTAAAATTAAATTTAAAAATGAGTTGTGTAGGCCATTACTACAGAGCAGATCTCTCACTAAGGATCTTTAATCAGAGGAACACAGTTCACCCTAAAATAAAATCTTGTTTTCTAGAAAGATGAAGGTATATGACTAGGATGTAGACAGATTTTCTCTACTTGGGACTTCTGGGACTTGTGAAGGCACACTGATGTGGTAGATTCTTATTGGAGCCACGAGAAGAAAAAGGTTGAGAACTCCTGTTATAGATGAATGTACACTATGCTTTTATGGAAATTTACAAATGTGTACCTCTTTAGAGCATAGCGAACGTATAAGTAAAGTAATAAGTGTTTCAAGTAAGTTAGTCTGAGATGACGACACTATAGAGCTGATGAGGGCCCAGGGTGACAATATTCAAGTGGAACACACTGTATAGTTGCGCCACTGAAGCGACGTTTATAAATATTTTCTGGTGCAATAGATTAGATCTAGACAAAAATGGTGGAAGGATGATAATAGAACGGCGAAGGCAAAGTTGGGTGCGGGAGTTAGCGATGATTGATGGATTTGCCTTCAACAAAGTAACTTGCAAATATGTGCGTATATCTTCCGTGTGCTTTGAAAATTGGATTACCTGGGGATTACGTAAACAGTTTTTGCGCCTTTAGGGATATTAACTGCAGCGGCTGAAGTCGGATGAGTTATAGGCCCATTCCTCAAAAAGGTCGCACGTATGCAGCTCCTTCTGCAAGTAAATTAAATCGCAACTCCTCCTCTAATGGGGTCCCATAAATACACATACTTTTTACAAAATTACGCAGGAGCACGGTGCCCCTAAACATGCGGATGCAATATATCTCTATCATATAATAACCAGGGTAACGTATGGTGTAACGGCCGGGTGCTGCTGGATAAAGGGCTGTAATCTCGGCTGGGGGGCACGAGATAGTGAGGGTGAGGTTGTAATCATCCCCTACGCTGCCAACTGGCCCGGCACTAAAAAGTTGAATGACTTTGTAACCCCGGATTACTCGCGCCTTGCACGCACACATACTCTCTTTAACTATCTGTTATTAATTTGCCTCTACGGGTACAGGCCCTTCGGCTAAGCCTCAAGGAAGCGACTTTGTGTGCCGAAATTACACTCGGGATGAACTTCCATATACTTTACTTACTGCAGAAATCTGAGAGGTTGAATTAAACTTATGTAGCGTGCTACGTTTATGATTAGTACTTGGATGCCAATGTAGGAACTTACCACGATACACTTGTTCCGGCCCAATTTTGCCCTCTTCCTCGGAAACTAATCGTCGCTAATTCTTAGCCGTTATTGTTAAGCCCAGTTACGAAATTAGTTTCATCCCTTGGAAAAACTAGGCATTAATTTCCCTAATAGCGAGGAATTAACTTGCGCTTTAACCTCCAACACTAGCGAGACTTCATTAACTAATCGGTGAATTAAGAAAAATCTTGCTATTCATCGTGACGCTACCGCTTTTTCTCAATTAATTAAGAGCATGCGTTTATAAGGAAGCAGAAATTCATGGTGCTCAAATGCAAATACAGGATTGTTACTATAATTTCGTTTGACATACGCAACAGCAATTTTCCTCAAATTCAATTATCATTTGCCAGTACATCACGTCAGGAAGGTGTGAAGGCGCCTGGCTTGCTCCGGAAGCTTCATGACAGATTTCCAATTAAGGACTGGCATTTATTAAATTGTAGAAATATTTAACTGAGTCGAACGTCTTCGAAAATATCAGCGCAAAATGTACATCAGTATTTCTTGTTGGACATAAATTCTATTATGTAACCTCAAGTTTATTATTTACTCACAACGAATGGTCTGAATTTATTTATTTATCGGAAAAAGAATTGTATTTGATTTTGCCTTTGGCTCAAAAAGTCCGTTTTTATTGCTTTTATAAGCCATGAATCATTCCGATATTCGCTCTTCGCCAGCGGTGGAAAAATGTAAAATTTGCGCTGCTTCGAGATTTATTTGTGTTATTCCTTACTAGAATTACCTCATTTATACCAATTATTTAAAAAAAGATAGCTTGCCGCCAGTTTTAAGAGCGAAGGTGTAATTCGGTACCCATTTCTTATTTGGAAGTATAAATGTAATACGGTTTGAGCTTATGTTTCTTCACAGTGAAGAAAAAAAAATCACTTTAACAATTATAGCTTGAGCGTTAAAAACGTTAATTTTTATCGGTTTGTATAATAAAAGTATTCGAAGCTATCTATTCACCTACTTTCAGAAGGCTGCCTAACAATAACTACCTGAAAATTTCAATTTTCTAACATGAGAAGCGCTACGTGAAATCTCTCCTGCGGCTTATTGAACCACCTAGTTCCCCTGGAAAGTTTACCTGAACCCTTATAAATCGATAGTTTTTTTTTTCGATGTGGTCGGTTCAAAAATAGAACATCTTTATAAGACCAACGATAACTTTTAAAAGTCAAATGTTATCATGAAGGTCGTAAGCACACACCTCCCTAGATAAAACTGCGGTAGCTTTATATCACAAGGCGCCGGAATTGTTATGCATGGAAAATACTGTCTTTGAAACTAACATGTCTGCCACGAGCTGAAACTAAGAAAGAATAGTATGGAGAATGTAGGTTATACAGAGCGATCAAAAATAAACTTGATCGCGGAAGCCCACAAATAATATGACCACTGTCTACACTGTACTTTCTAACGCAACATTTGAACCACAATTAACGGTATTGTTGTGACTTTCACACAGTCTATAGTAACCTAAACAAATATGCAAAAATATCTAATTTAAACAACATTTATAGATTAAACTGATAGATAACATTGAACTAGCCTTATCCACATGTTGTTTTAAGAATTGGAAAATGAACTTTCAACTTCAAAAAAATATAAAACAACAGCCAAACAATTCATATACATTTTAATTGATAACCTTAAGGCATGGAAATATTAAAGACCCTGTACGCTGTATAGTGGCCATTGATGATAAACGAATTAGCCACGCTATGCAATTTAAGTACCCTGAAGTTGAAATACCCAAACCTACCAAAGGAAAATTTGTAGGAAATTTGTACAACTTTACAAAGCTTCTTAATTATAATATAGGTTGCTTTTACAAGAGTTGAAACATCAACGACCCGATAATCCGTATCTATGACGGACTAAGAAATGAAAGCGCATTGGAGGTATGTCCAAGACAGTGTAAAGTCGGTTCGAAGAAGAAGTTGGAGAGACCATGTGAACAAAATGAGTACAAACAGATTAGCAAATTTAGTAACAACTAACAATCCAACACTAAGTTCGACCTACATCTGTTTACCGGACCCTCAAAGAGATGGCGTGAGTATGACGTCAGTGTCCCAAGATGGCTAAATTGCATCTTTGTAAAGAGACGAAATCGACATCCACAGGATACCACTCTGAAGTAAGAAATTAATGCTAACGTAGCTTGCAAAAAAAAACCAATTTTATGTTCTAGTACGGGTGGAAAAAACCAGCTGTGATGTTTTCAAGTTGCATTCGACAGAATGGTGAGGTGTTCTTTAATGACATACAGTGCGTCCCTTATCGTTGTAAGATGGAGATTTGGTTAAATGGGCAATGTTTTGCAGTTTTATATGCTGTTTGAAATCTGTTTGAAAAAGTTCAAAATGTCGAACCCGTTAAAAGTTATTGAAAAAAACTAACAACTGTCATTTTCTATGTCAAATATCTTCGTAGTATATGAGATACGAAAAAAAGTTGGATATGAAAGTCACATTGGTGTCGAACAAGATGACTGCTTTTGAGATACTCTTATCGACTGCCTTAAGTTAAATGGACGCCATATTGGATTTTTAGGTTATTGAATAGAATTTTTTATTCTCTTTTCAGCGATGTAAGATTGAATAAAAAATACCAATAAAATTATTTGTTTTTACATTTTAATTAAGTATGCTCACATGAATCAAAACAAAATCTATTTAAAAAAGAACTTCATCCTTATAATTACATGAAATGTTCAAAGTGTTGGCCATTGTTAGCTAAACATAGTTGACACCGTTTCACGACACTACGGGTTACTTTATGTAACGTATTTTGATTAATACTAGCACACGCGTCTAGTACAGCTTCGCGCAGTTCCTGAACATTATAGCAGCTGTAATTACTTCCATATACTTTATTCTTTAACGTACCTCACAGAAAAAAGTCAAGCGGTATTTTTATTCAATCATACGTTATCTTACATTGTCAAAAAGAAAATACAAATTCTATTCAGTAACCTAAAAATCCAATATGGCGCCCATTTAACTTAACGAAGTCGATACGAGTACCTCAAAAGTAGCCATCTTGAATTTTTGTTCGACACGAATTTTAAATTGGTATCATTGAAAACAGTGACTTTCATATAAAACTATCTCATATACTTACGAATATATCTGACATACAAAAAAATGACAGTTTTTAGTTTTTTTGTATAACTTTTGACGGGGGCGACATTTTGAACTTTTTAAAAACAGATTTTAAATCAGCATATCAAACTGCTAAACATTGACCATTTAACCAAATCTCCATCTTCAATGATAAGAAAGTTACCCGTGCACTCCCACTCGATCTGGGACACACTGTATATTGTTGAACCTAGCCGAGACAGTAAAGAGATATATTCACTAACGTTTTAATATTAAGATGGAAGAAACATAAGTGCCGACGCCAGTGGTTAATTATACAAACAAAGTGAACTGTATTTTAACATTCTTTAATTATATAAAAATACAACTCATTTGGCCAATAACTTACGTTGCTCCCTGACAAATTCAGTCTGCCGTGGTCAACTGACCGTTTAGTGGTGGTCTCCTTATTAATAATTTACTTACGATAAAGATCGAGTCAATTGTCGATCTATTTTGGCGAAATCCATATTGATCATCTTTTTTTTAATATTCACATTGTGATGCTAGTAAATGCCACTGGGATGATATCGTTGTTGACCTTTAAATTTTCCAATATAGATGAGTTGACTAGAAGAATTGGTATACTAGTATAAGTAGTATAGTAGTACGTAGAGATGTTTTTAAACAAAGAAAATTTTTACATAATTACTAATTCCTGAAGCGTGTCCCGTGATCAAATAAATTTCAGATCTAGTTTGTTGTGGCTCCATATAAACATTATTTATATCTAAATAACATTTCAGGTGGAGTACCCCAAGGCTCGATTCTTGGACCAACGTTGTATAACCGTTTTACCTATGACATACCATATTTTCATAACGTAGAAATTGCAATGTATGCGGATGACACAGCACTCCTATCTCAGAACTTCGACATCCACAATACTATCAGTGATCTCCAAATATCAACTAATGTATAGTATATAATTCAACAAAATGTGAGGTTAAAATCTTAACACTTAGACGTCTTCCCAACCCAATTGAATTGCGAATTAAAGGAATCGCAATACCTTGGAACGCGAAGGATGACGCTGTGAAGCACTTAAGATTATACCTAAATAGAAAGTTAACATGGGGCCTTCATATAAATAAAAAAATTAGTGAAAGCTAAACAGACTGAACCCTACTGAAAACTAAAATTCAAAATTCAATTCTCTAATATGTCCCATAATGAAGTACTGATTCGTAGTTTATGGAACAACAAGTCAAACAAATATAACCAAAGTTTAAGTAATGCAAAACAAAATATTCCACATTATATGTAACGCAGGATGGTATATACGCAACAACGAACTATGCAAAGAACTGCATATGCCAAGCATTAAGGACCTGATTACTTCCAATGCTACCAGCTTCTTCTACACAAATGTCCTAGTGCAATCGTTTATAATTTCGATACTCCTTCACTCACAAGAGGACTGAAAAGACGGGTACTCACAGACCTAATCTTGATCAGCGATCCTTTGGATAGTGAATAAAAACTGTATGTAATTAACTGCTTAATTTTGATAGCGTGATAGCCTCTTAATATTACTTAACTGTTATTACATAATTATAATTATACCTACCATGTATAGTATTTGTATGTTGATCTGGTAAATTACACAAATTAAAAAAATAAAATAAGCTTAATATACCATCACCGAGGAAGCCGAGTAGCGCAGTTGAGAAAGCGCTAGGCTTGCATTAAGCAAGTCCTCGGTTCGAATCCCGCGGGGGCCGGACTTTTTCTGCTGCCTTGGCGATTGGAATCGGGCTCGGTGAGACCATTCACATTTGGGCACCGAATTAACTGTGCTCTACTCAGAACCACAGACCCAAGAGATCGAGTAAAAAAGTCAAGACATCACCAGGACACACGCCTCACACAATAGTTGCTGCGCAAGCACACAGTGCGCGCTCCAACTTTGTAACCCGAATCTGGGGAAAGTTGAGCGTACAGCCATACGCAAGCATATAAAGCACCAGCCTCTACACCGCAAGGTCAAATGAGGCTACCGATAATACGAGGATAGTTAAATAGAAACATGTTTGATGGCTGTAGTATAATACAAAGTAACTTAATTTAAAAGAAATCGTAATTTATATTAAGGTATCAGTCTCACTGTTGTACTAATTGATTCCTTGCTTTTAAAAATCTCGTTAGTTCGGTGCGAATGCTCTTGCTGAACGGACGTATGCGATAAGTGGCCGCAGTGATATCACGACCTCGTGCGTTTTATCGGTCAACGGCAATTTTATATTTACATTGCAAATTTGTTCAATTCCATACCCAAGAATAAATCAAAATCCAACTTCTGATCTCCTCCCCCTCGGGGGCGGTGCAATGACGACCCACAAGAGAAATAGTGATCATCTCTCTCCACCAATCAGCGATCTACAAAAAAAGTATCTATGGAACAATACAGCGATTCTGCAGCAAAATAAATATTATCTACCTGATCATCTTGATCCCTCCGGATCAAGCAATCAAGCAGGGGATAATACAACAACCCAAGAACCTAGTAAAGAAGAGATCAAGGCTAAAATCCCTCCAATATTCCTGCATGGCCCAGTAGATCACAAACAGGTAATTTCTGATATCAATGATATTGCCAAAAAAAAAAAAATTTAACACCGCTCTCAGCGGAACTTCACTAAAAATTACCCTTACCTGTGATAATGACTTTAGAGCTTCAGCTAAATATTACACAACAAATGAAATAGCGTACCACACCTACCAAAACCCTAGCGAAAGGCCGCTGTCAGTTGTTATTAGAAATGTGCCTCTCTCTTTAACGGAAAAAGACCTAAAAGAAGAACTTGCTGCATACAATCTTCCCATAATTAGTATCACTAGACTTCTTAATAAAACCAAAAACCCAATACCAGTATGCGCAATTCGCCTTACAGCAAATGAGAAAGCGAATGAAATCTTTAAAATCAGTAGTATCTGTCATACATTAGTCAAGGTTGAACCAAGAAGAACGTTTGGAAATACACCTCAGTGCCATAGATGCCAACGCTATGGCCATACCAAAAATTACTGCCACTTGCAACCAAGGTGCGTGAAGTGCCTGGGTAATCATTTATATAGTGCCTGTGATAAAAACAAAAATACTGCTCCAATATGTGTCAACTGTGGAGAGAACCACCCAGCCAACTTCAGAGGGTGCAAATATTTCCAGGAATCTAAGTTTAACAAAAGTAAAACACATAATAGAATTATTTCCTCTGGTAGCAACAAACAAGCACCCCCTGAAAACAACACTACCAACTTTCCCCATCTTACCAAATCCACATGGGCAACTAATCGTAGTCAACCCTGGAACACGATAAATAACACATCTCCTGAAAATGAGTCGCTAGCCAACACTATCCTGACATCAATCCTCAGATTAATTCAACCGTTTCTAGGGCAAATTAAACAATTCATATTAACAAACTTTTTACCTTTGCTTCTTAATGGATCATAACTGTAATAGAGCTATCAATCACTTAAAACTCCTAAACTGGAATGCAAATGGTATTAAAGCCCAGCAAACGACATTTAAAGCCTTTCTTACACGACATAACATAGATATAGCGTGCATTACTGAGACACACTTAACAACAAACGATCGTTTTAAAGTGTCAGGCTATCACTGCTATCGTTCAGATAGAAATACAATTTTTGCCTCTGGAGGAGTAGCTATCCTTGTTAAACAAAGAATTATTCACCATGAACTGCCAAACATTAACACCATCAATCTTGAAACTGTTGCAGTTAACGCTAAAACACATGCTGGTAACTACATTAAAATAATAAGTGCTTATCGACAACCAAACAAGCAACTTCTCGAATCTGACATTGAGATAATATTTAATACCAGAGAACCCACTATGCTAATTGGTGATCTAAATTCAAAACACACAATATGGGGCTGCAGAAAAAGCAATCCATCTGGAGCAAAACTTAATACCTTGTCAGAAACTCACGCCCTCCAAATTTTAGCCCCGGAAGAACCAACGTACTTCCCATATCGGATAGATCATAAACCAGACATACTGGATATAGTGGTACAAAAGAATGTCCAAGTACAGATCTTTCAGAAAGCATACACCGAACTCGACTCCGATCATTTGCCGGTGGTGATATTATTTATAGCCATTCCTGCACAAAGACACCATGAAGCTAAACTAATAAATGGATTTGTAGACTGGGACTATTTCCACGAAACAATCGACAAAAGCCTCAAATATCCAAACGACTTAAAAACTACAGAAGAAATAGACGAAACGACCACCCATATTTCATCATGCATAGTCAAAAGTATTCAAGCATCCACAATAACCCGAAAGAACCCAAAACCGAGCAATCTTAAAATACTCCCAATACAAATAATTAACCTAATAAAACAAAAAAGCCAACTACGTAGAGAATGGCAGCGAACCAGAGACCCTGCAACAAAAAATCAATTAAATAACTTAACACATCGTATCAAAAGGGAGCTAGACAACCACAGAATACAGTCGTACCAAAAATGCATCAGGACCTACGAGCCGGGGGATCCAGGGCTTTGGAAAACCACAAGGAAGATTTTACGCCAACCGCAAGAAATTCCTTCCCTATCCTCACAAAATTCAATATTGAACACGGATGAAGAAAAATGTGAAGCATTCGCTGACCATCTTGAGCAAACTTTCACCTCGCACAATCATCAATATCCAGGCTTTACCAATATAGTCCTCAGACACATAGAAACACATCAACCACTAGCGGGAGGTAACATGAAGCTAACCTCTCCTAACGAACTAGCCTCCATAATAAAAACTCTCCCAGCACACAAAACTCTGGCTCTGGCATCCTTAGCAACCATGTTTAACTCATGCATGAGAATTGGTTATTTCCCCAACAAATGGAAGCATGCAATAATACTGATGTTTCCTAAGCCAGGGAAAAACAAGAAAGAACTTACTAACTACAGACCTATTAGCCTGCTATCCACCATCTCCAAAGTTTTGAAAAAGTGATCTATATTAGGCTCAGCGATGAAGTTACCAGACTCCAGTTACTTCCAACATTTCAGTTTGGGTTTAGAAAGGAGCATTCTACTTGTCACCAACTGCAAAGAATCGTTGAAACAATTGAGAAAGGGTATGAGAGTAAACAATATACAGCAGCATTATTTATAGATTTAGCTCAGGCCTTCGATCGGGTGTGGGTCGAAGGACTTAAATACAAAATTGCTCGTCTCTTAATCCCGGAATACTTAAAAGGTATTCTATTTTCGTACCTTGAAAACCGTTCATTTGCAGTTAAAATACATGCAAATATTTCCTCAACTAGAAATATTAGAGCAGGAGTGCCACAGGGAAGTATTTTGGGCCCTATTTTATTTAATATTTTCATTCACGATATGCCCAACACCAATGCAGACCTTGCATTATTTGCCGATGATACTGTTTTGCCGACTAAAAATGAAAATCTAGTAGAAGCGATTCTACAACTTCAAATCGCCACGAACACGATAGCGAGATGGTTCAAGCATTGGAATTTAACTATAAATCATGGTAAGTGTGTGGGAAAGATATTTACCCTTCGACGGATCAATGCTCCACCGTTAATAACAATTAATAATAATACCATAACATGGAATAGTTCTGCAGAAGCAGTGAAGTACCTAGGTATATACTTGGATACTCGCCTCACCTGGAGGTACCATATTAGCAAAAAGCTAAACGAGGGTCACATTAGATTAGTGCAACTGTATCCACTGATCAACAAAAAATCGTCACTACAGGCAAAATGTGTCACCCTACTCTATAAGTCGTTGATACGTCCATTAATCTTATACGGGTGTGCAGTTTGGGCCAACGCATCGAAAGTCAACGTCAATAGAATTCAAGCCCTACAAAATAAAATACTCAGAATAGCAGTGAACGCCCCCTGGTACGTTACCAATAATCAACTTCATTACGAACTTGGTATGTATACTATTCAAGAACACATTAAAAAATTAACAACAAATTTCCATTTGAACTTTAACAATTGTGAAGGTGCAACATTCTACGAGTTAGGGCGAAGACAAATACATACGCGATTAAAACGTAAATTACCACAAGACCTTTATCTAACTGCAAGTGAAAGTGATAATGACTAATAGTGATAAATCAAACACGTGACGATACCTAAATAATAATTGACAATTTAGAATAGGTGTTACTTACCTCTCTGATACTCTGTAATTGTAGTTATTTTGTTTTCTATGTCCAACACTGCAATGAATAACATATATTTTGTTGAACTGGTATAAATCCTAAATAATAAAAAAATCGTGTTGCTGTTGGCGAAACTATTTTCTAATAGCAGTCCGCACTTCCACCTCCGAAGTGAATTGCTGCCCCTTTAGTAATTGTTTTAATGCGCCAATGACATGATCTTTATGCTAATAAAAGAATGAAATGAACACTTTCTACACTGACGCTCATTATTTCAGACAGTTATGTGACCTGAATGCCTCTATTTCCAAGTAAAGGAGTTTCCAAAAGCTTCACATTTTCATCGGAGTTGAATATGTCCTGGTTGAACCAAGTCTTTAGTCAACTCTTTTTATTGTCAACATTTTCTGTGCCACTACACTACAGCCGTGTAAGAAATATTATAGTCACCAACGACAGCTTCATTCTCTCACGGATTTCTCGTGACTGACGTCCTTTCGTGGTTAAAAATTAAATAACAGTACCTACACATATTATCTTTGGACAAATTTTCTGCAGTGAACACCATTTCCGAGCTATATAAAAATGCATACAAAGAAGCACACCTCACTAATATGCTAATAAAAAATTTCAATAACCTCATGCAAGTGCCATGATGACCAAGCCGCTCCTACGGCATCCAAACGTGTTTCTATTGAACAATCATCGTACGTATATGTACACATACATACATAACATCGCCCAACTCGATCTCAAGTATTGATCACCCGATATAAGGTGTGTCTGACGACATATTCAATATAGAGAAACGCCAATGGTAAATTTTGCTACCGATCAACGATGGCCGTGCTTGGCTTGCGCTCGGCTATCGGATTTGTCGTTTTCCGCGGATAACACAAGTTCATTAACAACAGGAATCGCATTTTTGAGGGCTATTTTTGATAACAAAGCTTTTCGCTGGTAGAAAACTTACGAAGAATTGAGTGGAAATGTCAAATACAAAGCTACAGCCTCTTACTCCGAAAAATTTACTGGTTTTATGGTCTTTTGCCACCCTGTATATTACGAAAAATTAAATACTACAAAGTTCACTTATTATCGAATACGATGAGGATGTACTACTGTTGAACTTGAGTTACGTGAAATTGATGCCAAAAATCTATTTTTGTTGTGTCCAACATAAAGATGAAGGTACCATCTTCTTCTTGCGGTGCCTATCCGTTTCGGATGTTGGCTATTAACATGGCTATCCTAGCTTTATTGGCTGCTGCTCGGAAGATTTGTGTTGTAGTTAAGGAGAACCATTTTCTTAGATTCTGCAGCCACGATATTCTCCTTCGACCTGGGCCTCGTCTTCCGTACACTTTTCCCTGTAGAATGAGGTACCATAACAACTGTAATTTTTGAAATGTAACAACTGTTTAGAAATGAAAAATATCAAACATGCAAAATAATAAAAAACAAAGAAATTTAATAATATAATTGTATGTTCCCTCCACCCCTTATAAATATTTGTTGTAATATTTCAATTTAACAGTTATTGAACAAACAAACGTGTTAATGAGAGGGAATATAATCGAGACATTTCGCTAACGCTCACACGTTAATTGTTGAGATTATTAATCGTTGATTAACACATGAGTTGGTTACAATATTTTTTCGTAGGTCGTACCTTTTTAAGTTTGAGAAAATTTAATTTTATTGCATGACAAAAATATGACACTTAAAAGTTTTGACATTCATGGTAGCTTTGATTTTCTATACTAAAATCGTTTAATAGACTTGTCTGTTCGGGACGCTGGTCCGTCCGGGACGCGGTTTCAGCAGCTAAACCGTAAGAGATAGAGAAAAAAGTTATGAAAGTTATATGTTTGGAATGGTCATGTCAGGTCAGGAACCGAATTTCAGTCACATGACACTTCCGGTTTTCGAAAAAGCACGTGATTTCCGTCCGTCCGGGACGCTGGTCCGTCCGGGACGCTGTTTCAGCAGCCAAACCGTAAGAGATAGAGAAAAAAGTTATGAAAGTTATATGTTTTGAATGGTCATGTCAGGTCAGGAACCGAATTTCAGTCACGCGACACTTCCGGTTTTCGAGAAATCACGTGATTTCCGTCCGTCCGGGACGCTGGTCCGTCCGTGACGCTGTTTCAGCAGCCAATCCGTAAAAAAGTTATTAAAGTTATATGTTTGGAATGGTCATGTCAGGTCAGGAACCGAATTTCAATCACGTGATTTTAAAAAATATTATTGTTTTTATTTAATACGCCTTCTATTTGAAAAACGGTCTTTTTTGTTTTATTAAATGAGACATTTGTCTCACTGGTTGCTAGTCGTTTATTAATAGAAAATCTTCAATTAATAGGAGTAATTAATAAACGATTTTAGAAAATATAAAATCATACATTAATAAGGGTTATTAAAGAACGATTTTGTATGCATTAAGGAGACCCATAAATAAACGATCAACGGAAAAATTAGCAAATGGCTGTGACTTCGTATTTAACACTTCCATTCAACTAGAAACAACTATTCCAAGTAATATTTTTGTGTATTTTGGTACACAAAGGTATTTTATCTTGGGCCATATTGATATTTTCGAACCTCCCCCGTATACGTAAGCAAATACTTAAATGTTGAAAAGTGAATTTTGAGTCTGAGAAGATGCAGGGATTTCTATCAAGAATGACATTTTCTAAGAAATTATTAATAAAAAAGTTTCCGTGTCCAAAATTTACGCCGATTACTGTAGTCGATATATCGAGTGATCAAATAAATTTTAGATGTAGTTTGCTGTGGTTCCCTTTAAACATAATGTAACACAAGCCAATTTCATCTCAAATTTATTTGATCAATCGATATATATATATATTAAAGCATTTTCCGAGAGATGGATATACGAGGCCTGTTCGTAAATTAAAGATACTCCCACATTGCACCAAGGCCGATAAGAAATTTTTGTGAATAGTCGAAATTTGACTTTGGTAGTTTTACTTTCGTTTGTCAACACGATAAAAAATGTTGTGCGGGTAAGACGTAAGTGACACATTTTAAGCGCGAAAATTCAAGGACAAATTGCAGTTTTTTATGGTGAGGTTATTAATTGATAAATTTTGACTAATTGGTGCCGTTAATAGGAAGGCAGAACTGAAATTCACGATAAACACATGAGCGGTGGATCGGCTTCGATATCGTATGATCTTTTTCATGAAGTTGATCAACCAACTTGTGAAAATTGGCGTTTTACAATAAGATACGTAAATTATTCCTGAAGCTTCTAAGACTCAAGAAGTACTGTTTAAGTTTGTCAAATGCTATCCAGAGGACGACTTTCTGGACTCTACTACAAGTTGACTGCGGCTTCGTTCCCAGAAGGATCAAGTGAAAGCAGCCAAAATGAACCGCGCCTCCTGCTACGTCTGCTTCGCCCTCTTGGTGGCTTCCGTATCTGGGTACTCCGGGGGCGCCCCGGAAGAGGTGTGTGATGAAATCTCCAAGCACCCCGTGGACCCCCAGAAGACCGACTTCCCGTTCGCCGTCAGCATCAGCCAGAAGGAGGTCAAGGAGGGCGAGAAGGTGCAGATCACCGTGGCTGGAGGAAAGGAGAAGACTTTCAAGGACTTCCTCATCCAGGTCAAGAACGGGGATAAAGCTGTGGAGGCTTTCTCCATCCATGACCCCGATAAGTTCGCCAAAACCATTAACTGTCATGGCGAATCTGGGCATCGATAAATGTCATGACATCATACTCGTTCCAAACAAGCCAAAGAATTGAAGAAGTAATTTTCAGCCAAGAAAATCATGGCTTCAGTTTGCTGGGAAGATTAGGCATTGTCCTGATCGATTTCTTGCCTTCTAGCACAGCAATTAATGTCAACGATGTGAAATCGCGGGACGGCTTTGAAAAGCGCCGTCAGAAAAATGAGAGGAACATTGACATACGTCGTCTGTCTATGACATTTTAGATTATTCGTCGTCTTGGATCCCTGATGTCATTCTTCACAAAGTTGATGAGCAAACTTGCAGACGTCGGTATTTAGAGATAAGAGAAATTCATTCTGAATTGTCTGGAACTACGATTCATAAAGCAGTAACGGAAAAATTGGGCTGCGTACCCAAAATGCTGACGAACGAGCAAAGATAAATTGAATTAGTTCAGTTTTTCGCATACTATACAGAGGAAGACAATGACTTTCTGGACTCTACTACGACTGGGGATGAAACTTAAGTGTATCACCACACTACCGAATTCAAGCATCGATCAGTGCAATGGAATCGGGACGGCTTCGAAGAACCATTCAAAACAAAAGGACAGGAAGTTTAACACCCGTCGTATATCCGACTCTTCGACCTAGCAATATTCTCTTATTTCTTTACATGAAGAAACATCTTGTGGGGAAAAGTTCGACGTCGAAGATAAGTTGAAAGAAAAAGTCGTGACGTAGTTTAATGGATAGACGGCAGTCTTCTATAAATCAGGGATAGAGAAGCTGGTTCCCAGATGTCTTAAGCGAGTAGACGATCAGGGTGATTATGTGGAAAAAGTAACTGCCAAAGCAATTTTGGTAAATAGATATTTGTTAATCTTCAGCCGTAACAGTGTTGGCTTGGTTTTTTGATGGCATTAATATATAATTAATACTTGTAGTCATTCAAAAAGAAGAACGACAAGCCATGGGGGGACAAATATAGATAGCTGCAGAACATCATGCAAGACAAAATAACAGGAAAACGTAGTCCAGGTCGCGGTTGAATAACTTGCGCAACTGGTATAATACAAATACGAGTACACCCTTCAGATTGGCTGTCATTAAAATTCAAATCGTCGTGATGGTTATCATTGGTATCAATGTTCTGAAAGGGCATGGTGTATGAAGAAGTCACTCTGCTCTGCGTTGATACAATGCTTAAAATATTTTAAATAAAACACTAAAAACAATTTCACATTTAGAAATGCAAAAATACAACTAAGATTTTGTGCTGTAAAACCCACTCTGTTTAATAACTTTACAACAATATAGCGGAGTCGTTTCTCAGAATCCTCAGGTTGCATCTGGGTTAGCAGCGCAACTGGTGAACGAGATTGCGAATAGTTAGGAAAATTAAAAGTAATTCTGTTTTACCCTGGTTTTCTTGATGTGCAGAGTTCGTCAGACTAATGTACAAGTACATAACAGCAACATGGCTTTACAGTTGTGCATTGTTCTAAGTTTCCAAGTATGAGCATTTCCAACACAACACACGAAATTTAAACTAGGAGAAGTTGGTCTAAGTTCCAAGTTGAACCAACAATTAAACAAAGTTATTTTCGCGTGCTGTTTTTAACGCCAAGTGTGATGTAGCTATTTTTTGTTATCTCCCCTTAATCCTTTAACTGCAGTTTGTGAAGTATTGAAATGAATTACTTACGGGGAGCTAATCCTGGTACTAATCACGCAGGTGTTAAAGAGTCAACTACCTGTCAATATTAAAGAGACTAAACTAAAAAGTCAGTGTTTTACTTCCAACTTATGGATTCAACGAAATGAATTAAATTCGATCTCCTGTACGAGTCCTAAAATGCATCTAATATACCTAGAATCAGCAATAATTTAATAAAATTCTACTGTCTATGGCGTGTAAAAATTAAAACTAAACACATACTGTAATTCGAGGAGGAGTTGTTATGGCATTATAATTTGCGCTGCACAGGGTGGTCAAAAGAAATTTAGCCAAAACTCAGAAAATGAGTTGAATAATGGAAAATGGGCTAAGAAATTTATTGTTTATATATTTAGACATTTTTAATGCTTTGGTTTTGTTTTGTAGAATCCAAACTAGATCGAAAACGCTTGACTAACAGTAGCCGCACTTCAACGTTCTTTCAGAGTTGTAAATAAGTAAAGCTGGAATTTTTCCTGGCTAAATCAATAGGCTGAAATGCTTTATCCTTTATTCCAGATAACGTTCAAAGTTTGAAGCCAGACATCCGTAATAGCATAGTATTTTTAAAATTACATGATACTGCTTTTCCAGGCCGGAAACTAATCTTAAAGGATTCCATAGATTGAATATATGAAGGGGGTTTGGCCAGTTTCTAGTTGTGTTGAGGTTAGTAATTGGTTATTCAAAATGTGATGCTAATTATGTAAATACTCTTTAGCAATGAAACATGTGAATATAGATAAACATATGTAATAATGTTTATTTGCTTAAAAATTCTTCAAAAACGTATTTATTAAACGTTGAGAATTAAAGAATTTGATGCACTTATAAAATATTGATAAGATTTAGGAAATTAATCAAAGAAGTACTTCGTCGGCATAAGACTAGTTAGTTGGAATCAATATTTCATATAGATGAATTTAGCAAGCCCTAACAGAATTACCGTTATCTTCATAATTTCTACTAGACGAAATAAATCGAAGTAAATAATAAAATCTCTTAAAAAAACCTGTTTCCCGCAAAATTTAATCATACAGAGTGATTCTAGTGTGCGAATACAAGTCTGCGCCTAGAATATAAGCAACCTATTATACTTATTACAGGATGATGCGATATCTTAGTCAATATTTAGAAAGAGGGAATTATAGATATCTTACATGTACAGTAGTGTTCACATAAATTTGGAACAACTTTTTCCAAATGTAGGTTGGGTTAAAATTAAAACATATCTTCATAGATTTGAAGCTGCCAGAAGAAGTGTGAAAGTAACTATATTTTTCAAATAAATTAATGGCGATATTGTTAAATTTTTTAATCCAACCTACGCTTTAAAGGAAATTGTCCCATATTTATTTTAACACGACTGTACATGAATTGTTACCTTCTTTACTTTTTTATTTAATTCCGGTAGCACGTTTTACTATTAGCAACACGGAATATTAATGTTCAGCTGTATTTATCTAGTTACCAAGTTTTTTAATTTTATTGTTCAAAAATTGCAAAACTTGATTTATAGATAAATATTGTTATGATAAGCCCCAGCTAAGCTCTGTGTTGTATCTATTAATTAAAATTTTTGGTTAATTAATTAAGCCGGCAGTACGGCTGAGTGGTATTGCAAATCTCAAGGCGCTTGTAAAAGTTAAACTCCAGTTTGCTTGGTCAGTACTTGGATGGGTGAACATCTGGAGCGCGGGCGTAGTGTTTTAGATTAGACAGGTTCCATTACCTCAAGTAGCGGTTCGATGCGCCCGGCACCTCGGCACTGAAGAAAGGGTGTAAGAGGTTACAGATTATGTATGTTAATTAATTACTCTTTCTCATGGGTCGGATCTTTATATCTTGCCAATTTGTTATTTGAAAATGTAAATTTATTTTGTAATATACTCACTAATTACATAAATTGTAGTGGTCTCATTGAATGCGCTCGTTTTTAAGCTCTCCATTTAACCAATGGAATAACTTTGTCGTATTTAAATTATGGGATACTTCGTAACGTCAACTTACTGTGACCTAACTTCACATTTAATATCTAGTACAAGCTTTAGCAAGCTTAACTTTTAACAGTTACATCTGCTATAACTTATTGATGCATCTTAGGTGATTTAACGTAAGTAAACAACGCCCATTGTAAACAAAACACACGTTAAGGACCTTACCGAAAATGTTAACTGAATTTTTAGGAAAAATTATTTCTGACCCTGGGATCCTTTTTCTACGACAGCTGTTTAGGCCTGTATCGGCCCACCAGCAACTCCCTCAATGTCTGGCTACCCTTTCTCACGGTTAGTCTGCCTTGCAAGCCTCCTGAAACTTGCCAATGCGAAGCTTGTAAGATGCTCTCTGCTCCCGTCACCGATCTCTGCCTTTGACTCACAACTAGGGCACGCAAGGTTGCTGCCGTACCTGGGCCTCTATGGCATTCCCTTCTTATATTGAACCTCCAACAAACCACAGGAAAAGGTACACAAAACCAGATGCTCACATATACATTTCGTATCACCTACAGAGGTGCTAGGAATAATTGCAAACACTGTAGCCTATCCAGAACGCTGAACTAACTTGAAACACTTCGTTAAATTGCTTTACTTGGGATTTGTTGGAAGCCAAATACACACCAATCTTGTTGTGTCCCCCCTCCTCCTTGATGTTACATTGTTACTATTTTGGTTTATTTTATTTTATGTCAAGGCTAATACTAATTTTAATATAATATTTCAAGTGCTGGAATTATTTTAGTTCCTATCATAACTGTATTATAAGCTTGAATTGTATTCATTGCAATATTGCTGGAAACTATTCGTGTTGCCAGTGGTACACTATCACTGAGGAAGTAGATTGTGACTCACCGTCTATACTAGGCTATCATCCTGTTCTAAACCAGTAATTCTTGCAGTTTGTCTTTCCACCTAGTCCTTGAAGTTCGTGATATTTTAGTTCCACTGGGTATTTTTGGCGCTGGCTATTTTCCGATGCGATTACATTTTTAGCGTTGTTGTATGTAAAGGTAACATTTTGCAACTTGATCTGAATGATTGAAAAAGTCAATAAAAATCTGCTACAGGATTATTTCGAATGCTATGTGAGTGAGGGCCGAAAAAATTAAACATTTTCATATCAACTATCACATTTCATGAATACTTTTATTTTAGATAATGAGTTCCTCTATAAGTTCAAATTATTTCTGTTTACCTGACCTTTAAATATTTGCGTATCTACTACGCTCAGAACATCAAAGGTATGTCGTTGGAACTATTTTTCTGAATTCAAGTTTCTTCTTGTATGGAGAGCCAGCATAGAGTGTAGTTAATTATATCTTTAAATTTTCGTACTGTGCAACTAATTTATACCTTCTGAATAACAAAATATAACGAAAACCCTTTTTGTAAGGGTGAACTTTGTTACAAAATTTGTCTTACAGTTAGAACGCACATTTAATAAATAATAATTCCATTAGTAAATAGCAGTGTCGAATATAAATTGCTTCTGTATTAGAAAAAAGTATTGGTAGACAATTAACTGGATATACGAGTAAATAGAACAAACTGGTAATGCAAGGTTTAAAATATTTATGAATTTTTGCCACCGACTACATATCGAAATATGAGTAGGTAGTATCACTCTCATATCCCTGGCGTTTAACAGATTTTAGTATGTCACACATGTATTGGTCGTGACAGCTATCACATGCTGTGGTAGGAAGCTCATTGGGTCCAATATTGACTACAGTGTAATTACAGGCTAAACTCAGCTTTACTTAAAAATGGTGTAGAAAATATTAATATAAATTTAAAGAATATGTTAGAGAAATTCTATATAGATTTAAGCTACATTGTTATCTTTAGGCATTTTACAAAACTTTCTTACGTTAGAGCGATCTTTTCATATACGTTACACATATTTAATTCAACCACGTTGGTACTCATTTCAATTAAAAAAACTCATTACATGTTGCTCTTGTTCAATTAGTCGAAATGGGTTTGAATTATTTTACTTTCCTAAAATTAAACATATTCTTATAAACACAAGCCGTATCCCTAGAAAATCAGATTTAAGAATGTCAAAAATATTACATTACAACCTTGTTCTGTTAGTGGCCCAGGCTTAGATCAATTAGTATATAATATAAATAAGAATATCTAGATTGTGTTGCTAATACAGACAATACCACAAAAAAACTAAAGCAATGTAGCATCTTTAGTGCCATTTCAGTTCTTATATTCGCTAATGTTCTTTGGCGATGGCTGTTGTTTCCTTGCTATTCTTCTATATTTTTGTTCGTTTATTTTGTTTCTCAACAGCAATTATTACATGAAGTGTGTCTAACCACTTCCAAGATATTCAATGAGTCGCATTTGATCATCGCCAGTGGTTTCCTCTTTGAGTTTGCTTTCATTGTTTAAATAAGAGTTACAGAATCGAATAGTTGCTTCAATATTGAAAATATGTTTCTATATACTTTTGTACATTTTTGCTGAAGCAAACTACGTTAGAGAATTGCAAAAGCTGACATTTTAGCTAAATAGGGCGGACAAACGGGTAGTGTTGAAAATAATCTATGTGAACATTATACAAAAGAATATAATTGAGAAACATGAATTCAAGAAGGAAAAGTAAGAAAAAGAGTAAACTACATTTATCGAACAAATAACTTAGCTGAATAATAACTTCTTTTCATTTCAGTCGTTGTGTCATTATTCATTCTAGAACTGCTTCATGTATTAACTTACTTTTCTGCGTTATCCTTGGGTGTATATTTTTATTTTTCTATGTTACTTTGGACAATTGAAGAGTGGAAGTATCAAAGGGGCTAAGTGCCAAAACCATATTTTCGAGTATTTGATGAAGAACACTACCAAAATTGGCCTGGAACATTCAAACAGCTCCATCTGTGATATTTAATCTCAACCTTTGTGTAACGAGTGGCACTTTTGTTAGGCCATGCTTGTTGCCATACCTACTAATTTATTCTATCTCTGTCAGTTAGTTGTTATTACTCATTACTATTACACGTAGCAAATAAATGCAGATCGGGTAGCTTCATTTTGCTGACTGTCTATATATCATCTTCAGAAGTTTTGGGTCGTCACTATTTTGTTCTTTGGTTACTCATCTGATTCTTATTCTTTATTTAGCTCATTCAGCATACGCTCTAGTTCATTTTTGGAATATAACCTTATCATAAAAGCATGGTCCAATGTTATGCTACTTATGATTCTCCTTTAATCTTCAAACTTTGATCTTGTCATTCCAATTTTTAAAACTTATTTTATTTAGTCGTAAAATTCTTCCAAGAACAGTTCTTCCGACGTCAAATGTAGTCTGGAATGTCTTTTGAGCAGTCGACACCGAAGTCAACTATTCATCGCGAAGGAAGTGGAAACTAAGTTTACGCTTATGAACGCTGCGTCACTTCGCGTCATCTAAACACAGTAGATAGAACGTAGTTTTGTAGTTTCATTGTAAGTAAAAAAAGTTACAGAAGAAAATGTTTTTTAACGGCTTGAATAACGAAAGCGCATCCCAAGGTAAAGAATCAAATAGGTATTTCTGGTGCAAGTATGTTATATTGCATATAATCCACAAGAAAAAAGTTGACCTCTCGAGGCCGTCAGGCCGAGAGGGTCTTCCCTCTAACAACTGACCTATGATGATTAATAAAATTAATGTGCACTGCAGTGGTATCACATTTCGAGAATTGAGGTGAAAGTTAATATACCGTATAGCCTATCGATAATAATTATTTGGACAGAAAGAATGTAAATGTTAAGAATCGTACGCAAATATTTTCCACCTACAAGTTTTAATAAACTAAGTGTAACATGTAAATAATAAATAGTGAAATACCTAAAATAACAGCTTGGCGCTGTCCTTTGACAATAATTTTTCTTAGTCTAGTTCGCTACTTTGTTTGCAGTACCTGCGTGTTTGAAATGATCTCCTTACTTATTTTTAGTAACGGGTGTCCCGTGGCAAATTTCATTTTTAAACTTGAAATAAATTTTTTATTTCTTCAAGTATTTTATTGAAAAAATTACAAAATAGACCTCAATCTTTGGCAAATTATTTGTGAAACAGCACATCCACCAAATAACGCCCCTCACGTTGTGCCGCCGCTTCTTCCAAACAAACTTGAAAATTGCGCATCACACGCATAAGCATAGCACGTGTAATTCTACGAATTTTGCGGGTGATGTTCTGCTTTAACACATCCACAGTGGCTGGTAAATTCTCGTAGACATTTGATTTGAGATATCCCCACAACAAAAAGTCCAAAGGAGTTAAATCAGAGCTTCGCGGAGGCCAATTTAGAGTCCCTCTCTTAAAAATTATGCGATTCGGGAAAAGTCAGAACGATACCTGGAAATGATCAGTAACTTTCTGTGGCCTTCTCTTCGTCGTCGGATAATGTTTAACAGAGGTCAAGATATTTGATTTATGCAAGATAGGGCTAGTCCTCATACCGCGAATATCGTAATGGCTTCGCCAACTTTTCCCGAATAGCATCACTCCCCCCCCCCCTGGTCTCAAATCAAAAGTCTACGAGAATGCAGCACCCACTGTGGAAGTGTTAAAGCGGAACATCACCCGAGAAATTCGTGGAATTACACGTGCTATGCTTATGCGTGTGATGCGCAATTTTCAAGTTTGTTTGGAAGAAGTGGTACGACGTGAGGGGCGTCATTTGGCGGATGTGCTGTTTCACAAATAATTTCCCAAAGGTTGAGGTTTATTTTGCAATTTTTTTCAATAAAATACTTGAAGAAATAAAAAATTTATTTCAAGTTTAAAAATGAAATTTGCCGCGGGACACCCGTTATCTGGATCAGATTTGACTACTTCAAAATGGTGTAAGTGCGTTAACTTTGTCATTAAACTATAACATGTTGGCTCTTGTGCAAAGCTTGCCAAGTTGGGAGCGTACGTATTCATTGATCTACCATTATACTTTAGCTTCCAAGTTGGCAATGTCTTTGGAAAGTAAACTACACTTACAGGAAAACAATCTTCTAGTACCTCGATGCTTATAATGCGATAGATGCTGGCATTGCATACTTTCAGTTTCCCACACATACAACGAACGACATAATAGTACACCACCTAATGGTGTTACGTGCATACATACACTGGTAGTTATGTAGCTTCACCTAGAAACACGTATAGGTTCAAAGGATGTGTCGTGATTACCTAGATAGTAATCCGGAATTACCGACGGTGAGTGAGCGAGTAAATCCTTGTTGCTAATTACGCCATTAATTAGTTACCGAAAAAGCTTACATGATTGACACCCGCATCGGCGTACGTATTATGGCACGGACGGCTTTGATCACGTGAAACAGCAAGAATCCGCAGTTATCAAGTTTCGGTGTGTTTGAACCAACACATTATTTATCGATGAGAAGCCTCGTAAAATTTTGTTTTGTGCCGCGGCAATAAAGCCCTGTATCCGTCAGAAAGTTGACGAGGTGCCGGTCTGGCGCCCCAGTAAAATCTAATCTCTTAGGGGTTAAAAATATATCTCACGTGGATTTTCGAGTTGTAGCGCAGGCAAGTCTCGGCAATTTCTAACGCAATTTTGCAAATTTCACAAAAGAGTCTAGGAGCCGTCAGAATATCAAGACATATAATATTCAATTTGCCAAGAGACGCTGGGAAATATTATATTTAAGGTGAACAGGAAGGGTAAGGATTGCTCTGCGTACAAATTGAGGCATCCTTGAGCCTCTTTCTACGGTGACCCGGCGTGACGTTACACGTGACGAGCATAGAAACGATGTTTGAGTAAAATGTTGTTACTCTTGCCCTTCGAGATGAGGGAAATTAGACCGGGTTTCGCTCCCCTGTTCTCTTTCCCAATGCAGTCGCGAATTCTCACTGCAGCGGCAAGTTCGCCGCTTCGAAATTATTGTTCCTATAAAGCGTATCACACCCTTGTCTAAAGCAATTGTGTTTGAGTGCAAGGATAATCAACTAAGTTGAGCAGTTAACTGGTACAACCAAGTGCGCCGCCTAATATAAGTTTGTCTCGAACGTTTCAAATCGTAATGTTCACTTTATGCCCATTTAATAATTATCGTAACAATGTTTAGTAATGTTTCGCAATTGTTGTATATACAATGCCAAGATCTTGTTCCCTTGTTCGCTTCACTTACTTGAGCGCATTAGTTAATCCACTCTAAACGTTGTCAGTCAAATACGTCCTTAAAATGAATGTAAAGCATTTGTCAGCATAAACATTAATCTAGTAGTCACCTGGATGTTTGATAGAATCGAATGGAAACTGTTAATAGATCCTAATGAGAATGGTTATATAACAAGGGTCTTGCAAACAGCTGACCAACATCGTAAACCCAGAAATATTGTCAACATTTAATCGGTATTCTTTCATTCAAGATAATCCCATGATGCGCTTAAGCATCATTGTTAAAATTCATTTACAACAAATACGAAGTAAGAATTCGCACCCTGAGTGCGATCGAGCTTGGGGATATTCGTATTTACCTTTAAACATACATAAATTAATATTCAAATAAAACGCCAACCTAACTGTTCTTAGAACCGTGAACGTTAAACAGCCTGAAACACTTCACATACGTAAACATTCGCGATTCTAACACAGCTGTAGAGACTGCTTATCGCCTTAAGCTGCAAACGTTTCCGGTATCAGATTACTTGGGAATCCTCTAGGCCTCCGAATTGCTGTGTTGTGTATTAGGCTCGTCTAGAATTACGTCAACCATATCTTCAACGGAGTGACGCGTGGAATTTTACCACACACGAGGCGGGGGAAGTACCTTGACTGTTAGCTGGTGTCGAAATAGCTTCTGACATCTCATACCCACAATAGACGTCACGAATATATGTGGCTGGTTTTCAATTGTTGTACGCTTCTTTACACAAATATAAAACATAAATATAAAAATAATAAAACAACCAAACCCACACACGATGCGGAGGAATTACCTTGACTATCAGTCTCTGGTGCTGAGATGGCAACTTACGTCACGTATCCCCAATGTATGTCACGAATATACGTAGCTGCTTCTCAGTTTGTGTACTCACTCGGAACACGATGAAAATGTTGACTACTGGACAGCTGGACACGCAAACGCTATTTGCTGCACTAAAACTTATGCAACAAAATCCAAACGCTGTAAGCCGTAAGCAGCTTTCATTTATTTCGCCCCGGGCACAATGCACTGCGAGCCGCTTCAAGGCAGGCGACTCTGGGTAATGCCGCAAGCAACTACTGTTCCCCGCGAACCAGCGGTGCTCGAAAATTCCCAGTGGGTTGCTGAAAACACAGTTTTAAAGGCTGCATGCACAAATTACCAAATTACAATGTTTAAGTCGAATTAACAATAAAAAATCATGCAACTACAAACTGGCTATAACTGTAAACATGAAAATGAACCATCTAAGCAAAGGCAACTAGATGCCCGTTTCAATTTTAAATATATACCTTTTTATAGAGCACTACAAATAATTTGTGACGAAAAAAATATCATGGGGCATACACTTATAAAGGTAGTCGTCAGGTGAGCAAATGTAATGCAGATTAAATTCATAGCGCACAGGTTTTCGTTTGATATAAGTTTCACATGAATGCCTTTCGAGATAAGACATCATCTCGATGATAAAGGTGTTGAAGAGAAACACATATGTATTTCATTTCATCATGATCATCTTCATCAAGCCCTTCAATCCATAGGATTATGGCTTTTTCTCTTTGGGTTAATATGTTTGTAAAATACATTTTCTGAGGTGGATCACTCCTCTACTGTTTCCACTATAAACCTTTATGTGTCCTGGCTTTCTTGACTTTGTCCTTCCATTTTTTCCTGTCTACATACATTTTTCCAATATTCTACCATCATCACTGTTAAATCTTCTTCGATGTTGTTCCACCATTTTATTCTTCGCCTCCCTCTTCCTCCTTGTTGAAGTGGTTTCCAGTATGTTATTCTTTTTATTATATCCGTTGGTGTCCTTCTGATGATGTGCCTTAACCATTTTAGACGTTGTGCTTTTATGTGTCTTATTATATTTTCTCCTTCTAATACTTCTTCTATCTCCTGATTTGTCTCTGCCCTTCTTTCTCCCTTTTCTGTCACCTTTGGCCCTAGTATTGTCCTTACTATCTTTCTTTCTATGTTTTCAGCTGATCTTCCTCCAGTTTAACTAGTGCGATGGTTTCTGTATGCATTTCATTTATTATACCGAAAACCTGTATGTTTCCTTTGATGTTCATTAAGTTGTTCCTATTAATGCAACGTTTCACAATATTTAGTCCTTTATGTTCGCATAAATGAACTGGAGGTAATCTATGATATCCTGACAATAAAATGTAATAAATCACCTTTAGTAAAACTTAAATCATTCATGTTGTTCTCATATGCATATTTCAGCGAATATTTGAAGCTTCATCCTCAAAGCATTTGTAAAACGTAAAACAGCTATAGTGGTGTTTTACTCCCGAAATCAGCCGTCATTTTCAATAATGTACAACAGTTTATTCTGGTAAGCTGGTGTAGACCTATGGGCCATTCTTATATTTGAGTATTTCGGTGGAGTCACCATACATTTTTTGAGCCTCGCTTTCGTCATCTGATTCATCAAATAAATCATCATCGGTTGCATGTAATGTGACCTGCCATATGCTTCGTGAACAGTGACTACGCTCGTAGTTACTAATATCATTTTTGCAAGCCGTCCTCAAGTTCAACATTTGCAGGGTCAGATCGTATTATTGTACTCGTGAAGGTTTTATGCAGTTTTGTTTTTATATCAAAATATACAAGAGCTGAGTTTTAACTTTGTATGCATCTGGAAATCTGTGCGATCAACGAATTAACTGTACCATGCATTAACCTACGCGTAAATTCTAAGTCTATACGCATTAAATCATCTACAGTGAAAATTCATGAACTGCGAACACGAGTAAATCAAGGCGAATTTACGATTGCCTAAAAAGACGCCAAGACCGATGGACAGCCGATCTAAGGTATTCTGATATTAATCCACGGGTCGTCTGCGTTGATTGGTTAAGTAATTGTTCAACGCAGAAGAGGCATCCACGCCTAGTGTAATTTTTGTTAATTATTCTATCACAGATAGAATGTATGAGGTATTGTTGTATTCTGTGATTAATTCAGGTGATAAAGTCAAAGTTGAAAAACAGGATTTTTAGAGATTAACAGTAAAGTAAAAGAAGGTAGTTCACAAAGTAAAACGCCTTCTGAAGAAAGAAATTATTTCTTCCGAACAACCTAGCTCATAATAAAAAAACAGATGTAAACAAAAATAAAACTCTTTTTATTTCAAACAACAAAATTCAAGAAGTTTAAATTAGCTCGTGTTCAAAGAGCTTGCCTTCTTGCGCTAAACAATATTCTCAGCGATCATAGAAACTTCTTCGCACATTAGCCAACCTATTAGTGCTAGTAGTACTATAAACAACCCCTTTAATTTTTAAACGCAATTCTTCAAATCGTTAGTTGTAGTGAAAACGACTTTACAGAGGAAGTTTTCGGCATTTCTGTCACAGTTTCACAAAATTCCATATTTCTGAAATGGCCAACGGGAAGAATATCGCAGCTAAATCTACTACTTCTTCAATTTATTTAAATGAATAATCTGGATAGTCATTAGCGGTAATACAAACCTCTTTTAAATTCCTGTCTTCCTTGGAAACATTAGGCCTTTTGTGCTTTCGGGGAGAAACACAACCAAAGTTTCCAAAATTTGAAATAACTCTATGTAACGTTGATAACGATGAAGAACTCCTATTTCCAAATGTTGTGAAAGAATTTTGAATTTCTCGGACCGTTGGCCCCGATAATACCATTTTACAATTTGCACTGTTCCGTTGCTTCGTAGTTATCGATTTTAAGATAGAAATTACAGCAGATATTATCCACTGACAAAATACGCGAACTGTCAAAGTCAAATTCTCGGCATTTGTAAATTCGCCATATCGTCTGTAGTGTTCGTAGTAAAGAAAATCTCTCTGTATATTTCTCCATTAATGGAAACCTTCACACAGCCTTGAACAAACGCTTATCGCCTAGACTGTAAACATCCCCTGCATTAGGTTATCTAAAGCTCATGGCCTTAAAATTATTGCATAGCACTTGACGACCTGGGTTCGGTCACACCAAGCACTGGCCCACGTCATCAACCTTGAGTGACTGTATGGAACATTTTCAAAATTTTCGCATGGAAATACCCTACCTATACGCTCGCTTAAGTCTCCAGCTGATTGCGTTACGAGACAATGTGGATGCGCCAAACCCCTGTAGCTGCATCGCAAATGTGTATGTACTTGCTTGTTACACGGTTAATTGGAACTTATTTGAAGCGCTTACACTGAGTTGCTGCAAATAAACACTTAGGCAGTAAATTATATTTATTTTTCATCTAGTGTGTTCCTAACCGGAGATTTGCGATCACTTCATCTTTATAAATCTCTATCTTTAGCTAGATGAAAAAGTTGTGGTTGGAAACCGATCCATTTACGTAAGTTCCTTAACCGTGATATTTGACCTTCTATTTGACCCATTACAATCAGTTGGAGCATCTCATACTTTTGCATGATATGTCTATGGTATTCGGTTTTCCTTATCTTGATGATGTTGTACACTTCTCTCATTGTGCTAAGCGGCGAACTTCTGTATATGTCTCTCGCTGTCCATGGAATTCACAGCATTCTGCGGTGTAACCACATTTCGAAGGCCTGCAATGGGTTTACTGTTGCTATTTTCAACGCTAAATTCTATTTGTTGAGCTGCTACAGGCGTGCGCCTTTGAAGCTAGGTACGCTGCGACTACAATACTATCCGCGATAGCTGCGCACATAAAAGCGGGCAATTCCCTCGCACAGTAAATTCCATTATTTGAACCTATTTAAACAAATCGGTTATATATTTAATTATTAAAAGCAATTCAGGCGAGAAAGACCAGATTTCCATTTCAACTTGCGCTATAGGGACACGTACCGAATCCAAAAAGCCCGCCAAAATACGGACAGTAGGAAAGAAGAAATGGCGGAGATTGGATGACAGAGGGCAGACTAGCTAAGGCAAGTGACTAGGAAGATCACCTTCAAGAACTGGAAGACCCCATATACCGCGAATATGGGACGTGGTTGTCAAAGTCTTACGAATATACAGCGGAAATCCAAAAATCGAAAACAAAGAGGAAGGTGTAGGTAAAGGGCAAATGAAACTTCTTGTATTCAAACGATCTGGATTCTTTCGGTGGAGCATTCTATATAGCAATTCTCTTCTTCCATGCTCTTGTTAAATATAGAAACGTAGAAGACTGTACTTTATAGCGATTTAGGCATAACGATGAGTTCGACGTTCCACTCTACTTCGTACTTTACCTTCAACTTAAACAAATATAATTGATATGCAAATTCCTACACGAAAATAGAGCCTTGGCTGTCAAATTCAACTTGACTAATCATATAGTAATAATTGAAGATTATTAAAATTCTATTAGAGACTGCATTTTAAAGTATCCTGCTATGTAGAAAATATGTTTTCCCTTAAATTGCATACTTGCTAATGATATACACACTACAAGTTCAAGGCAGAAGTGGTTAAAGCTTGTCTGGAGATCACTGTGCTTTTCAATGCTGTTGAAAATTAAACAAAAATACTCGTACTATTAGTATAGAACTCTATAAAATATACGCATGACCACCTTACTCGTAATAGAGTATTTGTAAAGCTTTCGTTCATATATTTATTAGTAGTGGAAAACGGTTCTACAGGTCAATAAACCAAAATTGCATATCACTGAAGCATTTAGGAGCAATACGTGTGGCCTATCCTAGAATATTAAGAGGTCACAGGATGAAATTGGCAGAGTTGTGATCTAAATAGGAGGGCGCATACAGCGGATAGCAAGGCTATAACCTTGGATTATTCTTACGAGTTACTTGAAAATTAGACTTCTGCATTAGAGCTGCTCCCTCGTGCAGAAGATGAGGGCTTAAGATCTTTGAATTACTGTCGCATGTCTGAGCCCCGCCCCTGAGCTTGCTTGTCTTAGCTCTCAACAAGGGATATCTTGCACCAAAGTTAAATTTATTTAAAGTTGTACTCGTCTAGCTGAAAAGTTTTGCGAAATGCATGTGTTGCAGAATGCTCTGCGGATGTTGTGCCATACGTCAAGCTCAACCGCTGTGATATAAATCAAATTTGATTGGTAGAGCACATGTTAATTTCAGGGCTTTTATTCTGATATAAATTGAATGCCGCACTTATCGGTGATTGTAAATATTAAATTCAATTTCGTTAATAAAACACTGGAATTTACATTTGTGAACGGCTGTAATAGGCGACCTTTCTAATTCCCAATAAATCCATCACTCCGATTGTTCATAAATTATGTAGGGACGTAAACAGGTTGCGTTGCTCCATATTCAGCTGCAATGTATTTCAGCGTTGGCGTTGTAATCTCAGTAAAAAGTAATATGAAAATGCACCTGAAAGTTGAAAATTCTCTTAAAAATTCATACGCCGTTCAGAAGGTAAACTTATTTCAAATACACACAGACCTCGGGAAATTCAATAAATATTATAATAGGTAGAACGGATTTCAATAAAAATTTATCCCTCATTGCTCTGGGAGGGAATATTTAATTTCTAAATTTTCAGACTGCTTCCGTCCACAGCGTACGTGATATCGGCGAATCGACTTTAAAGAAAGGTGCTAGCAGTGGTCAGCAGTTTAAATATTTAATCCACGCTGCTCGGGTATTCTGGCCATTTTTGATTGAAACTGAGATATCGCCTAATGTAAATTTAGAAACTTGTGGTTGCTGTGGATTGTGGTTCACCGCGACTTGTCTGGTATATTCGCATACAAGGAGCTTATACATTTTTACTAAATAAGTAATTTGTTTCCATATCAACCGCGCTACGCGCAATATGAGTTATATGCCAGCAATTTCTATGATTTGGAACACGCACACGCAACGAGTTGGAACTCGACGATTGAACAGCAACCTGAAAATATTGTATGGGAAATGAATAGAATATAAAATTTGGTTTGTTACTAGCTGCAGAATTAAAAACTGAATCATCTGAATCCTCTGAAAATGTGGGAAAAATAATAACAAAAAGTAATTTCCTTTGAATTTGCTCTTTACATCGAAACTATTTTTGCCATATGACAATTTATGTTCTAAAATTTACGTAATACACAGCCAGCATTGACTGCATTGCGCATTCTATATAGGCGTTGCGGCTTCTTCTATGTTCAGCATGTATCATTCACATTTGGATATAAAACCCCTATAGTTATTTCGAATTATTTGTGTTGTGGTTCTACAGTTAATACACTTGGGAAAGCCTTATTTCAACTAAGTCTCAATATGTGGTACACGCAGGGTAGTTATAAAATGTATAAATACATATTGCTGATAAAGAGTATTCTTACCATTATTATTATTTAGGTGCACTTGTTTTTCAAGATGTCTTTATCGAAATAATAAACTTACAGTTTTCATTTGAAGGTGGTTGTCACAGTTTTTCGCTGGCATAGAATTTTTTTAAACAGAATACTCGAATAATTTTTGACTTTAATGGCTAGTGGAACTGATAGTGGAGAACTTTTATAACAAACTATGGCAGATTATTGGGTGCTTGGGCTAAGCTGATAGTAAAAAAAGAACTAAGCAATGACCTCCTAAAGCTACAAGAAACGTTCATAGCTATGCCTTCGTATTAGCATTCCTTGTTGAGATGTTTATAATATACGGATACTGATACCCACCTTTCGACCTAATAACATTTATATTAGAAATTAAGAGAAGTTTAAGTGGAATTGGTGTTATCTATTACATCTAATTTTTTTCCTGAAACCGTTTAGTTTGTGGAAATAAAATAAAAATTTTTAAAGCTAGCGGATTACTGAATATGAAATAACCATAAGCAAAAGTTTTACATCTTGGGTTATAGAAGTGCACCGTGAGCTTCTAGGTCTAGAAATCAAACTATAGTACGTCTAGAAAGAATCCGGAATTTTATAGTTTTAAGAAATGCCATGAAACCTCCTTTAAAACGTCCTGGGTCTCTAAATTTTGTGTGCGTATTGTCAAGATAGTAGGTCATGAATAAAACAAAAGACAATTTATTTCCGAGGAGTTTAAGGTCGGTGTACTTTTTCCGTGTACTTTCTAGACGTACTATAGTTTAGGGATGTCGTACCCGGTCTAAAATCAAACCCGGGTACCCGAAAGCAGTACCCGGGTACCCTCGGGTACCCGAAGAATTAACATTTTGCATTATTATTTTCTGGCGAATGAAAATATTTTCATACAGGCGATTTTTTTATGACATTGTTTTCGTATTTGTTTGTACTTTTGTAGTTTCATACAATGTTCAAACTCTATGCTCTAAGCATTTTAATGCCGCGAGTTTTCAAGTGAACTAATTTGAAATAGTACCTACTCGCCAATTCAAACTGCAAGTCGTCTGTCCTAAATATTTTCAGACTTCCAAGTGTTATCAAATTCAAGTACGTGACTTTTTATGCGAAATTGGTAGCAGCATCATCACACAGATGATGTTTATGTTAGTTCAACCAATACTGATGCGATTTAATGCTGCTATTGACGGGTTGAATATTTCTGTGAAGCGGATTTATTGCCTTACATGAAACAATAATCAACATTCTGTGGTATGGGATGGGTTGATTCTTGTTATTACTGCATTGTTGTGTTTTTCTAGAACTTATTCTTATTCTTTTTAAGTTTTTATTATCTTCTCCGAAAAAGGCTGAGTTTTGTGCATTACATAATTTACTAGTCGGGTACCCGGGTCCTGAAAATATACCCGGGTTGACTATTACCCGGGTCGACCCGGGTACCCGGGTACCCGCCGACATCCCTACTATAGTTTTACATAATAGTTAAAGCGGTTATTGTGTCTGTACTGAAACTGATTTCATTTGGAAATGCGATGTCACAAGTACAAGCTTCTTCTTCTTCTGTTGGCACTAAAATCTTTTGTGAATATTGGTTTATTACCTCATATCTCTCCATCTTGGTCTGTCCTGGGTTTTCGTTCTGCAGTTCAGTATTCTTAGGGTATTGGTATATGTATATGAGCCATCATCAGTCCTTCTTTCCCATATTCGTAGCATATTAAGTCCTACTAACTTCTATATATGAACATTGAGCATAAGATTAATAATGTAGTCTCAGTTTGGTAGTGTGCGATATTATTCTGTAAGTAAGTAGTTTATGGTGTATATGTCTATATCACTATTGAGCAAGATCCAAGGTATGCGACTGCTGTGACTTTTCTAAGATTTGGTCGTAAATTCTTCCTTGTCTTGAGTTTACAGTTCTGGCATCCCTCTTGTATTCTGTTTTTATTGATGTATTTGCAAGTATCTGTCCAAACGTAGCCACGTGTTAAGATATTGTTCATTATTCCTAGTTACCATTGCCCCGATGCTATTGCTGTCAAAATACAAGCAGAAAACCATTAAGTGAACGATTTCTTTGAAAGTTTATACCTTGATAACGAGACTGAATGAAGAATAAACGTTCAGAGACGCTTTTGACTCATAGGCTTTTAGAAAGTTACCACTCAATTTAGAACGTCTTTGTACTCTTGATACAGGTAATGAACAGTGTTACACACTGTGATTGTACTCAAACTTTTACTATCAATATTAGGTTCGCGCAAATAATAATGCAAAAGATCAAATTTATATGGTATTTGCACAGAATTTTCGGTTTGCGGAAAGTTCGTTCTCCACATTTTGTACCCCACATTTCATTCCCGGGATATTTCGTCTCCCCACATCTCGTACCCGGAAACTTCGTTCCCGAGCGAGCTCAATTTTTCTCCTAGATTACAGGGTGTTGAAAAACAAGTGCAGCGATCGGAATACAGTTAAAAAATGAAAGATATTTTAATAATTTATTTATTATAATAAACTTATAAGAACTATATACAGTATGACCCCAGTTTGGGTTTACAAGAGTTATAGGAATTATAATTCCTGTTCGGTTTGTAGAGAATTTTAAGAAATTTTTTAGTTTTTCAAAGTCGTCCTTGACAGTTAAGCAAAAACTATTTTCTTTTTAGGTAAACTACCCTTTTTGTTCATGATACAGCAAAATATTACTAAGAAAAGTTGTCCGGAATGAGAAATTATAGCCCTATACAAAATATCAGGAAGATACTTAGATTAAAACGTCATTTTTTATTTTGTTCTTATAAGTTTATTATAATAAATAAATAAATTAAAATAAATTTCATTGTTTAAAAGTATTCCGATCGCTGCACTTGTTTTTCAACACCCTGTAATCTAGGGGACAAATTGAGCTCGCTCGGGAACGAAGTTTCCGGGTACGAGATGTGGGGAGATTAAATATCCCCGGAACGAAATGTGGGGTACGAAATGTGGGGAACGAAATGTGGGGAACGAACTTTCCGTATCCCGAATTTTCGACGGACAGTTGATGTCAGTCACTCTATCCCTTCCTAGGTGCCGTCTTCGACCGGAGGATGGCGATCCTTATTTGGAACTCCTTTCTATTTCCTACCAACCGAATTAATGATGCAGCATTGGCTTTTCAGCCACGATTGTGTTTTTCTGCTAGGACTTCTTCCACCCTCGATTTTTTCTTCCATTATTAAACTGAGTAGCTCGTTTTTGTTATGGCTAAATATATAACCGAACTATGATACCTCACGTTTTTTAGGGCTTTTATAGTTTCGGTTTTGTCTGTTCATTCTTGCTAGGATTTCAGCGTGGGTTTCTCTGTCAACCCACGATATTCTTAGAATACGCCTTTAAATCCAGGTTCCGAAAGTCTCTAGTCTGCGCATATTTTTTTTCCAATGTCCATCTCTGAACTCCATATCATAAGGCGGAGAAAACAGTAAAGCTCTTGAATTTGAGAAAAATATTTCTTGCTATTTTATTGCAGTTTTTTATCTTATCATTCGGATCCCAATTTTTATGTAGCCAACGGTTCAAATATTTAAGGCGCCGAACTCCTTCTATTACTCTATTATTTACAAGAATACTAATATAACCGGGACAATTATTTCTTTACTAATCACCATGAACTTGGTTTAGTTATGCATACTAGTTTCCTGTACTTTGTTTAGCGTAAATTGAATATATGCATTATCTGCAAACACAGCAACGTATCATCCGTAAATCGTATGTTGTTAATATGTCTTCCATTAAATTTTAATCATTTGTCTATTCTATTAGATTTTAACGGAATATAAACTCAGAATGCAGATTTAAAAGAACCAGGGATAGGATGCAATTCTGATGGATCCCTTTTATTATGTGAATGCATGCAGATGTCAATTAACTTAAGACTTATGGAATACTTTACTATTAAGATCGATTGGTTGTAACAGTAATAAATGGATCATGTTTTACCTAGTCAAACGCATATTTATAATAGATAAAACAAAAATTTTCTGCTGATCTACACATTTTTGTACTAGGGCTTATGTGGCAAAACGAACTTGCCGTTCATTAACATAGTCAGTTTCTTCAGATGGAATCTGACAGAAAGGGTAGGGCTTTAGTCTCTCATTGATAACAATTGCATGCAAGATTTTGCTTGCATGGGGTATTGGTGGAATAGCTTTAATTATTTCTGCTAGTATACCGTCTATTCCGGATTTTTCTGTTTTAGCTTTCTAACGTCCTCTTTCAGTATGAATAGTTCTTGTATGTCTAATTCTTCTGCTGATGAATGATAATTGAATAGTTCTTTGCAAAATATTCTCCAAACTTCAAGTATCTCGGACCAATTCTTTTCTGAATGGCCAAAGATATTTTGTTATTATTTTTATCTCTTCTGTTATATCTGTTTGTTAAGGTGTATATACATCAATTCTATTTTTCATATGTTTTGATACCTTTAGCTTTGAAATTGGCTCTAGTGATCATGTTATATTTAAAATTTACATTAATTACATTATGCTAGTTTTCAAGAATTGTCTTGGGTCTTCAGCTATCACGACGTAGGTTAGGTTGCTGCTTCTTTGTCGGCAATTTAATCATTTTTAAAATCCTCGAATCAGGGAGATTTACTTTGGTCGTGCAATTTTTGAAATTCGACTGGTGAAGTCAGGATTAAACATTATTTTAGAAGCAACATTCACCTGTGGCCACCTGCCAACTTTGGTATATAATGGAAGTCCTCCCTCGTACTTGCTTGGCACCTTTTGGGATTATTTCAGGCCTTTGTGTAGCCCTTTTCGTATTTTCTTTCCTTTGGCCCATTTGCCACCACCTGGAGTTTGGCTATTTTAAGAGTCATTGTTGGAAGATCTGCAAGTGATTAGTTCTTTAAGATGTCCCGAGCTACATTTGCCGTTACCTGGCTTCCTCCTGCCTTTTCCCTCGTGTGGCTTTCCTTACCACCTGGAAATAGCCTCGCACAACCTATCCGTGTTGTTTCAGCAACACCCCTTCCCCGCACTCTTTGCTGGAAACGTCATGGTCATATTGCCCCGTTGAGATTGTGCGTAAGCTATTTGCGAGTCTTCTAGCTGTAGACGAGCTATTCTTCAAAAACTCATTCTCAAACTCTGAAATACACTGCATCATCGCGGGATCTTACATATGAAACTAAATTCCTTACTGTTAAGGACCAAAATCAATGTAAATTGTTGAATGAGATTTGATATTGTGGTGTTTTATTGTAGCTTACTTTGTTATTCTGTCAATTTGTTGTTACTGAGTTAGTTGCATTCCACTGTTTTACAGCAGACGTGTTGAAGATTTTTTTCCGCGATAATATAAATTACAGAGGAGTACTCGAGCTTTTTTGTGCTTGCCGTAGTTTTATACACAAATATTGAAGTGTATATAATTTTTGAGGCAATAGACCTATCGCCAAAATTCGGTTTAGCAGAGTAACGAACCTCGCTCCGTTTTAGCATCGAGAACACTAGAGGAAATTATCTTAAAAAATCTGGTGTGATACACTCACACAATTTCCTTTTACAGTGATTTTATAATTAGTCAAAAATTTCATTTTTAATTTTTAACCATTTGTTAAAAATTTTCAAAAATTACAAATTCTACAAAAACGGTACAAAATCGAGTGTTAGTTGAAGAGACAAATTTTCTCTAAAATTTTAAGGTGAATTCAAAAATGTAATAATATACCGGGTGTTTTATTTAAAATAGGAGTTAATAAAAAAAATATTAAAAAAAACAAAAGAAACCCACTTTAGAAGTATTCAACTGGAAAATCACCTATCTCACATCAATACACATTAAAAATGTAAGAAAAATGTAAAATTTAAAAAAAATCGTTAGAGCCGTTTTTGAAAAAAACGAAAAAAACTGAAAAATCACAAGAGTAAACACCTACTTCCGGTTATGCGATTTTCTTCAAAAGCTTGCTGTCTCATCTACATAGTACACAAAACTTATATATGAAGTTTCAATGCCATACCTCTTTTCGTTTTTGAGATATTCTGTTCACAGACAGACACACAGACAGACAGACAGACAGACAGACCAATGAAAAAAAATATGTTTTTTGGGATCAGGGGACTCTAAAACGTGAAGATCTGTTGAAAACTCAATTTCGAATTTTTGGGGTGAATCCAATACTTCCTTTATAGTAGTAAAAGGAAGTAAAAAACGCTCATTATTTATTTTATTTCACTAACAAATCAAAAAATATAAAATTTACTGTATCTGTATACCACTTAAGACCTTTGTGCAATTTTGTATTCAAGTTAATGATGTAGGTGCGACAGTGTCAGTGTCAAATTATGCAGCAACAAAAATAAATTACTTTAAATTTTGGGGAAATGTCAAGTTTGGTCTGTTATTAAATTTGTCCACTGTTAAAGGAAAGCATTATCACAGTCTGCTCTGATTCATGTGAAAATCAGACAGACTATATAACACTGTTGCGAAGTCATATAGGCCAGTTATGCAAACAATGACAAAAGAACTATTTTCGGGTTGTTTTTAGTACAGCATAAACCTTGAGCATAATTAGTGACAGCATTCTCTTCCTGAAAATAGAAAAATATCCAGACGAATACGCAGACTTGCAAATTGCTGGTGTGCCAAAATGTTATTACAACGGCAGTATGATAAAACCACAGGAAAAATAAAAATTTTTATGGAAATTGATATGAGTGTAATAGCAGACATTTCCTTATATTAGTACTTCAAACGGGGCTTCATTCGGCGGCTTCTTTTTGTGCAGTTTTATTGAAGTGATGACAATTTCAAACTTGGTTGAATGCTGGCGATATTAATCCAATTCCGCATTAATTTGTTCTTAAAGTTGCAGCAAGTCGTCTAACTTCCAGTTATAAAATTAGCCCCTTCAAGTGAAGGACAGCCTGCGCTCACCTAATTTTCCGGTTAATTTAGTTTGCACCACAGGAAAAACAAGTGCAACGAAGGCCAGGATTCCCTTAGAAGCCGAAGGTGAAATCGCTGCATATTTAGCAAAATTCGTGCAAAAATTTGATCTTGATCGTATTAATTTTCAAATCACCATTGGCACGAACTGGAAAGGCCAAGAAGGCATTTTATACGGGTGTTTCTGTATAAATGATTAATGCGCTCCTTTGGGGCGGTAAATCATGGCGCTGGTCATAATTTACGTAATCTGATGATATTGACACCAAATTAATATCATGTTTGCAGCATGTTTTGATGAACGATTTTAAAATGGATTTGAACTTTATGAATATTGGCCATTTTAATTATGTCCGCAATTATTTATGAGGCTATGGGTGCGGGTGACGTTATTGGTCATTTATACTGATTTAGTGTGAGTTATTTCACTATAAAGAATCTATCCATGCACGCTGCGCGATTGCTTCGCTACGGGGGCTTTTGATAAAGTGATCTGCCATTAATTTAATCCCGCATCGGTTCAATTTTTACGAACCTTTGCTGCTGTACAGGCATATAAATGCCGTTGTTACCTTGCCGAGTCGATAGAATAGCACCATTAGCATATCTTTGCCGAGTTCGAGCAGTTCCGCTCCTTTGAAGATAAATTGCAGTACACAATTCGATTTTAACATACATGCATCGCTACTTAACACCTCTGCGATTCGGCTTCCTAAACTCGAATAATATACACTTCCGCTTCCTTTCAAGTCCCTTTTTCCTCCACATATTAAAACTGCTCTCGAGTCTAGGGCTTGGATACAGCCATAACGGTTATCTATTGATAAATTGTTGTATTTGCAGCGGAGTCGTGTTCGGAATCATCAATAATGTCAGCATTATCATATTTGCTTGCATCCAGCGTTGCACATTGAATGTTGAGAGCTATTTAAAATGTATGGCCCTGTATGAATACATATTTAACGTCTGCATTTGTATAGCTTCCGAGGCTGCAGCTGGCATCTCTGCGAAATGACCGTAATATCCGCCTAGCACTGTTGCGAGAATAAATCCAGCCTGAAATTAGGCTTCACATTTGACACCAGTTCACGAATTTAATTGCCCTATCGACAATGGTGCTTTACGAGGGCGGCCGCGCTTTCTAAGCGTTGCAGGAGATGGCATTTACGGTGCAGCAAGTCCTGGAGTTATCCGAGCTGAATCGCTTGCGTTATTAATCGGTTACGTGCATTGATTAGACTAAGGAAGAACAGCTTTGACATAGGGCATGCGTGACCTGTCGTAGTTCTATTTGCTCTAATTCCGCTGTACTTAGTTTAGTGACATTTGAAATCTAATTTCCTTTGTTTTACGGCCTTCGATTTTAGTTTCACGTAAGAGCTCGGAGTGGTATTAAGTAAATAACTGAATTTCACGTCCCTGGCTCCTTTTATGACTGCTATATAAATGTTGACGAAATATGTACCGAATTACCTTAATGCAGCTAAAAAATCTACTACGGATCCGCCTTCCATTGGTAGTATGTATATGATTAGTCAATGCTAAGTTAAACTCAATGAGCATATTTTTTTTTCGAATTGTCATCTTATACCGAAAACATTTAAGCTATCTGTTTAATGTTGTTCTACATTAATTTTGTTTTAAAAGTCATCACATTTATTAGTTTAAGAATGTGTCGGAGTAGGAAATCAACGTTCTTTCCCAAAATCGGCACTGGATTGCCTGTAGTATTACACAACACTATTCACCAAAACCCATTCACCATGTGTGAATGAGCTGCGTCGATTGCTAATAATGGGTCTGATGATTACTTTTAAGTAATCGAGTTAATATTTGTCTGCATTAATTTTTTCAAAAGAAAAGAGAGTTTAATCGACATATCAGTATTAGTTTAACGATTACTACATATTGACCTCTACCAGGGTATATTTTCCAACCCATAATTATATGGTCTCCAAGTCTGGAAACCGGCATAATTACCCACAAATCACCAGGAGATCGCTTTCCATGCCATAATTACTTATGGTGACCGGAATAACCATCTACAACTCACCAGGTAATCAAGCAAGTCATAATTTCTTGGAATTTAACCCTGGAAATCGTCATAATCGTATGCACTTCACCAGGAGATCGATTTCCAAGTCATAATTACTTCGTCTCTAAGGTTGGAGGCTGGCATAACTTCCCACACTTCATCGGGGTATCGCTTTCCAAGCCACGATTATTTGGTGTTTAAGGCTGAGGAACGGCATGACCCTCTGCACTTTACCAGGAGATCGCTTTGCAAATTATAATTACCTGAGGCTAGAGGTAGAAACAGTTGTCTACACGTCACTAATAGATCGATTTCCAAGCCATAATTACTTGGTCTTTGAGGCTGGAGACCGACATAACTTTCTACAGTTCACCAGATGATCGCTTTCCAAGCCATAAGTACTTGGTATCTGAGGCTGAAAACCGCCATAACTGTCTACGCTTCATCGAGGTATCGCTTTCCAAGCCATGATTATTTGGTGTTTAAGTCTGGGGACCGGTATGACTCTACACTTTAAAAGCAGGTCGCTTTCCAAGTTATAATTACCTTGTCTCTGTGGCTGAAGTCCGGCACAGTCGTCTACACGTCACCAATAGATCGATTTCCAAGCCATAATTACTTGGTATCTGAAGCTGAAGACCCGCATAATCGTCTACGTCTAAACGAGTAACAGTTGATCTTTTCTCACGATTACAAATAAACTGCATTGATTATTTATTGATAATTAGAATAGCTAGGATTATCATTAAAAAGAACATTTGCGTTTTGTTTAACTGAGTGAATTTCTATTACATCCAACAATAGCTACGTCGGGTGCTGACAGAGAACCAAATAATTTTATAATTTTTGGCAAAAAAGGGAGAGATTTCTTAACGAAAATTTATTTATTCAGCCTCCGTAGAGTTTATAAATGATCTAAACATTTTGTTACGGTTCAAAAGTCGTTTGCAGCAGTTTATCTAATTATTTGCCCTAATCTTGGTTAAAATTAACTTTTGCCAGATCTTTCTTCAAGCTTAATTTCTCTTACAGCAATACTGAGCATTCAGATCTTCTGAAAATTACATTTCAATTTAAGTAAGCCATATGATAAGAATTACAGGTCTGAGAGCCCCTGGTGTGTAGGCTTCACTTTATGCATATTGAGTTACTGATTATCTGACCCCTTCCAAAAATTGATTTTTGGTTATCAGTTTTTGGAAACCATTTTGGCATTCGCCATTTTTGTGCTGTTAAAGGCAGGTGCTTCGAAAATTCACGTCTTGGAGACGTAACTTTATTGGAAATATTCGGGCCCATCTTATGTAGGAGATTACTTTTGGTGTGATTATGAATTCCGCGGTGATCTGGAATAGACCCCTGGAATGTTATTTGCGGTGATCTCCTAGCCCAGACTTTGTTTGGGGATTTTGCTTTAGCAGCACATGGTCCACTTTGGCGAAACGCAGCCGTAAAAATCTAAAACGGGTATGTGGTTTTTCTAAGTTCATTCAGTTCGATTCTATGGTTACTTGCCCTTTCAGCTTTTCTTTCCCCGCTGGAAACATATCTACAGTATTGCCGTGTGGCTACGTATCTGCAGTACTCTCTTCGCTTCGCAACGTGCCAGCAGCCTTTCTACTTGGTGGCGAATCGAGCATTGCTCCGCCAGTCGATGCCGCTGGCTGTGAATCCTTCGAGCCTGCGTTACATGACGGGATAGCACCGGCAAACCTCCTGCGACAGCTACTCGGTGGTCAGCTGCTTCTTGACCTCCTCATTGCCCTTCGCCCCTTGCTTACGACCACTGCAGCAGGAGAGAAACCCATCGCAAAGGTCTGTCAGATTATTGTTTCCGTTTCGAACTCCCGAATCTTCAGCTCCTCCATGGAGGCAATTGCGCGACGGTGCCGCAATGTGCTCGATAAACTTACGATTGTTTTTAACGTGTATTCTTAAGCGGTAAACTCACCTGTGGAATATATTTGTTTCTGCCATTGTAACTTAATTATTAATTACGGTAGGTCTTTTAATCGACATATAGCGATTTAGGTTATATGTACGGAGATGCCTCCGATTGCGGACTAAATTTTACCGGTATTGTGCTTTGTCTCCGACCTCGGACTAATTTTTAGCGGTATTGTAATTCCGTTGTGAAGTCAAGTGCATGAAAAGTATTCTTTCATTTTCAAATGCCACTTATTACACCGTTGAATAATATCACTATTTGCGCCCTGTCGTGCAAGAGAAATTATTGGTAATGCTCGCGTCACCACCGTTTTAATGCAAATTGCCTTGCAATATCGTGAATTCGCCCTTACGGAACCAAAACAAGATCTTGTAGGCCCGTGATAGCGTCGGTATAAATTAATTAATAATTAAATAAAGGCTAAGTCTTGCATACTGGGTGTTCGGTTGCATTCAACATGCATTCTAAATTTTGCTTTCAATCTTAACAGTTGTGTCGAAGCCACGATGCTTTCGAACTCTTACTAAGTGTTTATTCAGTAGTGCACTTGGCCAAGTTTAATATCAATCATGTATTCTCTTTTTTATGCTACTATTTTGTAACAAATACATACCGTTTATAATTATTTATTTAATTTGGGCTTGCTTGTCAACTACGATTTTATGCCCATGTAAATGTAACTGGCAGTATTGTGGTGAGTTTAGCCTTATGTTTTATTTGGTGTTATTAAACTGTGATATGATCTCCCTATTGAGATTTTGTGATATGATTCGGTAGCCGTATATTGTGTGTGTGTATTTTAATTGTCCATGTATTCTTTGTTTGCCGTAATTATACTACCTTGACCTATTTGTTTGCGTATATGATTTGTGCCTTTGCCGTTACCTTTATATTTTCAGGTTTGGTTAGTAGCGCCTTCTGTAGTGTATCTTTTGGTTAGAAAAGTGCTGGGTTACTAGCTACTTGGCACCCATATTTTTTTTCAGCTAAAGCTTTCGAGTCTTTTGTTTTACTCACGACCAGCTCCGGCTGAGAAGCCGTTGGCCCTTTGCTTACTTCTTTTTTTTGTCGCCCTAACGGTAACAATTTATTTTAATAAAATATGCGTAGTAATATATGTAAGATAATGCAAAAACTAGAAATTGACAAATTTTGCAGTTTTAATCTTCTGATCTTACTCCCGTTTTTCCAAATTAAATCATTTTTCAAAAATATTTTTCATAGGCTTTAGGCTATTGTGTTTATGCCAAAAATAATAGAAGTGCAAATATGAAATACAATTAAGTAAAACGGGGTGTCACGCTACCACCCTTGTACACTTAATAACAGCAGTATTAGGTTATCTTTGCAAGTCTGTTTTAACGGTAATACCATTTGTAGATATACTAATGAGCAGTCACTGAATGATGCCGCATTGTAGCTACGTTAACAGCGAGGTACTTCAGAATTTTATATTTATTACTTTAAAACTGTTTATTTCTTCATGTGAATATTTTTAAATTTTTATTTTTATTCTTTTCTTTTTTCTCCATCCGCTGACTAATATACATTCGTTTATTATATTATGGCGCTCTTTTAGTTATGCAAAAATATTTCAAATCTCAACTTACAAAGTTAGAGCTAACAAATATATCCGTTTCCTTTTTATCTTAAGGGTTTGGTGATACCATCTATATGCTGGGTGTGTTGTCACCTTCCATATTTCTACACATCCTGAGCAGCTATGTGCCCCCGTGTAGTCCTTGTCATAGGTTTTATTTAGTCGATCCACCGAGTAGGTGATCTTTCTCTGGACCGATGTGCTTTTTGCCTTCAACTATAAATTTCTGCATAGTGCCTGTGCGTCTAGTTATATGTCTGAAGACCCGTAGGTTGGCTTGGTTGAGGCTTTTTATCAGTCTCCTTTGGATGTTCAGTTTTTAGGATCGAAATATTTGTGTTGTGATGAGTTGCAATCCATGTTGCACATTTATATTGCTTATTGAACCCAGCGTAGTGTTAATTTATTTTTTTGGATACAATTATCAGCTTATCTAATATTATTGATTTTTGTACCTTCTACTGATACTTCTCCCTTTCAGTTAACAAGCATCTCCCGCATTAGGTATTCACTCCAGGTATTGAATAATGTAGATGACATAATGCAACCTGGTCTGACACCTACGTGAACTTCAAAGGATTCTGATATAGTGTCGTTAACTTTAGGTCTCTTTGTACTGTTCTCATATGGGCTCTTCATGAGATGAGGTAGATGTTGTAGAGTGTCAGTTCATTAAGTATTCTCCATAGAGGCTCTTAGTTAACAGAGTCAAAGGATTTAGTACAGTCTACGAAACAAAGGAAGATGTTCATATTAAACTCCCTGGCCTTTCAGTAATTTGATGAACATTGTGGCTCTGTGCTCTTAGTTGTTTACTTGCGACAAACCAAGTGTGTACTTGTGGTATTGATGGGAGTACAAAAGCTTTCAGTTGTTCATTAATGATGTTTAGAATCATCCTGCTCTCGCTCTGGAACAACGCTATAGTTCCATAGTTGCCAAAATTCGTTGGTGGTGCTCTCTTAGAGATAAAAGTGAAGATTGATTCGCACAATTATTCGGCCATAGGCCTAAGTTCGATGCTTACGAGCAGAGTTTAAGCATTATGTGTACTCCCATATCTCCCATTGTTTTCATTGTTTCTGCAGTTATTTCATCTAATTTAGCAGCTTTCCTGTTCTAAGGTACTTATATGTGTTTTTATAACATATGAGCAAACGAAAATGAAATCAAGCTTGGCTTTGAAAATTTAAACATATGTCGATTATTAGTTCACATTATGTTGATATTCTAGAATGAAATACACATACATAACCTAAACCATTGCATAACTCTCACTGACTGTCATGTGAAAATTTTATTTAAAAATTAATATAAAAACCAACACTTACATCTGCTACATCAATCATTTCGATTATAAAAACTTTTTTTATAGCAAATGTTAAAGTTAATCGACCCAAAACAAAAGGTCAAGTGTTACTTCAACAGCAAGGGTAGATAAAGTAGCACTTTAACAGCAACGGTAGATAAAGTACTTTTATTTAAATTAAATATTACAGCTTCGTATTATCCTAGCAACCCAATCTAGCTACTGAGATTTTAAAATGTGATTGACATCTAATCTGGCGTGATCGGTTAAACAATTTTGTTTAATTTTTAAAGGTATCACTTACGATTATAGTACGTTTTTGTGTATCTTGGGTTACCTCTTGATCCGTCTCAATTAATTATTAACACCTTTAATCTTTTATTTGTTTTTTACTTTTAGTACTGGCTTTGGATCAATGTTTTACTATAGATAAATGTGTCAGCATTTCACTGTATTTTATTTTGTTTAGTATTTATTGTTATGATCTCTATTCTTGTAATATAATAAATAAATAAAAGTTGATCACCCACTACATTACAACATAGCTTTATTTGAATTTTATTGCCTGTCTCTGTGGCTAATTAAAAATCTGATTATTTAGTTATGGTTTACTATAGTTAAGGTATGTTGTTCTTTCTATATTTAATTCATTTGCAACTTATTAAAACTTATGCGCCGGCTAGCAATTTTAGACTTATATTTGCAGGGTTGGATTGTTACACCGTTGATAATTTTAACCATTGTGTGGTAAATGCTCGATCCTAACGAATGACAGGTAACCTCAAATATTTAATACCATACACAGCTGTTCTAAATACACAGAATTCCACATATTTTGAACACAAACTAACCAACAATTAATCACTTCACCTCAGGTAAATTATTACAGTGCCTTTTCTAATAATCAAGTATTTTGGCTAACCTGGAATTGGTTTTTTAAGTGCAAAAAGACGCCAACTCGCATTTGTTTTTCCTCAAAGAGATGCCGATCCCGCTTCCGGTCTCCGCGAAGAGACGCCAAGCTTGTATTTGCTTCCTGGAAAGGTTTCAGCTGCTGCTGCCTGCCTCTGGATCATGAGCCAAGCTTCCTCTAGTTTCTGCGCCTTGCTAGCTGCTTCTCGCAGCTCTAAACCTTGTTGAATCTCAGCTTCGAAGACGATCTCACACAGGCTAAGCTTCAGGTCTAATTTACTCTGGAATTGCAGTGAGAACAGAGCCAATTTAACCACAGCTGGAAATTAAATAAAACGCATAAAAGTGCATAAAATATTTACTTTTATAAACAAAATTTATCAAAATCGGGCAGCCAAAGCTACATACAAGCTTTCTCGTTGGCTTCCCCAAACAAAATTAACAGACGACTCTCTAGGTCACCATAGCAACATGATTTACAATTGTTTACATTCTTTGATATTAATTTATGATTGTTTTTGTAAATGTTATTTAGAAAACTCTAACCTCATAATTGGTCGAACTTTGTTCAGTTTTAGTTAATAAACACTGATTAACACACCACTAGCACCTTCTTGTAATCTTCAGCAGTTCTCAGGTTGCTTCTTATATGCTCTTTGCATGTCTGTGCCTTCTTGCACTGCGTTTTAATCTCTTTAGCTGGGTCATCGGTTGTTGGCATTTCAATACGAATGGAAACGCTGCCTTAAACGTCTCTAACGCTTCGCCACACCCTTGTACTACAGCGACTTCATTAACTTGTCCTGACGTTACAGAATTAATCTGTCAGCCATCATAAACTTAGCTACATTTGCCATACTGAGGACAAATTTGAGTACAAGCTTATCGTAAGCCTGAGGATACTGTTTTTTAGAATTACTAACCTCTGTTCATTAATTACAGTAATTGCTAATCATGTTCAATGTAATTATCAATGTTTACTAGTGACTCTTACTTTGCAGTAAATACAATACAAATTCGGGATCTATTTGAATCTTTCATTAACATTCGTAAGTTAGCAATGCAACCAGAACTGCTGTAAGCATTATACCATTACCATATTTACATCTATTTTTTGCAATAAGTATTATTCACCATATGTTTTTAATCGTTCGTTCCACTCTTCAGTCTGATTATGTTGTGGTAAATTATATTCTATCTTTGCCTCTATCTGCGGTGGCCTTTTCTATGATATTACTAGAAGGGTGTTTGGTAAAATTATTGCTAGAACAACATAGCAAAAATTACTATTTTCAGAGTGACAATGTTTTGTAAAGGTGCTCGCAATTTCGAAAATTACTTTGTGTTAAACCCATATCTTTCATCCAGAAAATATCTCGAACTGTTGAGGATTCATGATCCCTTGGGTATTGCCTCACAAAGTGCTAGAGATTATATAAGTATGGTGTTAATTTCAGTATTCGGAAAATATCGCATTTGTATGAACTGCGCTCCCAATCACTAAACATTTCGTCAGCACTTTTGTCGAATAGGGTTTCCTGTAAATCTCGCTTTTATATTCTCGTAGTGGAAGGTTACCTGAAGACTACCATGAAAATTCACATAAAATCTAGCGGAAAGCCGTGGGATAACATTTTAACTTTTAGTGGAGTTTTATCGGCCCTTAGTCCAGTTTGTTGCTCGTTTTGCGTTTAACCCGAAAATGAGTTTTACGGAAAATTGCTTAAACTATTCAGCAGCACATATAAAAAAATGGCAATTTTGGGAGCCATTCTGCCAGGTCGTTTATATTAATTTTTTCATTAAATGTGGTCACATTATTTCTGCGGAGAAACTGAAAGTGTCATCGCAATCAGCGAGGCGTCTAGCGGCAGGGAGGAAATAAAGAGCGCCAATTAGCTTTTATTAAATAAATGGCTAGTGGCTACTTTTTTGAAGGGAGGTGCCCTTGACATTCTTTCGATGGCGCAAGCCTTGTGTCAATATCGTTTGTGACAAATATCAGCTAACAAAGGCTGAAATGGCGCTGGACATGGAAGGTTTCGTAGTCTAGATTTTAATCAAACGTACTTGGGGAGAAAGTTTGAAATTGGGATCGAGATTCGAAAATTTCGGGTGGATTAGAGTTCAGGGAAAGATGACCTTTAATCTGTAGTTCGGCTGTGCAGGGAGGCCAGAGGTGAGCTCAGAAATGATCAATCCAGTCCACTTTCAATTAACTGGGATTAGTTGTTATCCAATCAGTGGCGAGTAAAACAACAGCGATCCCCTGGCGGTGTTAAAGTGAACTATGTAGGAGGGTTGCGGTCTTATTGGGAATACTAACTAGACTTTATAGTTCCTACCTTTGTTTTAACATTCACCGCTATTTTATTAAACTTTAACAATGATAAATCGCGGCGGTTTCCCCAAAGTTCGCTGAAATTGAGAATTTGTCCCTAATTTATCAAGCCGAATTGCGATTCTTCGGAGTTCTTTAAAATAAAATTCCTGGGAAATAATGGAATTCAATGAAACTGCTTTGTGGAGTTGTCATGTTGCTTCACATTTATTTCGTCTTTATTTATTCTTTATCTTTATTTCCACCTCGATGCGCCTTTTCATAGCCGTACTCGTCAGATTTCTTATACAGTTCCCCGTTCGTTTCTAAGGTTGATTAATGTTCCACCGGTTACAAAAATATTTTATTTCGGATAATTTTATTTTTCTAGGTGCACTTGATGGCAGCACAAAGCGCTATTCACGTAACTGTCTTTTGACACAGGGCGCCGCAGATAAGCTTCGAGCGAGAACAATTAGATGCGTTATCCACTTATAGCAGGATAGTGCGGTTGCAGGATATCGCTATCTCAAAGGACGAAGCGAGGCAGTCGTCGCGCGGCTCTGCCGTCCTTCATAATTCTAAATTTAGGGCTTTGAAAAATTTCCAATAGAGCAATGAAAGAGCGAAAAGTTAAACGAGGTAGAATATAAATGGAGTCTACCAGGCTCCAGTAACTTATGACCGAGGATTCTGACTCGAGTGAACAAAGCGATACGCTCTTCCAAATCAGTTATACAGATGTATGCATTGAGGAACAGATTGGATCGAAGGCTTTACATTTATCTTGATCCTGAATACGAAATGTGCATTCCCATTCGCATGCCTTCCCGCTTTCGTTTTATTCTACCAGGTACTGCAAGACGCAAATACTTAGGTAATTTCTTCAAAGGATTTAGCAAAACTTTCCGCAAATGGAAATCAGGTCACAACGAAACGCCGACTCAGAACGTAACTGCCTGCGTCGTTACACACCGTTTGTTCCTCTCTGGTTGTACTAGGATAAAAAGTTTTATGCAGTGCCGCCAACTTTGTGTCGATGGGAGCTCTGAGACAAAATCTCAAATTCAGATGCGAAATACCTGTGTTATTATTTCATTATCATTACGAGCGACTTGGAAACTTTTAATCTTAATAGCAAACTTCCTGAAAGGGTTTAAATGTAGGTCATGCTAAGTTGTTTAGTTACTATTTGTGTCGTACGCTTTTATCTGTGGCATTTGAATTTATAGCTTTCGTACGGCTCACATTACGCAGATATTAAATTTAATAGGGCGCTACAATTTTTTTGCAATATGCTGCATTATCGCTTTTGAAATACGACCAGTGGCTTCTATATTTGGAGGTCTCAATGCTCCTTAAAAAAGATAGTTTACAGCAGCGAAGCATTTATGAAGTCTGTTACTTTATGTCTATAAAATGTTACATTCATAAGAAGTATATAACATTGGAGCGAAAGATTTATTGCGAAGTCTTAAAATTTTAATCTTTGTATAATGGCTGGATATAAATTTGTGTACCAAGTAGTCAAGGAAGCCTTACGTGAAGTAAAAATAGGGAAGAGAAAAACTAGAAGCCTTGGTGAACTGTAAAAATAGGAGAAGTTAAATGGCAAGGTAAGAGAATTGTGCTTAGATCAAAAGACGCAAGTATGGAATCAAAAGTGTTCACAAATAAATGCACATGTATGGGGCTATTAGTTACAATACAATGAAGCTGGCGACGAAAAATAAATACAAGTTTAAAATAGAAGCTAAAGAAATCACCTGTAGAAGGAAAATATATAGAACTGTAAGAAAAGAGAACATCTGAATATTGGAAGTAATTAATGCAGTTATTTACAATAACTACGCAGACGTAAGAAGTTTTCCAATTGAGAAACCGCTTCACAACAGTGCAAGATCCAATGGGAAGAGCGTCACCAGATGGGTTAGTTGCAAGTGATGGACTTGGGGGTTGCACCAGGTTGACCACCTCGGCGAAGGAAATAGTGTCCAATATTCAGGTTTCAAATTTCGAACTTACCTTGTTTCGTTATCTCTGAAATAGCTTATTTGTCTACAAATACTCGGAACTGAACTTGAAAAAATAAAATTACAAGAACTGTATTAAAATAACATTGATAAAATATATTTAAGCGGGCCAGCCTTGCAGCTGTGACCTCAACAAAGAAGAGTAACCAAAGCAATTCCTAATAATTTTATGTACTTCTCGTTGTGTCACATCGCACGGTTACAAAAACCTTGACATGTGTTCGCCTGTGTAATAATTTAACAGTAAAAAACTATATTGATTCATTGGTGCATATCGATGAAGCTGTTGTTATCCCAAAAAGTATTTCACCACGGCAAGCTTACAAACACATACAAAATGGGCGGTAAATAACAAATGCAATAACGTTTGTAACAAAAGTTTCGAGATTTTTTTAAATCTAAAAATACAAACTATAATTGTTTTGTTATAATTTATACTAATAAACCTATTCACTTAACATTTAACAATAATTATAATTCCCTTTGGATGGCCATAGGAGATACGTGAAATCTTACAGCCTAATCTTCTCGCTGAAACTCCCTTTCTATTTTCTGCAAATTCAATCGAGTGCTGAAGCTTTGGATGATTCAAAATTCGAGGGCGGGCCGTTTAGGGAAGATTCATACGCGGCAAACCTTCCTCAGATTTCCCAATGACGTGGTAAGTTATTATTATTATTTATCGGTTTCAGGATATTAAGCCTTTGTTTACATATACAAAAGTAGGCTGGTAACTAGATCATAACTTATCTGTAGGGTTAAAGAATATTACCCTACATGGCAACCATAACCATATAGCAACCGATAAACTATTGAACAAATCACGGATGTTATGAATCATAACTGCCTTAGAAGTTTTAAAATCCTCGCTCTACGAGCTCGGATTTCAAAACATCTGCGGCAGTTATGATACTCATAACATTCCTAGATATGTTAATAGCTATAACTAAATACAAGGGCAGAGATAAATCTATTATGCCCAATATACAAAAAAAGGTCTGTCTGAAAAAAAATAATTAAAACTAAACTTAAATATTATGCACAAGAGTCGTATCTACTTTTGAAAGCGCTGACCCTTGGTGCGGTCACAACGGAGTCGGGAAGAGCGTTCCAATTGGTGAATATCCGGTTTGCTAAAAAATGTTGCCGGTGAGAAGTTCTGAAAGGCTCATTTGTTAGCTTCAATGAATGTCCTCTTAAGCGATCGTTCATGTTACACGTAAAAATAGTTTTGAGATCTGTGGCAAGTTTGTTGTGGAGTATTTGGTAAGTTAATATGGCATCTCCGCGACGTCGCCGGTCCTGTAAGAAGGGTAGTTCCAAACGAGATAGACGTTCTTCGTAAGACATCCATCGAGACCCAGAGATCATTCGGGTGGGTGCTCGTTGTGTTCTTTCCATGAGTTGTATGTCCCTGACCAGAGAGGGGCTCCAAACTTTAATGGCGTACTCAAGGTGAGGTCGGATGTACGATTTATAGTCAAGAACAAACTTGGGTCTAATTGCTGGAAGGTTTTAGAAAGTAAATATTTTGATGTATTGGCTTTTTTGACAGCTGATTGAACTTGTTCAGACCATGAGAGTTTATTATTTACTATGACACCTAAATCGGAGCAACTATCTCTCGGGTGGATTACGAAATCATTTATCTGATAAGATAAACGGGGGTTATTATATCCAATATGTAAAACACAGGACTTTTCTACATTAAGAGGGATATACCAAGTCTCACACCAATTTTGAATAGATTATAGATCATCTTGTAGTGTGTTGTAGTTGGTGAAAGGATTTACGAAAAACTTACTATCGTCGGCATAAAAAGCATGACTGGACTTTATAACATGCTGAAGATTAGATGAATATATAAAAGAAACAATGTTGGGTCAAGAACAGAACCCTGTGGTACACCAGAGCCTACATCATGCCAGGTTGAATATTCAGATCCAATCCTAACTTTGAACTTACGACAGGACAAGAAGGCCGAAATCCAGGATAAAAGTTTTCCTCGGATACTAAAGTGTTTAAGCTTTAGAAGAAGTTTGTTTTTTGGAACTTTATCAAAAGCTTTTGAAAAGTCGAAGTATATGGCATCGATAGGTTGTTTGTTATCCAAGGCCAAAGTCCACTCGTTGAGACAAGAGAGTAGATTGGTGAGAGCACACCTTCCAGGTATAAACCCGTGTTGCGTTGGAGGGATAATATTGTGGTTTAAAAGAAACGGAAGCAGAGAATCTACAATAATTGTTGCCACAGAAATATTTTGGTTTCTATAAATGGCGACAATGTCACATTTGGGCGTATGCCCAACCAAATTGTAAATAGTTTTTCTCAATTCCAGCTTGTATGACATTTTGCAATACTTTTTAAGCACAAATATAATGTCAAACTCTAGAGAACATTTGACACATACCCCATATCCAATGATAAGTTGATTTCTTTATTTTTATAGAATAAAATAACAGGAAAGTTTTTTTCAAAACTTTTGTTGCATACGTTATTATATAGCATAGATATAGAACTTAGCTGGAATGCAGTACATACTTCGCGACGTACAAACGTGAAAAACCAAGGCGGCGGTCTCTGGGATGAGCGTAGACGGCAACGTAAAGGTTAAGCGATAGAGCCGGGCTTCGAATGGGCAAGTGCAGTTCAAAAAGTTTATCCAGGGCTTCGTCGGCGACTAATTTTCCTTTACAGAATGGTTGTGAAACAACTGATACCAGGACGATACAAGGGTTGTTTTAAATGTATCCGATTGGAGGTCGATGTGAAATTCTACGCTACTTAAAAATGAGACGCAATTCAGAACTTCAGATTAATAGCCTGGCGTTTAGGAAGTTATGTATATTCTACAATCTTCGTAGATTTACCAAATCGGTGCGGTAATGGCTTTCCAAACCGCTATAATCACAACACTCGCAAATTATTTACTCGATTATATCTGGCCAACTACTGATATGTCCCCTGCGCTTTAACTTCGCGCGTGAGGAAGTTATACGAAACGAATCGCCGACTCCCATTTCCCCTTTGTGCACGCCAAAAGCAATGACAGATGAAATTTGCAAGCGAACCTAACACAGTGACAAATAATGGAAACAAAATAGAGTTTCGTATAGGTAGATCTTGTATTGACAACATGTACTCCTAAAAACAAATTATGAAGAAACAGTTTAAAACTGGCAGAGAAATTTATGTAGGTATAGTTTCCAAAGTGTTGATAATGTTCCAATTAACAAGCTATGGGACGTTCTGCCAGAAACAGGAATAAGCCAAATACTCCTAGAAGCAATATTAACAAAACCCAAATCCGCTAAGAAGAATGTAACAGATACAACATATCTATGCTAACACTAGAGAAAATTTTAAACCATAAGACATCTAGACCATACAATCCTACACTCGTAAAGTAGGATATAGCATGGCTTAAGGGCGAAAAGCAATCAAAAGACGAAACGAGCTAGTGCCATAGCCAGTATAGCCAGCAACATACAAATAAGAATTGTAGTTATGAAGATGGAACCCATAAGGAGGTCGGCCAGTGTATCATGCAAAAAAGTCAAGATCAAGCCAGAAATTAAGCATTAACAAAAACTGTGAATGTGTATAAAAACGGTAATTAACTACATAGAAAGTAGGCGAGTGATCTGGCATGCTTATGCGATGAGAATATTTATGTAGGTTATAAATCAACGCAAATGTTTTTATATTAGCTTTATATTCATTATAGTTTTATTACGACAATCAAGATGCATGTTTCGTATTCATTGTAGCTAAGGCTGTTGCAGCTCAGGTTTGCAGCAGCTGACGAACCATAGTAATACCTAGTTTAAAGAAAGCTAACGTCCGGTATCTAGGACCTTGCAAACAGCTCGCGATAATCCCTTGATTAATCTCGACTGCTTATTGTCTAGAAAAGCAAAGATTATTATACTGTATAAAAGTGTTTACTAAGTTGAACGGTCTCTCAATCCATTTTAATTAATTAGCACTGACGTAAGCGTTACTATAGTTGTCTATTTGTTATATTTATACTTGTAGACGTTTGAATATAAAATTATTTTACCTGGTAGTTTGTTTATTTACGAGTGTTCAAGCAAGAAACCAATTGATTTATACATTACTCATATTGTTTAAAAATAAAAAGCTACCTAAATACATAAAATACGGTTTTTTCTTATAAAAATTTTGAAGGTCAAAGAATTTAGGGTTTATGTTGGCATTACTTGGATTCCTTTAAAAAATATATGTTGGTAGTATTTGTTTTAGTAACTTTTTAGAACTAAAAATTGGTGGCAAGTTTAAAATCTGGCATTAAAGGTTTTTATAGGGAAAAAACGTACTTTAGAGGTTTAGACCCATTCTTGCGAAAAATAACTCCAAAAATGACGTTCATAAACGTCTACTGTGCTCAACGATGTGCCTTACAGCGATTGAACTTAATATGCATATTTAAATTTATAATTATCGGAACTTATTATCGACCTCTCCGCACTGATTTTTGCGCAGCTGTGATTATTTACTTGTTTGGTACAATTTATTTCATGTTGTCTATCGTTAGCGCGGCATTTGTCAGGAACACGTGCCAGCTTTATAATTAGCGTATTTTATTATTTATTCAAGCGACAAGCGAAAGAATAAAATAGACCGAGCTTTGATGAGCTCTATACACGTCAATTTATGGCGTCCCATAGCTTTGATCACGATTAACGTGTGGCTAATTAGTATCCAATGCAGCGTATATTCAGCTGATTAAAAGGAACAAAGGACGTACTTTAGTTAGAAGTAATTATCTAACGGATAAAAAAGGCAAGTATCAGTTGAGCTCAAGGAAAAATTACGCTTAGGAGGTAAGAAAATTTTTACCTTTACCAAACACGATTATATCAATCGATAAGCAAAGAAAAATAAGATAAATCGTCGCGCTCTCCAAGAAAAGTGGGAATAGCAAACTAGATGTTGTTCCAGAAATGAATAACGTTAAATTGCTTTGTTAAAAGAATCTTAAAGCGTTTTCATGATAACGTAAACTGAGTTACAAAATTTTATATATAATGGGAAATCTATACTTGAGATTAGTTGGATGGAAAAACAATGAAACAGCTTGTGGTGATGTAATAGTTATTTACTATACAAGTGGGATAACAGCATCATTAATATACGTGTGTGTAAGTTACAAACTAGTGCGTAGTACGAGTTATGTAAGCACACAAGTATATTAATGATGCATTATCACACATGTATTGTACAAAATTTTATCTACGACTGCCTAAAATTGAGAAAAGTACATTAAGAGATATGTCAGATCTGTCATTTTCAAAAATATTTTAGTAGGCAAATGTCATTATGTGATTTATTTGACACTATTTCATTTAGGTAATGAAGTCATTACACAACTCAGTTGCGTAATGAAACCATTACATAACTGAGTGGTGTAATGAGCTTCATTACCTAACTGAAATAGTGTCAAATGAGTGACGTAATGAGTTGCTTATCCCACCGAAGTAGATAAAATAGTTAAATCGTAAGCAAATATACATTCATTTCAATGATTTTTAAGGTATTTATGCGAAATTTCAAGTATTGAATAATATTGTTGTTGAGTATCGTTCACTATGTATCACTTATAACGTATAATTTATAAAACAAATTCAGAATGCCGGTAATTTCACAACATGCATTGCTTACTAACAGAATATATTGAACTTAGCTAGAAATGCAACATTGTAGGTGAAGTTGAATACAAAAACCGGGCTGTAAGCAGCTTCAGCTTAAAGCGTCGGTAACAGTCGTCGATGAAAATGATGTTTCTAGTTCTGTACTCCAATAGAGCGCCTCTATACAAGGGGAACAATTGATGACGGGACGATCGAACTGCTTCAAATATCCGACTAGGGGTCGCAATTAAATTCCAATTCAGTATAACGAGACGGAAAATGGAGTTTCAGATTTCTAAGCTATGCTTTGGAATTATTAAATCCGACGACGTCTAGTTCCATCGAATGGCCGTCAGTGCTTCCAAAATGGCTGCCACGTTTCACGGAACGATAACACCCAGTCCATGCACACTCTGCTTGCTAAACCCTTCCTATGAGCCCTGCATTGTGTTAAACTATTTCTTGATAGGCGATTTAAATCATTATACTTTCCAGACCTGACTTAGTCTCCATCGATGCAAATCCCAACACAATAGTTAATTTTCCAGTTTGTTTTAGATAGGGTCTTGATAGATGTTGTTTTTTTTTGTTTCTAGAGGCTTGTAGAATAATAAAATCATCACTGATGAGTTTCCTCGCTAGGATTTGGTATAACAGATCCAGTGAGAATAGCAAATAATACTATGTCTAGAGAAATATAACCGAGCTCAATTAGCAGGGGAACTACAATAACCCTGCTTCGCATAGTGGTAATTCTACATTATTTTCCCTATACCTATAACAATAACTAGTAGCATGGGCAATTCCTTGATAGTATGGAGAACATAAAGCTCGTTAATTGATTAATATCTAATCACCTTCACCTATTACTGTACCTGTAAATTCAAAATTTGAGAAATGCTTCAGGACAGTACAACGGCAGAAAGTGTAACTGCAATAAGAGCCGAATATTTGAATGAAATTTGATTGTTATTTCAGGTGAAAAAAGGGTAGCGTAAATTAGTAAAAGGTTTGGAATAGCAGTACTGTGATCGCTTAATATTAATTAAATGTCGATCCTCTAAACAGCATGTTTTGTATATTTTAAATTGATTTGTTATGATTGACGGCTCTGTATATGTCATACATAAGATTCTCGAACAACTGGTTATGTGACCAAGAGATTGATTATACAAAATCTAATTTGAATGATGTATTGTCCACACTACACGTCATTAGCTGTCATGTAGGTTGTACATATGATGCATTGTGTGCTATTATTGGTATTTGTGTTACCTGTCGATTTCAGATACCCATTAATATTGCATAGGTGCTACAGTAAGCGGTGAAGACGAAGCAATTTAAATTGAGCCCTAAAGATTTTTTTTGAAATTTCTAAAAATGTTTGCTTCAATGTATAATAAATGATTTCTTCTACACCTAACAAAATCGGCGAATGTCGATATGTTGAGACTAATAGTGGTGCTGGAATAAGACATTGCTTCTTGTAGAAGTGATCGGTTTAGTTCAATCTGAGTGACGTCAAGAGGTCTAAAGTTGTGCTTCAAATGCACTACCTGGCAATTGATTTGAAAAGGCAAAATACTAAATCCTTTCAATATCTGAAAAACTGTTAACACTTCTATGGTAGGCACTAAAATGTTAATAGTAGTTCTCAATCCAATCGCATATATCAATCGAAGTCCGTTAGTGGCGCAAACATTTAGTTAAAAGCAAAGGCTAATAAGATGTAATGCTGAATAAATACATGCTGAACTAAAGTAAATTTATTTCCACAAGAATTTCCGTGGAATGATCTGCTCTTAGATTGCGGAATGCCATGCCCGTTGCCCTTTCTTTGACGAAGATATTTCCCTTTGTAAAATATTTCATTAATTTCCAGATGCTTGTTCTGCTTTTGTGCGAGGTGGTTATAGTAAACATCGGAAATTGGCTTAAACGACAAAATTGCATTACTTGCGTGCTCTTTTGCCTCTCAGCTTTCATTGCGGCGAAAACAATTATACACAAACGGCCTTTTATTTAAATATTATTGATTAATGGACGAGATAAAAACGCGAATGCTCCTGGCTGCAATTGCTGTGAACATCCACCAAAATGTGTACATTTCCGTGTCCGGATTTAATAATCTAGAGAGATGGTGCAGCTAAGGCAAACATAATATGTACAAAGTAAATTGGGTATGTGAAAAGTAGATGGGCAAATAAAATTTTATAAAAAGATTACCTCAATGGATGATCTGAATAAACGTAACGAGGAAAAGCTGGGGTTTGATTCTTATTACGGACTGAATCAACAGTCTTTTTCAGCGACTGTAATGGTAAATCCACGGAGACAGATCGGAACATTGAGAGGGAAATATTCATGCTGAAAATAGGGTTACGCAAAAGGAGGGACTCTGCTGCCTTTAATCTTCTTGCAGGAAGCGCTTCTTTACTCTCGCATAGTCCTCGCTCTTCTGGCGGCATCTCGGCTTTACTACTCCAGTTTACATTACCCTAGCATTTGGACAACTCTATATTATTCAGCGGTTTATCCCCCCAAGTATCCAAAGAGGATTTCAATTTGTAATCGATCTAAATGTATTTTCACTGAAAAAAGGCTTATAGGTATAAACAAACCCTGAAAATGCTCGTTCTGGGCTGAGGGGCGTATTTCGGCGTTATAGAGAAATAATGGAAACGTTTTCAGCTCTTTATCAATTTCGCCTCCATTTTCCGAGATTAAAAGTGCTCTTGCAACATTGCCGTCCAGACGTTTTGTTTTTTAATATTTTATTTTAATTAATGCGATTTATTCCCTAGCAAAACGAGTTTCCTTTTGGGAGCTGCATTGGTCTTTTCCACCAGCTCTGCAGCAAATAAAAAGCAACGACGCCTGTGTCTTGGCGTATATTCCAAACGACCTGAATATTTGCAGCGGGTGGAGATGATGTCTGTCTCTCGGCGTAGTCAGTGCATCGTTTTCTTCGGAACACAAACTTCCAGGCAAAGATCAATAAGGATTACATACGAAAATACAATTTTGTTGGCACGCTCCGTTAAATCTTAATACCTGCAATATTTGAAATCGGCAATGAATGCAGCAGTGTGACATTTGTATCGACGAAAGTTGTGTAGTTTTTTTTAACAACTACAAACTAACTAAACCAGGTGCCTGTGAAAATTATAATATTTCATTAACTGGATAAAATTGTGGTCAGTTACTCTTTTACTAAAAACTTCACTTTTATAAAAACATGATAATACCTAGTATAGTGAAAGACACATGTCGTAAACAAATTCTTCAGCAAGTATTTACTGCAGTCAAACTGCGGAAAGGTCAGCCGATATTGTTAAAGTTATGTACCTACAGTAAATCAAAACCTTGACATAAAACTCAAAAGGCTCTGGCCACGTATGTCACTCGAACGTTTACCCTACTTACATAACAGTTATGTTTTATTATAAGTGGAACTTTATGAATTACCAATAAGAAAGTAGAAAAGCTGTTCCATGTATGAAGTGAACTTCAAGGAAGTGGTTGCCAACCTTCAGTAGAAAGATGGCACACCCTTTTTTTTCATGCAGCACAAATGAGAATAATCATATACTCGTAACATACAAATACGCTTTGGTTGGTTTTTTGTTTAAACAATACTTTTCCGGCGCAGAATATACTTTTGAGTTCACAAGCGAGCACAAAGTCAGCACAATCATATGGCTTATAAAAATAATATATTTTGTATTTTGGCTTAGAAGGTTAAGATTCGATAATAATTTACCGACACAGCAATATCTTTTCTATTAACAGCAGCAATGAGCACAAAGATAGCACGATGTGATCCAATAAAAGAAATAATATATCATATTTTTTCTAAATAAGGGATCGCCACCTCTTGACATCTTTGCAATTGATGGGAATCGGTATAAAATAAAACTTCACATATGGTAAATGGAGTTACCTACTCATAATAAATTTTTCGTAAAAAGGAAAAAAAGATATGGCATTGTATTTACCTAAAATTTAAATTTTTAACTATGCATATTTTGTTTAATGAAATTAGAAGTACAGTTTTGGGTAGTGCTGTTATGGTTGGAAATAAAATTTACTTGGCGAGGTATGATTTTTTTTAATGTATAGAAATTAACGGCGTTGACAAATTTTGTATATAATTGCTATACTATTTAATATGTAAATACTCTTCCCCACATATCGACTTTATAGTTTACGAAAAAATTTTAAAATTCGAATGAACAAACATTTCTAATATAACCAAATACTAAAGTATTTTTAAATTCAAATTCGAATAGTATTTTCCCGCGCTTCGCGCGAATGGTTCGCACTTGGCTGCAATAACCTGGATGCGTTTTTATCTTGCAAATGTCGATTGCGGTCTTCGACGCGTTCTTTCCGCTCGCAGCTTTAATACAAGCAGTAAGGTGGTCTAGCAATTCAAGAGCTTCGGGGATGTTTTATAAGGCTTTTGGTTAGTTTTGCGTATTGGTGAAATGCAAGCCTTCACGTGGCTTTGATGCTCCGAGCTCGCGAGAGGAAGTTTGTCCTACGCCTTGTGCGGATTTTTTTATAATTGCAACCACGAGCTTTTCGATGTGCCCGAATCGTCATCTGGGGTGAGTAATTAGACGCGGTAGGACTCCCTGTAGTTGTGTATTCTATCGTTGGACTCCTTTTCCTATTCACAGCAAGCAGTGCCAGGCATAAATAATGCCGGTTTAATTCGTTAAGCCAGTGAAATTTTGGGCCCGTTTGCCGTTCAGAATCAGGTGCGACGCTCCATTGTTCCCGTGTCCACGACGATCGCTGCAGGCGTTTTGCGAGCCGACGGTGTTGAAGCTCTGCGCAGCCGCTTTTTCCTTTGTTGCCAGCGCCTACCTAGGGCACAAGAAGGACCCGTATTGGGGGTTGTTTTACCTCCTGGTTTGGAATCCCAACCTCGCTGCCGCGGTGCAGTTTGCGGTGGAAAACACCACCTACGGCCGTAAGAATTTATCGGCCGAGAACCCGAAACCGCGTTCAGTTTCCTCCAAAACTGAGCCCAAGAAGTCTTGCGCGCTAAGTAGCTTGCGGAGCCGCCCTTTTAACTTGTTGTAAATTGCTGTATTGTGTCATAAGACTAAGTATGTTGTAGCATGTAATAATTAATTTAGAGCGATCCTGCGATTTCGATTGATCCCATTTATTGTTATAAACGCGTACTGTGATATTTACCCGAAATTATATGATCCTTATGCGGTTCATTGCATTTATTTGGAGCTATTTTTCAGGAAGTGTAATTTAGCGTAGGTATTGAGTTTACAAATTCTCGTTAGAACGCCGGGATGCATTTGCCGTTATTTCAAAATTTGTTGGCACTCCGGGCATTTATTTAATTACTGTTCTACCGTTTCATTTTCATTCTTAACAACTACACGCCTCCAATCGCTGAGCTGGCGGCCGGCTTTTGCACCTAAGTGTACCTTTTTTTTTCCTTTGGAAGATCGCCCAGAAAATAATTAAAAAGGCCTAACAGGTTGTATTAGAAATACGTGTGTTAATATTAACCCGTTGAGGAACTAGCTAAGTTAAATAACTTTTCTCTATAACATTTTGACTAAACGAGTCGTTCGGTATCTAACGTGACTTTCCATAATTAACTCGACGCAAAAATGTTTTTAGAACATTTCGTTTCCATCACAACAGGAATCTTGCGCTGCATAATTTGAATCATAGGCGGGTATAGGCTTTAGTAAAAAATCCATTCCCAATTTTAAATCAGTGTGAGGGGCGTTGTAAAGAACTTATGACTAGAAAAAGTATTTAATTTAATGAGCTCAACTGCACCATAAAATTATCACTTATATCTGTTACACCCTGTATATACAAAATTATTTACATATAGATATACTTTATAACTTAAGAATTTAGGAAGTGAGATGTTTTATCGGATTTTTCACTGTCTGGGGTGTTTTTCACACGACGATTGGGGATTTTTTGACTGCTCCCGTTCTCAGGAGAAGGAAGGCCTGGTTAGTCCTGAGGACTGATTTTTGTACGATTTTTCACGTACACTCGTGCCTATCCTGGGGTTTGAATCAATGGTCCCGGGTTCAAACCCTGGGGTAGGTACGATTGTAAGTGAAAAGACTACAAAAATCAGTCCTCAGGACTAACCAGGCCTTCCTTCTCCTGAGAACGGGAGTAGTCAAAAAATCCCCAAACGTCGTGAAAGCACACTTAATTTTGTGAAACATACATTTTTAATACTCTGTTGCTCAATAACTCTGTAAGAAAGAACAATTTGAAGTTTTGTCACTCTTTAATAATGGTAATGGTGAGGCACTAACACCCCATGAAGTAGCTTGGCCTGCAAGGCGGAAGGTTAGAGCTTCCGTATCCTCACTCTCACACCCGGCTGTCGCGTGTCAAATTCATGACACGTGGTGATGTGGTGAGCACCACGCATTAGACAACCGCATTATTACCCTTGTTCTTTCGAACGCAGGTTCCCAATTATTTAAAGCGACTGGGTAGGCCGCCCGCCAGGCATCGATCTGGGATTTGAACTCCAGACTTCCGCGCCGCAGTCCGATGCTCTAACCATCAGAGCCACGCTGGCGCGTTTTGTCACTCTTTATTATCGGTTTATTTTATCTTCCTGAATATATCCCCAAGTGAACGGGCGTTACTTTTGTAACACCCTGTATACAGAAATTTATCACAGAATAAGTAATCGAAAAAGAGTGCGACATCATTAAGAACATACCCCACAAAAAAGCAAACGAAGCTTTGGGAAAGAGACGTACACAATATAAAAGCAAAGGTCTACCAATATGGAACGAGAAAATTAAGGAACCTCGAGGAGAAAAAACAACTCGTATGTAACAAATGGCTGAGGAATGGGGTCATTAAGAATGATGCTACATATAAAGTAAAAACAAATTGAGCCAAAACACTAACGAAGGAAGTGCACCAATAAAGTTGGGAGGTTATATCAGCGAAATTAGGGCAGGCACGAAAGTGCATATAAAATTCTTAAACATTTAAACAAGAATAAAAAGGATATACTGTTCGCATAAACAAATTAAAAAATAAAGGTTAAAAACAACACTATATGAGCCTTTGGTACAACCCTGACATAAACGAAGACACAGCAATGGACGAAGCAGAAAAGGCGTAGATTCCATTTACCTAGATGAGTTGGGAAATGCAGTGAATATATTGATGAACAAAAAATCTGGGAAGGGCTTTACTCAGAACTTTCCTCGTAAGTGAAATTTTTTTAATAGTCAAAGGAAGGGGTTGAAATATCTGAAGGTTCCTAATAATATTGAAACGATAAAAGGAAACACCGGTAATGCGAATTACATCAATTTGTAAATTAACAACACATTGCAGATGGTGGGATTCAAATCATAGCTCGATTTCAGCACTTGCGAAAGCAATTTCGACGCTTGGCAGCAGCTTCCTCGCAACCCGCCTGTTGGTCCCGTTCAGCCACGATACGATGCGGCTGGATTATATACAACATTCTTAGGGTTGCCCATTTTTTTCCCTTTTACAACATTTAACATGTATCTGATGGGTTGTATTTTCATAAAAGGTAAAATCTGAGCTATGTGTAAATAATTACTTTTATCTATTTCTCAGTTAAAGCAAAACTAAACAAAATTTGATTTTGTATGGTACTCACCGAACGTATATTTAGTTTCCTGTCACGTAGCCAGACGAAATTGAGAAAAAATGATTTTCGTGTCATCTAGTGATCTTGAAACGGGAAGGTGCGAAGAAATCTCAGAAGGCGATTTTCGCACGATTACAATGCTTTTTTAGACGAAGGAAGTAAAAAGCGATTGGCCCACACGATATTGATTTGGAACTGATTAGATGCAATATTAATAAAATTATTACAGTTTATGGATACGTGTTCAGAGAAGAAAAGAAAAATAATAACATCAAGTATATAGAGAATCACTAACACTCTCTCAGGTGAGAGTAACAAAATAATTTTAGGCGAGATTAATCGTGTGTGGATGCAGTTTTTACCACTCCACGATTTTTAATGAACTTGAAATGGCATACTTGTAAAAGCATATTACGTGTTAGATCGATCGTAGTGAAACTTAAATTAATCGAGGGTTGAGTCTCTGGTTGTATACGACCTTTATAATTTCTTCAAATTTTATAGTTAAGATAGCTCTATAATGAGCACTAATTTGTCAGTAAAGGCGTAGTATAGACGTACCTAAAATCCTGCGAAGAACTGCTACAAGAATAGTGGATAATAGACAGCTAAAACTTTCTTTAAGGGTATTTTTGTGTTCGATACTAGTTTTACTGAACTATTTTCTACTACTACGAATCTGATAGTTATATATGTGCATAGAGAGCAGCACTAGCATGAGGAGATCCCTTTAGTATGATTTGATTCTGCTTAACAATTTCTCTCATCGTCATTATTCATTAACATTATGTCTAATGGTAGAACAATGACTTGCAGTTATTTGACGTTTGACTTGCCCTCTCATGGTTTGGTCTATGGGTTTTTTTTTATTTACGATAAATATAATTGTCTAAAACAGATTAAATTGACTGAAATATTTCCGGTTGTCTTTAACAGTTATTCCAAATAGAGAAACGTGCCGCTATGAAATGTATTTATAATTTATGTCGAATCGAATAAAATTGTCAATTGATGCAATTACAGCCCAATTGATTCAGGTTGTGGTCTGGTAAAGCTATTACCGGATTGATTGTTTGATGCAGCCCCAGTAAAGCCCGCAATGCAACTAGTAAATCATTTCGTTTCTAACATCTACGCGCAAATCTCTTCAAAAGAGAAGTGGACGAATAGAATAATTCGAAACGGGAACACTCTAGAATATTAAATCAGAAGTTGTCAGATAGAATCAGCGCTATCGGTAATTTTATGTTCGAACGAAAGATACAAGATTTTAAATCAGGGTTGTTTACAATAAAAGAAAGAATGGGGATTTCCGATCCCGGTTTTCCTTGACGTAAAGCCATGCGGTTACAACTTCTTTATTATGGTTTGAAAATCTGTTCAGGGCTGAACAGGTTTCATGGTGGCAGTGTTATTGGAAAGCAAGGTTAGGTATTTCTGAAAGTTTTCTCGAGCTTATATGCGTATTAAATTCACTCTGTTGTTTATGAGCTTTTATGTAACACACTTCATACTTTCAGGATTTTGGCATAGTATACATAATGATCTAGTAATTATGCTAATTAATTCTATATTTTTAGATAATAGTTGCTTGCATAAAGTTAACATATAGTTTGTGGTCGCATACATAGTTTTAGCCACTGCATTTCTACTGCAAAGCTGTTTACTATCCCGTAAATGTATACACACGGATTCAGATTCATTAATAATGTATCTGCAAACCGTGTTGCTAATATACATCGATACAGACATATTAATGCTGTAGTAGCATTACAGAGTGCATGGTTTAAAAGGATGCGCCCTTCTGATAATGTCTATGGACAAGGTTCTAAAGTTGAAAATTGCTTATCATTGTAGACAATAACGAACAAAAATTTACTTGTACTTCGTAAATTCTTTAGGGTTACGCAGCTAACTAGACAATTAGAAACACAGAGAGTATTGAAGAAACGCCCTCCCCAGTTGAGACAATTGAACTACCTGTAATCTTTACTTATTTTTTAACTAATTATGCATCCTTCTGTCCCTTCCACTATCACCACTGATTTGATTTAAATTGAAATTACTAAAATGTTGCTGCTGATTCTAACTATGATCCCTACCGTTTTAAATCAGTTTTAATAGATATTCATAGAACGACGGATGCAGCTAATTTTGTAGCTACTACATAATTCAGATACTGTAATTTGGATATTGATATCTTAATATTTTCTATGTAAATTGGATTGAAAAGTTAATGGAGAGATATTGTCTTGGGAATTGATTGAGGATTAACTTACTAGATACTTTAAACCCTTTACAGTTATTAGTGTTGCTGTGGCTCACATATTTGATTAAGGTTCGTTAATTTAGTTATCGGAAATTTAAGGGCCACAACTGATCCCGTTCGATATCTTTAACCTTGAAAGGGTTGCTAACATGTAAAAGACTCTACTGGATACTAATGGATCGCTACTAATTGTTTGCATTTTTTTGAGGAAATAAACTTAGACTAGAAAATAGGTCTCTTTATATTATTTAGTTTAATATTGTAGTTATGAAAGAGGTTAACTTTTTTCAAATGCGAATATTTATATCAATCTTGGTAGTGTTTAGCAGCCGGAAATACCCACTTTTTCGTATTGGTGCCTTTTTCGGCAGTAATAAAGCATAGCAACTAATGTTAACTATGTTCCATTGCTCGGAATCAAAATACACATTATCACTTCTCGGTATGAGTATAACCTTGACTTTTCCCCACCTCGATTGAACTGTAAATTTTTAATGAGAAAAAAACGCTTCCAAAGCAGTACAATCAAAATTTATATTTGTAACTCGCACGAAAGCTGACTTTTAGACTTGCTTTGTTGATGTGCCTCGCTAGCTGCGCTCTCTTGGTCTTAAACTTCGGGGTCGTCTAAAAAGTCCTCAATTTCGTACTTTTAACATAAATAGATACTGCATCTTCGTTTTCTGTTCGTGTTCTGTTTTAACGGTTGCAGTTTGAAATTAATAAATATTTCAAAGCTTGGTACATCAGGATCATATTCTGTTGTTTGACGCCCGCATCCAAATTTTGAGATTTGTTGTATCTCCAGCCCAATTATATTTTCTGTATCCTACTTACTTACTTAGTCTGGTCCTCTTGTACCTTTACAGATGTCGAGGTTTCTGTATCCAATTCAAGCAATAATTTCTGATTAAAAAATCTTACACTTTATATTTTGTATGAATTATTAGTATCTTGAATAGAAAGAATTGCTACCGTTATCTACTTCTTACTCGGATTTACTAGCAACTTCCTATCGCATTTTTCATTGCAATTTTATCCGCTGTTGAATCCTAAGATTTGTTCTTGAACTTCCACGTCACTTCCATCTTTACTAAGGTGGCTATTGCCGATTCTGTATCCATAATCTAACACTTATTATCAGGCGATTGGGAAATGTCTACGATCCTACCTGTTCTTATAAGAAAATGTCTCTCTTCCACTTATTTCCTATTCTAAGAACAGTTCTATAAACACGCCTCTAGTATAGCCCAATCTTTTGAAACTTGACCTCCGGAATCTTTGGAATTGAAGCCCAGAGACTGATACATGCAGATAATTTTATAATTTCCGTTCATGGTAAACTCACACTTTACCTGCCGTCTTAAGGCATCTCAACAGACATTAATTTTACCACGTAAGTAGAAACAACAGTTCTCCCAGTATCAAAAACCCATCACACTGACCGGTATCTGCATTTCAATTCTCACCGCCAGCTTCATCTAAGATAGGAACTTTCCGTAATCAATTAATTTCGACATCTGAACCCTGTAACATATTCGGAAAGCTATTGGAAACAACGTTTACCATGTTAGCGATACAGATATACAATCTTCGAGGAACCGATCCCCTCACTGCGATAGCCTTCCTTCCCCATATCAAAAGGTTCTATGTCAATAATTACACGGTCGAATTTCATAAGTCGTTCGTTAAATAATGACAATGGCCTGGGGAAGACCAATGTTTTTCTATGTTGGTATAAAATAGTACAAAATTATACTCGAATTATCTGTTAGGAACTATAAGTCACTTGACTGCGGGTGTTTTGTTGCCAACTCATGCCCAAGCAAATAAAAAAGGTACGTGGAGCGACAGCTGTTGGTTGTGCCCTAGGTTATACTTTTATCATTTGCGGAAAATGCTGCCATTTCTAGAGCGAGATTGTTCAAATTCTCTATTTTTGTTTTTATCGAGACTGTATCGTCGGAATATGTGCTATTGTTTTGTGGGATCCTTTAGATCTCCTGGAACATGAACTTTGCCATTGTAAATTTGTAATTTGGTTTTGCTATTCTATGTTGCTTTCCGCGTTGTGACGTTCAATCAATGAGCCAACGCCGTCAATTGTCAACCTTCGGGTATCATCGAAGCTTTATTTGCTCTGATAATGATATTAACTTTTAAATATTTTAACTATATTGTTTGTTAATTTCGTTTAATTTAGTGCATTTGTAACAATCTATTTATGTTTCATGTGTTTACGATTCCGCTGGTCGGTTTATGGGGGGAATCTGTGATATTTAGATTAAATATAATATTTGTTGGTGCAGCCTGCGTTATGAACGATCTAGACTTAATTCGATTAATATATTTTTGGCTAGTACAACTACTTGTTAACATAAAGTTCTATATTCTATTGGTTACTACAATCCTCATGATCTGGTTGTTACGTTGCTTTGTTTTAGATTATCTAGCGAGTGACTGCCTTTCAACTTTATGAGTCCTCGTTACTATCTGCGCACATTTTTCGCATTAAATACCCTGTGGCGTCCTTAGAAATTTTAATTGCTTTCTTAATTTATATCGGAACTAAGCCGTCTCCACTACAGCTAGTCGATCTTCCAAAGTGCCTAATGTGTTTTGTGATAATTTAGAAATTAATTTTGAAGGTGATTGAACGTTTGGTATCAGATGATAAAGTATTATATAATAGTTTATGGATATTTTAACGGTTTTTTTCACTGTAACAGATAGTGGCAAAACCACTTTAAAACATCTCAGTGGAGATAAAGGGGGCATGATACAGCGAGGTGAGACTAAATGCAGGTGTACATTCTTTTTGAATACGTATTGCCTAGGGAGGGAATGAATAAATAAACCACACGAGCGTCTTTAATGTCACCTGGCTGGACGTTCGCGTAGGTGTCATTATGATTTATCCTCGGACGAGAATTTCCGCAAATTGCGCGATGAGCCTGTGTTAACATAACACCATCTAACCAAGTCGATTGTGCTTCAAAGTCTAATTAATGGATTCTTGTTTCAGGCGGAATGTCCTTGCGGCTTGTAGAGCTGAGGATCCCAAGTCATGCGGTGCGCAACCAAAGCGCACGTCTCGAGTGCCACTTCGACCTGGATGGTGAGACGTTGTATTCCGTCAAGTGGTACAAGGACGGAAATGAATTCTATCGGTTCGTACCTCGCAATATGCCACCTGTCCAGGTCTTCCCACTCAATGGAGTCACGGTCGATGTAAGTTCAGGGAAAGTTGCCATGTTTCAGCTAATATCGCTACTAAATACCAAGTTATTAGGAATAAAGGTCAGCAAAACTGCTTCCGAATCGATTTCCCCTTTAAATGGGGCCATCGCTGGCTCGAATTACTGTTTTATTAAGAAGCTTCCGAGTTTTCAGACAGATTTGGAAAGGTAATCTGCACGCGTATGCTTTGATTCGTCAGCCCGGAGCTTGACCGCAGACCCTTTTCATAAAAGTGACAATTTTCTATACTCTTATGGCGCTAAAGCAAGAGCGACACCCAAAATCACTCCATTAGATTTTCAAATGGTGTCTCCCATCTCTGAATTTTGATATATGACATGCTTGGATTAAAATGAGCGCCCAACGCGCAACTCGCTTCACATATCAGGATTTACAGCAAAAAATTTACTTCTTCCCTTTTCCACAATCGGATGCATACGCGGAATTCTAAATTCCTTAAAAAATAAATGATGAAGCGTTTTAGATAAAACTGGATAAAATGAAACATTATATATTCGAGCGAATCATTAATCATTTGTTTAACTTTTGCAGCTTCGTGAACTAAATGGTGTAGCTACTTATATTTTTGAATTTCATCTTGACAGCCAAAATTGGATCATGCGAATCGACTGTGTAGTTAAGTATAGCCGAAGCTAGGAGGAAATGGCACATTTAATAAATCCACAGCAAGTTTCTGGAGGTAGCAGAACTTGGTTGCATGTCATATGAACAGAACAATTATACTTTACGATTCTGCAACTTTGGACAGCTGGCTACTGTCCTAATTGCCTAGCCGGGGTAGTTTTGAGTTAGTTGTTCTTGTTGTGAAAATTACAGCAGGTTTTATTTGAACTTTGTACTGTTTCACAGTTTTGTTTGGTGGGTAATTGACTCGAAGCTTAATGGTTACATGTCAAGCCACTGTATCAACTCCAGTCTAATGGGAGCAAGTAAATGGACACATATTTAAAACAATCAAACTGAGCATATTTCGCGTATTATTTACTCGAGTACCACGGAAACGAGATGAAATTAAATTATGTCGGGTGGATTAATATGCAACACAGAAATTGCAAAGATTGAAACCAAAAGCCGTGGATATTCATACAAGTCTATTATTTATTTCCTCATTTGAATTACCTAATTGTAACATATCTATTGTGGGAATTATAAGCTGGATTATTATACCAAATGGTAATTTTTCACAAAATATTTCTGGAAATTACAGGACGTATGCTAATAAAAACCTATAGTTGTTATTCATTTATGGAAAAATTGTATCTGTCGACATGGATGTACGCCAGCTATTGCTATTTATTTTCTATTTTACCCCACTGCCTTAAATTTTTTTTTTCTACGACCACTACTAAAACTAGGCCCTTTAGCACTAGCTAGTTTCAATAAAAATGATGTATTATAAATCAGCGTGTTAAAAGTGAGATCAGCTGTTTACTTTTAGCACACGTGCTAAAAATAAACAGCTGATTTTGAATTTACGAATTTTAAACTGAAAGTGAGGTTATAAAGTTATTCTAGTTACCTACTTCTTTCGTTAGAGGTGAAATAATTAAAGAATTATGTAAAGAATAGTGTACAATGTGTACTATTATAATTACCTTTGATAACTAACTTTGACAACTACCGACTGCAGAAACAATCACCTGCGCCGTCGCGGCTATCTCTTTACTATGACATAAATTATAACTCATAAATGGAAACCTTTGTTCAATCGACATTTATGGATTAATAACAGTAAATTTGAGGTCGTAAAAAGTATTGCATGCAAAAGTGCTATTGTACTCGACACGTTATGAAAGGTTTCATAATTTTCATGTCTCGTGCCTAAACATTCACTTTTAGCACGTGTTTCATAAATAGCTATTATTTTATTGAACGCAAATTTTGTAACAAGCCCAAGAAGAAACGTAAATATGCATGTATTATTGACTCCATGTGCATAAATGCAAGGTGTTGGAGCATATTCGCAGTAGTTCAAAACCTTGTTTCCTAAACTTGCAGTTTATTATATTACACCCTAGAATCCAATTAGAATTTCGTGAGGCCAAGGTGAGGCTTAGGTAAGCCCCTAAAAATTTATTGGCTTGTTCTTGATAGCTGTGATGTCACGTGTTGGCCTTGGTTGGATAATTTGTGTGTTACTTCAAAGAGAAGGTAATTAAGCTCATTTTTAATATAAAGTACTTGGGCAGTAATTAAATTAAAAATTACAGTAACGTTACAAAAACATATTCTGTGATTCAGATAAAAAAAAATCTGGTGCCATTAACGACACAGAAACAAATCGACATTTTGTAAGGCGAAACACTAGAATCCGTAATTGAATTAAGCGAATAAATAGAATATAATTTTTTAAGAAGTCTGAAATCCATTTAACTGATAAAACGAACACAATATTTTCAAGATTGTGTCATTATGTATTTAATACAAAAACTGTTTGGGGAGATGATGACATATTACTGTAGCTGCAATTTCTAGCATTCATATACTATGAATACCCAGTGTTTAGCTTTAAATTTGTTTGCTAATATCGTACATCATACATCATACTTTTCAGCTATGTAAATTTTTGTAGCATTCTCTTCGATGGTGTACACTTGGAGCAATCATCTCAATTGTACCCCGTGGAAGTTCTGCAGTAAAATTTGTCGTTATCAGGTATATGGGCCTTTCTTTTGATAACATGTTAAGCTGCGACACGTAACTCTGTCAGCGGCCAAGAAATTTCACTGTAACCGAATACACCCTGCATTGTACTTGAGGGTTACAGCGCACATATTTTTACTGCGAATTAGTCATTTATAATAATTGTTGTAGGAATCTGCTAACACCTATGGATTTGCATTAGCTTTTCGTACAGCCTCGTACCATTCTAAGCACATTTTCTATGGTAATTTTTATGTTTATTATTGCTTACTTTAAAAACACTGATGTAAGTTGTAAGGTCACTGGTTGTCCCATGCTATTTTTGTAAAGGCAACTCGCTGTTTGCAAATTACTTAATTTTGTATTGCACTTTTAAGCATTTGCTGAGGTAAGAAAGTGTTACTAGCTACATTGCGGTTTGCACGTAAATTATATACCCGCGCAGCTGACTGACTGCGACGACCTATGTTAGCTCGTCATGCCTTTGGCATTGTAACGGACACTATAAAACGACACGGAATTGTTTTCACAATCAGCTGTACACAAACCAAATTTGAATGTCTGACTGACTGACTGACTGCGACGACCTATGTAAGGCATTTGGAATTACCCCTGTGTCTTATCTCTTCCGCCTTCGGTTACCTGATGCGGATTATGACATGATGGGGAAAACCCTTCAAAACATTAAGCAATGACTGCAAATAGAAAGACACACTTTCGATATTTTCCAATTTTCCGGCTTTCCCTTTGGATTTTTCCGAATTTTCTTTTTTGGTAAACCACCTCGGGAGTAAGACGAACAAAAAAAATCATCCAAATCGGTCAAGTCGTTCTCGAGTTTTGGCGTTACTAACACACGGCGATTGATTTATATATATATATATATATATATAGATTGATTTCATCCTTCGTATATTTATTTGGATTTTATATTGTTTTGTGATACTATGGGTTGTCTGCTGAATATGAAACAACAGATATTAAAATATTTTAAAAGGTTTGTTGCGAATAGTTTTTGATTAAATCGCAGTTGGGGGGCTTGATAAATTTAGTAGCTTGTTTACTAATTGAAATTGATGCATTCAGTATGTTCGTACTAATCGGATTAATGGATTTAAATTCGTCGGGTAATTATTAGCTGGATTTACATGTTCATTTATGTATGTGTGTGGTATAAGTTAATTCACTTAACTAAATCAAATAAAACTTTATATTTGTCGTACTTGCTTTGTATTAAAATTGGTACACAATTTTGAAAAAGAAGTAACAACAATTGAATGGAAATCCTTGCCATAAACCTTTCACAGACAAAGTTGTAATAATGTTTCTACCTTACAATATCTAGCTGAAATTTTAAATGTAATACAGATTGATATTTTGAAAATATTGTAATATGAGGAATGTTTCTTGTTTCTGCAGTGCTTCATCATTTTACGTTTAACTAAGAAAATCCGTAGATTCGTAAGTCATCGATTCAACAAACACAAGTTATTTTATTAAATATATTGTACTACTAAATATTTGGGATACTCGTTGGCTACATTTTCTAATTGTTAGCAATTCTTATTGCCTAACAGTTTTGCTAATACATGTCACATACTGGATTTATTGGACGATATATAGCCACATGCATCCGGCAGATACATTTTATTGTACTTGTATATAGATGTGACAGATTTGTTTTAGAAGTCTATTGTAAAAACTAAAAATAAACAGGATAAAGCCAAACAATGTGATATAGAATGGTCCATTCTTGGCTCTGTCTGGGTCATGTACAACACCGACTTTCTGACAACTGTGTTAAACCCCACCGCATGAAATGCCACCGACCGGTTTTACTTCCGATTCTGTGTTGTTTTAAAATTTATCAAAATTGTCAAGTTAGCCGCTTGTTCAAAATCTACAAAGAGCGCGCCGTAAATCCATAAACATAAAAATATATTCGATGATTGTGTAGGGCAGTACCAAATTATATATAACTACCGGAGTTATACATATAACCTTCTACTACAAAATTTGAGTAGAATTATTTAGGAACATCAATTGCTCCAAGATGCTGCAGTTACTGCCGAATAACATCGGAAGAAAGTTTGTGGTTGTTGACGTAAGAAGTGTTGCAGAACTGCTGTCAGATGCGGTTGGAGGTATTTGCAGTCGCTTCTAAACCCAAGCGGTGGTATTTCCAGTCGGATGTAAAACCATATCTCTGATATTTGCGCTATCTACACGAATAGTGGTTGATGCTTTAAAAATGCTTTCACTATACCAAGCAAATTTTAAATTACGAAAAACGGGCGTGTAAAAGTCTGCAGCAGTTTTCAGGTCATCGAGCGAGTCTACGCCATAAATGTTTAGACAGGACATGCATAAACGTTACTCTTTTCTAATTAGTATATGAATTGTTTATCTGTCCGCAACATAGACATAATAACAATAGTTGCTTTTATGTCCCTCTGTGTGTATTTCCGACAATAGAAACCGAGCACTGTCGCAATGAATTCCATTTTCGAGAAAAATAGAAGCTAATGAAGCAAATTCAGCAGTTTTGCACTGGCCATTAGCAATCCACCGAACAATGCATTTCATTACTTTAAGCGATGCCGCATCTGAATGAAGAGCTGCGAATAACTGTTGAATATCAGGTATATAGGGTATATTAACGGCCAATCGTTATAGACAATTCCCGAAATGTAATTTTAGTGATTTATGTTTTATGTATGCCAGTTACAGAGATCGAATTGTTACTAGTTGCTGCGACGTCGTTATTTTTAATTTTCCAGATTTTTTAAGTATTTGTGTTCAACCACCTCAGCTTACACGACGGGAAGATAGCATTGAGAAACCGCCAAACAAATTTAGCAATATGAAGTGTCTTTAAGGGTAATAATATTTTACGACATGAAGTGCATTCTAAGATTTAATCGTTTTAAAACGCCCCATCATTGTAATACCTCTTTACAGATAAATCAATAGTTCATTTATGATGACGTAGAGTTTTCCACCTCTTGCATTTTTTTCTGTCGTTTTAAATTTTACAGCAAGCGATGGAAAAATATGGGGTGTAGTGCTAAATATCGATCAGCTCTTAGTTTAATTGTTTTTGATAATGGAAAATGTATAGACTGGTAGTTGGCCGTGCTTCAGCATGAAGAGGAATTTGTTGTGGTATTCGGAGCTGCATAGGTGTCTGCATACTTCATAACCACTAAAACATGCAATATTCTGAGCAAGGATTGCATGTAGTCAGTAGCCAAGCGTTCCGTGATAGTTTTCGATGTAAATTTAATATTTGAAAACAATACATTGGTATCAATTTTGCAGTATTCTTAATGTAATTTGGATTTTTGCTTTATGTGTTGCTGAAAAAGAGGACATTCTAATTTAAATACTCTGTATGTGGGAACAGATTCTGTTTGAAAATCAGATTTAAAGTATAAATTTGTGATACTTGCATGTAATAAGTCAATTTCCACGTCATACTGTAGAAAGAGTGTTTACCTACTAACTATGAGGATGGCTCACTTTGTTATTGACTGTAACATAGAAATAATGCATCTTAGAACACAAATGATTTTTATAAAGTGATCTAAAGCAATGAATAAATAAATTATTCAGAACTCAGAACAGCAGGGAATGATAACAAACATCGAAAAAGTCCAATAATGCAAATACCAAAAAAGAAGATGAAGAAGTAACAGTAATAAGAATAGCAGACAAAATTCTAAAAAAGGTCGACACATACGAATATCTTGACATTCAGATGATCAGAGCCAGACGCATCGAAAGCGAAATCAAATATCGAATCAGCAAAGCAAACCGAGTACCTATATCATCAGATTAATAACACACTGATAAATAAAAGAGAACTACGTACTCTTAAAAACAAAAATGCATTTATGTAAGACCATATATAATCTTACATCATTACTGTACTATACGATAACAGACAAATAGATCAAAAATCATTGCTGCTGTAGTGGGAAAAACCGTGTAACAAGCAAAAACCCTTGCAAGCGATAGAAAAAAGTATAAAAATAGGTTAAACAGTCCAACACCTTGAGGTAAAATGTATCAAGAGAGTAAAGTAAGTTAAAGGTCTAAAACAACTATATCCACAATGCAGATGTCTTCTAACTGGGTAGCCCCAGCTCCTGCTATTATTACCGTTTCGTCGTTCACAGGAGTAATTCTAATTTTGCTTCCAACCGAAATCGAGAGATAGGATGGTTAATCCAATATTGCGAAACTAATGGCCTTCTTGTAAACGAGAACATAAGCGTGATAAAACAATACATCTTTTTTTCCTTTTCACATCGCTGCCGACATTTATGTGTCTCGTGTTTTGACTGTCGGTTTGCATATAAGCATTAGGATATAACGTATCACCAAATGCAGCTAAGTAAATTATTTTTCTATTTGATTCTTGAAGACAGTTATTATCCAAAGAGCAACTTCCGAGATTGGACCGTGTCATTATTGAGATTGAAGGATTCGACGTTTCCTTTACTTTCATAAAAGGTTTCATCAGGAGATAAGCAAAAGCGCTCTGCAACTCAATGTGTAAACCACGCCAAAGGCGAAACTCTTTTGTGTGGAAAGGGATAGAAGAGCGCAATAACTCAACGTGTGAACCACGTCAAAGGTGAAACACTTCTGAGGATCGGAAGGACGAAGGCGAAATTTATTGAAAAATGTCGTTGCGGTTGGGTAAACTGGGCGGTGGGCGCAGTTAATTAGCGCTTTCCACACCGAGGTGAAGGGGAAAGCCTTCGTTTATACAACAATAAGCAATGAAGTTATAACCTCTATCTCATGATGGTATTGCTAAGTGGTAGCTTCAATCTATTACCATGTTGCTACCTGACATTTACCCACATTATAGCAGACACACTGAAAACTTCATTTTACAATGTTGAACGAAATATGAGTATATGCGACATATTAATGTGGATGACTTACCTCCACTCATTATTGCAATGGAAGAACTATTTCAACTCTCATTCTGAACCTTCTAATCGCTAGAGCATGGATGGATCTGAGAGCCAAAGTGGCTCTTAACTATCTTCTGAGAATATGGAGACTAACTGGAGTGGTTTACATACCAAACACTGGTCGAGTTGATTATTCTCTGACAAAATCGTATAGACCCATTAGTCTTATATCCTTTGTACTTAAAACAATGGAAAAATGTACGACAGATATATCAGTGTGCCTACAGACCAGGATTATCAACAGAAACAGCGCTGCACAATCTCACCAGAAGAATGGAAATAACGCTGGAGAACTACAATAACCTAGATATTTTGTTGATCATAGAGGGAGCCTTTGACAATACAATATCTTTTAACTTCACCACAGCCATTAGAAAGTTGAGCTGAAGGGAGTCTGCTGGAGATACGAATTAGACTGATGTACATAAACATCACTACTGGACGATACCTTGAAGATCCAGGTGGCATGTGGTTGCTCTTAGGGAAAAGTTTTCTCTCCCTGCTGTTAAACTTTGGCATGCACGGGCTGCTGAGGATCCTCAGTAGGAAAATATTTACTCCCTTAGGATACAAGGATAACCTGGTGAAACGGAAATATACCAACACAGGGAACGTATGCAACAGGCCCTGAACGTTAAAGATAGGTAAATCGGTGGTGAAAGCGTTAGAATTAGTTCAGAAAGAACTAAAATAGTTTTATTTATGCGAACGTGGAATTTGGGGGCTTGGAACTTCTCCGCCTTGGCGGCACATAAATCAATCTGTCGGACGATACATGACGTATTTGGCGGTTACCATAGACTTCAAACTTATCTCGCACTAACAAACTGGGAAAGTTGTTGGTAAATCAGAAACGACACTAGCGGTAGCTATACAAATACGTGGCAAGTTCTAGTCTAAAATGAAGAATTCTGTAATGGATATAAACCAAAGTGGTTAGATCAGCAATAACATATGAGGGGTGTGGTGGTCCACTGTCAAAGCTAGTCGATTTTATTCTGCCAATGTATAGTATTCCAACCAAATATTAGAAAGCTATTTAAAATCAAGTACATCATGGAATGTGTAAGTCATGTTTAAGTTGGGTTCATACAATCAATAAATATTTCTTTAATATCAAGCAGCTTTCAAGTAATGACAGTTCATCTGTAAATTGTGCATGTAACTGTTACAGCATTGTAATATTTTGCATGATTTAAGTGGGTACTAGTTGTTTAATTTGAGTTTTTAAAATCATATACTAGCATAGAAAATGTTGAAAAAAGTATCTTCCAAAATTTCCAATGCATGTGTCATATTTGAAGGTTATATATATAATCAAGCAGTAATTTTATGAATTAAATTACGAAGTGATTGGCTGTTCTCAAAGCTGACCTGATTTTAATTAGCTTTCCAATTTCTGGTTGGAATACTATACCGCCAAAACTTAAAAATATGGCACTTTATTTTGACAATTGACGCGTATAATTTACTTATGACGTACAAACGTGCATAACCTCAATTATTGATTCTCGAAGATTGATCTTCATTTTTGTTTTCAAATAAAACACAAATAGAAGGATCGAAAAACAAAAGTTTGGTAATTTTCATCCAGGAATAATTAAATAATCGCGAAAACCTTTGAAATTCTAAATTCTATTTTTGAATTTGAATATCACGTTTACCAGTAGGACGTAGAAGTAACAGCGGCTGTCGAGGAAACAAATTCGTCAGAAAATTTATTTCCAGGAACTGTCAAACCTATCACTACTTTATAAAAAATGAATAATAATCGACTGGTTTTTGTCCATGATGACGCAAAAACCACCTTGGTATTAAGACGGCAGTTAAAACAACACAATACCCGATTTTCCCTTTCTTCACTTTGCAATAATGAGAGAGGTAACACAGAGTATACGAGCTTGATTGGTGGCATGGCGTAGTTTTGAAATAAGGACTGACCATGACTCCAAAACAACTCGCAGCCACACTTGAGGTACAAACCCAGGACCACAAGGAGTAAACAGAACCAAAACAATAGTTTTCATGGCAGTTTAATTTGGTATACCGACGACTCAAGTCGGGAAAAGGAGCAGTATTATACGGGGCAAGGCCATAGGAAACGTTTCGTTTCTCACTGAAAAAGTTTGTCTCCGTATTTCCAATATAGACATACGCAAAACTTCACTACGAAGAAGAACAACAGAAGCGTTTATAAAACTTCAGTTTGACAGCTAGACAGATTCAAATGCTCCTGCAAGCTCAAAAGCTTCAGCCAGACTGGTGTGGGGGTGTTTTGAAGAACCCTATCAGAAAACTTTATATATTATTATCAGACCGGGATATTACCACAAAAAGGCGATTATTGTTTGCTCAAAGACAGTTGAACAATTGCTACTTCTAAGCAGCACGCAGTTCACGATCATCATAAAGGGTTCCTAACAGGAGGTACGACAACGTATATTGAGGCACCCTACATGGAATTGAAGGGCCTTGTTACACACCCAGATCCAAGTTCGCGAATTGAGTGTGACAAATTACCAGGGTAAACACAGCCTATTAGGCTGCAGTCTCCGAAATTTTGAAAATGAACCTCCGATGGTGAAACAGATTTCGGCGATAAACTAATAATGAAGAACGACGGAAATGGATTGAATATAATTGTAAATTTAAATTCTAATACTTTTAATGATGACTGTGTGCGTGTTAGATATTCACTATTTCTTCTTGTTTTTTTAATTTTCTTTCAAGCGCTAGACTTATTCGCTGCATTACTCGTAGTAACTGTTATTTTTTTCTCATATATATACTTCTAATTTATAAATTTAGAAGCCACCTACTTCTAAATATCAATTATGTAGTAGCCAGTGTATGATAATAATTAGTATCTACATTTGCTTCATAGTTTTATATCAAATTATAGAACACAAGTATTCATCAATAATGACACCGTATTCATTTTGTGGAATAAGTGTACGAGGAATCTGCAGTATTTATTGTCCGTTGTTAGCATCAAATCGAGTCGCCGACTAATTTTCTCAAAACAAAACAAATTTACTGACTACTTGGATATAGTTGCCACCAGGCTGGTCAGGAAGACGGCGTGCAGTTTTTAAGTACTAACAAGTGATTAAAAGCCAAAAGGGCGCCAACGAATCTTTACCAACTAACGACAAGTGTATCCAGACATCCAACTGAGAATTCGTAAAATCGAGTAGCACATAATTTCCTGAAGGAAAAGCTCAAATCTTGCACAGCTAGCAGTAGCAAATAATAACACCAAAACGCTAATATCACCGTATAATTGTTTCTAATTCGGTGGAATTCAGTACAAATATCAGATAATTAATAGTACAGATGTCGAGTAATCATTACTACGAGTTTTAAATAATTATTGGCGCTCTAAAGTTAATCATTTGCACAAAGTTCAAATAATTATTAGTACAAATCGGAAGTAGTTGTTACTTCAAATACTGATTGGTACGCGCTTCAAATAACTGTCAATTTGAGGTTCACTAGTACTACAAATTTCAAATAATTATTGACCAATTTAAGGTGCGCCTTAATCACATTCGGCTTGTGAGGAAAAATGCTTACATAACAGTCCTAACAAAGGTACAAACATGATCCACAATTAACGGTCGCGATTAACCTAGTCGCCGTGGTTCAGGTACGCAGTTCGTGAAGCTAACTGTACAATAGCTGCCGACTTCCGAATTGGTGGCAATCGGGTGAGCTTCTAACACTGGTTGTCTGAGCGCATCATCCATCATGTATAATTTCGCTTAAAAGAAAGATAAAACCTGATCTTAGCTTCCTTTGAACCTTTTTTGCACGCTGTGGGATGACTCAGATAAGCGGAGGTCCACACCTCCGAAGGTCGGAATGCAGATGATAACAACTCGAACCAGGTAAATGGAGACGGTTCTGTCGCGGGAATGGCGTTTCACAGTCAATGCTAAACCTATGAGTTTCAGGAGCCCCAGACTAGTTGCTGAAGAAAAAAGAGAACCCAAAATAAACTCATGGATGTTTTCGATAAGAATCGACGCAAACAGTTTCGCAAGGACTTAACCCAGATGAACTTCGGCCGACGTGCCGTTGAATGACAGGTGAAGCGCATATAAAATCCTCCGAATAGGAGCGAGAAACAAATCCTCCACAGAACTGCCTGGGCTACAACAATCCGCAACTTTTGTGGAGGCCACGAACCAAAACAACCATATTCTGGACAACCGTAAAGCTGCAGGGCAATTTCAAAGACGCTACAACCAAGTCGCTATCACGGCCTTCCAGGAAAAAAGACCCGTTTAAACAAAAGCCAACATTCGAGTCGCTTGCCCGCCCAGATAAGAGTCAAGGAAAGCCGTGAGTGCGCGAACGTAGGAAAACCTGCACCACAGACATTAAAAATATAGACGGTGCACACAACCAGCTGCAAGGATAGTAGAAGAGCCATCTAAATGTAACACCCTATTATATGTACTGTTGGAGGCTTTCGCGGTTACTCAATTTTTATTCTTAACATGGTATTTCGGCTTAGACCGCGTAGTATTTGTATATGAACACCCAGCAGTTTCTGGCTTAATGTGCCTTTGCAACTTTCACTCTGATGATGCAAGCTGCAAAGTCTTGCGAAACGTTAGTAAATATGGATGCGCAAACAGCAAAACGGCCAAATCTGCCTAAGTATCCTGGTTCTCAAAATACTCAAACAACACGAGCCACCAAAGAGTATGACCATCGCGCGGGTTTTTGCTCGACTTTACAAGGTGCAAGGCACATTAATCCAGAAACTGCTGGGTGTTCATATACAAATACTACGCGGTCTAAGCCGAAATTCCATGTTAAGAATAATAACCCTATTATATGTCATATTGTTTTTCAACATCTTCTTCTCACTGCTATAGTAGGCCAATGGCCTGTTCCATCTTCGGTTTGCCTCATCCTGGGTCTAAGTTGTCACTCTTATCTTTTCCTGTACTACGCTTTCCACTAGGAGATTAATCTCTGGTAATTCCTACCAATCTCTTATTCGTCATGCAGCTTATGTGTTCGTTCCATTGTTCTTTCCGTTGGAGTACCCACTACGTTCCGTATCCAACAGTGTTTTCCCTGAGATTCCCTGTTTTTCAACATGAAGACAATTATTTCACCAATGATTCAGAACGGCGAACGGCAGTAGCAATCTTGAAAACTCAGGGCAATTCCTTGTGACAGTTTTGTAATTAATGTTGCATAATTTTCACCACTGTTGTCCACCTACAATCTTATCTGACTGTGCCATTTACACGATTAATGCTTTCTGAGTGCACGCAGAATTTGGCCGATTAGCACTTTTCGCATGTTCTACCACATTTGAACTTTCGAGACCCAATTTTTTACTACTTCATAGAAAGAAGCAGAATCTCCACGCACGGCAACCATATCTGCATTAATTGGTTTTGGCGTTAAACCGTTCTTTTGTTGGAACTCGAGCGCTCGGTAGAGAGTTCGACTCCCGGTCTGGGCGCTCCGGTTCTCACCTAGGTAAGGCATGATAGTTTAAGTGACTCCCGCACACCCTGATGTAATGCGAAAAGCGGTTCCAAGGGGAAACGGTAGAAGAGCTTAGTGAAGAAAAAAAGTATTTATTGAGTGATTAAAGCGCACTTTTTCCTTCTGGAAATCTTCGAGCAACCACTACTCCCAACTTGCACGACTTCTAAACTATTAAGGCTCAATTAATTTGATTTGTTAGTTTTTTGTCAATAAGCCATTTCAGTAATGGAACCAGGTACTTTTGCCAAGTTATAAAGTGTCTTATTTCGACATAGTAACCCTTTGTAATGTTCACTGATAAAAATATGCATATTCAAGGGCTGCTCAGAATGGCAAATGGGGTGACTGGGGTATACTTTAGATATGTAACTACTTTCGGTACTGGCAATTCTGCCGCCACGTTTAGTTTATTAAAATTTTATGCTTAATATTTGCTTCCTAAATTAGGCAATTCGTAATAAATCACGGGTTATTTAAAAATCTCTGCTAAAATTAGCATTGGCGTTGGTGGTGTATGGCCCGTTTACACCCGTTTGTGCGTTCTGGTTTTCTTGGTTATTGGGCAATAATTTATACTAACGAGCTTACGTTTCACATGAAGTGATAATTGGCGTAATGCATAAAAGCCGGGTTTCCCTGACTGGCCATAGAATTCGGCAGACATTTTGCTGCGGGAAGTTTGAGCGCAACGTATAAACGGAATGGCAACTAAAAGCGGGCCATCAGGAGGCAGGAAGTGGAGAATGTCGAGTAGTACAGTAATATGTACATTAGCTAGAACAGCAGTAATATCAATAGAACTTGCCCATTACAGAGGCATGTAATGTGCTTATAGAAGCAGGGCGTTATGAATATGATGCATTGTTATCCCGAGCCAACCAGCGCTAAGATATTAAGGCAGTATTTCTCCCTAACAACCCCGTGTTATCATAATACTCCTCTGCAACGCGAGGGAGATCCCATTTAAAAGATTTGCGATTTAATTTTTTGTGTAAACACGTCGCGGAGAGCATTTCTTTACTCGGTGTCAGTTTTCAATTTCCACCGCGCGAGGACATCTCATTATGCGGCTGCTTTGTTTTACTTCATTTATCATTCGACACTGCTTGATATCATAATTATATGGTAATGAATTACTCAAAAAACTTTATTATTCTTTTCATCAGCCTTGCTAAACAGATCTCCTGCATTACGGCGCCGCTAATGCGTTTTACTTCACCACCACCCGTTCAACTTATTATCTGAAATCCGAAGCTGCCAGCTCGAACATACTTCATACCAATGCTAATCAGAAGCAGGAACAGAGTGCCGCAATTAGACAACAAATTCGCATGATTACAGGGCTCAACATCGTCGTTTGCTAAAAAAGGGGCCGACGATACTTAACAAATGGGCGCGTATGATTTAGGCCCCCTAATTAAAAACGGAATTCGCAAATGAATTAGATAGGAAACGAGCGGTAAGCAGTGCGATTACTGAGAGCACCCGCCGATGCCACTTCTCGCAAGTAATTAAGGTGTTCATTACGTAGTCGTCCAGGTACACAGGCCACGGGTAGGTCTGTCGTTATCACAACGTATTACACGCCTACTTAATCCCCAATCTCAAAAGGGACGTGCTCTGTACACATCAATGGAGGGTCTAGTTTGGGTTTTCACCAAAATCAATTATACTTGGACCTGATTTCAATCAACGCTTAGAATGCGAAGACAAATTTCGGCAATCTATTAGCACTGACATGTCTAGTTCCTGTTAATGGTTGTTTAGAAAATGTTCCCATTAGAACACAAGGCGAGCATTTATGATAGATCTATGAGTGACGTTCGGCTGTTCCCTACTGACATCAACTCGGGAAATGCGAAGTGTTATTCATGTTTCATGATAAATTGCATCGACGGCTTGGTTGGGTCTTCACGTGTAGTATTTTAGATCTAAGTCCACTATAACCATATCGCCTATATCACTTGACTTTTGTAACCGTAGGCAGCTGTATAAATCAGTAGCTATAGTTAAGTTATATCTAAGAGTAGATTTCTGATATAGCAAAAAAGTAGAAAAAATTTCTTCTCCGCATAAAACATATGGTTGATGACACTGTAATCGATGATCGTCGTTCACTGTGCACAACACATTTTTACTGGGCATAGTTTTCTTGGTGAATCAAATGTTAGCATAAGTAACTGGTTAGCTGTGTCTTGAAACACGAATGTAATAATAGTGGCTTTCGCCGGCATTTACATGCTGTAGGGGTTAACTTGTATGGGTCGCTAATCTACAGCTACTCAAAACAGTTTAGTGTAGGTAATGGATTTAGTATTTCGCTTCATGCCGGCTATTAATACTACAGAATATGAAGTAGTAGACTACGCTTTTGTTTAACCAAGCAATTGAAAGTATAGTCTATTTTTTACCAACAACAGAATAGTTTAAAATATGAGTACCTACAATTACTCTTACTTAAATACACTTGAACTGTATCAATATTTTATGTTTTATATTTTGGTAGTGAATAGTGAATAATAAAAAAAAATTAAAATTTAAAACTATTATGCTGGAATATGCTTTCAGGTATAATATTACCTCCGAAGGTGTAGTAGTGAAACTTGTAGTGATACCTTTCTTTACAGCACTTACTGAGGTCGAGGTGATAAAAGCCTATTTAACTGTATTGGCTAGAATGGTAATTTTTTTTCTGTTTGTTATAATAACAGTTTTACTATTTCAGTAAGTACTTGAATACATTCACATAAAGCTACCTGGTGATCTAGATGGGTTCACATCCAATTAAATAGATCACATATTGATTGATAAAGACATTGTTTAAACCTGATGTATGTACGGTCTTACAGGGGAGCTAATATTTATATTATTAATGTTATCTTATAGGGGTCAGAGTTATTATTAGTTATTATTATTATTATTATTATATGTCACGGAATATGCTGCAGAACCGATACAATTACTATAAAGAACACACGTAGACACAGTAAAACTTAAATATATTACTTGTTACGCTATTGTTCCCGCAGCAGTTCTGTTTAGGTATACCAGGAAAAACGTTAAATAATTAATATAAAATACAAAGAAAGGATTGCTTATAATTTAATAGTTAATATTTGATATCTAATAATGCAAAGAACATGTTAAATAACAAAGACTGATTTATATTTATACCGGGTGAGTTTTTTAAAGTGTTACTGTATGGGCGCATTTGTATCTGTATTTGGTGCTTAATAGGTGTTTACACCTCAGAAGTAACCTTTGCAATAATAATAATAATAATAATAATAATATCTCGATAACGGTTTTAAATGTTTTCATTAAATTTTGGTGATGTAATGGGGATATGGGGGGACATATTTAAACATATTTTTTGCATTTTACCCCTCTCTATGTTTTGAGGGGTCAGGGGTAACTTTGGAATTCTAAATGAGATGATGTATTTTTCTTTCTAAAATTCAAATCTACGTGACAAGCTACATATGTGTACAAAACATTTTTGGATTTGCTGTTTCGGGTTACTGAATTATGATTAACTAAATTTTCCTTTCCATGCAAATTAGTTATTTTTACTTAAGTCAGTTGAGAATGTTGACGTTTTAACGATATTATTCTTTTTTATTTTATAACATAATAAATTATAATTCCGTAATTGAAAAAGCAAATAAAACAATTTTATGCAAACATATGTAGTTTTTCAAACAGAGAGAGGGGTAAAGTGTAAAAAATAGGGTTAAATATGTCCCCACGTATCCCTATTACCGCACCAAAGTTTCATGAAAGTATTTGAAAGCATTTTCGAGATATTTTCTTATAACACTTTAAAAAACTCACCCTATATAATAATCATACTTAATATGGGTCTTTAAATGAACATACGTAACTAATAAATGAAATTATATGCTTAAGCGATGCCATGCTCTAAAAAATAATACTTTCAGACTAGTATTGGTTTAAGGGAACATGATATTACATCTAGTTAACTGAAGTATGGCAATGAATTATCATTTAACTGAAAATTATTATAATATAACCTTTTAAACAGTATTAAGACCATGTTACATATATTATCGAATTTCAATACGTTGTGAGAGTAAAAAATGGTTCAAAAATCGTATGTCAATATGCACAGAAGGGACATAATCAAACGTAAGAGCAAGCTAGAAGGGATATGATTGATACAGAGGTAGAACATGTATTATGTGCACTAATATTGTGATTGAAAAAGGGGCTTCTTAAAATGATAATTCAAAAATCCAGTTTGTACATCACCATCAATAAATATGGTGATGGGTCCTAGGTTTGGTTTGGAAAGCGCCAATAATTTAATTTAAAATTGCCCATAATCGTTGCTTTATTGTGTTGGGTGGTATTGACATGGACTTGCGTCTATTTGAGTGCTCATGCTAGTAATTTGGAGTTGTCCGGGGCGCTATCCGAGTTGGAGACTTCAATAAGAGTTGATTTGGAGTATGCTGTGGCTAGCAGAGGAGGCACTGTTGCTGCTGTAGGAGTTTGGGCCATCTGGGAGTTGCAACTTTGGCGGTGGTCGTGGTGTCCTCCTTTGTTCGGATGCAGAAAGCTTGCTATCCTGACTGCGACGAGAATCGAAGGGGCGGGAATTGGTAGCTACTGTTGCCAAAGAATCTAGCAGATTTGATATAATTACATTCTCAATAAATAAAAGAAATTGTTTTCTTACTTGGTTATGAAATATTCAGTTCGGTTATGTGTATATCAATTTGTTTGCCAAAGTCGTTATAAAAGCGAAGACATTTAATTTAATTTGAGGTTATATTGATATGGCACTGCTGTGTTTTGTATTTAACCTACATAATACTATTTCACAGAGTTGTCATAGCAACAATTTTTGTAGAGACCTAACCTGCGAGGTAGTTTTGAATGTTCCGAGAGATAGTCATTTCAATAATAAATGTATAAAAAGGGTATGATAGCTGGCTGATAAATTGAACAATAAATAAAGAGCCAAATAGCTAATAAAATTGCATATTAATAATAATATTAATAATTAATATGTGTTGGGCATAAACATTTTATTTTTATTCTATTATTACAAAATAATAATAATAGCCCACTACAAAATATACAAATGAAGCTTAAATTAAGTACACTTTTAAGCTTGGAGAGATTACCTTAATGGATTCCAATATCTGTTAACACACCAGCAAAAAAACCTAAGTCTTCCTCCGAAGTAACGGAAAGTAGCAATATGTTTTGTAGAGAGTAATTTTGACAGAGGTTATTTGTGTTCCTAAATGGACTACCTACAGTGTATTTCAGCATTCAGTGACTGGAACCGGCCTTTACACTATGAAGATTATCTCCTAAAATAACTGATATGATATAGGATTAGCCATAAGTTTAGTATCATCAATAAAAGAAGAAATACTATATTATAAACCTCTGCCTAAACCGCATATATAGCTAACGAACGGCAACGGCCTCAACACTGGTCCTGGAGGGACTCGGATTAAAACTGATAAAAATTCAGATTTACATATGTAGAAGATACAGCTTTTTAAAAAATGTGCAATTCACTGGAGTAACTTTCCACGAATACCAAAATGCGGAAGCTTCAGAAGTAGCCTTTCATCTGGGACGTCATCAAAAGCTTTTTCTAAATCTAAAAAAAATAATGTATATAAGGCCATCACCATCCACAGCAGATGTGATCTAGAGGTTCGATACTCTTGATCGGCCCAGTACACAACCATGTCGATTCTTATGAAAAATTCGATTGCGTTTAAAGAATTCGGTGAATTCCCGAACAAACAAACCTTTTTCGTGCATTGACATGCTGCGTATGTTCAATTTATCGGATTGGAGTAACAATAGATGTCTATCTGTACAAAAAGGTTATTTAACGATTCTGCACATTCCTTGAATATAGGAGCTATTCCATCTAATCCAGGCGAAGCATCGATTTGATCGAGGCTAGAGTCGTATCTGGTGTGAATTCTATTGAAGTTATGCTGTTCTGTATTGCAGTTGCGGGAACCAGAAGTGGTAAATTCGAGAGATATTCTCGCACAAATACCGTATGTAACTTGCGCACAAACAAATGATCATAGTGCACGGATCAGACTATTTCGATGTCATATGAACACAAAGGTTGCATCTGGGCTTTAGTCTGCTTAGCAGTGCACTTAAAGAACTTTAACGTTGCCTTTATAGATGTGAGTGCGATTTTTTCCGTCATCATTATGTTAAATACTTAATTCTTTTTAAGCGGTTCTGTTTTGTCCACGACCTGAAGTATTCGGTTTTTCAAAAATATCCATGTATCATTAATATTCGAATTAGGAATTGATAAATTACTCAACGTGTTATTTATGGTGGAATAATCGCTCTTACGATCATTTATAATCAAGACCCTTCTGGAGTTTGATAACGGAGAGGTGGACAAGCTTTTTATACTCGCACGGATTATATACTATAATCATTTTCCCTATTGGAAGCGACGGTATGTCCGGGGTTCGAAATCGAGTAGATCGTTTTACAATTTGGCAAATGCCAGACTCTAAGGACATGTTTAAAATCTGCAGAAGTCACAAAAGATGATGACTTCACCTTCTCTGCAGCTAACTTCGGACGCTAATGTTGACAAGAAGACGTTATTTTTATCGATGATTAAGCCAGGCGGTCTGTAGCTGTAGACGTAGCCGACTTCATAAACTGTATTTATAGCTTTACTCTTACATAATAAGAAACTGAGTATTAATTGAAATTTTCAGAATACATTTCGTTTAGATCATAATACTAGAACCCCACTCTAAGCGATTTTCTCTGCCGCAACGTAATAAATAATAATGATAGTAATAATTTTATTACCATGGAAATATACAAAAGGCAATCGCGTGAAAAAAAGCATGATAACAATAAATATCATAATAATATCATAATGGGAATGACTAAAGGTAGTATTCCTGTCGTAAAGTTCTGTTACTTTGACTTCTACTTAAGCGGCTAAAGCAGATTGTGGTCAAGTATCTGAGGAATAGATATCGTGATATGTTTGACATATCGATTCAAACATGTTTCAGTGATTAGAATTATTTTTGATTAAAGTTCATTAACTTGTAGTGGAAATTTGTTAAATTCGTTGCTAATGCTTTGTATTTTTATCGTTTTGGTTTTGTTAGTGCTATCATCAACAATCGTAGCAGTAGAGTCTTCAATGTTGTACGCCAGGGCTGTCCAACTTCAAGTGGCCCAAGGGCCACTGTAAAAAATTTGAAGGTTATGAGGGCCGCATCATAAAATGTGTCGCATGCGACTTTGTGAATGATTTGTAATAAATATAAAACGTTTATATGTATTCCAATTCTAATTTTCATTTATTCAAAAGCTTAGGTTACATTACAAAAAGCATTGAAACATAAAAGAGATATACAGGGTGTTCCCTGAGGTAACCGACAAACTTACACCATGTGTTCTAGAAGTAATTTTAAATAAAAAAATTCATATTCACTTTAGGTTAATTCCTTTCCGTTCTTGAGTTACCGGAAAAAGAAAAAAATTACATCAATTAATGTAAATTAACGTATAGAGATGTGACGTCTCACCCCCTTACTAAGGGCGTCAAAGATTTATTCATCGGGTTAAGCTCAAATTGGAGAAATACGTTCAATCAAATATATATATTCGATTAGGTAAAACACCAGATAATTACCAAAACAAATATAATGTTTTTAGCTAGTTACAACGACTAATTAAAAATAACTTTGAGTTGTACATAATTTAAAATTAACATGTTCTTCTGGAACGGTGTCTGATTTCGTGGGTCGAGCTGCAACCCAATGCACCGACGAGTGTTCCGGGTCCCTATTGGTAGTCCGCCGGTACGCACACCGATTCTTCTGAAAATAGGCTGAGTAGGTCTTTTGTTTCTGCAAACTTGACCTTCCACTCAGCAGTTATTTTAACCTGTAATTTTCCAGTGAATTTAGCGATTTTAAGGGTTACGTGGGGCCGCCGTTAGTGCCTAAATTCTGGTGCAGAGGTTGCTGGTACCTTACGACGGCTAGGCGTCGTTCTTGGAGCGAACGCGGTGTCAAATCCTGCAGATGGAATTTCTTCGCCTTGAACCGGAAAATTATGTTGACAATCCCTCGGTAGGGAATTTGCGGACTGCGGAGTCGAACGTCGAAATCCAGGAATTCGCCTTTTAATGACCAAAAAGGGGCCCTGCAGGTGAGTGTATAAAGGGCGGCTACAGGGCTCTAGCCGCTCACAGGCGGGGTAGAGCGTGCGATTCCTACAGGTTACAGGTTTAATTATTAGTAAAATGTGGTTATGAGAAGTACTTCACCTATCGGGGCGCCGAGATTTGCGTTTAAAAAATGGCTTTTAAGCAGTTAGCCGTGCAAAACAGTACAGCGTATCAAGTCAGGGTTAAAGCCTCAAGGATGCGATTTCCCAAGAAGGTTCAACAATCAAGTTTGAACTTCTCGGGCTGACAGTACAACATGTCATCTCCCTTGAAGCCTGGTCTGATAAGGGTTGGAGACCTACTCCGTTAGACAGTTCAACGTGTCAGACCGGAAAGCCCATGTAGAAAAGGAGAGGACAGGATCAGGACTGGTGGACTCAAGGGGGAATAATCTCAAGTTACTGGAACTGGCAGTGCAATCTTCTTTTATACCTTTTTTACGGCGTTATTGGGGTACTTGCCCTAGCTTCCATTGGAGACGGAACGACGCGGTCGTTCATACTTCGCCACGCGCATCGCGGCTAGGATTTCTTATCACCAGTTCAGGCGTCTAATTGATGCAGCGCTTGATTAGGCGATGTATAAAATTTAAATATATCTCATGTATAATAACAATTTAATATAGGAGCAAGCGTTACAGAGATAAGTAAGCTAGATAAAATGACATTTGTTTATAAGTATATATATATTGGCGAGTGCTTTACGGACGTAACCGTATCTCGCATCCTGTCCTCCAAGCCTGCTTATCTAACCAGTCGCCCTCTTGTAATCCTCTGGCTTCCATTGCTTCATGAACTTCTTGTGCCCAATTTCTGGGCGGTCTTCCTCTTTTTCTTCTTATATTTGGAGTCCAATCCCACACTTTCTTTGGCCATCTGTGAGTGTGCATCCGCTGCATGTGGCCATACCACCTTAATCTTTTTGTTTCTATGGTATCAATAATTGATCCTTGAACTTCCATCCGTTGACGTATCTCGTCGTTTCTTATATGTTCGAGTCTTGAGACGCCGCAACTACGCCTCCAGAAATCCATTTCTAGGGCTTTCAATTTATTTTTATTCTTTGCGGTAACTTCCCACACTTCAGAACCATATGTGGTGATGCTTTCTACAATTGACTTATATATGGTTGTTTTGGTTTGCTTTGTTATTTTGTCACTCCACAAGACCGAGTTTAATTGTTTTATTGCTCTTCGCCCTTGGCCGATTTTATTATTAATGTCTTCATTACTGTTACCAGACTCAGTGAAGGTAACTCCGAGGTACTTAAATCGTTTAGTATTTTGTATTATATCCGATTCAATGTTTAGATCTTGTCCTCTTTCACCCACGACTAGATATTCCGTTTTCTTTATATTAATGGTTAAGCCCCAGTTTTTGTACTCTTCAACGAGCTTCCTCATCATATAATTAGAGTCCATTTCATCTGCTGCCACCACGACCTGATCATCAGCGAAGAATAAAGTAAACAACGCTTCGTCGTCTATTTGTATGCCCATATTGCGGCATTTTTTCATCCACCGTTGCAGAGCTTCGTTTAAATAAATCTTAAATAACGTCGGTGCCAAACAGCAACCCTGTCGCAGCCCTTTCGTCACTTCGAACTCATCAGATATTTTATTTTCCATCTTTACGGCACTAACACAGCCTGAATATAAGTTTCTTATAGCATTTACATACTTATTATTGACACCTATATTACGTATGCAGTTCCACAACTTATTTAGCGGAACGGTGTCGTAGGCTTTGTGTAAATCTACGAATGTTAAATGCACCGATCTCCCACGAGCTGTATATTTTTCGATTAATTGCTTAAGTGTAAATATATTATCGGTACAAGATCTGCCTGCCCTAAACCCACTCTGTTCTTCCGGATCTGTCGTATTTTCTTCAAGTCTTGTTTTAATAACTCTCCCATATAAACGCGATAAAGAGCTAATAACACTTATGCCTCTGTAGTTGCCACATTCAAGTCTATTTCCCTTCTTGAAAATTGATGTTATATATGCGGTTTTCCAATCCTTAGGGGGCAATTCTCCTTGTAAACATTTATTAAATATGTATGCCAATAATTGTAAAAGGATATCTGGGGCTGATTTTATTAATTCTATTGGTACGTTACCAGGTCCTGCTGACTTCTTATTCTTCATTCCTTTTAATGCTTGTTTTACTTCGTCTACACTTATCTCTCTTAGAGTTTCTTCTAGTTCTGAGTTCTGATTACTTATATCTTCATTTATGAATTCTTCTCTATTTTCTTCAAGTAAAGCTTTATAGTAATTTTTCCATGTGTCAATGCTTATGAGAGAAATTCGTCCTTTATCTCTGTTTTGTGTTCTTAGCCCTTTGAGTAGTTTCCATGCATGATTAACTTGAGTGTTTCCTCTACAATTGTTTATTTTGGCACAACTTTCTTGCCAAAATTCATTTTTAGCTTCCGTCACGGTTACATTCACTAAGCGTCTAAGGTTCTTATATTCATCTCTGTCATCATTACTGTTTGACGATAGCCATTTTAGGTATGCCATTTTCTTTTGTACTACCAGCTCTTCAATATCCCCGTTCCACCATGGAGGGTTTTTTGTTTTACGTTTAGTTTTATTTTCCTCTCCTAAGGCTTCCCGTGCGGCTTGATGTATATATTCCTTAATTTGGCTATACATTTCTTCCACTGAACACTCTTGTACATTCCTAAGTTTATTGGCCAGTCTTAACTGATACAGAAATTTTGTTGAATCATTCTCTAGTCCCATTAGGTTGTATTTAGTACTGTTGATTCCATTTGAGATTATATTTGTGGCTTGTATGTTGTCAGCATGTTTGTACGGAAAGTAAATTACAGCTTTCAGTAAATGGTGGTCTGAACCACATTCTGCACCTCTTTTAACTCTGACGTCACTAACTATAATCCGACTTTTTTGTCGCACTATCACGTAGTCGATGATTGATTTCAGTTGGCGAGTATGTTGTCTCCATGTATACTTGTGTATGTCTTTGTGTTTCCAAAATCCGTTAGTGATTTTTAAACCATGTTGTTGGCATAATTGTACAAGTCGCTCTCCATTGTTGTTCAGAATATCTTCACCATATCGCCCTACGATTGGATCATTTATTTTTGTCCCTGTTCTGCCGTTGAAGTCGCCTAACAAAATAATTTCTTTGCGATTACTTATAGTATCAAGTAATTCTGTCAATTGTTCGAAGAATTGTTCTTTTATATTTACAACGGCATCTTCGTTTGGTGCGTATATTCCTATAACTGTTGTATCGTGACCTTTAATAGTCATTTCTACTTTTATAATTCTTTCGCTAATTTGGTCCCAGCTAGTTATACATCTTTTTAGAGTCTTCTTTATTAGGATTGAGACACCACATCTTGCTCTCTCCTCCTTAGGAACTCCGCTAAATATATGAATATAGTTCTGCTTCTCTTCGGTCCCTTTCCCTTTCCTCTTGGTTTCAGTGAGGGCGGCAATATCAATGTTATACGCATCCATTTCTTTGAGTACTTCTTGAAATTTATTATTTAAACTCTGGGTATTCCATGTGCCAAAATTCATAGTCCTTTTGCGTTTGCGCTGTCGTTCTCTGTTTGGACTGTCCTTATTCCGAGGCTTGGTTGAAGGATTTTTAGCATTTAATTTAATTTTTACGGTAAGGAGGTGCTGGCCCCTCGCCCAACCCGAAGGAAGTTTTGGGTGTAATTAGTCTGGTTTCTCATCTGAAGCCTGTCCGACAAGGGAAACCCTGCCAGAAACTACGCTACCGTCGGCATAGCCCCCAGATTCATTAAAACACGCAAGCCCTACCACCACGACAAGGTTTACACCCCTGGAGGGTGTTTATAAGTAAAAACTGTCAAAGTAATCATTAGTTAACAACAATTAACAAGTAGAAGAACTGAACACTACTAAAAAACAATCAAAACAGATGTAAATTGTTTTCAATTATTTATAATGTATATTCTAGATTCATGTTTCCTGAAAGTATAGTATCTATTTGTCAGCGGGCCGCAAAAATATCCTGGCGGGCCGCATGCGGCCCGCGGGCCACAATTTGGACAGCCCTGTTGTACGCGATCACATTTAAAGTGTTCAGGTTATCGTCTCTCAGATATGACGTGTTCGATTATATAAGACGTTTTTGGGAAAATATTGTTCCGGTTTGTCTTTAAATCTGCTACTTCTCGGGTGAGATTAACAATTGGGTCTCTTAATTTAGAGATTTTATTACCTTAGCTCTGATATTTCTTGTAAATGTAACCTATAGCACGATTTGCCGATAGCAGAGGTTGGCAACGGTTCATGAAACTCCAGCACATGCTATGTGCAGAGGTAAAACACAAAAGTTGCACTTTCTTGACTCATCATTGCTCAATCTACGATGACAAACACCGCAGTTCGTGATTATGGATATGTGGAAATAACTATATTTAAGTAGGTTTATAAATAAGACGTAAGACGTTTATTAACAGTTTTATCTAGAGGAAAAATTACACGCGGCTTGCTTGTTTGGCAGGTCAACAACAATTTTAGAGCAACAATATCAAATGCTAAATGGAGAACAAAACATAATCGATACAGATAAACTTACGTCAGATGTACATAATACCCAAAGAATATGCAAACAAAGTCACTGAGCCGAAGAGAGTGTAATTCAATAATGGGAAAAACGAAGAAGTTAGATATTCTAATCTGTATAGCAGGGGAAATTCTGGGGAAAAAAAGGTACAGAAAAAGTGAATGATTTCACAAAGGACGTGCAGAAGCCACAGAGAAGGAAAACTAAGCATATATGGAGATGATACAGAAATATCGGATAAGAGAATACTTATCCACAATCTCTTCTCTGAAACGCTTTTGGATTTCAGAATAAAGGTAGCTCCCCCAGGGGTGTAGAGCAGCACCCCACAATCTAATATTAATACTGCAGCTAACAGCAGACACACGTGTGACTAGTACAAGCGCTGAGACACAACTGACGCTTGCCACTCTGGCGGTCTGGCTATGGAGTTGGGCCAATTGTTCACGCACAAAATAAGCCTTCTTATGTAGAGGACTGATATTTCAAACTTCGGTTTTCGTAACTTTTCCAATTTTGGATTTTCGAATAGACCAAAAAAACATGAAAAGAATTTCAGCCAAAACTAATAATATGTAAGGGTAACGAAGGAACAATAATTTAGGATAAGTGAAAAATACTAGAAAGCTTAGTAGAATAGTTCAGTGAACGTTTGTATTTTAACAACGCTGGCACACTAAAAGCACAAACCATCCCAGTGCTGGACGACAAATAAGCAAGTTCATTTGATTAAGAAATCAAGGACACATTAAAAAGTTGAAAAATAACAGATGTGAGACGTGATAAAATACCAGCAGAGTTATTTAAATATGGTGACCAAGAACTAGTCCATAAATTACAGAAGCTCGTCGAGAACCTATAGAATACAGAGAATATACCAGGCGAGTGGAGTATTGGCTTGCTATGCACTCTACGCAAAAAATAGATCACTTGGACTGCTTAAATTATAGAAGCATAGCAATACTCAACACAGCATACAATATATTATCTAACATAATATAGTACATGAGGATTCTAGCACACTCTGAACATATTTCGCAAAGGTAAATGAACCACTGACCAAAGATCCACACATCATGTACAGTCGTGTTCTAAAGAGTGTTGTACAGAGATAGTCATAAGTTTATTAGTGGTTCTGTTTTTACTCAACAACGCATCACATCGTATCATTAAGTAGGTAGACCTAGACGTATATTTTCAAAATATTTTTTTCGAACGTTTTGAAATTAAATCATATTCACAACGCACAATGTTATTAAAATTGCCTAGTGAAGTTGTTCATTAAGTGAGTATACTATTAAAATTTAACGGAAATGGGTCAACTTTAGTTTGAGTAATGAAATGGTGAATTTTCTTTTCGTCAAAAAGAGGATATGACTTTTATGTACGGTCGTGCTAATGGAAATTGCTGAGAGACTGCAAAGATGTATCAAGAGTATTTTCTAAATCGAAAACAGCCAAATCGTCTAACTTTGTTCTCTGAACGTCGTGCGATATACACCCTCGACAGTGGAAAAAGTCCGATAAAACATCATAAATCGTATAACGTTTATTGCATAAAATTAATTCATATGAATTGTTTTTTCTTAATTACCTACATTGAAGCTTTAAAGCGTCATATATTAGAAAGGAGTGATTTATCGGCACATGGTTATTAGAATTTTTTGATTTATTTTTGATCATAGAGTACTTGTGTAACGCATGTCCCCTTATTTTAGAAACACCCTGTATAAAGAGAAATGAATTAAGTAGCTCCATGATAGAACTGTGGATCCCAATGAAGCTAGTATAGTTAACAAAAGTAACCATGAAGAGGGTGGTATACTCAGTCATGATTCAGAATGAGGCACGTAAACAGTTCCAAATATATAAGGGAGTCAGATAAGGAGGTGCCCTATCGTTTGTTTAACATTTTCCTAGAAAAAGAGGTACAGAAATAAAAAATCAGACGACATTGACATCATTAGTCGAACCAAAATGGCTAATATCGATGCTTTTATAAACCCATAAAGATCAGCCAATGAAATGGGACCGGAGAAGACAAAGCGCATGATAGTAAGAAAAAGAAACATTGGACGAACACAATATTGAAGTGGTAAAGGCCTTCATACAGTTGAGAATTGAAGTAAATAATCAAAGCATACAAGGAGTAGATATAGAAAGAAGGATCCCCTAGCAAATATGGTCTGGACGGATTGATAAAACAACTTAAATCGCATTATCGTCTGAAGAAAAACAATCCCGATGTATATTAATGTATATGTCGACGCCGAAGATATTTGGACTAATGTATCCACCTATGAGTTGTGTTTTGTAGTTATGTTCTGGGAATAAGTATGGTTGCCGAGATTAGACCAAAGTTTGTGGTAAAGCTGTGACTACGAGTTATATGACATGTATTGAGACACTGGCGACTACGTAGCGAAACGAACATTAACAGCAAAATCTGAACGAAAGAGACGAGGAGGAAGATCTTCTAAGCTCAAACGGCGTGGAGAGAGGTTTAAAGATATTGGGTGTAGTAAACAGCCCATGACTAAGATGGCAACGTCCAACGTCTAGCTTATTTATATAATCAATCGTTTCTGGGGTCGACAGCAGGAAGTCTTCAGGTCCACCATTATATGGTCTTCTGGGACATTCTTCTATATGTGCGATAGTTTGAGTTTCTCCAAAGTCACAAAGTGGGGACGGTTGCTTGTCCTATTTGCGTAAAGAATATGCACACCTGCCGTGTTGGGTTCGGATTCTATTAAGTTCTATATTTTTTTTATTAATAAAAGTATGAAATTGATGTAAGAGGTAAAAGCTACCATTGGGTCCTAAATGGCAATTTCTAGAATTAAATTTCATAGAACTGTTTAGATGCCTTATTATTGAGCTTCGAAACCACTAGAACTTCCTGGATAGATAAATCATGCAATTTTCTGAAAGGGGTACAACATGTTTTTTGCCCGTATTCATTTTCGTTTATTTATTTCGCTAATTTAATTAAAAATTTAGATTGCCGTGAGAGAACACTCTTTATATGAATTTTCCGCGACATTTGTGGCCTTGTACCCACTGACTACAAAAGCTCTTCAGGTTTTATGTTTTGACAAATTTCTATAATGTCCATATTATATTGGTTTATACACGAGTTCAAAATAAAGCGTCCTTCGTTGAAATTCTGAACCTGTAATAGACATTCTATATGACGTATAAAAAATTCAGACGTAGTATTGATTTACAATTACTTTTTGTTTTTATGCTCTTGAAATATGCATTTATCTTAAAAATTGTTTGGAAACGAACATAGAGTTTTACATTAGAAAATAGTAGTTATATAATTTTTGATTTATCTTGTATAACAAAAATATAGGAAAACGAGTTAACGTTAACTTGGAGACTCACTCTTCTACTCCATCTACTGTTTGTGTTAACCGTGTCCTTGTAAGAAGGAAGCTATTTTTAATCAAGACGTAACTTATAGCGCCTGTGGCAGAGTCTTAAATTGCGCTTTACAGTTGAAAATAGATTACAAGAAGGGAAACAAACCGCAATTTAGAAAATTGAGTTGAGATCAAACTTCTCTATGCCAACAAAAATTTAATTACAACTACCGGTAGCAGCAGTGTAAGCTATTCCTATAGACAACAAATTTACGGTCACTAAATAAAGTAAATAAAGTTTCAGTAAAATAGTTCAACCTCAATATGTGTCCTTATGTTTCCACAAAAATTAAGCATGTTGTTAATTTAAGCGAACTATACATGTGCCAACGTTTTCGCGTTACTTAAATTGTTCCTCAGTATGAATATGTTTATTAATTGTATGAGCTTTGCACGGCAAGTATCCTACCAATAACAATATCTTCCCAACTGGTTCTGCTCTTGCAATGAAAATTGGGGGTATTAGAAAGGCCCTACTGCAAACACTTGCCAAATCGCGTCACCCTGGAGCTTTTCGGTCGACTGTGATACTCAGTGGCTCGAGGTAATGACGCTGTGTTCTGCATTTCAAAATCCTACACAATGGGAACATGATGGAGCAGCAAATTTGTATTTAAAAAACTTGATCATATGCAGACGATAAATCATGGAGACAAAAGCCAGGCCTTCTTAGTGGAAAACGTCAGAATAAGAAAGGGCAAAGAAAGCGCGTCTAATTCGGAGCAATGGCAAGACAATGTTTATTGTTTTTGCCAACGAAGGTGTTGTTCATCACGAGTACACCTATAGGGTTACACGGTAACCAAGGAATACTACCTAGAAGCTTTGAGAAGATTTGGAGATCTTTTCTTTCGAAATTAGTCGTTTGTTAGTATTTCATATATCTCATGTTGCATACGGGTTTTGTCTTCTGTTGTGTTTTCTATTGTAAGGAATTTTGCGAAGCTGAAGAAATTAACGAAAGGTAAGTTCACCGAGGCTGTATGCTTGCTGGCTTCGAGCACTGCAAAGGTGGTCTACATTTCCACTTTTAGTGGGGTTTCCCTGCATTTTCCGATTTGGAAAAGTGGTGACATCTGTGGCATTTAACATATTTATTTCGTTTGACAGGTCGTTGCCCTAATTAATAATATTGCAAGGAACCCTTCCTCCCACTGAAGCCTGGTTGGCTTTGTTACAGTACGTAATCGCATAGTTGGGGCAACTGATACTTTTGAAGGATTTTCTACTATTGTTATTTAATTCAATCTTTTTTTCGATGTTTAGTGGTGGGTTGACCTTGCATAAGTTATAGAAGTATGCCTTACACGTTTATAGTATCTCATCTAGGTCGCGAATCAATTCTTCTTGTTAACTTCCAATGGTCCACCTTCTTTGTTTAAATTCTTTGACAAGCAAATTTATTTCATTAACGAGATCTTTTGACTTGTTTAGGTGCTCGTGACTCTCGATGTCTTGGCACATACTGGTTACATATTGATACTTATCGATACGACAGAGGGTCTTGATTTGTCTTGATAATTGGGAATATTTATATATGTATATTCTGATCAATTTTTCCTGGCATCTTCATCTGCTTCCTTGCTTCTATTCGATGTCAAGTTTTTTCTCTTATTCAGGGTTTTTAGGCTCCCTTTCTCTTCCTATGCAGCTATTCACTGCATATTTTTATTGGTTTTCAGTTTTATCCAAGTAGTGTCCGCATTGTCATTGGTGTTTGGCTGTTCAGTGCTCGTATTTCCTTCAACTTTGACAGGATATCTCTTCGAGGAAAAGTGGGTATAATTAAATTGTCCCTCGCTTATACCTTATATTGCTGGCTTATCCCGCTACGAATATAATCTTTTTGGTCTCCTTGAGGGATATACGGGAGGGGGCAAAAAAATCCAGTTGAATGAAAAGGTGATACAGAAGCTGTGCCATTTTGGGTTCCTCAACACTTTATACATCTGACCTACGCACCTCAACTAATATTGTAACCGGAACCTTCGCTGACTACACAGTCATTATGGCAAGGCACACTAATCCGACAATTGCATATTCATACTTACAAGACCATTTAAACCTCATACAAGCATGGATTAATAAGCGGAAAATCAAGATAAACGAAATGATTCCTGTATCGTCAGCAGTGCGTTATTTTGGACTGCACATATACGAGAAATTAAGCTGGAAGATACATATTTCTAAGAAAAATAAACAAACTGATCTCATATTCAATGAACTGGGTTGGTTGATTGGAAGAAGATCTAAACTGCCCCTCGAAAACAAAATTCTGATTTACAAGTCAGTTGGCATCCCATTTGTTAATGACGTCATTCAAGAACGCAGCAACAAGCTTCATACTAGGCTAGAATCTCACAGTAGTCCCTTAATGGTAGTAATAGCACAACATGTAAACAGAAGATTAAGAAGAATTTGTCCAGTTAACCTCAAATGATCAGCAATTGGATTCCTCACTGGAAGAGTTCACATTCTGCTAAAAGGATTCGTATATTTAAGGCCCTATGTTATCACATTAGCTTATAGAAGGTAAATTTATGATTGCTAATTAATAAAGTAAAAAAAAAACGGGGTTTGCAGGTATGCTTTATCTCTGTCGGCATTTGCAAGTGGCATCAGCGTTAGCATAGCGGTGTACTGAGCAATAAGTATTATTTTAAAAAATTGTTACTGTTGCTGCTGTATAAGAAAGCCAAGGTTAAATTATACTACTCTCATAATTTATTGTTGTTCTAATAACTTTATGTCTCAATAGAGAGTTTCTGTTTTTCCGAATAGTTAAAAAATGCATCAGTTTTGTATATATTTGAAGATTATTTAAAACTATATAATATGGAATGACAGATAACTACAGTGTAGTTATTTTCGATTTCTCTAATTCAGGGCCAATACTTACATGCGTCAAAGAGGCACATTAAGTCAAATTAGGGTGATAGCTGTAAAGGAGAAGTAGAACCCTTTCCTACAATATTCATTCGGCTTCCAAAACACAATGGTTGTTGATAAACTGTGGTTATTATTACTTTTAGTTTGTCTCAGTTTCAGAACTACGATGTTAGTCTTGCTGTAATGCATTAGGTAAGTGGAAGGTCCTTAAATCACCACAATATCAACAGAAAACTTTTGTTTCTGTGCAGTAGTGGTTTACAGCACCTCTTTTTACTAGCTTAGGACAAACACACTACCCGCTTTGGAACTTCTCAGCTCACTTGAGGAGTGACACGGGTTGCAATAATGCGTAATAGATCAGGGGTAGAAACCTATAAATTAATTAGGATGAGATAAAAGTTTCCGTTGTGTTTGAGGGTGGAAATGGCTCAAGTTTCGATGAGCATCCACTTCTCACTTATGAGCACACTAAATGAGCTGAGAACAGTGGCTTTGGTTGCTGTAATCTTTTTAGACAATTTGGCCTATTATTAACATCTATCGAAAACAGACAATCAGTGCACTTTATGAATGGCACTTGTAATTGTTGACGGTGCTTATCTAAGAAGCATATTGAATATATATCAGTATTATGGTAGAATATAGAAGTGTATAAAGCTTCTAATTTAAAAGAAGTATGTTGTTAAGAGAAAGGAAAAGATGGCCCTAATGCCTTTTTATGGAAAAATTTACATTAATTTAGCTGTAATGTCTTAAAGTTCACATTTTTCCAAATTTCCAAATCAATGTTCTCTCACGGTTTGTTCCCTAGTTTATAGGGATGCTCTTTGAGTCTGTCTCCAAGAGTCAGAAAGCCAATTTTTTTTTAAGTGTCGGCATTTGAAATTATTCTTGCAAACGGTTGTGATAGGTCTAGCTTGGTATGGATGTGTTCAATTTCCTAGACAAGTTTCGACTCATGTTCCATCAACTCAACATTAGATAGAGTTTTGTTCTGAATTAGTCGTCGGTTTACATATTTTTTTTTGAAATTTTTTGCATATTTTTTTTGCGAAATAACTTGTTTTATGTAGTATTCTTTACTTACTGAAGAACTGTATGTGGAAAGAAAAATGAAGAGCCATATACCAAAAGCCCAGCACGAACGAATGATCATGTATGTGAATGAAGCCTATCAACTGGATGAAAGGAGAGATATGGACAGGAAATACAACATTGGTCGAAGGCTTCCTTAGCTGTTACAAGTACGTTTACCGAATGTATTCATTTCGATCTTTAAACAAGATTAGACTTTTTGCATTTAACACCCAAGCTAACTAGTTTCCTGAATAAACCTAAGAATATCTGGAAATCATCCACCATGGATTCTGTCAGTCTGACGTGATTACGGAAATCAGAACATGCGTGCCTCTTAGCCCAATTGCGTTCTTACGTTTCTTTAGGGCGCAGTATCCAGATTTCCAAGAGTAATTGGAGGTGTGTCCCGAATAACTCTACTCACTGTTTGTTGTAATAACAACTATTTGGTGGACATATTTGCATATGAGCTCATCTTCGACGCACAACTATGTCTAGCGCAGTCCCTCTGAAAGCTTCCCCCAAAAAATGATCTATGTAGAGAGGCCTAGAAAGGTATAGAATGGGAACGCTCGCTGCTGAAACCATTTCGACTCAGGGACCAGCCCATCCAGCTCTAACTGGAAGAGCCATCACCTTCTAGGCCTTCTGAGCTTAGTCGAAGCCGGCCCTTGGTCCGGGCAAGCTAAATAACTTCGCCGCAGCGATTCTGACTGCGCTTTGCCCTGAAAGGCGACTTGCTGCTATCCCGAGACTTATATTTGCATGAAGAAACGATCTGTAAGATTTCCTCTTCCAACTCCAATCCTGAGTTCGCACTTGTGGCCGCCGGTTCCTGCATCCTGCGGAACTTCGACACTGCACTGCGGATGCGGAAATAGTACGCATCTCTGAAGAGGTTACTACGAAAGTCTCGATCACTAGATCATAAGCGGTCATCAGGTTAATTCACCGCCAGAATTAAGTAAGGTCAAGACCTACCTATACAAAGTAACTTTTCTGTCCTTCGGCGAGGTCTTGGAGTACCGTTGACGAAGTCGCAGCCGTCGTTTGGGCCCCAAAGATTGGACATACATTTCGCCTCAAGTCCCGGCGAAGCGTACAAGTTAAGCATATCGCGGCAGTCTTGGTGCCGTCAAAAGTGGCCCCCGGGTTCGTCTAGCCTCAGTAGTTCCCGATTCACCCACGAGGAAAATGCCAACCAGGGTTATTTGTCGAAATTTAGCAATATTACTTTGATACTAAACATAAAAACACAGTCATTCGGTGCTGTCATTTTGAATTCCAGAATCGCCGGCTCCGAAATACATCGGGCAACGCTAGGGAAATATTCTATGGTGATTGTACCGGGGACTACCAAGTGTACCGAGGGCTACCAAGTATACCAAACAATTTTTATGTATTGTTGCTGCAAATCGTTTTAACATGTACATATATTGCATAAGTTAATTTTAATTTAAGATTTAATACAAATCCTAATAGATACTTTAGATTTAATGTGTTTGTAGTCTATATGATTGAGTACGAATCGGACCCTGGCGGCTGAACTACCCTTAATGCAATCTTTAATAAATGAACAATGTAGTTACCCAAAAATTCTCCAATTTAGAGTGTTTATTATTTTTTAGACTAATTACAGTTTAGAGTCTCTTGTTATAGCGTGGAACTCAATGTTATCTTATACGGCCAGTAACGTATCTTTACTGTCATTGTAGATCATATTGCGTTGGTTCTGCTTCTTTGTATTTGCACTGCACATTACTTTCACTATTTTCTTATATACTATAAATATTAATACTTATTCAGACAAATCAATTTTGTTTTTCGTTATCTATTTCTGACAGAATCTATCAATAATCTTTTCATCAATGAGCGCTTTCTGAGAGACCACGGATGGCTAAATTAAAAGTAGATGTTCTAAATGTATGAAACTATCTTTGCACATTATTTTTCCGTTTTAATTTCAAGTTTTATTAGATCGCATTCGTAATGCAGCCTACCGTATGAATGATGCCATTAATTTGAATAATATCCAGATATCTAATGTATATCATGTGATGTAACAGTTGTTTGTTTTAACTGGTGTGGTTGTAAGGGCAACCAGAGGGTTGTTTATATCAAGTAGTAAAAATTAAATAAATTAAATTGATAAGCTACCAGTAATAGTCACGTTAAAGGTTAAATTCCCATTAATTGTGAAGGATAATAAGTGATGATTTGATACGTAGTAGCAATATAGTATTCTCTACAATAAAATTTGACTATAAAATTAAAGATTGATTGATTCCATTTAACGTGGTATATTACTACGAAGCCAGTAAAAGCAGTTAAAGTGAGTGTTGTGGTATGCTGTTGAACTGTCTATTCAAATAATAGAGGTTTCAAAGAGCTACAACGACCTTTGATTTGGTCGGAAACAATCCAGGGAGGTGTTTGTTGACTAGAATGTATCCAGTTAGGAGCTGAGGTAGAGCATTCAGGTACAAGATATACAATCAGAAGGCTAGTACCCATTTCTTATGAAATATTAAGAAGTCATAAAGCAAGTTAGGTGCGGCAAATCATGAAGATAAGTATAATTATATTTAGAAATTAATTTAGAAGAATTATTTTTCTAAATTTAATAGTGATTCGAGTACTCGACGTTTTTCGACAATTATGTTATGTGTGTTATCTAATCTTAAGTGATATTTGTTAAGGGTTGCTTCACTGGAAGTTTACCTACAAGCCATTTACTGTTTATCTGTTTTTATCTAATGATACATATCAATTACTTATTGTCCTAAAGGGACAGATTGTAAGTATAGTTGGGTTAATAAAAAAAAATGTTTTGAAATTTACACTTCTTGGAATTAGGTTATTTTTAGACTTTTCATTTAAGTCAAGTTTGGACATATTTAATATTCGATTAAATTGTCTTTAACACTTTGTATTTTATTTTGTAATGTCAGATCAAACTACAATGTGCTATTAACAAACTGAAAGTACGAATTTAATTTTGTGAAGTACTTGAAACGTTTATTTGATTCATAAAATCAAATAGTATATTTTAAAAGTAATTCAGTCTTTAACTGCAAGAGAAAGTTATTAGTTAAAGATTAACCCATTCAGCTGGGATTTATGAATCCCATTGCTTGTAAAACTGACTAGTCGAGGCTTTAAAAACAATAATCACATGACATAATTTAAAATGTCAAATTGATTTATGATATACGTCAATTACTATTTATTCCATTAAGAAGTAAGGTAAGTACGTAAGTAATCTATACCTGATAGTGCTTCTTTTTGATAATTAGAAAAAGGGTATATTTAATTTGATATGAAATAGTGCTCCAAAGAGAGGGGTATTACATTTTAACTTACAAATTTCTGCTCTTATATCCAAAAAGATTACATGTAATTGTAGCTTTGCAATGAAAATACTTCAAAAGCAATTTGTTATCTTCTTCCTCAACAGTTTTTGAAGTATTCATTGCCAGCGGCACTACACTACAAATTTTTCGATTTTATCGAGGGCTCTAAATAAATTACATTGTACCTTCGGTGCGCATCGATTCGTTTAGAATTATCTCGCATTTCTGCGGTTTTTGCCTATCGGTTGCGAGGATCTGCACCACTGTGGGTGTTCGTATGCATAATATTCACAGGGCGATCTTACGCGGGTTTCGGTAGCGCCTTAAATCACTTACCTTTGCACCCTATTCGTGACGTTTAATAACCGGCTGAGATATTTAATATATTATTTCTTATTTCTCAAGGCAAACGCACAGGAGCACGATATCAGAATATCAAATCGCTTCGACCTAATTTCGGGAGAAAAAACCACAAGTTGCAGAATTCATTATTTTTATATAATTACGTCCTGTTTATTGAAATTTATTCCTCAAGTGTTTTGTCTCGAGCTTCCCCAGCTCGCAGTTTTAGCTTCGCACAAAGATTGAGTAGATTTTAATTGAACTGCGCCATGAATTAGTTTATATTGCTACCAGCTAACGCAGATTTCAGATGTAAAAGCTTGCACTCGCCTAACGTCCGTGTTCGATGAAAAACATGCCAACGAAACGTATATGTAAACAAGCAAATCGTAGTAAACACGGTTATATTATTGTTCATATATTGGGAAGAGTTTTTCATGCAATTCAATTTCCGTTGAGAAATACCGTTCTCGACGGATGTAAAACAAAAAATTCGCTGTGCGTGTGTGTTCGTCAACTAAATTATATACAGAACTCGAACACTCAGCGTAAAGGGGACACTCCGAGCTGCAGCCCTGTAATTTTAAAGATTGGGAATTTCACATTGAAGCTTAAATATTTGACGGCGAAAACTTTTGTGGGCAAACTTGTCAAACAGATTTAGATAGCATTTTTTATACTTTATTCAAATCGCTAGACGCTACTACAAATATTATATACGCTTCGGTAAGAAAGTATGTTATATTCATGAAAATTTAGGCAAATAACACAAAAAGACTACCTACTGTTTGCTTTCCAATATGAAAAAAAAAATACTAATTGTAGGAAGGCATCTGTGATGAGTTGGAAACAACTATCTACGTTTAAGAGAAACGTTCAGTGTAGTTTACAATAATAGAACTGTTTTAGGCGAATATACATTGCATATACAACGTACCTTGTCAAATGGTGTTTGATTTCAACTAAATTTACATAGTCCTGTCGTTGTAAAGCATCAAGCTGTAAAACACTGTTTACAAAAAGAACAAAACACTGGGTAGTCTTGTAGCAAATGCACTAAAAGAATGTTCTTACGAACAAAATTTACTTAAATGCATGTAATCAGGAATAAGCTTTTATGGAGGTATAATTATGTACTCTTGCGCTTGAAAGTGTACTCATCACAATAATGATTCCCCCTTCTTTATCACTCACTACTCTTGGATATTCATGAAAACTGAAAAATGATACGAAGAAGAAATTACTGATTTTTTTTTGCTTCGGGCAAAGACAGGGAGTAAATATTACAACACATACAAGAAGAAGAAAAATATCCAAAGAAGGGCTTGTTGGTGCAGCTAAACGTAAAAGTTAATCCTCAAACAAAACTCAGTATTACTAACTAACAGAAACACCAATTTGGAGCCATTAAAGAAGCTGCTTGACAAAATAATAAACCTTCAGTTTTCACTCAAATCTGAAGAGAAAATAAACATTGCCGTCTAAAACCTTACCAAAGTTGCCTAAAATTCATCCTGCAAGGCTTTTCCTGCATGTAATTGGGTAAATAACTGGCAATACTGCCCAAACACGGTCAAAGAAACCTTATTGAAGATAAATAGGACAACCTGGAAGACGACGAATGCTCCTGAGGACAGAATTGCAGAGACATGTGCATAACCTTCAGAGGCCACCAATTGTTCGCTGGGGATGGTAATAGCGAAAATCAAAAACAGCCACCACCATATTGATGTAGGGACGACATATTTGCTAGAACCGATAACGTGAAAACTCAGGTGTTTGCTGAACGCTTTGTTAACGTATTCCAACATTTCCTAACCTAAATTCTGGATACTTGAGCACCCTTATAGACAAATGAAATTTATAACGTGAGTAAAAGGAATGTCAGCCATACGAAGGCTCCCGGATATACGGGAGAAACGGAAAAATGAACAGATAACTACCAGAGAAAGTAGTAGTAGCAATAACCCACACTTTCCAAACCAATGGAGGGTTGTACATATCATTCGTATACTAAAACCTTAGAACCCTGTTAAAGAGGTGACATCTTATAAACCATGCAAGCTGTCTGAGAAGTTCTTCCTTCAAATATTAAAACCTCTATCAATGGAAGCCAACATAATACCGAAGCATCATTTCGGTTTCCGTCAACAAGATGACATCATTATAGAGCTGCTGAATCGAGTGGTGGAACTCATAAATAATACTTACTAAAGCAAAATATATTGTTAAGGTGCCTTCTTGGCCATTATTCAAGCTTGCGATGAGGCCTAGCATCAAGTATTGCTGAGTAAATTGAAAATTCAATTACTGAAGTCACATTTAAGAAATAGATTGTTGATAGTAACATAATAGAAGTAACAGTTCTTCATTCCATCCAATTTGGAGCGTCGCAAGGGAGCATATTTGGTCCTCTGTTATACACAGTACCTAATACCTTCACTGCCACATTTGCTGATGACTCGACCGTGCTAGTAACAAGTGAAGTCTCCAGACTTGCCTCCGAAAAAATACAGGATGCCCTTAACAACGTTCAGACCGGGTTAAAGATCTGGAGAGTTAATGTAAACGAAGATAGGTCACTTTCACTCTTTGAAGAGAGATTTTCCCAGATGTCACCTTTATTAGACAACCTTTTGCTTAATCCAGCGGTACTAAGTATTGTGGCATTTAACTGGATAGCGTATTTGAAGCCTGTATGCACTTACGGAGTGTAGTTGATGAGACACGCGTGTGTTAGGAACGTTAAAAAACTGCAACAATTTCAGTCAAATACTTTACGAACCTACTAAGGTATAACGGACGCGCTGTGGTTCTTCAGTAACGACATTTTACACACTGGTCAGCACACCTCCAACGTGTTACAAGAGGCCAGGTGCGTGACTGCGAAATATCTAATTGCCTCTTGAGAGGCATCCCACTACTATAGCTATTAAGTTGCTAGATAACAGCAAAATCCATTAGACATTACCAATATAATTTATTAGTAGCTTCAGCGTACTTATGCGAACGTTTTGTCCGTCCGTCTGTGTGTCCGTGTGTCTGTCTGGATCGCCTGTAACTTTCGAACGGCTACAGATATCGAAATTTTGAAAGGGGGCAAAGTTGTTGCTAAGGTCCCGAGCACCTTCATGCGCTATTTGGTTTTGGCGAAAGGTCAACCGTTGGCGACCTATGTCAAAGGTCACTTTATTTTTCAATGGCAACATGGGTCATATGGGGTATCAATCGAAAGCTATGGTCAAGGGCTACATATACTTAATGTTTTCGCAGTGCTGAAGCTATTCTTTAGACCTGTACTTGAGCAGTTTATTTCACATTTAATATAAATCGACACATCATATTTTAGTAGTAGAATTAAAAAATACAAAAGTCTATGTGGACTCACGTCCTAATGTCACTACCATAATTTTAAGATTTATACTTCGTTTAGCGAAGAGATAGAAATTTTGAATTACTGGGAAAAGCCAAGATTGCAGAAACCTGTTTTACATGTTACAAATTAAAAACTGGGAAGAATTCAAAAGTTGTTTTAATTTCAACAAAATTGAGCTGTGTACAACCGCCTTCCAATAGCAATACACCATTCAAATTTAGCACTCACTTGTGGGAGGGACTTCTACTCTATCTGTTGGTTAAACGTAGTATAGTTAGGTAGAGTTTTAATGTGAATTACTTCCCTGCCATTCGCTTAGCAAATCTATTAAGTCTGTAGGAGCCTTGGCGTCGCGTCATGGAAACCAACATAGTTTAGTTTTTAGTTGATATTGTCATTCTGACATAACGCATGTATTAGTTACTGAATAAATATTTTGAGTATACCACGTTCAGTATCTACAGTGGTGACACCGACGATGTCAGAAACAAGGCAATCGCGTGAGGATGAGGAAAATGGCACTGCACCCTCCGAGACAGCAGCTGATAGCACTGCTGTCGCACGTGTCGCGGTCAAGCCGCCTCCTTTTTGGCGAGAAGATCCAGCTCTTTGGTTTGCACAGATAGAAGCACAATTTGCTACTTCTGGCATCACAACGGAACTGACAAAATTCCATTACGTTGTAGGTTCCATCGACACCTCTGTCCTCGCTCAGGTAGCCGACATCATTCGTAATGCACCTGAGACAGACCCCTACAACACCCTTAAAAAACGCCTTACTTCTTGCTTTGCGGAATCACAAGAGAAACGACTTGCACGCCTTCTGAAAGGTACGTCCCTGGGTGACAAGCGTCCCACTCAATTGCTACGAGAACTGAGAAACATAGCTGCAGGGACAGTCAACGACGAAGTTCTCCAATCTATTTTTATCAGAAGTTTACCATCCCAGATGCAGTCTATTATAGCTGTATCTCAGGGCAATCTTGATGATATCGCCCTTATTGCTGACAAGGTACATGACGTATCAAACCACGAAGTGCTTACTATACAGGAGCCAAGTACCTCAGTCTTGCAGTCACAGTTGGACAGCATCACCCAGACAATTACTCGACTAGAAGCACGTTTGTCTCGACCTCGCTCCCCTACTCCTCAGCCATCATCGACAGGTCGAAGCACACGGTACTGCTGGTATCATCTGAAGTTTGGCAACCGGGCCCGCCAATGCAAACCACCTTGTGAATTTCCTATTCAGGGAAACGGCAGACGTGGCCGCAATTAGAGGCAAATGCTGCCACGCACCCTAGTCGCCTCATTGTACACGACCCGACCACCCAGTTGTCATTTCTCATTGACACTGGAGCAGATGTCTCAGTAATTCCTCCAACGAAACGTAATTTGCCGGTAGATTCGTATCGCCTCTATGCCGCCAACGGCTCGGTGATCAAGACCTTCGGACAGAAAACCCTGAAAGTTGGACTAGGCCTTCGTAGACTATTCAAGTGGACCTTCATTATGGCCGATGTGACTAAACCTATCATCGGAGCCGATTTTCTAGAAAATTTTGGTTTGTTAGTCGACCTCAAGAACCGCTGTCTTATTGACCGACTAACTTCTGACCGTTCACTATGTTCTGTCGTCGGCAGTCCAATTCCCAGCATCAAGACCTTCGACCAGCATATAATGTACCACGATATTCTCTGTCAATTCCCGGCTATAACACGACCACCAGAAATCGTCCCTAAAGTAGCAAAGCACACAACAACGCATTACATCATCACTAAAGGGCCACCTGTGTTCGAAAGAGCTCGTCGGCTTGCTCCAGATAAACTTGAGGATGCTAAAAAAGAGTTCCAGTTCATGATGGATGCAGGGATCTGCCGCCCTTCCAAAAGTACATGGGCTAGTCCATTGCACATGGTTCGCAAGAAAAATGGTACCTGGAGGCCTTGCGGAGATTTTCGTCGTTTAAATGCCGCAACAGTCCCTGACCGGTATCCTTTACCACATCTCCAAGACTTTTCGCACTTGCTACAAGGTAAAACTATCTTTACTACGCTGGACTTAAATAGAGCATATCATCAGATTCCAATTCAAGAAGAAGACATTCCTAAAACCGCAATAATTACACCATTTGGATTATTTGAGTTTGTAAAGATGGCGTTCGGGCTCAGAAATGCTGCTCAGACAATGCAACGCTTTATGCATGAGGTTCTGGGAAATTTATCTTTCGTCTTCGTGTACATAGACGACGTGCTCTTAGCCTCCCGGGATGTAAACGAACATCGAAAGCACTTGATACAGGTTCTCGAACGCTTAGATCACTTTGGCATGACAATTAACATGGCCAAATGTCACTTTGGACAGAACGAGGTACCCTTTCTCGGTCACTGGGTCACTGCGGTAGGGATTCAACCGCTACCCAAACGCGTAGAAACCATCTTAGAGTACAAGCAACCTTCTACGGTACATGAGCTTCGTCAGTTCCTCGGCATAATAAATTTTTATCGCCGCTTCCTTCCCCAGGCAGCTCATCATCAAGCTGTTTTGAATGAATATTTAAAGTCATCACGGAGGAAAGACAACAGGAAGATTGTTTGGACGGATGCTGCTTTTGCAGCGTTTAACAAATGCAAGGATGACCTCGCTTCTGCAACACTCCTAGCACACCCGTCGACCAGTTTCCGTCTTGGCTTGTCCGTCGATGCATCAGATTTGGCAGTAGGAGCAGCGCTACATCAGCTTCACAACGGAAGTTGGCAGCCGCTCGGGTTCTTTTCGAGAAAACTCAAGCCTGCGGAGCAGCGGTACAGCACATACGATCGTGAGCTTCTAGCTGCTTACTTGGCTGTAAAGCATTTTCGGCATATGGTTGAGGGCAGAGAGTTCACGCTGTTTACTGACCACAAACCCCTCGTCTATGCATTCTCGCAGAAAGCTGACAAATGCTCCCCGCGTCAACTAAGACATCTGGATTATATCGGGCAGTTTTCCACTGATATTCAACATATCTCAGGTCGGGATAACATCGTGGCTGACACGTTATCGAGGCTTTGCACCATCGAGATACCATCCCATATTGATCCAGAGACCTTGGCTGTGTCTCAAGGGCAAGACGAAGAGTTATCCCACCTGTTACAATCGAAGAAGACCTCCCTCAAACTTGAAGTCGTCCTGTGCAATGACTGTGAGTTGTATTGTGATACCTCCACGGATCGCGCTCGTCCTTATGTACCTCTTACACTACGACGATCACTTTTCAACAGCTTACATAACCTGTCTCATCCTGGCATTCGTAGCTCGGTCCGTTTGGTGCGGCGCCGATACGTTTGGCCATCGATGAACTCTGACTGCCGCACCTGGGCCCGAAACTGCGTCCAATGTCAACGCAGTAAGGTTGGTCGTCATACACAGGCACCCTTGGACAAGTTTCCACTAGCGGAAGATCGTTTCGACCACGTCAACATCGATATAGTCGGTCCACTTCCACCATCAGAAGGTTTTCGCTACATTCTAACATGCATCGACCGGTTCAGTAGATGGCCTGAAGCTTTTCCAATGACTGATATGTCGGCGGATACCGTAGCGAAGACTTTCTTCGGGAACTGGATATCACGCTACGGTGTTCCTTCCCGGTTAACATCAGATCAGGGCAGGCAATTTGAATCTGAGTTATTCCGGTCTCTGGCCAACCTGTTAGGAGTCACTAAGTTCCGCACTACACCTTATCATCCAGCTAGCAATGGAATGATTGAGCGCTGGCACCGTTCACTAAAAGCAGCTCTCATGTGTCATGCTCCACGTCCGTGGACTCAGGTTTTGCCAACTGTACTCCTTGGATTACGCACCGCCGTGAAAGAGGATTTTGGATGCTCATCAGCCGAGCTCCTCTATGGTACAACGCTGCGGCTCCCGGGTGACTTATTGGAACATTCAAGAGTATTTCACGGCTATGGTAATGAATATGTGGACAATCTACGCCGTACCATCCGGCAATTAAAGCCCACTGCAGCCGATCACGGAATAATGAAAACTTTTGTGCACAAGAATCTTGCTACATGTACTCATGTTTTCATCCGCTCAGATGCTGTAAAACCTCCACTACAACCCCCATTTGAAGGACCCTTCCGTGTGCTGAGCAGAATGGGCAAAGTCTTCAAGCTGCTTGTTAAAGGATTAGAAAAGAATATCAGCATAGACAGACTTAAACCGGCATTTTTGGAAAGTCAGTCCATTATCACAATACCGTTAGCACCTCCATCTGTTTCACCAACTGCCCCTATTCCACCAACTACGTCTACCGCTAAAGCTGCTCCTGACACTCCAACCGAATCTGTTGTTCCTGTTCCCTCTACTTCCCGGCCCCATCGTACTCGTCAACGTCCCGTGCGTTTCTGTACGTACACCGCTGTCGCTAGGGGGGGAGCACTGTAGGAGCCTTGGCGTCGCGTCATGGAAACCAACATAGTTTAGTTTTTAGTTGATATTGTCATTCTGACATAACGCATGTATTAGTTACTGAATAAATATTTTGAGTATACCACGTTCAGTATCTACAAGTCTAACCTTACAAAATTAGTTTAAATTATACGCTTCCGACAGATTACTGATAGCACAGGAGCTTAATAAAACAACATGCATATAAAGTGATGCTCAATACTGAATATAAACATGTAAAAATGCAAAAATCAAACTATTTTGATTGAAAAAGTAGTTTCATTAACACTAGAACTGTTAAGGCACGGGGAGCCTACCCTTTAGTATTTTCATTAGTGAAGCCCATGTATGTAGAGCAAAGCATCTAAAAACATCTCTTTGCCTATTTTACTGTAGGCTACTATTAGGTAAATTTGGAAAAGAATATAGGAAACCGTTTTTGTAGAAAGCACAATTGTACTCTTGAGGAAGTACTACTGTTATGTACATGGTTGCGTAAAAATAAGCTGAAACTTTACATCGAACTATAATTTTACATTATGAACAACTTTTATTAATAATAAAAGGTACTTTACTTGAATAAAATAAATTTTTTTCTACCGCTCGTGAGATCCCATAAAGACCAATCCATCATGTTTGTATTAATATTCTCGTCTTAAAACTTTCTATAGATTAACCCGACGTAAAGCTCTAACCAACACTGATATATTTATTATTATAATATACCTTGTATCGTGTGCTCCAAAAAAAAACTCATTTAGGGTACGCCTTGGAAAGAAAGATGGAAAATCTAGTCATGTCTTAACTTAAGTATGTAGGTGAATGTCAGATTGAAATTTGTTTATGAAAACATATGTCGCTATGACAGGTAAAAGTTTACACTGCATTAAGTTTAATTGTATCAAGCAAAACAGAAAATAAGATGGCATGTACAAAACAACGAGTGTAATAACGATAACGGTGAAAATCGTTTTTGTTAAGTGTTTTGTATATTTTTAGGAAACTAGTTCAAGCTCAAAATGTAATTTAGTTCTCTCTGACTTGGTAGTTCATTTGCATCCATGGGTATATCTCAAGTTACGGCAAATATCAATTTGATCATGGCATGCTGCGAATGAGTTTTTTTGGAACACACGATGTAGTAGATACACAATCTTAATGAAAATATGTGTGTGGTCTTCCGATGCCCCCACATGGCAATACTCGGAAACATAAATGCCATAGCAGTTCTTGGATTAATATTTCACTTTCTGTCTGTGAGTAGATAAGTTGTACAAAATAAATAGTTTGTATTTTTACTAGTAATAGAATGTTGGCAGCAACAATGAGACTGGAATCTGTTGTATAGTGTAAATGTAGATAATAATTTTGTTGAGGATAATATTGAAAATAACGGCAACGTTCTAAAGGTTAACATGTGGAACATATCTGCTAATTAGTCAATATGTGTTTAACCAACATTTGTAGCCAATGGAAAGGTGAACTTTTAAATACTGGAAAATTCAAGGCTATCTATATCCCTGTCAAATCATAAAAACTCACTCGCAGTGCAAATATTTGCTGTTTTTTATTATTGAAAGAAATACGTTACTGTTGAAAATATATTATAATTGAAGATCATGAGAAACGTAGATGTTTCCATTTATATGGAATATTTAAACCATTTAAGTAATTCGACCAAAATTACATCGATATTGCGATGATTCTCTACTTCGGAAAGTAATATAATTGTATAATTATATTAAAAGTTGGGAATTGAGATTTACTAGCTCAACAATAATACATTTACCTTAACATGATATTATTTGGTTTACGTTTCATAAATAAAGCTAATACCATGAACCTTCATTCCGAAGAGGACGGAAAACACACAATTTCTCTTCCTTGGAAAGTGATGAGCCATCTGTGCATTGTCATACCATGGTAGGTAGTTAAACGAAGCAGCAAAATGCATGTACTCATAGCCGGATGACCTGTAAGAAAAGAACATGAAGAAGGTAAAATGAAGTTAAGAAAGGGAAGTGTTAAGGTGGAAAATAGTGAACAGAACAGTAGTGGACTTGAAAAAGGGTACAGCTCTGCCATATGAACCTTTAATGAGCAAAATGAACAGTGAACAGAATTGCCTGGAGGCTGATCAGGTTTCCGTTGCTTTGCGCTGGTTCTATCCCTTAAGCACATAAATGAGACTGCATTAAGTTTTAAACCAATGTAGTCGATGGTACTTAAAAGGGACGACAGTAAACTAGTCTGAGCGACGCAGCCTCACGTCCCAATAATATTATGGATTGGTATCAGGGTAGCGACGTAGTGAATGAATCAGACATTAGATGCAGATTGTTTTATTACGAAAATAAACGTTCTATTTATACAAAACAAGAATGCTTAACTAAGGTAACATATCAAAGTTCAATTATTGTGTAGATTACTAGAGCGCGTTTAAAAGTACGAAGTAGCAATTCAGCACTGTAAGCGGATTGCATTTCCGTGTGTGTTTGCAAGCCAGAGCGGTGAACTTGTGTTTAGTAGGTCGCTTACGGCGTGAAATGCTAAGTTGCAGTGTGCTCCGGTCTTTAAACTCGATGCTTGCGAAACAAGATTGGTTTTTAATATTTCGTAAATGTGAACTGAAATTTGCCTGTTTAATTCAAGATTAAACATATCTAAATTAAATATAAACTGGCGAAATTCTGAAGTAAAACTGGAGGTTAAAACTGCTTGTTTATGAAATTAGAAGTACATTTAGAACTTCTGACTGGATTTCGTAAATTTTGTTATTAAAATTGATGTGTGTTTAAATCAAATTTAAACAAACAGGAATGTGTAGATTTGTTAACTGTGTGAAAAGGTGCTCTGTTTGATTACGGGAGTGACAGACAGGCTTACTTTGGACTGGGAGTAGAAGTTGAGATATTAATTCCGAAGAAAACATATTTTTATATTTATTAACTGAATTATGATAATTTAATTTAAGATATGTAAAAATGTAGACTGTGACTAAGAATATGATAGTACTAGTTACTATCATATTCTGGGTGCCTACTGAAAGGACTAGTTAAAAATGACAAAAGGTGTATTTTCCATAAGAAATATGTTTCATGAGTTCCTATAAATTATATTGTATTCAATCATAAGTGATAGAATAATTGCTTATTAGAGTAAATTTTAATAAATGAAGTGTTGTCATTTGGCTAATACCTGATAATGGGGGTATCAGCAACTAACGGAGCGAGTTGCATTGTACCTGCAGAAGTTGAGCTATAGCAGAGAACTTTTAAGTAGCAGAGATTGTCATACACAATATTGGTATATATATTATTGTAGCCAACAGCCGTTAGGCCAATTATAGGCGTCGCCGTACAGTTTATAGGGAGTCCCAACCCCACTAACGACTGTCATGATATTATGACATCCGTGACTAACTATTTCCGTGACAGCCGTATCACGTGGCGCCGAGAGAAGCAGCCGTGGAACTCCCATCCAAGTTCTGACCAGAAAGAGTGTTGCTTAACTCTACTGATCGTACGTGGACACTTGTTCAAGCTATACCACCCGGAACCTTTCTTGATACACATAAATATGTACCAGTAGATGTTTGTGAAAGCCTGACCTTAATATTTTAAATATAATTTGGTTTAGAAATGTACCACTCAATTCTACAGCTATTAGCAAGTGACGTACTGAGACTGACATATATGACACATAACGGAAATTAAAGTAATTTGTCAAATTATGTGACAGAAGCAGATGAAAACGAGACAGTTGACTGTTTATTTTATAATGTTGCTGTTCAGATTCAGTATATTAGTGAAAATAGTGATGTGGTAAAAATGGCATGTGAATTATGTAACATTCCCTTGTGCAAAAAGTGTTTTGCTGTGTACTACAATCGATTTCTTAGCGTAATCATATCATAAGTAATGAATAACGTTAGGTTGTAGGTATCATAATAATATTATCTTGTAAGTACCATGCAGTGTAGTGTTATATACAGAAAAATATTATTTTTGTCTTATAATACAAATTTAGTTTTTTGTGCATAATATTTTATAACAAATAATAGATTTTCAAATAGAAATTTAAAAAATGTTGCGTTGTGATGTGTGTAGTATATCTAACCGGCTGGTAACTAAGTGTACCACATAGTGGTACTGATATTACATATAGGTACCGCCTCCTAAATAAAAAAACCCTCAGTATTTTCAATTTGTTTTGCATAATATATTTACGGTAACTGTTTTTAATATAAATTTGCAGAATAAAAATCCGCCTCGAAAGGGTAAAAAAACAAAATAAGCTTCAAAGGCCCTGTCTATCAATAACGTTAACTATGTTTTTTCGTTTCTCTATGTTGGGTGTAATTTTTCTCCAATTTCGCACTCCTAGTATTTTTAAATCTTCCTCGATTGCAGCTAACCATTACCTCCTGCGGGGCTTTGCACAAACTCCTGCTTTAACCACTGTTATTATTACTCTTCATTCAGAAAGTCAATGAAACATATCCTAACGACCTGGATTTTAGCATCCTAACTTTTATATATAGGTGTACCTTTGCTTGTCCATTAATTCGTTTAATTTGTCGTTCTTCTCAATTTTTTATGCAATCATATATTCTCAGCACTCCTACATCCACTCATAATTTTAGATTGACTTTCTTCTTTCACTTCTTAGTTCACCCCAAGGTAACTGGCGATTCCCTATTTCTGAACTTCGGGGCTTTGACTTTCATATATTTTGTTTCTTCTCCATTTTTACTGCGTACTGGGGCCATAACAATATTTTTTCTCCAATCTAGCTAAAATATATTCAAGCTCCAGTGATTCTTTTATTATCAAATTTTGATTATAGGCTGCATTGATGTCTATGACTCCACAACTCAGGTTAGTATGGATTTTCCTATCTCTTAGGTCTTTTTCCAAAACTATGTTAAATAATAGTGGAGGTAATGAGCCATCTTGTAGTAATTCTTGCTTAACTTTAAACCTCTTTGACGTTCTACCCTCCAGTATTGTTCTACATTTTCTTTGCTCCAGGACCATCTTCACTAGCTGTACTAATATTTGGATAAAACTCTTTGTAGTCGATATATAGTATATGCAAAGCTACTTTATATTTATATACATTGGATAGTCTCCTGTAATTTAATCAGCGTTCTTTGTTAACTATTATACCTCTATATTTTCCACATGCAGTCCAATAATTCTTTGTAAATATTAGATATAATAGTGTATTTATCCATTGTTACGAATGCTTTCTTCCTGGCATTTTCCCTTAGTAAAGTTAATTATATGTACTTGTGGATTTCATTTCCCTCTTTTAAATTTCAGTTATTTATTATGTTTTGTTTTCTCAGAACTTTTGTTACTTTCAATGTTACTATTGTATTACTATATTTTCATCACTCTACATATTTTCATTTTGAATATTGCCATCCTGTTCTTATTCTTGACTTCCATAATTTATGTCCTTTTCCATCTTCTCTTCTTCATGCTATTTCATTTGTATGATCAGCTTTTTCTCATGGTTTCATAGTTTTTATGTTTATAAACATGTTTGGTTCCTCCAGTTCTCTTACGTTAATATATCTGTGCTTTATTCTTGATTTCAATAGCTCTTTTGCAAATCATCATCAAACCCGTTATTCTTATTAGTTTATAATTTCCTGCTATACATTATCCAGCTACGTTTTATATATGTTTTTGTATTTAAGTAGCGCCTCTTCTATTTTATTTTTTGTACCCTTCGACTTTTATTCGAAACTATTGCAACATTTCTTTTTGAAGAATTTTCGCCATTATACTTCTTGCTGATTTCATTTTTGTTCTATTCTGCCTTAGTAATTACTCTTTAATCTTGATCTTAACCAGAAATTGGCCTGACAGCGCATTAGCGCCCATATAAATTCCTATGTTTTATACACATGTCGATTTGATTAATGTCATACTACGGTACATTTTGACATATTTGTTCAGGTCGGTCGTGATATTGTGCTTTTTCGTCTTCTTCTGTTTCCTCCGGCGGTGCATGTACGTTTATGATGGTCATTTTTCTATATTCTCCCCCCAACCACATCCAGCATAACCAAAAGAACAATATTTCATATCGGTGTAAGACCATGAGAGGGCGGTAACTAAGTATAATAAATAAACAATCAGGCGTGTTCCCCAAAATACGCAGTAACCTTGCTCTTTTATAAATATTACATTATTCTTACTCACCCGCATTGTAAATATAAAAACTGCTTTCCTGAAATAAAAAATACCCAAGCTGCCACTTCTCTCCAGTAAAGAATATGCAAATATGCAAATGCCCTGTTTCAGTAATAATTCGAGTGTAATATTTCAACCGGCAGCTTTAAACAACAAAGTTAATACCAGAAAATGCCAGTAAATAAGTGTTTGGGCGCCATGTTTCACGCAGTATTAGAGATATTTGTGTTAATGTAGATCGTATCGGTTGGGGCACAACGAAAACAACGAGGGCTGCAGAGTAATTAATGTAGTGGTTGCTAAAACGTGCTTTAAGAACAACATGCTTGCCCTCTTTCTGTGCCATCAATTTTGCATCCACATGACCTTCCGAGCTGAGCGTTAAATATTTGCGATATTTGTGCGATGACGTTCGGAAACGAACGCTTCGCGTGGAAGGTTGCGTTTCTGGGCTCAGAAGCATAATAACCCCAATCCTGATAGAACGTTTATAAATTTAGATAGTAGCATTTCGACATGCAGCGATCAATTTTCGTAGGCGACTGCCTTACAAGAATTCAGTGATGTATCACCTAGGGGTTGCACTGGGGCAGACTATTGACAGAAATTGGAAATAGATTGAATATCGACTTTTTATCAGTTTTCTACTACTACATTACATATTCCAAGCGCTTTATCGGAGTTATCGTTTAAATTGGTACTGGAAATGGACGACTCCGCTACAAGCGTTTTCTGTTGTTGCCAACCTTAACTGATGCTGTTCTTTTTTTGCAGATGCACAACTCCACTGAAAATCAGGTAGTATTGTCTTCCGTTCAACTAACCACCTCGGGGATTTACCGATGTGAGGTCTCCGGCGAAGCGCCCTCTTTTCAAACCGTCACCGAGCATGGACATATGATGGTTGTAGGTTAGTATCATACTCATTTATTATTTACCTTCCATCCCATACGAACCTTTGCCTTAATGTTACATCAGCTCGTTTGGTGCACGCGACGCTGTCCACGCACATGCAGAAATTAGGACGAACACTTCTGCTAAGGGTGCCATTTGTAGGTGCAGATTATTGATCTGCCTTGTGGAATTCTGTGACATTTTTCATGAATAAGTAATCAAGCAAGATTACTAAGAGACCGCGATTCTTCATTAACAATCATTGTCAATGGCAAATTGGATAGTCAAATTAGCTGCAGCGAATCAAACTCCGAAGCCATCGTATAACTTACCTAATTGCACAAAGTTTCTTAATAACTGTCCATAAAATAAAATGCAGTTTTAAATTAAATCATGACAGTGAACTGCCTCGTTTAAATGCGATCTCCAAACCTTCTTCAGTTCGTCGGAAAATCGATACTACGATCTGTCTGTGTGTGGCCCCAATGCAACAGATGGAACCTAATGATGATTAAATCCCATTTGCTCTGCATTTCCCAAGAAAATATTCAACAAGTACGCGTTCTAAATTCTTAACAAATAGGCACCGGCTAATCAATCAAGGGCCTTGAATTATCCATGCGGATAAGGTTTCTATTTAATTAACTCGAAAATCGTTTCATCCTAAGACTAAGCATCGAGCATGAAAAGCGACTTAATTCTGTATAGAGGGAGGTAGATTTAGCGTTGACTTTTTAAATTTGGTCAATACTCATCACCATTTCCGAGGAAAATGTGTTCGTGGAGGGAATCAATATGTCCCCGTGGAGTTGGAAGTTCCAGGGAAAGGTTTACGGGGTATTTAGAAAGAGACGGACTGTTATCAAATTAACAAACATTTTTATTAGATTTGGAACTTCTAACAAACGCTAAATAGCTTTTAATGCTGGTTCTGCTTAAGTAGGGTTCACTACATGACGGTGTGAAACGGCCATTATTAGATTGCGTCATTTCTGCAGTAAAAAGCTTTTCCGTTAGAAGGATGTTTTGAAAATCAGGAGATTAGTCACATTAATAATAATAATGATTTATTGTCCATCAGAAAAAAATCTAATTATAGTACAATTTATACAATAAACTGAAGTAAAAGATATTAATAATTTAAACTTAACACTAAACACTTTTGCTGATAGTGAAACAAAACTGATTTAGAAATATAATATAATATAATAGGTATACTACAATACCTAGCAAGACAGTTTTCCGATATGTTATTTAAAGTACAACAATTGATATCGAATTTATTAGGAATGTCATTATAGTTCTACTCATTTAGTAATACATTAGTACATGGGGTTGGATATAAAATGATACGAAATTTATACTTTGGCGAGACAGTACTTGGAAATTAAACATCTCCAGAAGAAATAGAAAATCAATTTTTCAGTAAAGAATATATAAATAAGTAAGACTAATTATGTTCCTTCTTCTTTATAAGCTGATCACATCATACTATTCCAGTCTCTGGGTTAAAAATCTCCGTTATATTGTAATGCTTGCATGAATTGCTCAGGAAACTGTAAATTTAATTTAATTCATTCACTTTACTTTTCCCTCGGATATGCCCAGATGCCTATGTGTTCGTTTCCACTCAAATGTATAGGTACAGGAATAAACAGTTTAGAAATAAATCGTATAATGTTTCTAACTAGGTACCAAATAAGTCTCAATTAGTAGTGATATGTACATAGAATTATAATATAAAAATTTCCTCTGGCAAACGGACTGGATCGATGCTATTTGGCGGTCGAAAACCCACTATACACCTCTGTTCTCCCCGGTTACTCCTCTGTATCCTCTCTAAGGTGTACTTGAACTAGAAACGAGCGGTCAGAAACAAGCGCAATTAATATCGGGGAAAATGGCGTTTGTTTACTAATTTTGTGTGCGGGCCAATTTCATGGAAGAACTAGTTTGACGGTGCTGGTGACGTGTGTAATTAGGGTGTTAAGCTCGGCAGGAATAACTTAAACAGGGCCTGTTCCCCTGAAGCAAACTTTGCTTTTTCACGACTTGGTTTTGCGCTCTTTAGCGCTCCGGCCGGCAATGTGCGTCCTGCCCTTGGTGAACTACCATGGCGGTGTCGTTTGACTAACAATGCTGTTGCTACAGGTACGCTAGTATTTTAATGAGCTTTGTCGTAATAATTACCTATGTGAAGCCGGTTATTTATGGTCAACGTAACGTAGTGGAAGTTGGGAGTGGGGTTTAAGTTAAAGAAGCATTCTACGAGACGGGTTTCTCTTACAGGGCTGAACTCTGTCGGGTCTAGGTTAGGGGGGAAGTTCTACGAAACGGGTTTTCGTTACAAAGCAGAACTGAATCAGGTTCAGTTTAAGGGGGAGACTCTACGAGACGGGTTCTTATCACAGGGCAGAGCTAGGTCAGAAAAGTAGTAGGTACCGGACCCAGGCCTGCAGGGATCTAGAGCTGGAGGTCAGGATCAGGATCTCAGGTCTCAATCTCAAGTGCTTGAAATGGATGTGGAAGTTGCTTTTATACTTTTCGTTCCTTCTTATCGTTGTAGTCGCTCCAGGTGCAATTGAGTGAAAGCGGCGCTGTACTTGCTTGTACGAGACTCTGCGCACCGCTGGTGGACGTCTTCTTATCTGCTGATCGATCGCTAGGACGATGTAAACGCAGATTGTGACGGAATAAGCGCCGAACAAATTTGTGGCATCCTGCTGATGCTTTAGATAAATTTGCTGCTGGCGCTAACGTTACAATATTGCTTAAAATTAATTACTTTATATTCTTAGAAAGGGTACCAAATTAAAACGCAATTAAAGAAAAGAATAAGGATTTCAAACTTCAAAGCAACTACATTGGTAAAGGTTTTACATCTTCGCATGGCATAGTCCAGCCTTTTCATAGCGGGAGTAGGCACGGTTTTTATATGACCACATAAACTGAATTTATCGTCAAACAGAATCCCCAGATTCTTAACGATGTCAATGCGTTGTAATAAGTCCGAATTTACAGCATACATACACTAATGACTGTAATTTTCGGTTGTATGAGAGTAATCTGCATTTCGAGAGGTTAAGATGAAGTTTATTGGTTTTGATATATTCAAGTTATTAATCTGTTGTTGCAACTAAAGACAGTCCTCAATAGTAACGATAGATAAGCAAATTTTGAGATTATCAGCAAATAGAAGCTCTCAGAACAAAGTACTTCAGGAAGGCCATTGAACAATAATAAAACAACAACGGTCCAAAGGGGAACCTTGTGGGACACTAGATGTAGCAGCAGTCTGCTTCGACTTATAACTGCTGTCTGTTATATACTCTACACGAATTGACAAGTATGAGGTAATGAACTTTATTTGAGATTCGCTAATCAAAACCTAAGTAGCTTTAGTATTATAGTGGAATGCAAGATGTGGTCAAACGGTTTAGAAAAGTCGGAATACATTACATCGACCTGCTCCTGATTATCAAGTGACAAGTATTGCTTTATGGAAGATTATATTCGATCATACAGTATCACTTTTAAAATCTTGGAGAAATTAGAGAACGTGCTAATTAGGGATGTCGGCGGGTACCCGGGTACCCGGGTCGACCCGGGTAATAGTGAACCCGGGTATATTTTCAGGACCTGACTAGTAAATTATGTAATTTATAGAAAGTCGACCCTTTTCGAAGAAGATGATAAAAACTTAAAAACAATAGGAATAAGCTCTAGAAAAACATAACCATGGGGTAATAACCAGAATCGCCCCATCCCCTACCACATGTTTCTTGTTTCATATAATAAATTCGCTTCACGGAAATATTCAACCCGTCAATGGTACCAGTACGCGTCAGTATGGGATGAGTAACATAAACATCCTCTGTGTAATTTTGATGCTGCTACGAATTTCGAATAAAAAGTCACGTACTTGAATTTGATAGCACTTGGATGTGTGATAATATTTACACATAACAGACGACTTGCAGTTTGAATTAGGGAGTAGGTACTATTTCAAGAAATGGTAGCTAGTACCTCAGATGTTCCGATGTACGCTAAAATGTTTGCAGAGCCGGATTAAGGGGGGGGGGGACTAAGGGGGCTGCAGCCCCGGGCCACCGAATTTCGGGGGCCTCGAAAAGTTTCGAAGGTTATAATCTAGTGCGGTTTCTAATAGAGATGGGCGCGTGAGTGAATTTTCGCTCACGTCACGCACGTTTCACGCTTGCTTTGAACAGTCACGTTCACGCACGTTCACGCTCACGTTCACTCACGTTCACGGCGTGACACGCCACTCACGACGTGACACGCAGATTTTATTTCAAAATTTAACTTCAGATAGAACAGAATGTTCAAATTTAAAACCAATGAAAAAACCCTAAAGAGAACTAAAAATATGTTTTGCACCTGACATAATTTACGTGATGTGTTGCAATCAGAAGAGTTGACATAAAAAGAAAAAAATGAAAATTGACTACAATAACTTCGACAAGGGATAAATACTGATTCCTCGCAAATATATTTCTTGCAGCTGTCTTCAAAGCCATTAATTTTAATACTAAAAGCTGTCATTGGAATTGACGTTTCCCTTATTGGTATGAGTACAGAAGGTATATGTTGCTAGGCAACACTTTTAATTCGTAGGTTTGAAAGTACTTTTACGTACAAGGATCAACATTTTCAGCGTTAAAGCGAGTATACAAAAAAAAACATTACTTTTATTAGAATAATAAGTTCATCTACACAAGTACACAATAAATTGGTTTAAAAATATCATCTACACATCTACACAATACATTTTTGGTTTAATAATAAAACGTTATTAACAGTTTCAGCGTTAGCCGAGTATAAAAAACAAACCATTACTTTTATTAGAATAATAAGTTCATCTACACATCCATACATTAAAATGTTGATTTAAGAATAATATGTAATCAACATTTTCAGCGTTACGTCGAATTCTGCGCTCTTCTAAAATTCGCCCAGCTGTAGAAAATACTCTTTCGCTTGTAGCGGAACTTGCCGGTATGTTTAAAATTTCCCAAGTTTTTTAATAGTGGCGTATTTACACTGTTTTTCCAAAATCCTAAAATATCATCTACATTTCAGAATTTTAATTTAACATACTAATTTAGTTCTGTTTCGACATCATCCTAATTACATGTGTCATCGTCAGAGCTATCTCTAAGTGTAAAAAGATAAGAATCTGATGCTGATGTACCAGTTTTGAGTCGTTTGCTATGTATTTCATCATTATCATCTATAGTTTTATTTGCATTATAATCATCTCTTTTATGTGAAGGTATGAACTTTAAGGATTTATAATTAGAGTCCAAAAATAAAGCAACATAATGTAACTTGTTTGGCACAATTTGTGATTTAATGAATTTAAAAGTTGCTGCACCCTGCAGTTTTTTATTCGTTACTAAATATTTAACGTGAAATTAACGTGAAACGTGAATCACGCCTTGGAAATTTTCACTCACGTTCACACCGTTTACGTCACGATTTTCAAATATTAGTCACGTTCACGACGTGACACGCCGTGACACGACGTGACACGACTGTTTTCACGTCACGCGCCCATCCCTAGTTTCTAATCATTTAGATCCCTTAGTACCCGTTGCATAAATGGGAATGCGGCCTCTAAACAAATTTAGCCCTGGGCCTCACATATCCTTAATCCTGCTCTGCATTTTTGTTATATATTTCGGGTACCCGAGGGTACCCGGGTACTGTTTTCGGGTTTGATTTTAGACCGGGTACGACATCCCTAGTGCTAATAGATCTATAATATTACAATATCAGCTGGATCACCACTTTTATTGACATGACAAATACGGGCGGTTTTCCATACATCAGGACATTTAGAAAACTTATGTGAAATGTTCACGTTGATATGGAATGATGTACCGAAAACTTCTGGACAGTCCTCTATTAAATAACTTGGGAATTGATCATCGCCGGCGGCCTTCTTTGTAAATTTATAAATAGCTTTCAATATAGCTTGGGTCCCGGGTGGTGTAGCTTGAGCAAGCGTCCACGTATGATCAGTAGAGTTAAGCAATGCTCTTTCTGGTCGGAACTTGGATGGGAGTTCCACGGCTGCTTCTCTAGGCGCCACGTGATACGGCTGTCACGGAAATAGTTAGTCACGGATGTCATAATAACATCATGACAGTCGTTATTGGGGTTGGGAGTCCCCATAAAATGTACGGTGACGCCTATAATTGGCCTAACGGCTGTTGGCTGAGTACCAAAATAAATAAATAAATAAATAAATAAATAAATAAATACATTTCTTCCTCAGTTACGTTACTGATGGAAACACAAGAAATATTATTCCATGAGGATAAGCGATTTATTAGTGAAGAGGCCGAAGTAGTATAAACGCTAGCAAAGTGTTCTCAAAAAACCATTAACAATTGCCTCGAGAGTATTAAATGCAATGCCATCGCGATAAATTTTACCCGGTATTCTAGATGTCTCTTTTGTATCATAAATAAAAGCCAAACCTTTTTTGGGTAATTTTTTACGGATTGCTTAACATTTTTTAGGTAGTTGCTATACGCTGTGGACATTGAGATTTTATTAACCGCCGAAGGCGCTTATTTTCTATGTCATCGGCCAGTTTTCTATATTTCCTATACTTAATGAAGTATTTATACTTTCTTCGAATATTGATAATTATATCCAGTGTAAACCACTTAGGATATTTGCCACTGTTGGAACGAAATGTCGAAACTTGCAGATAAAATAACGCATATAATAAATTATAAAATTCGTTAAGCAGTGCACTAACATCGAAAAAACACGAAAAAATGACGTTAGTAGTACACTACACAGTGTAGGGGAGTTCTCTCTACTAAAGTTGGAAGTTTTATGTACATTATTTATAGGAAATTTTATATCTGAATTTGTTTTGTTGTTAAAAACAATTTGTAAAGGTGGATGATATGTATCCTCTTTAACCAAGGGCTCTGCGTCACGGGATAGTTCACAGGTGATGCTGGCAATAAGTTCAAAAAGTTTATCTTGTAAGTTTGTTATTCGATTGTACTGTGTCAGTTTAGGAACATCTAAATGTGTTTATCGTATTACATTTGCTATCATTAACGCTTTCGTTATTAAAGTGAGGTACATTAAAATAGCCTACTATTAACAGCTTATGGTAGTCAATACAGCTTGGTTCAAGAAATGCAATAAAATGTTAGAAATAATAAACTGTACTACGAGGCGGCACATAAATTACGAAAATATACTAAATAATTTATTTAATTTTCAGAAAAATCCATCTTACACTTTCAATTATTAAACCAGCCCACATTCTTAAGTTTAGTTAAGCGAAGAAGTAAATACTATTATTTAATTTAACCATTGTAATTCCTAGAAAAGCGGGGAAGTATTAGCTCCGGGGTAGTTTTTGCAAAAGCTATAACTTCGCGAGTGGGAAATAATTACCTCCACTTTATCTGTGAGTTGAGAGCGACTTGTTTAGTTTTCTAACGTAGCAATGCAAAGTTAAGCGAGCGAACGAAACTTGTATTTTCTTTGAGTTCTTACTCTTAAGGGCTTCTTCTTGTTAGATACATTTACATAACTATTAAATGTAATTATTATTTTTCCTATATAATAATAACATTTATTCAATATACATATAGCGGTACTCACAGCATATTCATTGTAGTATATTGGAAAAACTTAGTGGAAATCCCATATAATACGTTTTAGTAGAGTTTCCTATGTTTGCATACTCGACTTAGGAACTGCGTTTTTTTTTGTTAAGAATGCAGAGAAATTACATTGAGTATCAGACTGAGTTGGACATTTTTTCTGAGAGCTTTTTTTCATTTAAAAACCACGTGAACAATTTGCAGAATGTTTAATATATTTGTTTTCCTAATTATCACAAAACTTTTGTTATTAACAAGTATTTGTTGTTGTGTATATTAAAAGTAAATTTTGAATTTTAATATAAATGGTGTATGCCGTTAATAAATAAATAAATAAAAGAAAAACAATTATATTGCTGCAGTAATAGAATAATTTTGGGATCATTGTAATAATTGACTACTAGTGTTTACAAATACTTCTACAACGGCATGTGGGAAATGTTGAATGTGTTTTCTCTTATCAGTAATTTAATAAAATAAAAACATTCAGGCTGTAGCTTCCGGACGTAGAAAACAGCATTTTTCCAGCTTTGGAATTCATTGTAAAAAGTTCGCTCCATGCAGGATCAATATGTAGGCATCTACATGTTTCCCTTAACATAATCGGATTTGAAACTTTCCCGTGCATGTCCCCGTTGATCTTAACGTTATTTCAGCAGTTTAAAGGTAACAGCTTGGGCCTTTTTGGACTTGTTTGTTAAATTAGATTGTGTTTGCGAGGAACATCGTAGTGTCATTTCATATAAGGCTTGCATTGGCGTCTGTTTTTAAAAGCTATTAACGGAAATGTGCATGTTTCCAAACTGAGCATCTGCATAGCGAATTCTTAAGGTTCGAAATATCACTGTTTGATTTTATAAGCAGCTTGTTTAATTTGTGAAGAAGATCAGCATCATCGAAGTTTTATTTGTTGAAAAGACAGCTGGAGACTAGGAAAATAACTAATGGGCGTTTGTTACCCCCAAGAGAAGAATCTTTTAGGATGTTGTTTAATCTCAATCTTTTATTGTTAGTAATTTTTAGGATAGATGTTAGATATTAATACAACGGATACAAGAACAATTAATTAGCAAAATTTTAGTATATGTAAGGTTACCCCAGCATAAAAATGAAGGTCTTAAAAGTTCAACTTTTTTCTTTTAGCCGTCTAGCTCCCTTCAACTGATTGCATCTGCAGGCTGATAACATCAGATTTAATTAAATTAAAACATTTTAAGGAGACAACTTTAATTTATTTAATGTCGGCGGAGGTATAATAGGTCGTTCAGCTCAATAAATTCAAAATTGTGGGAAACAAACTGTAATGTTAATTCAACAGTTTAGCTTCAAAATATTGTGATATCAATAACAACAGGTTTATTAATAGTTGTTTATACCGGGTGGCCGGTTTCTAAACCGAATATAGCATTTTTAGTTTTTAGTAAAAAAATAATATGTCTAAGACAATTGCTGTCTAAGGAGCTTCAGTCCACCCCCACTCCTTTAAATTAACGTTTTGGTGTAGGCAACCTTGTTTTTACTAAATTTGTGATATACCTAGCTTTTGATATGTTCGGTTTTGAAACTGGTCACCCGGTATATCTAGGGACCAAAGGTAATCATTATCCCGAGAGTAAACTTTATCTAAAGCATGAAACACAAAGGATGAAATGAACCTTTGCTTCAGTGATATATATGGGTTTACTCTTCGTTTGTACGTTGGAGGTTTTACAAGTTAATGTAATGAGTAACTGACAAAGTTTCAATTGCAAAAGCAAAATTGCTGGCACAAACAGATTCCTGCAGTAAAATTTATTCAACCGATGTTAAATAGTCACATTTAAGGAATAAGTTGTTTCAAAAATAAAGTGTAGGAGATTCTTGTATATAGTAGCCATATAACATAGTAATTTAAGTAAAGCACACAAACAAAGTGCATTTCCACAGCACCAAGTATGTTCGGATTTCATTCATAGTCTACTGGCAAAAAGTGGTGTTACGTTTTGGCAAAACCAAGCTAAAATATACTTGTATATCCCATTTTAGCCACACAAATAGCCACCAAACGTATTAGGGCCACATGTTAGCATAAGTTGGCAGAGAATATAACACATAAAACATTTTTGTGCCATACGGTGCTCGCATCCAAGTGCACGTATAAAAACTGGGACATGCTGTGTGGTTATGATTAAGGTGCGTTCAGAGCCGGTTCCGAACACCATAACTCATACACTCGGTGCACTGACGAAGCAGATGATGCTGTTGGTGTGCGCCTGAGTTCCATTGGAAGCCGAGGGTTCTTGGCAACACAAAATTGAGCCGTAGCTCAACAGCATGTGTGTTCTCCAAACTGGGGGACCTGCAAGTAAAGAACGTTGAATATTGTGCATTAAAGTTATGAACTTTCGTACCAGAGAAATTCGAGCTGTTACGAACCAAATTATTGGACCAAATATGCTCGATGACTGGTCCGTGCAGTGTATAACGCAGGCACATACTTAGTGGATGCGCGGTAGGACATGTTGAGGCCTTAATCCACTAGCAGAGCTGTTGTATTCATCGCTATCATGCGAGATTGCAGGATGAAAAGTTCATGTCGGCATATGTGCATAGATCTTCCGTAATTGAAGTTGTTCCTTGTAGATAACATTGACACACGTGCAGCAGGGCTGTGTAACCACCTTTAAGGCATCAAATTTGGGTTTTGTGAGGGGCGACGCCCTATTTATGTTAATAACAGTTCAACATGTGACCACAACGGATTGAAGTGAAGTTCGGAACATTTGTACTTCGACATGCGTTGAAGACGGCAGTGTAATTGGTTTTGAGTTTAAATATAAGGTTTTTGTATATTTAGTGTAAGATTTTTTGTATTTTGCGATTAGTTTTTGTTTCAAGCTTGACATTGTAATTTTACTGAGAGTGGCGTCAGTTTTGGCCAATTAACGGCTCACATTTAAGCATTTAACTTTCGTTTTCGGGTGGGTATAAAAAAAGAGCGCAGAAATCCCCGAGACTTCATAAATTTTATCCAACGAATAACCTCGCCCCTGTTGTCCATATTTAGAGGTTAAGTTATTTGTTTTGACTTGATGTATGTGTAATTTGTTTATGAAACATTGACGAACATGTAAAATTCGTTACGTGTGCCTATAATAACAAAATGTTTAAGCAAGGGCTGATGCCAAAATAAATTCAAGGTGTATCTGTTCTCGCAAACGACAATTCAAACGACGAGAATTAATTTTTATTTTAATTAGCCAAAATTGCAGCAATAAATAAATATGTAGGATTTTTTCTTAGAACGCATAGACGTTAATGCGAAATTTCTAAAATTTTGCTTGAAGAATTCATTGTAGTGGCTATATTTCTGTCATAATATTTTGTCAAATTACATAACAGTTGCAAAACTTTGGTGTGATATCCATGGTGACATATACACAAATTCTACAGTTAAAAAAATATTACCTCCAGCCAGGAGATAATAAAAATTACCCCCCTCTTGTTCGAAGTTGATAGTTTTGTTTCCTAAAATTAGGACAGAAAAGCCGACTTTCTATATAGTGAGTAGAAAAATTCCAGTTATTATGCTCGTACGTATACAGTGCGTCTTGCAGAGGATCAGACATTGGAAAATTAACACTGGGAAATTCTGAAAGGTCCAAGTACTGCTGTGTACGTATCGAGGTACGCAACTAGTCAAAAATAAAAGCAACAAACTTTTGATGTTTGAGCTTTCTGATCAGTCGCCTAGTAAGATGTCTACAAAGCAACAATTCATCGCTCAATAATTTACTATACTAATTTAGCTTTGGCTGATGGTGGGCGACACATACCGTATATACGCTGTGTCCCCATGTATATCGGCTGGCGTTGAAAAAGGGTATTTAATGACATGATTCAAGTATTGCACATCGCAGTCGTCGGAAGATTCCTCCTTGAAAGCAAACGCATTTACAAATATGGTAAAGTTTATCGCATTAAAAGATACCGTATGTTGCCGAATGGTTAGCTGCTAGTTGTAAAATTATAATGAATTTAAAATTTATAACAAATATCTTCATAGCAAACTCAATCCAGCAAGCTAAGCGGTTTCAAATCGCATAGGAAAAGGAAAAGTTTGAGCTGCACCCACAGATACTCAAAAGGTGTCATATAAAAAACCGCGACCTTCAATCGTAGACGATTCGTGTCGAAAGATCGAAGGCGTTCCACCAGGTGATATGGTTTTTCTAGCGTGCTATGATTCTTTCAGCATTCGAAAACTATTGCGAGTCTCTCCTAGTAATCGTGGAAGACATCAGGGTTACATAAAAAGCAGGAAAGAAAAGAGGCCTGAAAATAAATTGTACAGCCCACGTGAAAGTATAGATAACGGTGCTTATCTGAGGTTGCAAATGGCCTACATGTATTTACTTCAAAATACTATATAATCCTGATTTAGACAGACGTGTGCAGTAACCCAACAAACCAATAAATTCAAAGCTATATCAGACCACGTACAGTTTTACGGAATAAATCCGCTTCGAAAGCGTGACCATAAGCAATTACTACATTTTGCAACGCCAGTTCAAGACTTCTACAAATTTTCCAAACGGAAACCAGTAAATGCGCAGAGTTCTCAAAAAACAACGGTAATAGCAAATTTAAAAGATTACTAAAAACTACATAGACCACGCGATACACCCAACGGCGTTTAAAATTCCTGAAAATCACAACCATGTCTAAAGTCGCCAAGGGCGCTATAAACGTGTAGAAGGAAGACAATTATTTTAAGACCCTTGCACAGTTCCGCCGTACTTCTATAGGTGTACTAGAAGAAGAATAGATTTACATTACTAGTATTTCTAACAATGTTATGCAAGTTAACATTACAAATTTAGGAGTTTGACGATGATCGGTTAAAACAGAAAAAACTCTCATCTAAAAGAATCTGTAAATCATTGGGTATGGTGAATTTGAATGTTAATTGAAATTGTCTCTTTATATTTCTCACTATTTCTAGCCTGTGCACCTTCAACTTTCAGTACGTTAGAGAGGGGATAGATGCAACTATTTTGTTCAAAGATATGTTGAGTCGACTTACAATGACTTAATTTTCTAATAAATTCAGTAATATTGTAAAATTGTAAAATAAGACCATGGACTATTAAATCTTGGTTTTCGAATTAGTAATTCAAAATATTTACGGTTAACCACATCCATGAATTGTGTCCTTCTAGTGTTTCTTTAATTTTTTGATAAATGGGCATTTATTATAATTCTTGTTATTCTTATATGATTAGCGAAAATACAATTTTCAGCGCAGTCCTGTTTGAATTATTTAAAAAAAGAAAACTGTATAACTTCTATGTGTAGAAGTTATACATTTTCATAGCATCACGTAAGTATACTGATTCACCGTTGATAAGGGACATTACAAGACTATTTATAGTGTCCCCAATTACTATTAGCGTATTTTACGTACTGTATTTATCGGAGATTACTAGGTCTGGTTGTTTTCGATTCGGTCTTGTGTGGATAGTTTGCGTGATCGCACGCATATAGATTCTTTATAAATTTATTGCCGGCTTTATGGAAGAACTTTTGAAATGGCGATACCTATATACATTCAGCTCAGAGTTCAGTTGGTTGCGGGTGCCCATGGGGAATTAACTGTGGTCCAGGAGTTTTAGTTAAAAATTTTAGAAGGTTTGTTTTGGAAGTGGTACACCAAGCCGAAGTAGCATACAGGGTCGGCGGTCTTTGTTGAGTTTTGTACATATAGCACATTCAGCTTTCAGTAGTGTTTTCGGTTAATTAGAAGATAGAGTTGCTCCAGTCTGTTATTACACGGCATTAGCTTTTGGTTTATGTGGTAACCCCAGCTCAGTCGCGGTAAACTGGTTCCATTGATATGGATATTGCGCGGTTTAGCTACTCTAATAGTGCAGATCTTGCTGTGTCAGTTGTTGTGGTTTTTTAGCCTAGCTGTAAAAATAATCGATTGCATATTGCATTTGGGCAATCGCCGGATTTGCATTAAGTATGAAAAGTGCTGTGTCGTCAGCTAGGGTTTCCAGTGTTGCTTTTATTTCTGGAACGTCAGACGTGTAGATATTTAACAAACAGGACCCTAAGATACTTCTTTGAAGGACAAACGTTTTGAAGATCGAAGCATTCACTTTGACTGTGAATGTTCTAACGCGAACTTGACCTTGCTCGCCTGAGTGTGTTTGTATCTGTATATTATCCATTATTTGCTAATGGATGTTAGGAATTAGGTTTAGTAAAGTGTGTAAAAGTGGAGCGAATGCCACTGGTACCCCAAGTACTCCTTCATGTGTTTTCACATACACTGAGATACTGAGTGGACTGCGGGGAGCCAAATTGTGCTTCCAACTGTCGTAGGCACAAGTGCACGACTGGTGTCTTTAGTTTTCAGGGTGTGTCACAGCGGCAGTTAATAGTGGTAATTCTAAATTTTCGAGGAAACCCATATTACAAAGAAGTACAGTAACGGGTTTCTTAACTTCTAAGCTACTAGTAACATGAGTTCAGAAGTACTACCGACAGGGTTATCGGCTATCGGATTATCGGCCAGAAACATCATTAAAGACGAATGGAGAGAATTATCCTGGGGATCACATTAAAGGACAGAAATATGAACAAATGGATAACAGTGAAGACAAACATGGCAGATATAACAGCAATCATAGCAGGAAACAAGAGGAGATGGGCTGGTCACGGGTCTAGGATGAAACAAAGTGGACAAAAAGAGTAGTAAACTGGAGGCCGCGGAATGTTGGAAGACACAAGATAGGGAAGAGTGAAGAGACCTTTGTGACACCTACGTCCAAAGATGGACAAGTGATGGTCGACCGATAGAGATGGTGTCTATGTCTTCTTTGTTTTTCAGTGTTCGTGGTCTTTAAGGATTTTATCCAATGTAGTCTAGAAAGTGTCCCAGTCTGTTGATCCATTAATTAGTTTGCAAAGTATTAGATACCTAATTGATGATAAGTTCCGTTATTAGCCTATGGGATTTTTTTGCGAACTTTATATCTAAAGTATTGAATTGGTGATCTGCACCATACTGAAACGGAAACCAAGTGTATTCATCGGAGGGTCATTATTTGAAATGTGTGTGACATCGAGAACTGTTCGAATTTGACTCAATCAGGATTGGTCGCTGTACAGTTGAGGTCATCCAGCACCAGTGTTGATTCGGGGGTAGTAAATATGGTTTTCAGAAATGTTTTATTCAAACTTTTATTAGATTATTACAGTTAAGATAATAACATAGCTGAACTCGTTCAATTTGACGCTTCTTCCAATTCCATATTAATATTAGGGATGTCAAGAAAGCGATTGCATTCGAGTTTTCGATCGATGACGATAGCTAGACCGCCAGAGGCTATGCTGTCATATCTTTCATTGCAGTAAACTACTCACATATAGCTACAGGTGAAACGTATAAAAGCCAAAACGGTAGATTAGTTTTTGTAGCCTTTCTAGACAGACACAATGTGAATATTTCATGTAGCTACCTTTGAAATACATTTATCCGATTCAGCTTGCAATGATTTAACTGTTACCAAATTCTGTAATTAACCGTTTGCTCTCGATGTAGACATGGCTGTGAATTATTTCATCCTGATGCTTCTTTACTCATTTGTTAAAGGATTATATTCCTTATAATTTTTCTGATTCTTAAACGATATGGTAATACTCAATACGGTTTGAATCACAGAATATTTTGTTTATATTATGTTACAAAATAAAAACCTGCAGCGTCTCTCTTTAAGTGAATATTATATTATAAGTTAGTATAAAAGTTATTACACGTGGGTGAGATTTTGGTTTCACACACGAGCGTAAAGCGCGAGTGGAGTAGTTATTACGAGTGAGTAATAGAATTTCACTCACGTGTGATATACGACGTTTTATCTTGCAGTAGCGGCGTTTGTACAATAAAATTGTAAAACGGTAGAAACTATCATAGAACTGTCATAGAATTAGTAGCAGTATATAATACAGCACTTTACAATCCCTTGTGAATAATAGCTATTTTTAGTAATTGAAAACGATTGCATAAGGTGTATGAAAAACCGCCACTGTAAGATAACATTAATAAAAATATAGACGAAGAATCCGTTTTTAATTTCCAGATATATTGGTTTGTCGTGTAGAATCGCTTCGTCCTAGTTCTTTAATTCTAAAACATATTTCGTTATATTCCTTCTTTTTTTTTAATTACCTCCAATATACTTTTTGCTACAGAATTTTCGTTTTTCATTATATAACAAAATAGAAACATCAAAAGTCCTCATTTAAGTGAAAGCAAGTAAAAATGTATTGATTTCTGTTGCAATGACTTAATCGTTAGCAAATTCCCCGATCTTCATCCTTATTTGAAAGCTTCTGCAAAATTAGGTCCTGTCTAAATCTGGACCAATAAACTTTCCTTTCCCAGAATCGGCGGATAATTAGGGAAATGCCGAGTCTTTTAAATTTTTAAAGAGAAAATTAGAATTCACGAGCAGTGACGACTCGGCAATCAATTGCGCCTATCGATATGGATATCCTTTTGACGGAACGGTCGTTCGTAATCGAATTTGAATGAAGGTCGATCAGTTTCCAGCATCAAATCAACAATTTCAATAAAGAAATCGCGAAATCATTGATTGTTAAAATGCCGATAGCGCACCGGCCTAACAACGGTCCTAGTTATTCCCGCGGGACGTCTTTTCCAATCCTGGAATGTTAGCTTATTTCCGGAGCCATTCTGCACTGCCCCACTTCCGTAGTACGAGCTTCAATTTTCTTAAATGTAATTACCGCGCGCGGCTCGGCGCCAAACCGATCGCGACACGCTCCACATTACACCCCACCGACTAATTTAACTCCACCCTATTAAACTGCTTTATTTGTTTTCTATTTTTCTGTAAATTAATGCTCCTTTTTACATATTAAGCGCCTGGGGAGTGCGGCTCGAGCACTGATAAAGCGAGCCATAAAAGAAATTAAGGGAATTGAATAGAATTTCCTTGTTCTTAAAACTCCCGATATACCCTCCCCGACGATCTAAATTATTTACCGCTCATTCCGAATTTACTTTAACCCTTGCGGTTGCTCCAAAGACTGTCACTAAGCCCGTGTTCTCCACTATTGATGTTTACGTTAAAAATTCAAACCGAAAATTTTACGGCGAGGCATTTAATTATTCAGGACATAAACACGTAGTAACTATCTTAAAAGTTCCTAAAAATAAGTCCGTGTTACACTTAACTGGTAGTTCAACTTGAACCCTCTTCAGAGTAAAGCAGTGCTGTCCTCATTATTTTGAAGCAGGTGATAGAACATTTTGAAATAAACGATTAATGCGACAACAAGCTTGCAGGTAGGGTTGAAAGGATAATTGCTTACTTCTTATACACGATTACATTATCTGAAATAGAGATTATTCAATTAAGCCTTTCCCAAACTGTATATTTAACTTAAAAAGGAACTAATAATGGTCACAAAGCCAGGAGTATAATTAACACAAGGCACAACTACAAATGAACCAATAAAATATATTATTTGTTGGCTTAGAATCTTCAAATAATAGTAACAATAATATAGTACAAATAGAACCACAGAAAATAATAATCAAGGATTGACGCAGTGTATTCGATGTCAGCAACCCGGACACAAAAATAAATATTGTACTAGGCCATTTGTTTGTAGAAAAAAATCCCGGTTTTGAGATGTATGGTTGGAAATGATGCAATTTTAGGAAATGCACCGTTTTAAGCAAAAACTGCACACCTTATTGTCTGTGTTCAGATACGCCACTTACGAGATTCCTCGCTGTGACTAATTTCTTATCATTGCCAGCAAACCAGCTCAACTTTCTGAGAGTTGCAGCTTCAGGTTGGTGATGCTGTGCACTTTATAGGTGCTGCATGTTTCTTGGACTCGTAGAATTATGGCGAGGCCAGCTGTCGGAGCTAGTTTTAGAAAACCAGGCGTTATTTCAGCGCCTCACATTAAAAATTACATCTTTTGGCGTCACCCACTTATAGCAGCAAAAAGGAACTACCAGCTCCTTCAACGAAACTCGTCCTTTCGCTTACCTTCTACCAAACTTGGAGAAACTGCACTTTTAACCTGCGAATTGCCGCTGATCGAAAACGTAACGCACTGATACTAGAACTATTTGATTTAATTAAAAAAAAATCTGTAAAAGGTTTTACCCAGAACTTCCCTCGTCGACATTATGACAATAAATAATTTTAAAAATCAGCTTAAGTTAGGAGTAGAAATTTCTTCACGTTTCTAATAAATTAAATAACTTTTAAAATAAAAAAAAAACGTTATCTGTGGTCGAATTCGAACGGGGGGGGGGGGGGGGGGGGCGGACCGCGTGTGCATCCCACAACGTTTTTTAAGATTCGTAAGGGACTGGGCGATTTCTACCTGCGTCACGAAGGACCGACCTCTCGTATTCCTGCGTCGGAGCTATATTTAGTAAAGCGCTAATTTGTGCCTCGTTTTTGTATCATCAAACAGTTATTCTGTATCTATTGGCTCCCATTTTTGGTAAGAATGAAGCCTGCACTATGTAGAAATTATTACTTGTATCTATTAGTAAGTTGAATAAAAAATAAACAAACTTTTATTTTTTTAAGGTGCTCACTCTGTATATATGTGTTTGAAATTTTCCCGGTTTCATTCCAGGTATATATATATAATGTGTATGCAAAATAGCGTCTTCTCCCGACAAATATTTTTTGAGTTATTCCGTCAACAGACAGACAGACATTTTTCAAAACCAAACGTTACTTTCCTCTACCTTATTTTAAACATCAAAGCATATCTAAGTTATCGAGAATATAGGACAAAGGTTAAACAAGTAGTGCCAGAAAACTTTATCATCAAAGTAGGACCTTTCCAAGGTAGTGTAATAGGACCACCACGCACGTGCTACATACATCAGACAGCATTAGGGCTCTAGTCATTCGAAACGTAAATACCAATAAATATTTATAAAACACTAAAAGTCTGTAACCATATACTTCAATTGAGGGTGGCAGTATTTTAGATGCCGTATGTGTCAAAATTCAACTGCTAAAAGAAATAATTTAAATATAATTAGACTCAGATGCCAAATTCACTCAATTGTCGAAATGCATAGCATATACAACAGAGAAGTGCTGCAAATCAGACCCATGTTCATAATAATGAACTCAATTCTAAAAAAGGGGGGCGTGCGGAAAATATTGTAGCAACTGAACTCATTTAACTGTCCCAGTTTAATGGACACATAAAAGCAAATTATAGTAGTCATTTTCGATTATTATGTTATTGAACCGTAATGACATTTACAACGAAAATTCTTTCTCTAAAAAAATATATATTTTTACTTTCCTATAAATATAACATTGGAACTTAATGAGATTAAGGTCTTCTAACTTTGCAGCACATTGATTGTATTTATTAAATATTATTTCTTTTCTGACGCTATGAATTAAAAAAGGTGTACAGGCAATCCTACTATTTTAAAATGCAGCTGCGTTTGTAATAGGTAGTTATAATGTAAATTGGCATAAAATCTAGGTATGGCTAACTATTCGTTCATACAAAACGTTGAAATTGGATAAGTAATGAGAGTGTCTAGGTTCACAACTGCTTTAATTAGTCGAATGTGTTTTGAAATTTCGTAGTAAATTAAACAGTGCCATCACATCGACTATCAAGTATTTATAGTGCCAGTAGGATAACATATTAAAACCGTTTTGGTTACCTTTAGAAGTGTTTCAGATTTAAAGGCATTGAATGCTTAATAGTTTTACGTCAAAAATGATCTCAAACACGAAATTCAAAATTCGAGTTGTGGATGTACTAACATCGGTACTTTTAAAGTGGTATATATAAGTATTATATAAGCGAGGTTTCTACAGCCCGTCCGGCTATTTCTCGCATCCTAGTCGCCATCTTTTTCTATCATCCCACTCATCTTCTTCCAACTGTCTTATTTCCATTGCCTTTCTTATGTCATCCATCTCCTTCATGGTCTTCCTCTTCTACGGTCTGGTGGCACCCATTGCCATACTTGCAGAGGTAACCTTTGTCCTTACCAGAGCAGATTTTTTGTTTCAGTTGCATCCGTAAGTTTTAATTGTCGAATTAGATTGACAACATAAATTAACTATTTTCAAAGAATATACTTAGGAGTACTTCAACGCCTTTTGACAAATTAATTTAAAGAAAGTATTTTACATTTTGATTTTTCTGTGTACACCTGACATTTTATTTATTTCTTCTTGACTTGTTAAAAGGTCATTTACAGTCGTTTGAAGTGACTCGGTAAATGTCTTTTTACAGGCACGGTGCCTGCAAAATTTTGCGATCGCAACTTTACAAGAACTTTGTTTTCTAATAAACACATCGAATTCGCGACCTTAGATCAGCAGTCAGAATACTTCACCACTGAGCTACCGAGCCTGGCCACAGCACCTTCTCTTAAAATTTTACAAACGTCAACGTTAGGCATTGATTAGTATGTGTAAAGTGTCAACTTTAAAGGTGATAATGCAAGAAAGTGTCTGATTTATCAATGTCAGTCGTTGTATTAATAAATATAATTCTTCAAATTCGCATTCACTTACTAATATTGCGAAAAGACGCGTTTATCGATGCAAAAACATAAGAGGGATGGTATCTGAGACAAATTCTATATCATCTTAATTCTAATAAATTTAAAATGTTTTATTTAAAGCGGAAACGGAAGGAAACTCGTAATTTAAACGGGGGTGTTGGTTCCGTACGTCCAAAGAGAACATAATATGAATGAAGACAACGTTTTAGTTCATTTTGTAAGATAGCATCCTTCTATCACCCTTCTTGGGTTTGCTTCTCATTGTTATTATAGGAATAAAAATTAAGTTTCCAATTTCCCTTCTCTTACGAGACGAGATAATTGCAGAATTGAAAATTTTTTGATAAGCGTAGATTACTGACATTTACTATTTCAATGACCTTAAATAACATATTTCTCGTGACCCTTTAAAGGCGTTCAAAGAGGATTGCAACAATAACTTCCATCGATAGTTCAATATCATTTAGTAACACGGTCTCTGAAGGTATAATAGAAGAATCAATAATCATAACTTCTATGACAATCGTGCTATTGAGCTGAGGATAACACATAATGATATTGACTTACTTGAACACTTGAGGCGATATTCGCCACAGCGTATTATTGTTTTTTTTTTTTTCATTGTTTTGTACCAGATCAGCAATATTGCTATACATGGTATTGTTAACTTGTAAATTTGTCACTTGATACAGCACTAATGAGTTTCTAATTACACCTCTCACTAATTTTTATTGTTAAGTTATGTTGAGGAACTACGTACGCTCGATTGGGGATTAAACTGTGCACTTTATTAATTTGTTGTTTTATTCACTATCACTTATCAATAAGTCTACTGGGAGCTTTCGTTTTAATCGTTTGTGAATTGATTTTGAGCCCAAATGAAAGAAATTTGCCCCGCTGCATTGATTGATGTTATTGTAGAATTTTTTGGTAGTGTTGGTTATAAATTCTTGTATGGTGAGAACTCCCGTTTCCCTATGTAATTGATGGTTTCTTACAAACCAGTCTGCGCCTGTTATAATACGAAGTATTTTATTTTGTAGAACTTGAATCTTATTCATGTTTGTTCTGGAGGTTGTGCTCCATACGCTGCAGCCATAGGTGATTATCGGTCTGATTATTGCAGTGTAGATTAATATTCCGCATTTTATCTTTAGGGGTGATTTTTTATTTAAAATTGGGTACAGCATACCAAGTCTTGAATATGATTCGGTGAGTTTTTTATTGATATGGAAACTCCAACTTAATCTGCGGTCAAGGTATAATCCAAGATATTTAATAGCGCTGTCTTTTGGATTCCATACAATTGAGGTGTTGTTTATTATTATATTGGTGGGATCTGTCGGTCTTCGTAGGGTAAAGATTTTACATTCGCATTTATTGGCATTTATTCTAATGCACCAACTCGTGAACCAACTGTTTAATTGATCAACACCTTGTTGAAGGTTCTGTGCTGCAAGATGTATGTTTTCATTTTGTGTTACTATCGCAGTATCATCTGCGTACATCGCAAGGTCTACATTGGGTATTGTTGGCGCGTCCGACATAAATATGTTGAACAGTATAGGCCCTAGTATCGATCCTTGCGGTACTCCTGATTTTATTTGTCTGATTGATGATAAGTACGCGCCTACTCTTACTTGGAAACTTCGATCTGAGAGGAATGACTGCGTAATTTGGAGCAGGTATGAGGGGACATCTATTTGTAGCATTTTGTATAGTAGCCCGTCCCACCAAACTCGGTCGAAGGCTTGTGCAACATCGATAAAAGCTATGAGGGTATGCTTTTTGCTTTCAAAGCCTCTTTCAATGATCTCTGTGAGTCTTAGTAGCTGATGGTTAGTGGAGTGAGCGCTTCGAAAACCGAATTGAAATTGTGGTATTACATTGTGATTATCGAGGTAGGTAGAAAGACGATGGTGTATGACTCGTTCGAGTAGTTTTGATAGGGAGGATAACAAACTGATTGGTCTGTACGAGGTTGGATCGCTGTGCTTCTTGCCGGGTTTAGGAAACATTAAGATATGTGCCTGTTTCCAAGCATTTGGGAAATAGTTTCTTCTTAAACATGCATTAAATATAGCGGTTAAGAAGGCTATTGATTTTGACGGAAGATTTTTAAGTACAATATTAGAAATTGTATCTTTTCCTGGTGTTTTTTTGGTTTTTAATTTTTTAATATACCGTTTAATTTCTGATGGCGCGACTGGTTCCATTGGTGTTGTATTGTTAGGGAGATTATTTTTGACTTCCATTTGTATTTGCTCTATATGATCTATATTATTTTGCTCATAAGTGGAAGTGAATACTTGTTCTAGATGGTCGGCGAACACTTCGCTTTTTTCCTGATCTTCTGTGTATACACTGTTGCCCTGTCTAAGCGCTGGAGTGATCTGTGGTTGTCGGAGAAGTTTTTTGGTGGTGCGCCACATGTTAGGGTCCCCTGGGTCGAGGTTTTCTACGTAATAGTTGTATGTTTCGTACCTGTGCTTATCTAGGTTTTCTTTGACATTTCTTACTAGTTGGTTAAGTCGAATTTTGATTGCCGGGTCCCGGGTGCGTTGCCATAATCTTCTGCATCTGTGTTTTTCTTTAATTTGGTTGAGTATAACTGGTGGCGGGGTTAAGTAATGTGGGTACCTGCGTGGCCGATTGGTAGTAGTAGTAGCACTATGAATTGCTTTAGTGACACTCTGATTGAAGGTTTCAATAGCATTGTCTATCACCGCGTTCGAGTTCAGACTGGTTGGGCATGTAAGAAGATTATTTACAGTTTTTTGGAAAATATTCCAGTCGATTGGGCCATTAATTAGTCGTGGCATCCTCGGGTATAGTTGCATAGAGAGACCAAGTGTTACGATCACTGGCAGATGATCTGAGTCGAGTTCTGTCAGAACCATTTGGTTAATTGGAATAGAGAGGTTTTTATGTAGTACTATGTCCAAGATATCTGGGGATTGATCTCTTCGGTATGGAAAGTACGTATATTCTGAAGGTGCCGCTATTTGTATTGCCATTTCAGAGGTAAAGTTGTTGAGTTTATTGCCGTTGGGATTCGTTTTTCTACATCCCCAGTTGGTGTGCTTACTGTTAAAATCTCCCATCAGAACAGTGGGCTCAGAGTTTGAAAATATATTTTCTAATTCTTCTCGTTTAAGTTGTTTGTTAGGAGGTTTATATCCGCAGATTAGCTTCATCGTGTTGTTATTTGTCCATGTGATTTTGACCGCCGTTGCTTCAATATTGTGTATGTTGTGTAGATCTACTGGGTGCAATAATAGGTTATTTTTGGCAATTATAGCTGCTCCGCCCCAGCCTATTCCTGTTTCTCGATCTTTTCTGAAGATTCGGTAGCCTGGGATCGTAAATTTTTCATTTTGAATCAGATGTGTCTCTGTGACACAGGCTATGTCAATGTCGTGTCTAGAAATGAATGATAAAAAGGTGGATCTTTGATTCTTTAGCCCATCGGCATTCCAATTGGCTAGTGTTAACTTGGGTATAGTTTTAGGATTATTTCCCGCCATTGAATAACATTGGGATTATTGACATTATAATAGCTTTTATTTGATCTAGATATGGTGATAATAGTTCTAGAAGACTGTGGAGCAATGTTGTAGAGAGGGGGTTTGAGGTTGCTGTTGATTGAGTATTATTTGTTGTGTCATCGTTAGCAACATTTCGGTTGTTAGCTACTACGTTAGCATATGTCTGGTTTGCGGTGATGTTCCCTGTTAAAAAGGCATTAGGGTTGATTGATCTTATTTTATAAGGGTTCTGCGTTGGTTGATTCCGAAGGGGAGTATTTCGGTTGAACGTCTTGAAGTAGGGGCATCCCCTATAATTTGCGGTATGATTACCTCCGCAATTAACGCATGCAGGTGTGGTATCTTTTGCTTTTTGGCATTGGCTAAAGTGGTGATGTTCCGTGCATTTGACGCATCTGGGGGGGAGGTGACAATAATTTTTGGTGTGGCCGACCCGTTGGCAGTTAGTACATTGTGGATGTTCGCTGCTTTTACGTCTTGGTTCAACACTTATTACACAGTGAAATAGCCTGTTTAAATTAAAAATATCTTTTGCTTTATCGCTTTTTCCTAGTTCAACGGCAATTAGTGGCATGGGAATTTTCTTACTGTTCAGTAGTCTTGTCGTTTTAATCACCGGGTATTTTAATTGTAGTAATTCAGTGTTAATTTCCTCTGTGGTGATGGAGATGGGTACATTTCTTATAATTACAGATATATTAGCCTTTTCTGGAGATTGATAAGTATAGTAACTGACTTTATTTTTATCGTAGAAGCTGGTGAGTGCTCTGTAATCGTCTGGGTTACTTAAATTAATCCTTAACAATGTTCCTTTATAAGATGTAGTAAAGTCATCTTTTTTAGTCACTTCTTTGATATCTTTGGCTATGTTTTGGTAGTGCGTGCCATTAGGTATGAATATAGGTGGAACTTTTTTTGTCTCCGGAGCTTCTGTTAGATTTGTTTCACTTGTTGTGGGTTGTTGCTCATTGGAGTTTTCTTGAGAATTCTGAAGCATGTAATATTTATTTTGGGTAAGTAGGGTATTATTGTTAAACATATATCGTTTATTTATTTCATTATCTGGTGAAGGAAGGCCTCGTTTTAGATTATTAACATTGTTGGTATTTGCTTCATCGCAATCCATTTGTTTGTCTTTAGAACCTTGGAAGATTAAGGTAGGTGGTTGTAGCAGCGGGCATTGGGTATCTGGCATGATTAGATTAGTTATTACCTTAACAAAAGTTTATTGATGGCACTGGTTTTAAATTGTTTTATTAAAGCAAGAAGTTTTAAACACATTGGAGTGCGCCGCTATCGCGTTGATAGCGGCGTGTGGATTCAAACTTGAACTTATGCACTTATGATTATGGGAGTTTACGGCAACTGTACAATAAATTTTAAAAGTTAGCAAATTTAGATAATAAATTTCAAATCACAACCGAATCACGTATACGACCGATCCGTGCGGCTGCACATTGAACACTCGGGCGTATTATTGATGTTATTGTACTCTCATTCAACAATTTTTAATTCGTTTGAAGTATAGCATATTTTTTATAATGTGCCTATGAGCAGCTTTCAGTCAGCAATTTTGAAATTTAGCTGCAGTATATTTTGTTCTCTATTTTTCTAATTAGGCGTTTTGAAATATTGCAGGTCAACGACTTTAGAAACTGTCAGTTGCAGATTAAATTGTGCTGACATATTCATCAATTTAATACTAGTCTGTCGAACGTTAGTGGTTTTGCTACTGTTCCGTGGGCTGCAACCAAGTTAAAAGTTTCATTATATGACACTTTGAACTGATTGCCACACAAAATTAAAATCAAACCTTAGATTCAGTCAGTGCGTCGATAATAGACTGTGCTAGTTTGTAATCACTGTGTTTAAAATCAAAAATCCGAAAATTAGGTAATTTTCACTGATTTATGATTCTAACGTATTGATCTTTTAGTAGGGCAGCTTATCATGAAAATGTGGACACACCGGACAAAAGCACCAATTTGTTTCCAGGTGCTACTTAGGTACTTAGCTATCAATTTTCGATAGGAACCAACTCCTCCGTCGGACATCTTGGATTTTATAACTGCCATTTTGAAATATAAGTATGTTATCAATATCTCGGCTTCTAAATCACTTAGGATCGCAAACTTGGTGTCTAAATATACATATTTATGGCCAGGGAATACAACTACACAATTTTTAAATGTATCAGAATATATTTTTCTTCACTAATACACAGTGGGCCAAAAAAAAACGGTACAATTTTTTTACTCTCATATATCTTAGTAAGTTATTAATATTTTTAAATAATTAATATATAACAGGGAAACTTTTCCAAAATGCAATAAATCATTTTTGCAATCTATAAGTGTAAACATTTTATTTTCCAAAGAAATATTTAATGCGTTAATTATTATTGAAAATATGAATATTTCTAATTTGTACCGGTTTTTGGCCCACTGTGTATATGTACCAATTACAAACTATTCACCAATTAACTGTTTTGTCCGGTGTGTCCATATTTTCATGATATGTTGCCTTACATAACACACTTAAAATATGTTTTTCTATTTCTATGAAAAAAAAATCACTTCCTCTATTCAGAACTCCCACACAAAAAAGGACAAAAGATAAGGGAAAAGTGTCATTACTTAAAACTCATGTTTCTCTGTTCCCTCAACTGTGCATAGTGATGTAGCGTAGGGAGAGCGACTACAGTCTTCAGCCATGAGAATCATCATTGTCCCCCTTCACTATCTGACAATGAAAATCTGCGCTTCGGAAAGAAGTCTGATCTTATGAACATTCTGGACAAGGATTCTCCAAATTATCCCCTGATTATGTTGATGTGAAGCTTTTCGATGGAGGCGCTGCGCCGTTGTGCATATCCTCCTCCTAACTATCACATTTGATGATTGCTGATCACGTATTCAATCCACACATCAATAAACAATTACTGCAAACGAGTTGATGTAGTGTGGGACAAATACAATCCGATGAGCGTCAAAGAATCCACTAGAGAAAAGCGAGGTAAGAGTGTTAGGAGAAAGTGTGAAGGAAAGAATAAGCTGCCACTTAAGTGGGCCGATTGCTTAAAAGACCCGACCAGTAAACAGAAACGTTTTGCATTCATTTCAAAAAAATTGGCAAGTGTTGAACGTGCCGAAAACAATTATTGTCGTCACATGTGATGCCGAAGTTATTCTTCGAGGAACTGATAGGTCCATGCCACCATTTAACCATGAGGAAGCGGACACCAGGCTGATTATCCACTTACAGGATGCACTTTTGTATGGTGCGTACTGTTAACACGGACGTAGTGGTGATCCTCATTGGCAAGTTCCATCACAGGATGACCTTGTGTGCAGATGTGAAGATTTGTGTTGCTTTTGGTACAGGCAAAACATTTACTTATATAAACATTAATGCCATCGACGAGAAGCTGGGGGTAGAGAAATCCCAAGCCCTCCCTATATTCCACAGACTCGCGGGATTTTTTGGACGAGGCAAGAAATCTGCGTCAGAGGGACGGAATTGTTATCCTCCAGTGACACATGCCTTTACCAACTTGGCACTCCACCCTTACACACAACTTGATATTGATAATGAAAATTTTAAACTACTAGAACGCTTCACCGTGATATTGTATGATAAGAACTGTGATTTAGACAATGTGAATGAAGCCAGGAAGGAGTTGTTTTGTTAGAAGAGTAAGTCAATGGAGAAACTTCCCCCAACGAAGGACGCACTATTCCGACACTCTAAGCGGGCTGCACATCAGGCGTGGTGTACCAGTAAGCACAATCAACAGCATGCTCCTAATACAGAAGACTGAGGCTGGACTCAGAAAGTAGACAGTGCATCATGGGTTTTTGTATGGAACATCTTACCTATTGCTTCAAATGCCTTTTTTATGTGAAGACTTTAAAGGTTTATAATTTGAAAAAATAATATAAAATCTTAATTATTTCTTTAGATTTTTTATTATTTACCGAAAAGTAATATGTTTGCATAATTTTTAAGTTTTTTATGCAAGGCGCTTTTTAAGAGAAATATTTTTCAATTCTAATTAATATCGATTTAAATGGCTTCTACAATAGAAACTCTAATTTGGACCTGTTAATGAATTACTGTTACAACAATCATGTAAATTTTCTTTTACAGTTGTCTAAATGAGGAGATTTTTCTTTATCCAATTTACATGTTCTATAAAATCTCCTCATTTAGACAACTGTAAAAGAACATTTACGGGATATTTGTAACAGTAATTCATTAACAGGGCTAGATTAGAGTGCTCGAAGCCATTTAAATATGTATCAATTAGAACTGAAAAATATTTTTCCTAAAAAGCGTTTTCCATAAGAAACATAAAAATTATGCAAGCTACTTTTCGGTAAATAATAAAAAATCTAAAGAAGTAATTAACATTTTATATAATTTTTTCTAATTACAAGTCTTCATAAATAAAAAAATTGAAAAATTAATTTTTAGCTAAATTTTAAAAATTAGATGTTTTCTGGCCTACAGAGTGTTCAGTTAGCTAAACATAACACACTCTAAAAATACTGATTGAAATCTTACTTAATTTCCGAAAAATAGCATTATTTGGATTTTGACAATTTGGAAGTAAACACCATTCGGTAAATATGATAGAAGCTAAATAGGTTTCCAAACAAGCGCAAATTATTGACGTAAAAAGGTTTTTTGAAAATTTAAAAATATTTTTTTCCCATATGCCGACTTTTTATTAGTGAATAAATATATAGTACCTATATATACCTCATATGGAAACACACAGCGGAAATATTTAGAAATTTGTATTTGTACACAATAAAAACACAATGTCCTTTGCAATGCTTGATATTAAAAAAAAGCCTAGGCAAACCAAAGATGGAATCTTCTTAAGTTAATTACGCTTTGCTGATAACGTTGTTCTGATGTATTCGAATAACACCGAGCTTCAGAGTATGTTTGAGTAACTAACAAAGCATGAAGAAAAACTGCTTACAAATGAATATTATAAAAGCAAATGTACCACTAAAGTTACAAGACCAGATAATAGAAATACTTAATAAATACATTTACGCAGGATATTCTATCATAGTGGATAAAGAAGAGCAAACAGTGTTGGTCGGCAGAAGGATTAGGTTGACTTTAACCACTTTTGGTAAACTAGGCCCTATACTAACTTGGTAACAATAAAATTTTCAATGCATTATAATGTGACCTCTGAACGCTCCAATATGCAACAGTAATAGAATAAATTAGCGATAATTTTACAACACTTCAATGCAATCCGGATAGCAGGCTGTGGATACCTAAAACAGCCCCGTATCAATAGCGTTCAACAGGCCAACTAAGCTGCTCCGGAAGGGAGAGTGGGTTAACACTAAAATGATAGGTTAAAACAATAGAAGATATATTTCGCGTAGATTCAATTAGATACGTCCAAAAATACATTATTGAGATTGAAGTGTCAATAAGTTCACAAATGCTGAACAAGAGACACTGCATATTGCACTTGAATGTCAGCTATCAACTTTAACATTTCAAAATAAACACTTAATTTGTCAGGTAATTATTGAGCTTCCAGGACTAATTAATCCACAAAGCTTTCAGAAGAGGCTTAACAAACCAGGAAACCTCCAACAACTCGAGATGAGATGCTGCGAGAATCCAGGTTTATCGCATAAACTCCAACGATCCTCAACGTTAACAAGTGGCAGTTAAAATCACCTAAAGATATCTTTTTAAATTCGCACAGCTATTGAGTAGCGTTTATGGGAAACTAAGGTGGGTTAGGTCGCTATAGCTAACGTTACTAAATAAAGCCTAAGATGACAAAATAAAAGCAACAGTAAACGAATATATACGGTGAAATGAACAACGGTAGATGTCCAAGTAGAATCATTGAAGCCCAGAAAATATAGGCAGACGACATGAAGACAATCGCAGAACAAAATGGCAACTGCCCAGGATAGAGACATATGTGTATAATAATTCAATATTACAATGCAAAATGGTGCCACTCAGTCACCACTAGCGTTGGCTTAAGCCTGTGGCACTAAAGGACTAACGGACGAATCCGATGACATACTTGCATCGGGGAAAGATAAATAGTGGGGCAGCTTAAGGTCGAATTTCGCATTAGTGTGGACACACTGGAAAAGAGTACCATTTTTTTCAGGTACTGCTTAGGTACTTAGCTCTCAATTTTTGATAGAAACCAACTCCTCCATCCGCCATCTTGGATTTTATAGCGGCCATTCTAAAATATAAGTATATCTCGGCTTCTACATCACTTAGGATCACAAACTTGGTGTCTAAATATACATATTTAGTGCCAGGGAATACAACTACATAATTTTTAAATGTATCAGACTATATATTTATTCACTAATATACAGTGACCGCCAAAAAGTCGGCATATGGGAAAAAAAATATTTTTAAATTTTCAAAAAACCTTTTTACGTCAATAATTTGCGCTTGTTTGGAAACCTATTTAGCTTCTATCATATTTACCGAATGGTGTTTACTTCCAAATTGTCAAAATCCAAATAATGCTATTTTTCGGAAATTAAGTAAGATTTCAATCAGTATTTTTAGAGTGTGTTATGTTTAGCTAACTGAACACTCTGTAGGCCAGAAAACATCTAATTGTTAGCTAAATTTTAAAAATTAGATTCAACAATATGAATATATGACTATGATTTTACCGTATTCGACGGCACACATTTTTCCAACAGTATTATTATTCATTTTTCGAACGACGCCGATTTGCAAACTTCACTTTAATGTTTCGGCGAAATGTCAGTCAAGAGCTACTCATAAAATTGAAATAATTGAAATCAATCAGGATCGCGTGAAAACACTGCGACATTAGGTGTTTTCAAATACGATCAATTTAGAGAATACTTCCAGTAAGTTGGGTTGATAGAGTCAGCAACGAAGACATAAAACGTCGAATAGAGAAAGAAGTAGAAATAATTAAAACAATAAAAATAAGAAACTTCAGTACTTCGGGCATGTAATGCGAAATCCCACACGATACAATATCTTGCATCTGGCAGTGAAAAGCAAATGGATCGCAAAAAGAGGCCCAGGCCGAAGACAAACATCTTGGCTTCGAAAACTGCGAGACTGGTATAGCAGATCGACAACAACATTATTTCGGACTGTTGATAAAATTATCATAGCCAATATGATAGCCAACGTTCGATAACGGACAAGGCACAAGAAGAAGAAGATAAATTGACCAATTTCATTGGTTCGTTTATTATTCTTTTTATGGTGCGTCTCCGAATGAAGATTTGCGACCATCAAGGCTATCTCGACTTTAGATACTGCTTCCCGGAACAAGGACCTTGTGATTTTACCAAACCATACACGAAGATTTTTGAGCCAGGATATTCTCCTTCTTATCGCGGTTCTCTTCGCCTATACCTTACTCTGGATAATTAGTTGTAACAATTGATATTTTTCGTTACGCATTATATGTCCCAAGTATTATATTTTTAATTTTCTTAATTATTTCCATTTCTTTTCTCATTATTTGTAGGACGGTCTCTTTTCTTATTATTCCAACCCAAGATATTTTAAGTATTCTCTTCTGTAAATCCACATTTCAAATGCTTATAACATCCTACAATACGCATGCGAAGGTGTAGGTTTAAGTCTCGGCAGCAGATGAGTTTTTTCATTTTTACAAAACATGCTCTTGCTTGTTCTATTCTACTTATAACTTCAATGATTTGGTTCCATTTTTCGTTTAAATTACCCAGGTATTTGTATTTCGCCACTTGTTCTAACCGGATTCCATCAAGTACAATATTAGTTTGGAAAATATCACTTTTGCTAATCACCATTGTTATAGTTTTCTTTTTATTTATATTTAGATCATAGTTTTTACTGGAGGCATTGACGCGATCAATCAGTACTTGTAAGTCTTGCTCATTTTCCGCCAATAGGACAGTATCGTCTGCGTAGCGCAAGTTGTTTAATCGTATACCGTTGATATTAATTCCCTCTTAACAGCCTTCTAGGGCATCTTTAAATATCGCTTCAGAATAAATGTTAAATAGAAGTGGCGATAAAATGCAACCTTGTCGCACCCCTCTTAATATTTTTATTTGGTCGGTCATTTCTCCATCAATCTTTATTATCCAGACCTGTAGTTTTTAAAACTACCAATAGTTTCTCGTGTTGCACTCTATCGAAGGCATTTTCTTAGTCAATGAAGCAAGCATAAACATCCACACTGACATCTCTGCATCTTTCCACCAGGATTTGTATAGGCTACAAAGAGCTTCCCTTGTGCGTAATCCATTCCTGAACCCAAACTGACATTCACTTAGTATTGCTTAGCATTTTTTATAGATTCTATTATGTATAATTTTCAAGAATATCTTTAAGGTATGACTCATTAGGCTTATGGTTCGAAATTCATTGCATTTCCTAGCATTATTTGTTTTAGGTATGGTCCCAAAAGTTGATTTGACCCATTCGTCTGGTATTTTCCCCGTGTCATATATTATATTGAATAGTTCAGTTAAGACTATTTTCAACATTTCCATGTATACTTCGTCTTTACCATTATTTGCATTTTTAACTGCATACAAGACTTCTTTAGATATACATGACCCGGTGTCTGTGTCTATATAATTATGATGCGGTGATCTGTTATCGTTGAATAATTCTTCTCGTACATATTGTTTCCATGTTTGTACTTTTTCTTTGAAGTTAACCTGTGTTTTATGTTCGTTATTCAAAAGTATATTGGAATTGTGATTTCTATAAGATCCTATAGCTCCTATAATTTTTTTATGCAGATTAAACATATCAAATTCATAGTTTAATTCTTCGACTATAGTGTTGAGTAATCAATGATATCACTGGATCAGCAATAATTTAATTGTCGAGAATCATTTCTGCATCTTTTAGTCGCGAAGTTATTTTGTGGAGCATGATAAATCGATCATGCTGTGCATAATTGAATATCTTGTCGCATGCAAATTGCGAATTTTCTTACTTTTGTTTGCATTCTGTGATTAGTCCTGGAACTTGATTGTTTAGCTTTGTAGCTGATCTGATATTCCCTAAAATATTAATTGGAAATGTCGTTTCAGAACCTTCTCTTCTTAGAAAACGGATTCCGATCGTATTTTCGCGAATCTGCTCCTAGCTCCTGTTTTGAGCTTTCCTACAATATATAATCCGCTCACGACCTTTTTGAGACAGAGTTGGCTACGATTTTTTCTTTTCATGTTGTAGTAACTGATTCGGTGATGTAGCGGATGCAACTATTTTTTCTGTCAGTGTCTGTTCGAAATTTTCTTGCCACCGCATTGCCAGATTTATTATTTTATTGTTCATTGACATGTTAAACAGTGTTTAACATGATAGCGTCCTGGAATGTTAAGATACATTTAACGTGCATCCACTCGAAGGGACAATTTCCTCGGTTTTAAGATTTTTATTTTGTTTACGACAGGTACTATAGCAACATCACACACATTCATGATAGTCCCATTTCGATTTAGCAGTTTTTAGTAATTATTATTGATTCAAAATTATTGCCTCAATGAACAATAAACTAATGAACGCATTTCGAGGGGTAACCGTCTTTACATTTCTCACATAAATTACCACTCTTGCTTCGCTACGCTCGCTCGAGTGGTAAAAATATGCTCGAATGTTAAGACTGGGTGACCCCTCTAAATACGTTAATTACTATTAATATTCGTAAGAAAATAAATTAGTTATCAAGTGTGTAAAACTAAATTTAATTTCCGTCAAAGGAAAAGTCAAAATGCCCAAAATAATTTTGTTACAACAAAACATTTCCATTAAGCGATGCTATTTCCAATTTAAAAAGGACGGACCAAAACAACACGAGGTCAAACTGGTAATTTTTTCTTTGCAAAAGAATTATAGCGGCAAGCTTCAATTTTTGTTTACTACTTCAGTTAAACACCAATTATCTAAAAATATAATTGCCATACCGCCTGGATGGTTATCTGGGTAGCCGTACTGGTACAAACATGTACGATTTTTTGGCCAAAATGTTAGCCATGCTGCTATCAAAAATTTTGGCCAAAAAATCTCAATCAAAAAATCAAGAAGCGATCAATTTGACAAGATATTTACATTTGTCCAGTGGCGTAACAAGACGGTTTGGCGCTGGTGTGCAAGAATAAATGATAGCCGCTGTAGGCAAGAAGTTTCAGAAAAAAGAGGGGGGGGGGGGGTAATTTTTGGTCATGCAACACTTTAAATTTAAAATAAAATTAATAAGCTCGTTTCTTAACATGAAAGGTTACTTACTGCAAAATAAAACACATTTAGATGTTTCAATATAATCCCATTATTCCCTATTGGAACATAGGGTATTCGTATATTATCTCCGGTTGTCATTTTCCTTTGCTATTTGGCTTCGTTGTGCTAGTCTTTCCTGTCTCTTGTTTTACAGTTCTCCTCCACGTTTTTCGCGAGCGTTCTCTGTTTCTGAAACCCTAAGCGCCGGTTGCAGAAAGCAATGTTAAAAGTCTGGTGTTAGCTAACGTCGCGTCAAAGTGAACAAAATCACATCAAATTTTGTTTACTAATGTATTAGTTACCATAAGCATTTGAGATTAGATTCGTTTTTGTTCACTTTGACGTCGCGTTAGCTAACACCAGACTTAACGTTGCTTTCTGCAACCGGCCCTAAGGGTTCCAATCAAAACTTTTCGGCAAATTTCAGTTTCATTTTTTTTCAACGTATGCCCTAACTATCGAATTATGATTTAAAATTGATCTAATAATGCCAAAAAACTCAAATTGCTAGTTTCATGCACTTCTATTTCTCATTATGACACAATCTATGGGGTCGATAATTAACATTAAGGAGCTCATCAGGAAATCAGTTCGAGATTGGTCGATTTAAAAAACATGCATTGTTCTCATTGGATGATATCTGTCATGTGACAGTTGTGTGTAATAATCTACTTAATGCTCCGGACCTCTTGAAAAGTAGTATCACCGCGTAATGCAATTTACTGCAAAACGTGCTTTTTAGACGTTTAAACGTATTTAAAAATTAAACTAGAAAATTCGAATTTTTGGATGCAGAAGTTTTTAATGATTAAATGTGTTCCAATAGGTGTCCATTAAAAATTATTTTCATCTAGTATGGCCATGGAATAGTTCCTAATTTATGAATGCAACAACGTTATACTTAAATGTTAAGTTTGACATTTGATTTTTAAGTGACTTATAGTTTTACCAGTATATCAAACACTCGCAAAATATAATATGAAATATAAAAATACATATGAAAATACAAAAACAAAAACCACGTAAGAGAAATAACAAATTTAAATAATTCACAACAAAAATAAAATATATGGATATATAAATATGTAGGTATTGCACTTTAATTAAACTCTCTTTTGCTAGATTTTGCTAAAGCTAACATATCTATCAGTGAATCAAAAACCAAGAGTACTGGCTCTTACTTTCTCGATGCTCAGTAATGCAAAAGTCTTTAGGAGTATTTGGCTCATCTTAGCAAAACGTTTTTTATAATTTTTAATTCAGAAAAAGATCTTTCAGGTGAGGCTGTAGTGACGGGATGTAAAAAATATGATAAAAGCTGTATACAAATATGGAAAGCTAGCCAATGATTTGTGATTAGATAGACATTTTTCTCCCACTTCCTTCACTGATAAGCAAGATTTAATACTAGTTGTGTACGAAGATCGAAATTGTACAATTTGCTTTAGTAAGCCATCATCGACATCAGTTTCATAAATAGTTTGAAGTAATTTGGCAATCTCTATGACCTCTGTATCTAAGGCAATCGTCAGAAATTTGCGGTTTAAAACTTTGAGTTTATAGTATTTTACTATATGCACTATGAAATCTAAGAATCACAAACACACACTATAATAGAGCTGGAATTTCCAATCTACTCAAAAGGAGAAAAAGCTGTGCACTCAAAAGAGCCCAGTGTCGCTCACGTATCATAGTTTGTTGCCGCTTTGAACCACTATTCTAGGAAAACTTTTATTGTCACTAAAAACCCCGCTACCGCGGCGCCTATATAGATTCGGCGCCGAGGTTCTTTGCACCCCCTGCACATATGATAGTTACGCCACTGCATTTGTCACATGTTAATTTCTATAAGACCAATAAATATTGCTCAGTTGCTCTTCTAAATTTATTTAGCATCAGTTTGTGACGTCTCTATCCTTCCATACGCTGATAGAGGCGAAACCCATACTTTTTTGGGTTTTATTTGCACCAGTGGATCCTGGATGCCACCACTGATAATTTTTAAAAGGATCCGTTGGAATGAGTACTCGAGTGAAACTATCCAAAAAGCTGGATTAACACGGAAATATGGAATGGTTTCGCTTTTTTAGTGAATCAATTCGGGCATCACGCCGGTAATTCTGTCTATGAATTCACATGCTGCACATCTTTATCAAGGGCGTAAAATAGGCGTTTTTGGCCCAGGGCGTGAACGTTACAGCACTACAAGAGCCAAAGGCGCTACTTACGCCTGGGTTACATACAACACTTTAGGTACGATCGAAATTTTAAAAAGTGATTATCATTGCCAGTAAACACAGGTAATTTCTTATAGTTACTTTAGTTTTGTTTTTAATTATCCTACCGACTACCGTTACCTACCGGAACCGCTTCCGCATTACTTCAGGAGGCGCGGGCATCACTTAAACCTAAGGCTTAGTTAAGTGAAAATCTAGACCCCCTGTGCTGGGAGTTGATCTCTCAACCGCTCCGGCTCCAGTCCTCCATGATTTTCACTGTGACCTCGGCTGCAACGGCATCGCCACCCGCCTACCGAGGTCCATATAGTTACCTTAGCTGTATTTTACCGTTATAACTGGGGTTTCCATTGATACCTACGTGTTAAAAAATAATACCTAAAAAGATATCAATTTTATGACGTAGTAAGTAGATCATGATGTATTCTAACAAGATATCATAATAAAACTCGCGTTCATTCCAAGCTTTTCAACATCCAATCTTGAAAGTGCTTTACGAAAATCTAGAATATGCCTAGATGACACAAATGCTATTCCTGAAGACTTTTTTGTACGATATTGACTTACATCAAGCGCGGAACCTGAAGATCCCACCTTAAGTCCAGAACAAAATGTTAAAATTACAAAATATGATACACGTCAACTAAACCAATGTATACTTCTGCCAAATTTAATGGAAAGAAGAGGGATTCTAGAGCAAAATGCCTCAATTTTTTGGCGGAACCTTCTACGTCGTCAACGTCGATTGAATCAGCCTTTTACATCATCATTCAATAAGCCTTCATGATTATTGAAACCAAATGACAACGCAACTGAAATACTATCAAAACCAAAAAAGAATTTTTTTTCGAAAAGATGAAGACTGGGGGTGCTGGATGCGGAGGCAGCTATTGTGATGAAAAAATTCTGGTGTGATACACGCACACAACTTCCTTCTACAGTGATCTTATGATTAGCCAAAAATTTTATTTTAAATTTTTAAGCATTTGTCAAAAATTTTCAAAAATGACAAATTCTACGAAAACAGTACAAAATAGAGCGTTAGTTGAAGAGACAAATTTTCTCTAGAATTTTAAGCTGAATTTAAAAATTTAATAATATACTGGGTATTCTATTTAAAATAGGAATAATAATAAAAAAATGGGAAAAAAACAAAAGAAACACATTTTAGAAGTATTCAACTGGAAAATCACCTATGTCACATCAATACACATTAAAAATGTAATAAAAATATGAAGTTTTAAAAAAATCGTTGTGGCCGTTTTTGAAAAAATCGAAAAAAACTGAAAAATCACAAGAGTAAACCCTTACTTCCGGTTATGCGATTTTCTTCAAAAGCTTTCTGTCGCATCTACATAGTACAAAAAATTTATATATGAAATTTCAACGCCATACCTCTTTTCGTTTTTGAGATATTCTGTTTACAGACTCACATGCAGACACACACACACAGACCAATGGAAAAAAAATGTTTTTTGGGTTCAGGGGACTCTAAAATGTGAAGATTTGTTAAAAACTCAATTTCGAATTTTGGGGGTGAATCCAGTAATTCCTTTATCGTAATAGGAAGTAAAAACAGGAGTCAGCTGGATTGAATCTTCTTACTGTTTCACACCATACCATGCCATATGTTAAAAAGTGGACGTGACTACCTCCCTGGACTTTCCCATACTGGAAACTGTTCATATCGTCTTTATTCAACAGTCTTTACAACATATCAAAATTTCAACTCGATGACTCACGTCTTCACCGTGATGAGCGTTTACACTTTCACGTAAATTGCGGGTAAATAGATAAGAATGTGTAGTTCAAAACGTGACCACCGAGCTTCTGTAGATGGCGCCAAGTGGACAAGCCGCCACTGTGCTAGTTTATGTATTATTTTCCTCAAAACGGCTGTAGCACCGAGGTGAAATTTTCTAAGTACCTGGAAATTATATTTTCTAGGGCATACAAAATCGATTTTTTTATTTTCGCGGAAAAAGATTCTTTGACGCAAAAATATAACAACCGTTAGAATAAAAAAATTATTTTTCAAAAATAGAGGGGGGAGGGGGCCGGTGCGCTTACATATATCCACGAGTGTAATATTTTTTTGCATATTCATATGCTCCATTATGCACTGAGCAATTCAGTGAAAACCCCAGCTACCTATCTTGTTTTGTTTATTAATTAAAGGGGTTTAAATTTTCAAACTTCAAAGCTTCGTAGAGAGCGCCACAGATAATTCATGAGATTCTTTAAAAAACAGATCGATAGCCCTTTTCGGGGTCTATCAGTGTATGAAGTTTAAACAAATTCCTGTGGGCAGTTTTTGAGAAATGATTTTTAGAAAATTTCCAAAATTTTGAAAATTTTTAATTTAGGCCCCTTAATATTTTTCAAAACACTTTTTATATCACCTCATGTTAGCCTTCATATACTATTCAGAAAAAAAAATCAATTGAATCGATTCATCCGTTTTTGAGTAATAGGGCGTTAAACTCAAAATTTTCAAAAAATCATAGCGCCCTTCATTTTAAACCTAGCGAGTTCGGCAAAAAACTAACAGATTTGTCTTATGACCCTCTATCATTATCCGCGATAAAATTTTCAAAATTTTAATCACAAAAACAGTGATACCAAAAAAACATGCGTAATTTCCGCTTCCGGTTTCGGATTTTTTTGAAAAGCTTATTTTGTCGATGAATTTTCGATATACCCCCGCATTCCAAAGCGCATCAAAATCGGAGCAATACTTTCGGCTGTAGGAGCGTCACCCACCCACACACAGACAGACATTTTTTAAAAACCACTTTTTTGGGTTCCTAGAGGCCCAAAACGGATATTTCTGTGAAAATCTCGATTTCCAAAATTTTCATGATTCCAAGACTTCGCTATACCTATGGGTATGGGAAAGTAACCAGAAGGAGACATACTTATGTGTGGCAGAGGTAGTCATAATTCAGATTTTTGTTGTCACTTGCAATATTACAATATATGCTTAATGTGTCAAAAAATAATATTTTTGTAAAATACAATAGTCTGTAAACATTTACGAAATATTTAGATGATTCTGTGTATACCGCCGATCCACTCTTGGCCACCTGATCTACCAGGGCTGATTGCTTTGCGCCACTCCTGATTCAATTTTAAACAAAGCAATTGTTTTTTTTTTTTGCTTATTAATGTCACTCAATATGTCAAGATAGATAGATAGATAGATAGATTTATTTAACCACGTGTATGTACAGAACATTTATGGCAGGTCAGAAATAGGAATATATTAAAATAAGCGTAACACGTTAAAATCGAAGTAACACATTAAAATCAGACAGAAACATAGGTACCTAAATACATCTAAATTATCACATTTATGTTATCACATAAAGTTATCACGTTACAGTTCAATCATTTATAAGAGATTGACATTAATATCATATTGATTAAATATCAATTAAAGGCTTCTTCACAAACTCGTCCACTGAATAGAAACAATGTTGAATAAGAAAAGTTTTTATTCGTTTTCTGAAGTTTTGAATATTTAAGTTTTTAACATTCATTGGAAGTTTGTTGTAAAGCTTCAGGTCTATAGAATTTTGTAATGACTTACTTAATCTATATCTAGGTACAATAAGATGATTTGCTCCACGTGTATCATAATTATGTACATCAGAATTCACAATATAATGCTGTTTATGCTTGTGTACATAAGTTAAGGAATAGAAAATGTAAATACATGGCAGCGTCATAATTCTGTGTTTAACAAATAAAGGTTTACAAGAGTCTCGGAAGTTCGCATATGTAATTAATCTTAACGCTTTCTTTTGCAATTTAAAAATCCTAATCAGGTCAACAGCGCGCCCCCATAATAATATACCGTATGTAATATGAGACTGAAACAGTGCAAACATAGCAGTTTTCAGCGTATTAAAGTCTAATACACTGCGCAAACGTCTTAAGACAAATAAAGCTGTAGACAATTTTTTAGCCAAGCAAGAGATGTGCTCCGACCAATTCATTTGACTATCCAATGTCAATCCCAACATATGGACTGTTCTTTCTTGCTGAACAGAACAATCATTTCTTAGGGAGAATATCATTCGTTGTGTTTTATTGACATTCAATTGAAGACCATTTGAAGACAACCAGATGTTAGCTCTTGATTCCAAGTTTTTCATTGTCTGAATTAGAACCTTGCTTTCTTTGTTTGAACACAGCAACGTTGTATCGTCTGCAAAAAATATACTCTTATGAGGCAACAGGTAGTAGTAGAAATCATTTACATAAATGAGAAAGAGGAGTGGCCCCAATACAGAGCCTTGGGGCACTCCATGGTCAACATTTGTTATGGCAGAGACCGTACCTTTTACGTCAACACATTGCCGTCTGTCGCCTAGATAGGATGTGAAAAACTGCAGTGGTAACCCACGAATACCGTAGTGTTCTAGTTTTATAACCAAGATTATTACTGTCAGTCAGCAAGTATGTTCTTGTTGCAGCCTGTTGAGGATAATTGCTTGAATAGTACAAGTTGCATATCAAAAGTACAATGGAGCGAATTGACAAAGGATGTTGTCATGAATGAACGAGGTGATGTTCGCTGTAAATTAGCACAGGTTGAACAAGTTTTTTTCCAAAAAGCTTTAAAAAATGTTGAATCATAGACGGGAAATGTATAAACCATAATGGGGACTATGTTTTACAAGTGCGTGCTGCAAATGCCGGGCTCCATAGCTCAGTGGTTAAGCATTCTGGCTACGGAGAGTCGAGGGTTCGATCCCCGATCACGGGGAGGTTTTTATAAAAATAAAAGTATGCGGATGAAAACCTCTACAGAATGTCATCATTCGGAAGTGATGTAAAGCCGTAGGTCCCATGTTACTACGATGTGTAGCATGTAAAAGATCCCTTGCTAGGGTTGGCGCTCCTTAGTCCCGGCAAAATTTTAAGTAGGAGCAGTCGGTGTCTAAGGTGCCTGGTACTCCGCATGTTTAGACCTGGTCCATTACAAACAAACAAACAAGCAATATATTATCATCTCTTAGATTTGATTTTTTCAAACGTTTATGTATCTGATTCGTTAAATAAGCTATATTTAGTTATATGTCACACTTAATTATTATTCAGAAGGTTCACGAAATTACGTACGCTTTAGGACAAAATTGATTATGTGTGTCACCAAATTACCTAACGTTAAGTCACCTTTTCTCTATTTTGGTTAAGCGAAAGAAACAATTATGATAATCTGTGCCCAAGCCATAAATATTTTTGACATCTGTACTGCCATTGCAAACTGTTACAGCTATCGTCAGGAATCAATATAAAAATTAACCGTGCCCTACCTATTACCTATGTCCTGAAAATTAATTGTGTGGAATTACTGTGCCTAAGTTAAATAAATCAAAACATTATTTTTATGATTTATCCATACGGTTAAAGGAACGCTTTCAACAAATATTTACACACCCTGTGCGAATTTTCAATTTGAGCTTAAAACCACGTTTATGCATATTTCTGAACGTTCAAACATTAAAAATAGTAATGATACCATTCTAAAGAGAAACTTACTGAGCATACTATTATATCAAAAATAACGTGAGCGAAAAATGTGAATGACCATGGCCTGGAAAAAAAATAGCTGACGGGTTTGCAGTCTGCCAGTTATGGTAACCCATATTTCTCAGTTGGGATGTTATTTATAAATATTTAGTTCTTGCTAAAAATGATTGAGATACCATATTTGTGATATGGTTTCAAACGCAGTAATTTTTGTATTGTTAGATGACGAACAGCAATAGGTATAACCCCGGTTTCCGATGTAGCTTTGGTTTTAGAAGTTCACACCGTGTATATGTAATTACATAACTTTCAATTCATGGAAATTTAATGCTCATTTAACATATACTACTGCATTGTATAACTGTTAACGTCACTTTTGTAAAAATTAAGCCATATCTAATATGAATGTTTGCTTTCCAACAATCTGTCCTCTTTTCTAAAATAATTGTAACAGAGCAACCTACTCGTTACGGTTTAATCGACACTTCATTCTATGCACGCAAAGCTAGGTTGATTTGATTTGAAAGGAAATCTCCACTATAAACCTAGTTAATCCTAGCGTGATGTTGCAAAGCGTGAGGAAAATAATGTTAAACAATTTACACATTGTTGTTTTCAGGCAACACCATGCAACAAATTCTTTAAAGCAATTTGTATACCGCTGCAATGGAGTATTTTCTTCTCCGAGTTTCCTCGGACATTAAATTTAGTGCTTTTTAGTTTATTCTTTGCCTTTCAAAGGTAATAAATATTGAGCTGACATCAAATATGTATCAGTTTAAAGATAAAATGTTTAGGAAATACAGTGCTGTGCATCCGAAGCAAGTACTCAGGCAAGCAACGGGGAGTGGAAGCCGGGCGGTAAGATTTACATTTAAAATAAACGACACCAGAGATTACGATTAAAAAATCTCGATGGCAGCGAAGTGAAAAACCGTTCTGCAATTATTCACTGCCAGAGCAGCGGCACTAAGCTGTGTGCTGTGTCTTATGTTAATCCTGCATAATCCTGTCTGGTTGGTGTACGCTTCTGCCAGGACTTCCCATTATTCACGCCGCTCAAAGCTACGTTTACTTATTAACACTGTCTAATAGGTATACGCAAAGCTCTTTACTAATCTGTCACACTTTGAAAACTTTCCACCCATACTTGATTAGCTTTTAAATTAAAGCATTAAATATTTCGCGAGATTTTCCCCGGACCGCTATTGTGCCAAAGGAATTTTAGGACAACATAATACCCACTCTCCAGTTTTTAGCTGTCAAGCTAATCATCACCTATTTTCGCTCCGGTGCTGCTGCCCGTGTAGGTAAACAATCAGGGCAAAGAGAGGGATTTGCCGTTTTAACAAGCCGCTTTAATGCGAGCAGTTTTACACTGTCGTGGTATTTGGTTATGCGGGCGTAAAACCTAATCCCTTAATACGAATCTAAAGGAAATAGCTTGTCAAAGCAATGGAATAGCTTGGGTATTTAGAAAACAGTTAAGGAAAACCTCAAATCAAAATATTTATAGAATTCGTTTCATTAATGGAATGAAATACTTCACTGAAGTAGCTAAATTTCTCCACAAACTCAATCAGAAGAATTAGTTCTACTGTGTTCTCATCCAAGTAAAAAGCAATGTCTATTGAATAAAAAGAAAGTATGGATTTATATCAGTAAAATTATTCAAAAATACACAAATTCTGAGACATATCTAGGAACACAAAGAAACATACGGCCACTTAAAGAAGAATGGATGCACGACAGATTATATTTTTAACGCAACGTAACCTTAAGAAAACGAAACGTGATAAGATCCTCGATTAAAGTAATCAATATATAACGAATAAAGGTGACCTAAAGGAAACATGAAAATAATATATTGGAAACGAATTTGTGGTCGATAGAATAGAAGAAGAACTATCAAAAAATATGGTCAAACAGGAACCAGATATAAATACGTACTAAAGATAGTAGTCGAACGAGCAACGAGATTGGTTAAAAGATGTAAGGCTGCTGGCCCAGATGAACATAATGTATAAACTTTAACGCATCACTTCAAGGTAATTTACCGAACTGGAATAATTCTTAGTGACTAGTTAAATCCATGGTATAACACTACAGAAATGCAGAGACTAATAACATACGTATCTGCTTGAAATAGACTATGGGCCGTTTGACAATGTCAAACATACTGACCTTACAAAAAAACTAAGAAAGAGAGAACTTTATTCATAAAAAGATAGTACATTTATTAAAAGACAGAGTGCAGCAGTAGAATTGAGAAAGAACAACCTCAGAAACGGTCTCAAGAAAAAAGTATTAGGCAGAGCTGTGTCCTGTTACTTTTACTGCTCTATATTTAGAAATGACTGTCATAATCAATATCCAGATGACGTGGTGGTATTGTCAGACAGTCCATATACTTTACAAAATTTAATTAATAGACTAAGTATAGAACAAGAACAATACAACTCCGACTACTCAGTAGAAATTCTATTGAAATTAGTGTGCACAACAAAGGAACAAAGAGGGCAAAGGAATTGAAAAACCTTGGTTGCTGGTTAATATAAATATTAGAACATGAACGTTTCCGAATACAAATCTGCTTCCGTTTTCTACAATAAACTAATTAATTTAAAAATGAACTACGAGAACTTAAATTATTTTACTGAAAATGTAGCAAAATGTGGAACACCTCTAACGTTTACTTACTACTGCCGTAATAAAAAAATAGGAGCTGCCATAGAAATTGGGTATCGCTAGCTTATTGTTTTAGTCGATGGTTCGTTTGGAATCTTTCAAGGTAATCTGATTTTAAAACTAGTGAAACAAAATTGTGTTTATTAGCATCTATTTGCTACTTTTGACATCAAGTACCATTTAAAAAATTGCTGTAATTTTTGAAACATCCGGTATAAAAAACCAAAATGTATACGAATTGACAATTGCGCAACTGAGAAATTAAAACGATGCGTTGGTGAAAAGTAAAAACTGCAAACAGCAGATCACAATTAAATCAAATTGATCCAATAAGTTGTCATGGAATCCTTCTAGTGAAACTAATAGACTTACCGGTAGCACTACGAAAAAACACCCATCTCGTAACAAGAAACTGTAATACAAACAATTAAGAAAGTAAAACAATTAGAAGAGATTCGGCGACTCAAATGCAGAATATAAAATATATTAAAATCATTGGAAATAATTTTATTATAGGTAAGCTTTTATTAAATGGAGCTTTCACTTAGTTGAAGAGAAAATTTGAGAACTTGATTTAGAAACTCACATAGCACTTGCCGGCTTAAAAAATGTTTGTTACTTAGTCATTCCAAAATATGGGGAAAAACTATGTATCTCTGAAACAGTTACTATTATCAATAAAACCTTGTACAAAGATGCGCAAAGATATAAATGGCAAGTCGAAAAAAATGAGCATCGTAAGCCTCTATCGATGTTTCGGCACATAATAATAGTTGACTACTATGCAACCCGTCTTCGTAAGTTGTTTGCATTTTACTGCTTGGAGTGTGATATGGCCGTTATTATATTATGTTATACATATGGTGTTGTCATATGTCCGACGATTTAGTCTAAAGAAAATTCGCAGAGGATGGGAACTAATAATTATTGGGAAGTCGGTACTTATCAAAATGTGCAGCATCTCGATAACTCATCTGTGATATTTATTAGTCCCGATAATTTAAACACAAGACAAAGTGGTAAATCGATTTTAAGTTATTTTAAAAACAATGAAAAATGTTATGAGAAATAAAATAGAATTCGAAATAATTCTAGTCGTATCTCCACTAACAATCATATATGGCGCCGAAACCTAGATTACATAAAAACAGAAATGCAAACAGAGAAAATGCAGTTTTCTAGAAAATTTTAAGATATTTACAAAGAGTGACAAGTACTCTCAGGCTTGAATGGAAGTTAGACTTGGAGAGTGGAAGTACGACGAGATTTCAAAATATATTAATATATTCAATTAACCAAGAAGTTTTGAAACATACGCAAACATTGGATTAATATCTGAAACGATTGAAGGTATAATAATTAACAACAAAGCTTTCATAGAAAAAACTTTGAGAAAGCCCTAGCACAAGCTATTACAAGTTACAAAAACCTAATTCAGCAAGAGCAAGAAGAATGTAGACATAATACATCTTCATTTTTTAACTAAAATAGAGCGGAAAGGTACATAATATACCAAACACCATTTGTAGTCAAGAATAAAACAACGTTTAGAACAGGGGTTGCACGAATATTCTAAATGTATGAAAATAAAGAAGCTACTTACCAACTTCAGTTTCCACCTTGAGATACTCTTAAGATTGTTTCAGTACTGCATCTACCATAATTATATGGTCTAGAGATATAAAAGCTCAAGGCGAATGCAGTCAATAAATTACAAGCCCTGGGGTTTTCCATGTTTGGAAGAACCTTAATGATATCATGCACTGAAAACATTACCAACCCGGATGCTGTGATAAATGGGCAGAGGAGTAGAGGAAAGAACTAGTGCAAATAATAAAATGACGTAAAACTGCGTACTTTGGATACATATACCACAATAATAAGTACCACCTGCTACATCTTATAATGAAAGGTAACTTAGAATGGAAGAGAGGGAAGACGAAGATCGTCATGGCTACGAAATATACGATATTGAATAGGGTTGTAAGCCCAGGAACTGTTAAGAACTGTTATCTGGGAACAGGGATTTTCTTCCTTTTATTATAGACCAGTGGCTTGTTTTAACCACAAAGTGGTTCTATGAGCGCTCTTTGCCCTTAGTCCGGGTAGGTGGCTAGCCTAGCCATTCGAAAGTGAGGAATAGTTTCCTTGTTTACTGAAACAGGGATGAATTTCTAATTCCTAGCAATTTCAGAGATCATGCTAAAGTAGTATTAACCATAAGAATTTAAAATTGTGAGAGAAGGAGGTGCATAGTGTAGCATCAGACCTTAAAGCGATAGAATATCGACGCCGTAGCAATTTTATATATAAGCTTATGAAGTTAGTTCGATCAGCTCTAGAAAGTTTGGATAAACCTTATGTTCCTATTGACATGCTTGAAGTGCTTTACCACTATTCGTTTAAATATATGTTAAATATTTGTTAGCTCCTGCGTAAGAAAAAAACATACTATTAGATAACTACCCTAGAATATTTTTACAGACATTCATGTAGTGAAATTGCCTGTTGCTAATTCCTTAGAAAGGTTTGTCTGTAAAAATAGAATGAAGTGTATCTTTCGCCGCACAGAAGGGCAAAAACCAAAAGATAAAAATAAATGTTGTGAAATAAGTAGAATAGTACCATTTTTTTTACATTTCTTCATCAGTGGACACAACGTAACTTGTGAAAATGTCAGTAATAGAAAACAACTAAATAAAATAGATGGCTTGGTTAACAAGTTGACAATTAGTGTATTGTATTTGCAGTGACTAAACAGGGAGAACTCGAGTTGCTTTCGTACGTGTTGTACACGTTATTTTTTTGCATGGTAATCCTTTATAACTCGAAGTTTGGTCGAAAGAGCTTCAGAATTTACAACTGTAAAATTTACAATCTACAATTTCAATAAAGTACTTAAAGAAAGTGTTACTTTATTTACACCTTTTTGTTAAAAAATGAAACGTTGTTCACGACTTTTCGTTAGAAAAAGACTTTATGCTTACCATGCATAAACGTAGTGGCTTAATGAGTACCAATAACCATTTCCCATAGAAAGTAAATCAGGTGACAAGTGCATTAATTATGCCGTTTAGGTAGTAGTGTAACGATGAACGATGAAACAAAAGATCATGAGATCACGGAAAAGCAAACTGATCTGGCTTTTGCAGCTTTCCGAAACAGTAATTGCTCTATGTGCAAATAGATCACATGATCAAACCGATTCTACTGTGTGAGGGAGAAACTGAGATGTCTACAACTGTAATAGATAATAGCATCCGAGTATTGTCTTTGCAGATCAATAAATATCCGCTGGTTACAGTTTATTTCTAATACAGAGCTCCTGCCAAGAAATTTACAGCTGGACCTGAAATCCCAAATTAAACAACGAAAATTAAATGGAATTGGCCATTCTCTAGGATGTGAGGAATGGATTGCTGGTAAAACCGTTCTAAACTGGAAACAGTAGGAGAAAATACCTAATATGCCTTGGAGAACTGCAACAAGCAGTTATGGCGGCTGGGAAGTCTTCTAAAGAACTGCAACATTTGGCCTAAAACAGGTCAAAAAAGAAATCTTCTGTTGAAGTCGTATGATCCACCTAGAAGGCCAAGAGGAGTTCAAACGTTTGTAACAGGGGTAACTTCTAAATAAAAATAAAATTCGAGGGCGTTGAAATGTGGATATATAGCAGATATGCCACATCTCCCGGACTGGAAAACCGTGAAACCTTTTCCACAATAAAAATAAGGAAATATTGGCTGCATTGTAAGACGGGAAAAACCGACTGGTTGGTTTTCTAATAATGCGAAAAATAGAAGGAATATATCGAGTGGGATGTAGAACAGTCACATGTTTGCATAACTTGCGAAGTTGGAGCGGACTAGTGGTACAAGACCTGTTTAGAATAGTTCGGTCAAGAGAGCAGTACGATTAAAATTGGTCGCTAATATCACCTCACTATGATAGCATTCGAGAAAGAAGAAAATAAAGATGGATGGTGTTCTTTGAAATCAGCAGTTATCGTATAGTAAGACAACCCAAACGGAGTTCTTTTTACGAAAGACCATCCTATTGCATTTTATAACAAAATTTTAACTAATAACTAGTATAAGTAAACTTAAAGAAATTATTAAGATAATCTGCAAAATGACAGTAACCCATAGAACCATATGAGAAATGTATTCACTGCAAAACAAAACCCATGACCACATCAAAGGAATCGGTATGCTGTAAATTAGTAGTAGATGACAAACCAATTGAGCAGCAGGTGATGCAAATAAAGTACTTGGGGAAGACTATCACAAGCAATGGGAGTTTGAATAAGGAAACAGAGGAGCATATAGTGAAAACGAAAAGGATAACAGGATGTCTCAAGTATACCATCTGAACTAATAAATATTTATGTAGTGAAACATAACTAAACATGTAGAAAGAGTAGAGATCAAAGTGATTCGTAAATTCACAAATAAAAAAAATCGACAGAGTGAGAAGTGAAAACTTGAAAATATTAGTGACTGGATTTCCCTGAAAGAAATGGAATGGAGTACACATATAGAATATAATGAACGAGAGCAGAGTAGTCAAAATTGCGAAAATGCACGATGAAGAAGTGTAGACCAACATGGAAAGTGATGACCCGATCCCATTCGACAACGACGAGGAATACGCCAAATTCTGGCCTATTCTGGAAGTAGACGAACAAGACGAAGAGGAAATAGCGAGTGTAAAGTATGGGATAATGCATATGCTGACGTTATTGGCTGCCTTTTTGAAAATGTAATATTCTTAATTTTTTCATGATAAACGTATGTAAAATTATTAACGTTGCCGAAAAAAGTTATTAGATGTGTTAAATTACCGAAGAAAATACGTAACGTTTAATTTTAAAAAAAGGTGACGGAAAATTTCTGTGGCTAGTATTTGAATAATTCTCAATCTGATCGAAAACTTTTTTGAATTGCCCAAAAATATAGAAATCGCAAGGCGAATTCACTTGTACTTTCACCAAAAATTTATTTACGAACTTCTCTAGTGCACCTCACTATATCCTAAGAATGATACGTGAAGCTATAGAAATACAAAAATATCCAAATAATATAAACAGGGAAGATAGTTTCAGATTTAATAAAACTTGGACTCCTGTTATTCATGGTCTAAACTCTAAAGCATTACCATCACCGATCGCCAGCCGGTCACGCACCGCTGACTCAAAGTGCATCGGACTTGAACGACTAATCAACGTTACGCCGTTCTGCAAGGCTGGCACAGGGGACTATAAATTTGATATGAGACGATTTCTCTTTAACTATGATGATGAAAGCTGCAATGTCTTGTGAAACTTAGTCTATATGGGTGCAAACAAACAGAAAAGGGCCAATAATCCCTATCCTTGTTCACAAGGTACTCGGGCACGGACCAAACCATGGGTGGCTTGTAACCGTTACACAAACCCTTTCTTGAACTGACATGGTGTTAGTCACATTAAGCCAACAAATGCTGGGTGTTTATCTACAAAGACGACGCGGTCTAAGCCAAAATTTAATTATAATATTGATAATTAGAGTAACCGCGAAAGTCTCAAACATTATATCTATAGTCTACTCGCCTTTGATTAAGGGCTTCTATAGTATTTCTTCAATTTCTACCGTTAGTAATAATGTTCTGCTGCACTGGACTCATTTTTTGATTAAATTGTTATATATCGTTTATAAGCGCTACTTTCTTTCATATTTGGCTCTGAACCCAACCTACTTCGTTGGCTGGTAAACATTTAGTTTAGAAGTTAGTCTCGTTGGTATAATCTTCATAAATAGTTTATGTCTATGTGTTCAAAGACTAATTTTTACGAAGACGTTAAAACAGTTCGATGGCAAACACCAATTTTAATGTCAAGTTTAGACAAAAAGAAAATGACGCAGAGACAGCTATTGGAAAATATGGGATTGAGCAGCGAAACTAAAGGGGAGACGTGTTTCTGAATTTTCCCCTACAACAAACATTGTATGCCATGGCTTGAAAAACCAAACCACAGAAATACAAATGTTGGAGATAAAAAGCTCAATCAACGTTCTGTAGCAAGAATATCGCAAGAAAGAAGAAAATGCACATTAATACAAAACGTATAATGGAACAGACAAGAAAACTAGAACGAAAAAGAACGAGGTGGTGTAGAAACAGAAGGGCATAGCAGATGGAATAAAAGAATATCGCAAGAGGGAGAGACATACGACACCACAGCAGTAACTTCATTACCGAAACAATAGAAAACAATTTTTTTTATGAGATTGAGGTTATCAAATGGAAAGCTTTAAACATGTAAATTAATAGCTAAAAACTGTAGAAAAGTAACAAGACATATTCACAACTGTCAAGCATTTTATGGAGAATTTTAGTAGTGGTAGAAAACAGCGTGATGCCTAAAGTGAAGAAAAAAATCATTATTCAAGAATCAGAAGAAATATTTAATATAACAATTGAAGAAATTAGAAAGGCTTTGTTTAGAAGTACTGAGCGATACACTAGGACACGGAAAAACACTGCTGAGTACTATATATTTACCAACCGTTTAGAGAAATGCAGTATACTACATGTTCCATGGAAAGGAGACATCACAAAATTGAAGATTTGGAGACTAATTCATCTTTTAGCATGTGTTATGCTTTAAAGTCATTAAAAGTTAAGTTTTTAAAAATAAGAGTTAATTTACGTATTTCAAACGCACACGGTTTTATACAGGGTGAGAAAACAATAGCGATATTTCTATATTTTTTTGGTTGCCATACACTGTAGCAAAATACTTGAATATGTCGTACTGCTCTTTAGCTCTGTGCAGTCAGTTGTTTTTTTACGGCACACTGTTTTGTTAGCGCCGCTATCTTGGATTTTTTGAAATGAAAAGTAGTTTCACACGTAAAAAAATCACACTTCTCTTAATATGACATAAAAAAGGTATTATCATTCAGAAGATTCTAAATTACCCTTAGAAAACAATATTTGCATATTTTGAAACAAATTCGTGCTAATTCGTGCTTTCAGCTTCCATAACTTTCCCTGTGTAGAGAAAATGCGCAAGCAAAATATTTTTGCGACAGCAACGTTGTCGCGCGTGGAAATTAATATTTACGCCTAAATTAAAACAAAATATACCAGGTTTACCTTCTGCACGGAATATGCCTAATTGTGTGTATTTGTCCAGGTAGCCATTTAAATTACTGCGGAAAATTGTTCCACATAAATTCAGTGTCCCCTTAATTACCTTAGAATATCGCTGCAAGGTTGGAGTGCAAGTAAAATCAGCCAATAACAATTAATTGCTCTATTCCGGCAGCGTTAGTACTCCTAAAGCCGTTTAAAACACAAAACCGAACTTCTAGCAATAACTTTCCTCCTCAGTCGTTAATCTTCTGTTAACTTACTAGCTAGATCGTGGCATCTAAATGGAAAGCTCTTCCTCCACATACGTTTGCCCTTCATTTAATAACTTTTTGGAACTCAGGTCGTTCAGAAGTTGCCGAACTTGTCAATACTGTACACTTCGTTATTCTGGGCACTGACGAATGCTTCTACTTGATGAATGCAAAGCTTCAAATATTCATCTTCATATTGCTGTTAGTTTATTCGCCATTTTAAGTGAATCATAGTATAACGTTTCAATTTGTATATTTATAGTTCAGAGTATAATAATATTAGTATGACATTTAATGATATATGAATGATGTGTTAAAGTATTCGTACAGCTAACCTTACACCGTAAATTAAAATAAAATAATTTCCTAACGCTTTTACTAAACGAGGCAATAAGAAATTTTGTGTTCTATTGTTGGAAGTATTCTTCATTATTAATATACGAACTTTCTAGACTTAAAGTTTAAAAGCAACGAAATTGTTAAGAATGCACTGGCTTAGCTTTCTGTAGTAAGTAGAACGTTTTTATATTCTGTCGGTTTTCGTTTAATTGTATTGATTTTGCAAAAGAGAGTTTATCACGTATCAGTGCCTGAAAATATTGATTAAGATGTAAATTGCGGAATAAAATTTAAGACACCAGAAAGGGCGCAAAACGTATGAACTTTTGCAATAGCTGATCGTTCCGTTGTAGATGTATGCAGAAAAGCACATTAAAATGTCTGGATCGGATAATTAATTGTACTGCTGAAATAATAAGGGGGAACACTGTGATGGAAGCTGCAGATTTAATTATATGAAGGGCACGACTATGTAGTGATAATTATAGTTGTCACTCTTAATTTAAATGGTAATCTTCTTTCTCTAAGCAAATCGTCCATAATTGGATAAATGTTTACTAGCACTTTCAACTTAAATAGTTTCAAAAACATCCGTGTAAACGCTATCGATATCCTTTACAGACAACTTGTTAGTAAATATACGAAACATTATTACGAAGAATATGCCTTGATACCTTATTAAACCAAAAATGCATTCTAGTTCGGATATTCTATTAAGTTTTGATATTCTATATATTTAAAGAAAGTAAAAAATATGAAAATCATTGACACTTGGGAAGATATTAATGTTGGTTTGGCTTCAAAGTAAGTACGTGGGTGGGCTGAAAAATAATGCACACATGCTTATAGAACGCGAACGCAATGACCTACGCGGATGATTATATTCGGAAGCTACATGTTTCCTTTATGCGCATGCCAAGTTTGAAGGAGTTTCGTTCAACAGTTCGTTTTTTAGTAGCAGAAGTATGGAGACGTGTTCTTGTGCTATGTCAACGCGACTTAAACAGCCCGCGGTTAAAGAATTTTTAACTGCTGAAAACCTAATTCCTACATTTAAAAGCCGTTTATGGTGACGATACTGTTGATAGGACTACTGTGAATCGATGGGTAATAACATTTTGTGGTTGCGATCTTGGAAAAGCCGTAATTGATGACGAAAAACGCAGCGGACGTCCGATCACTGCCACAGACGATGAACATCGCAAACGAGTCGACAATTTGATCCAAAACGACCGGCGGGTTGCGCTGCTCTTTTGAGTGATTCGCCGGTCATTTTGGATCAAATTGTCGACGCGTTTGCGACGGTCATCGTCTGTGGCAGTTATCGGACGTCCGCTGCGTTTTTCGTCATCAGTTATGGATTTTCCGGCCTCGCAACCACGAAGTTTTATTACCATCGATTCACGGTAGTCCTATTAACAATATCGTCACCATAAACGGCCTTTAAACGACGATGAATCTCAGTGGGAATCACGTTTTCAGCAGTTAAAAATTCTTTAACCGCGCGTTAAGTCGCGTTGACATAGCACGAGAACACGTCTCGATACTTCTGCTACTAAAAAACGAACTGTTGAACGAAACTCCTTCAAACTTGGCATGCGCATAAAGGAAGGATGTAGCTTCCGAATACAACGATGTGCGTCTCCGTAGTCCATTGCGTTCGCGTTCTACAAGCATGTGTGCATTAGTTATCAGTCCACCCACGTATGTTGGTAAGAGTGTGGTTTCCATTTAGAAATCTAGATCATTGGAACCAAAATTCATATGTGAGGTGAGACGTTTAAAAAGATTTGTCAAGCGTGTCTCTGCTTACCATACAATACTTAGGGAATTTTTGATCTGCTATCATCTTCAGGCAAGAGTTAGCCGAATTGAGTAGTCATAAGGGGTATTTCATTTAAAAAAATACCTAATACACAGGATATTTTGTTACATAAGTGTAAGATAAAAATAAATTGCTGAGTATCGACGTCATAATGTGAAGTATGGAAAACGACTAGGTAGCTCAAGCAGGATGCAGGAGAGACGTCATGCGCATGAAGAACGTATAATTCACTTAATTGTTATGAGGAGTAATAATGTAATAAGCGCGCCAGGTTCAACGACTTGCCGCGGTACTCTAGTGTCAAACATCAACACCAGGTTCAGGAACGCGAAATGAACCCAGGAATTAAAATGATAACATATCAGTTTATTATGAAAAGTTCGAAGCACGAATGGTATATAGGTGGTGTAGCCGATAAGGTCTGACTTGATAAGTACTACTCGAAGTAGTAGAAAGACCCTGAATGAAACAGCATCAAGTGATATATAAAAATCAACAGATTAAAGTGACTAGCGGATGCAATCGTTGGCGAAGCTTTTTTGACCGTAATGCTTTCATAAAAAATAAAAGCGATAAATAGCTTACAATACACAACCTTCGGCTAATCGTCGACGAACGGATGTAAACATTGTTGTGGCTTTATTAAATTGCTTTGGTTGTAATAATTTATTATTTAAATAATGAAGTGTAATTTTCTCAATAGGGGGTTATAATAAAACACTTATCTCATATGGGTCGGATCTCTATTTCCTAACAAGTACTATTTTGATTTGTAATAAATTATAAGAAATACATTTGCTATAAAATCAGTTATGGTGGTATTATTTTTATTAATTAAGGAGTGAATATTTTGTGTAATGGTGATTTACCTAACGGGATAGCAGGATATTATTTAACTAAAGGAAAAATGGATATCCAACCTCACAAATCGCAAAAACAATTCCGCTACTAAAGCAACATTTTCCGTAATTACGTAATTAAAGCGTTGCTTATGTGACAACAAATGCCGTAAGTAAATACACGTCACAAAACAAAACACACTGAAAGGACACTAGTACCGAGCCAAGCCACGAAATGCATTAAATTATGTCTTTTAGGTTAAGTTTTCTGACCTTTTTGCTGCATTTGGAACGGAATTAGGACCCAACTCGAACTCCTAGTGACTGCCACGATGCTTGGCTCCTTCATTGTCCGTGACAGAATGATTCCTGTAGCTGTACCGCTCTGACGCCAAAAACTGCTTCCAGCTGTCCCTGTTGCTTGCACCCAGGGTTCCTCCGCTCTCTATGAAGGCCACCGCTCACTCCCAGCTTCCAGGGGCTCCAATTACTCTGCTAGTACCTTTAAAAGAGCCACCAAAATACAATCTAACGCTCGCGCACCGTTAAAAAACTTTGTCAACTTCTCCAGAGGTGCTACCGATCAATGCACTCAACTACAGCACACACACAGCACATATTTCATATTTCAAAAAGTATCTATATGGAAAGATGACTTATTGAAAATATTTTTTTGGTGAAATTAATGGAGGAACATTTGATGCTTTTCCTCGACGCTGTGAATTAGTAACAACGCTAAGGAATTCTTGTATAAAACTATAGTGTTATGCAGAAAGTGAGCTTTCCACTTACTATCTGCTTTGAATATTGTTTAATTTAGAAAAACTTTTGTGACAAAAATTAACATGAGGGAAAAAAATTCCTTATGCTGCTAATATACTTTCAAGAAGATTTATACTAATTGCAGTAATTGCTACTCGTTCAGTTAAACCTCTAAGTTGCTAAGATATTATATGGTTATGTTTTTAACAGTAAATAATTTCTTTCTTTGTAGTTTAAATTATGAAGATGCCAAGACAATATACCATCAATTTCAAAATAACAACTAGTTTAGCACTTCATAGGAGTTGGCTGCAATATCGTTTGGCCTTTTCTATATTAATTAATTACTATCGAAGTACGAGCATTATTTTATACAAGCAAACTGCCCGCTACGCGCACGTGAAATAGGATACGCGAAAGGTCAAGCTCCGATCCGAGCGCTAAGATAAGAAAAACAAAACCTAAACAAATATAAACATCTGTGAAGCCGGAACGTGAGATTTTATTGTGTGCCACAGACAAACACACATTAAGGTATAGTATATTACATACCGAGGTGGGAAGTGTTTCATTACTGTCGAGAGATTAGGTAGTTTACCGAGACGCGTAGCGTCGAGGTTAACTTTATCTCGAGACAGGGATGAAACTTTCCACCGTGGTATGTATACTATTTTATTTCCAATCATCTAATTTTAAAAATAACTACAATTGAATTCTGAATAATAGATATCTTGATGTAGCTAATATTTTTGTTACCATGAAAACAACCCACTCAATGTTTTGTTACCATGGAAACACCCCACTCTTCAGGTATGTAATATTTTTCGGGGTATGTAATAATTTCCTGGCTAGTTTCATGTAATCATCTGGTTCCCAGCTGTTGTCATGTCATGAAATTGACAAATTACAATGTGATTGCGAATAAAATTATATTATAGATTTGCCCCTGATAGACAGGCAACTCCTTCACCTTCAAGGTTATAGAAAGGCAACTTTTTTAACGTTAAAATCTTTAGGTGCCTAAACTGGTATAGGAGAGTTCTGAGCGATTAGTTGGTAGCTTTGAAAACACTTTTAATAATATAAAAGAGAACTCCATGGATTTTGGATTCTTATCTTTCCTTGCCTTGTCCGTTACGGGAAGGTTGTTCTAGTTTGAGGCTGTAGCAATATTTAAAATTCTGTATTCAATCTGGAACAAAATAGGCGATTTATTGCAATTCCATAATTCTAAATTATAGATAATTGAATATACCGTCTGTTCTATAAAAAAGGCCCCGCCTTCTAGCTACTTTATTATTTATTTTAGACCCAATAAACCTTATATCAAATCAAATGGCACATAAAAACCTACATTTTAACACTATCAAAAAAATTTTATCTTCAATTGTTTCAGAGTGGTGACGTCACGTGCAATTTTTTTAAATGACACTGTATATATTTTTTTACATTTTCTGGTAGAGGTTTTTTTTCTCTTTTCAACAATATAAATATTTTATGCCCTTACATAAGAAAATTTTCGAGAAAAATTAAAAAACGTTTTTATCAGTGGGAGGCCACCATACAAAACTATAAACAAAAGTGTAACTCAGAAAAACAACAATAAACACTTTAGATTATTCTGAAATCTGACAGTTAAAGCGTTTGGCTACTATTTGTTTTGTTTTTCTGAGTTACACTTTTGTTTACAGTTTTGTATCATGGCCTCCCACTGTGAAAAAGTTTTTGTAATTTTTCACGAAATATTTATATTGTTGAAAACAGAAAAAAAAACCTCTACCAGAAAATGTCAAAAAATATATACAGTGTCATTTAAAAAAATTGCACGTGACGTCACCACTCTGAAACAATTGAAGATAAAAATTTGTTGATTGTGTTAAAATGTAGGTTTTTATGTGTCATTTGATTTGATATAAGGTTTATTGGGTCTAAAATAAATAATAAAGTAGCTAGAAGGCGGGGCCTTTTTTATAGAACAGACTGTATATCAAAAGCCTTTATTACTGTACAAAATTTTACAGAAACACAATTACTTGTTCCAAAGATAGCCAATTTATGGGTACGTAAATTATGTTTTAATTAATTCAGTTCTTACGCTGTGGATTCCTATTTAGCCTTTTTCGGTATATCGACGTTTTCTCTTGTGCTACGCTTTGGAAAGTAGTCATAATCGAAGGGCCGTTCGTTAACTACGAAAAGAATCTGACGAGTATCGTTTTCCGCTCACCGGAGGAATTCATGGATACTCGTATTGGTTTAACCCGCTACCATCTGGGCTGTGCCTGCAAGTTGATAAGTCAGGTCCGCGATATAATCGACAAATAGGATACCTGTCTATTACCGAGACAAAATTCATTGTTATTTGGTTTTATCTACACTGTAAGTACTCACAAGCCGAGGGCCTCTGTCAGCATCGCAGTGGTGTCATAAATTGTTAATCGGTTTACTGTTTACTAGCTCTAGCCACCTGGAAGATCAACACAGTAATTTTTTAACTTATTGTGAAATTACTTTGTTTTATTTAAATTATTTACTGTTGTAAAATCAATAATTAATCCATATTTTTTTAACCCAAAAATGATTTTATGTTATTAAGTTGAGTATAATTACAACCCTTTCATATTTTATTTCTACCCTTTTCTTCTAAAGTATGATCTAAAATTAATCTCATCTAGTATGGCTATGAAAGAACAAATTGCTGCCTTTAAAACTGGGTCAAATATATTTTATTTTTATGTTAGATTTAAGATGAAGTGTCTATTCGACCGGCGCAGGCTTATTTGTTGGACAACTGCATTACTTTTACCTGCAAATTTGGTTATTTTAATATAATATTGTAATAAAATGGACAGAAAGAATATTTAATAATGTAATTTAACAGTTTGAATTAAGTATAAGTATGTAAGCCAATTTTAAAGGCGTTGGTTTGAACTTCCACAGCCATACTAGATGAGATTCATTTTTGATCATACTATATATTAGTTATTTGAAAATATAAATTCCTGAGCCTTTATGGGTTTTGTTAATATATAATTAAAGAAGTTGTTGTTTGATCGCTAAGCGCGTTTCCTTAAATAAAAATTGGGGAGCCTCTAAATTTATTTTGACAAGAACTAGTTAGTTCCAAATTTATTAACATTAGCATCAAGATTTCTAGAATTTTAATTTGCCCTCAGTAAGTCTTAATTAATTTAATTTGATTTAAACTTGATATTATTGTTTGTATACATTCTGTGTCCTTTGTTTTCTGCAATTTAGTAAATTGCTGGTATTCAAATTTATTTAAATTGTGTTGAACCTTTATACCTATGGAAAAGTAAAAATACCACATTAATTTTTGTACTATATTTGCTACCGAGGAGTAAGCTAAAGGTTGTTTGTCTATCTAAAGAGGGTACAGTAGAAATTTTTATTGTTGAAAAATAGAATGGTGAAACGTGTTTCTAATGTTGCAAATATGAGGAGCATTCAAATAAGAGACAAATCCATGCACAGAAGTTGTTTACATTAATTAATGCTCTGGAACAAGACCTAACTTCATTTAGGCGTTAAGTCATCAGTTCATTTTGTTCAATTGGCAAGCATGATCGAAGTGAGAGTGCATTCAAGCGTCGAACAAAGCATTATTAGTACATTTTTTATCAACAAAGATATCAAACCAGAATAAATTTGTGTAAAAGTTAAAAGACAGTTTGATGCCTAATCACTATCAGACATAAGAGTTTATGAAAGGAGTAAAGCGTTTAAAGATGGCTGCAAATGTGCCGAGAATGAACCTCATTCTCGTCGCCCTAAAACACTGACAACAAAGAGAATGCCGACAGAGTAAAATGCACTTATTTGAAACTATCGTCAAATTACAGTGAAGGATATTCTTTGTGCATTAAATATCAGTAGCGGTAACTTGAAAAAGGACGCGAGTTCTCTGTCTGTGTCTTACAGGATAATGCTCGAACCCATTTCGCTATTCACACGCTGACTACGATTCAAAGATTGAAATGGACCCCCATTTACCTTAAATTTCGGACTTTGCTGCACCAATTTTTTAATTTCTTTGAACCCTTAAAAGAGTTTCTAGTAGAAAAATACTTTGCTGTAATGAAGCAGTCATCGAAATTGTTAGGGAATGGGTGTGACAGCAACCAAACGAATTTTTTTCTCGTGGAATACAGACACTTCCGGAAAGATGGCACTAGTTTATTAAAAGAGCGGGAGACTAAGTAGAAAAATGGCATGGTGTATATTAGAGTCCTTGTGTTTGTTTTTGAATGAATATTAAATTATAATTTATATTTGAACGCTCCTCGTATATTTTTCTTTCACTTCAAGTGAATCTAAAAGCACACATTTCCTTTTTGATATATCTTGTATGAGTAGCGGCTATACAGAATTTTATACATTTTCATTTGTGTTTGCTACGATTAACACTACTCTATGTCTACATGCTGTATGATCGCAGTAACAGAGTGGCTCAAGTTGCAGACATCGAAAAGTTACATAAGAACAAGTTAAGGTTTAGCAACTAAATCTGTTTCTGACTGAATAAATACACTAAGGCCGTAACTTTGGGTCGGGAGTTATTAGATGAAATTAACTTAACTGGCTTTACAAATAAAGCATGTATTTTGCATAAGCGCGTTTTGAACTTTAAGTGCTTCTACTTCGATGTATACAAAGACGAGCGTGATGTTTACGCAAAAATACCGCAGAGCGTCTTTGAACGCATGTAAACGACATAGAACCTACTTAAACATGTTTCAAAGTAGATGTTCGGAACTTTGTAACATCTGTAACGCCTTTAAAGCCTTGATGTGTACTGTCAGTGTCAGAACGAGCGAGTTCCGGTTGAATAACTGCAGTAGGAGTTCGAATCCGGGCATGATTTTTCTGACAGCTAGTCTTCTTCCCTGTGAGATAGATTCGGGGCTTTCCCGAGAAACGTTTATTTGTTCGGAAAATAAATTTAAATTTAGATTAGTGTCAGACGCACCATAATCCGCAGGTTATCGAAGGCAACAAATGGGCCATGTAAGGTGAAGGCGGTGAGGTATTGTTTCTAACCGACTTATCGGCTGATCAATACGTTGTTCAAGCTCGTAACTAAAGAACACAAGACATTTACTGCCTCCCGCTGACACAGATACCCGCACTTTATGGGAAAGCGTTTTTTCCACACAACAAAATGAGTTAAATATTAAGCGGCGCGGACTAGACTCCGGCGATTTTTTCCTGATTTTCCATGCCTGAAAAACGGGCGCGCGCAAGCAAACACATTTTTCCTAAATGGGAATATCGGGAGCACGGGTTTGTGAACAATTGCCGCTCGAACATTACTCCGAAACTAATTTGTAAAAATAGAGCTTAGCAAAATAACAAATGAAAAATGCACGTTACCGGCTTCTATTAAATTGGGTAGCGCAGCTATAAATTATGAAAAGAGTCTGGGAAAAAAGAAAATGAGTTGGCTCCGACTCAAGAACCTGACCCCTGCGGAGGAAGTTGGTACTCTGCGACCCACCTCTGTGTTTGTATTTCGTCACAATATGCCAAAGCTTTTCTTCGGGCATCGGAATTTACCCAACCTTCAATAAACATTCGGGAAGAGTGCACTGCGGTGCGATCTTTTGTTGCTTCGGTTTTTAAATGGTTTTCGTCCGATAGCGCCTCTTGTTTCACGCATATTAGCTTCGGGTTTGTTTGAACTGCGGATGTTGCGAACGCAAAATTTAAAGTAATTAATCCTTTTTTAAATGGGCTTCTAAAAGACCATTTCATTCCGTAAATTGACGTTTAATAATTGAGTAGATATACAGTGAAGCAGCTACAGCAAAGAGAACTAATTAATTAGAAAATGTTAATCTAAACAATAAACTAAGCTTTCGTAATAAAGGACCTGTTACTTATTAACCCACCCAATTTAAGTCTCTATTTAGTCTTCCTGGAATTTGTAGCAGTTTGCTTTGGCACCAAAGCGGTTCTTAATAGAGTGGATTACTTAGTTTTTGTACCTGCCAGTCAAAGACATCAGATATCTTCGTTGTGCTGGATACTTTTTCGTTTATATCGCTGTTGCTGAAACAACATTGCAACATTCTAAATTATCATCCTTTTTATCCAAATTCCAAATACAACATTCCTTAAGATTCAAAGACTTGTACTAATCACCTTATAGGTTATTTTGGGCTTTCAATAACGCAATAATGCCAAAAATTTCAGTTGTGACTCTGGAAATAAGAAATTTTGAGCATGTGTTTTGTAGATTTTCTAAACAAGAAAGAGTAACTTTCAAAGAATACATATATTTTTAATTGAGAATTTTATTGATTAGTTTATTTTAATCTCGTTGCGTAGTTTCGATCATACACGAATTTTGTGAATTATCTTCAAGTTTTGTGTAATATCATTATGGACTTAAAGGCGGTGTTTTGGACATTGGTGGCAATATAGAGCAACTACGTTACTTACTGTAATTAGCTTTAATTGATTGAAACCCGTATGCAAGAAGAGCAGAATCCTGGTGGTAGAAGTTTACACGCTTGATGGGAGAAATATTTCAAAAAATTTCTAGAATGGAAATTAACGCCAAACAAGGGCAAAGTAGGATAATGCAACTCAGAGGAATACGCGCCTAGTATAACCAAACTAGAACTGAACGACATCCTTAAAAAGATAAACAAGGGATCTGCTGGTGGACACGATCACCTGGCCAAAAATGGAAAAGTATATGGGAAGAACCCCGATGGATCTGATGCTTAAGTTATCCGACTTGACACTTAACGTAAAGTCCCGAATTAAACAAATGAGAGAACGGGGAGTGCGATGACTACAGAGGCATTTTTCTACTGGGTATACCAAGCAAACTGTTTGAACTGGTACTAGAAAACAGCTTAAAAGTATTACAGCACCAATTAAATGTTTCGTAAAGCGGGTTCAGGCCGGTATACAGTATGTAAGACCAGATATTTACGCTTCATCGACTTATCCAAGGCTTTAGACAGAACCCCAAGAAGGAAGAGCTGGAAATGCTTAAATGAAAGAGAATCATCAAACCACCTATCCAACATGCTGAAGAACAACTTTGTCAGAACATGAATTGTTATATCAAAGTTGTTCTCTAAATGTCATTTTTTGGCAGTGGTCTATTATGATATGTTTTTCGGACTTTTTCCACTGTCTAGGGTGTAAATCACACAACGTTTCGGGAGTTTTGATCTACTCCCGTCTTCAGGTGTTCCTGGTTAGTCCTGAGAAGGACTGATATTGTACGTTTTTCTACGTAAACTCGTGCCTCCCCCGGGGTTCAAACCGCCGGGAGTAGATCAAAATTCCGGAAACGTTGTGTGATATACACCCTAGACAGTGGAAAAAGTCCGATAAAACATATCTTAAATCAAAGTATTTCACAACAGAAGGAGGTGTGTTAAGCCGATGAAGCATTACACATTAATCTGGATATATGAATGACAAGAAGAATTAGCCCTGAAAAACATGAAAATCAATAACGACCAGACTAAAATTGTGGATATATAACCAGAAAGGGAAGAAACCAGGATAATAATAGAAAATAAAAACATAGAACCAGTGGAAAATGTGTAATACTTAAGCTCGATTATCAAAGAAAACGAAACTTATGGTAGAGATATCAATAACAGAATAGGTCAGGCAGGAAGGGCTTCCGAGGCACAAAGAAAAGGATTTCACGGAAAATTATGAAAGAAAACTAAATTTGCAGTGCGTAAGACGACCTCCATATTAACATCCGGCAGCGAATCATGGGTATTGAACTAAAAACCTAAAAGACTACTCCAAGCAGCTCAAATGAAATCGCTGAGGAAAATAAAAGACTGCGCACTAATGGATATGGTACTTCAGTATAGATTCAATTAGAAAACAATCAGTGAAGGCGGTGTGGATACTTAGTAGGAATGGACCAAATAGGCAACAGTAGTGGAGCTAGCAGGCACATCCCACAAGGAAGAAACGCGGAGGAAGACCACCAAAAACGTGGAATGAATTCATTATACAAACTCTCAGTGAAATAAGTATAACATGGAGAGCAGCGAAACAGAAAGCAAAGTCTAGGAAAGAATGGAAGAAATTCAATACCTCGATACTATCCCGGTAGAAGAGGATCGGATTATATATGTATGTATGTATACGAGAAGAACAGGATTCTGGTGGTACAATTTTGAACGTTTTAGCTAAAAATAATCTGCGTTAGAGAAGTAAACATTGAACTAAATAATAATAAAACCTTTTGATTGGAGCTTTATTTTTCTAAATCAAACTGAGTCCAAAGAAAATATAAAAAACTGCAGAACTTTTTCTACGTAACTATCTTCTATGCAACTGCTACATTCCTTTATAAAGAACACCGTTACATAACATTTTTGAGAGAGACTTTCTTTAAATGTTTTTTTCCAGTTTCTCAATAAAGAAAACTGCCAGAACAGTGCACATTCGGTTTCTGGAGTACTAATAAAAGGGGCCATCATGAAAAATTGCATATATTTTGTTTCGTCCCTATAACCTACTTACTAAACAAAAAAGTTGATTTAGAAAATCTAATTGAAATTTTCTGCTAGTAACAAGGTAACACAATTCTCTCAGATTCTGTTCTCGGTTTTCAGACCCGTTAGCATTTTCTGCACGGAAGCAAATAAAGATTTATTTATAAGAATTTAAATGTGAAAGAAATGTAGTCGACCGAAGTCGCGTAACGTAGTTTTAATTAAAATCAATGAAGTATGTTCGCGAAAGTGTGAAACAATAAAGTGTGGCGAGGCAGCGAAATGAATCTTGAAAAGTTGCGCTTTTTCTGGAAGGGATTATTCAATTATGTTAAAAGAAGTGTTCATCCGCAATTCAATTTCTGCGGTTTTTTACCTGTCTTACTTCTCCTTATCCGCTGCTTCCTGTTATCTAACTTTTATCTTCGGGAACGAACTTAAATAAGTGGGAGCTCTGAATTCTCGCAAACTTTCAACCGCTGTATCTTTATACTGCTAGATTAAATAAAGGAGAGAGAAACAATGTCATTTCGACTTCGCCAGGAATTCTTTTAATGGTTGCGGATGCGAAGCGCTTCAAGATCTCTTTGTGAATCTAAATTTCAAGTAAATTTCGATTTCGCGAACTTCTCCATTCTAACCGCCCCGTTATATATCGCTTGTAATTTGTGTGCTACAATTTTCTTCGCTAATCGATATCAAACGCAACGGACCTCCGTTGAAATAAATCAAGCGTTCTGGATACAGGTAACAGTATTTTTCTCCTGCTTAGCTGGGAAGTTTCGGGTATCGGCGTTTTGACCTATTATCCGTTCACTTTTGAGGTGAACAACTTTCTCTATTTTTGTACTTTTGCATATTTTTATTAATTAAAATTTTACAGTTAACACAATCCTTTTGAAATGAAAGAAAATATTTAAAATTTCATTTAAATTATTAAGCGCCAGAATACCATTAAAGAGATGCACTTTAACTAAAGACATAAAGAGATAAAGCAAAGTACATTTGACAGTATTTGAAAAGGGCATAGAAATGATAGAAAACACTAAGATTATAGAAAAGTTGCCCTTGATAATTTTTTTTAGCCGAAGTCATCGCACATGGCTCGATCATGTATATAACATAATATGATAAGGGCCATACATCACTGCAAGTACCGATTCAGCATATTGCAAAAACTGAATGTATCTTAAAGAATGAGCATCCCTAAGAGTGCATGGAAAGGACCACTCCATGCCAAGGGTGTGCCGCAATATTGATAAGGTGTTTGTGCCGTGTCATATTGTTTAGTATTTAGGAAGCACAAATAAAAGCTGGAGCTACTTCGGAGAAGAGATAAATTCAACCTAAAAACAAAATAATAGCAATTCAAGATAAAGACAATTAATTAAGGAATGATCTAGTACAGATAGTGAAAATTCGCAGAAATTACTTACGAACAGATGCTAGCCACTAGGAGAAAGAACATAAGAAAAAATATAGAATAGAGAAATGAAAGAAATGGAAGAAGCTGTAAATGAATTAAAGATAGGGAAAGCATATGGAGCAGATAATATTGAACCTAAGATGTTCAAATGGGGACATCAGAAAATAGAAGACAGTCTATGAAATATGTAACAGTTCTAGTTCCTAAAAAATCAGAACAAACGGCGACAAATATAGTGCCGTTTGCTTAGCAGCTACAAGGTTAAAACGATACAAGAATATTCGAAAATAGACAGAGAAACAGTAGCAAATAAACTAGAAGACGAACAAGTAGCCTTTGAATCCATTAACAAGGCAAAAGAAGTATATCTAACGTTTATTCATCTTAAAACTGTTAAATACAGGATAGACACTGATCGAAGTCATCAGTAGTGTATATGAAAAAGCAAGTGTCATAAACAAAATAAATGGAGAATTCAAAATTAAACAAAGCATAAAACAAATAAACTGATTAAGTCCACTATTTTTTATCATTATCATAAACAGAATGCTACAGAACACAAGCGAGAGTACAAAAACAATGGTTGAATACAAAAATCTAAAACCAATAAGGATACTGTACGCAGATGATAATATTGTGCTAATTGCAGGCTCCCATACAAAGATACAACAGTTGATAAATATATGGCTAAGAGAATAGAAAAGATAAAAA
>OW679197.1:93637517-93822370 GCA_940337035.1 Agriotes lineatus
ACACTAAATGAGCTGGGAACAGTGGCTTTGGTTGCTGTAATCTTTTTAGACAATTTGGCTTATTATTAACATCTATCGAAAACAGACAATCAGTGCACTTTATGAATGGCACTTGTAATTGTTGACGGTGCTTATCTAAGAACTATATTGAATATATATCAGTATTATGGTAGAATATAGAAGTGTATAAAGCTTCTAATTTAAAAGAAGTGTGTTATTAAGGGAAATGAAAAGATGGCCCTAATGCCTTTTTATGGAAGAATCTACATTAATTTAGCTGTAATGTCTTAAAGTTCACATTTTTCCAAATTTCCAAATCAATGTTCTCTCACGGTTTGTTCCCTAGTTTATAGGGATGCTCTGTGAGTCTGTCTCCAAGAGTCAGAAAGCCAAATTTTTTTTAATTGTCGCCATTTGAAATTATTGTTGCAAACGGTTGTGATAGGTCTAGCTTGGTATGGATGTGTTCAATTTCCTAGACAAGTTTCGACTCATGTTCCATCAACTCAACATTAGATAGAGTTTTGTTCTGAATTAGTCTTCGGTTTACATATTTTTTTGAATTTTTTTGAATTTTTTCTTTTGGCGAAATAACTTGTTTTATATAGTATTCTTTACTTACTGAAGAACTGTATGTGGAAAGAAAAATGAAGAGCCATATACCAAAAGCCCAGCACGAACGAACGATCATGTATGTGAATGAAGTCTATCAACTGGATAAAAGGAGAGATATGGACAGGAAATACAACATTGGTCTAAGGCTTCCTTAGCTGTTACAAGTACGTTTACCAAATGTATTCACCTCGATCTTTAAACAAGATTAGACTTTTTGCATTGAACACCCAAGCTAACTAGTTTCCTGAATAAACCTAAGAATATCTGGAAATGATCTACCATGGATTCTGTCAGTCTGACGTGATTACGGAAATCAGAACATGCGTGCCTCTTAGCCCAATTGCGTTCTTACGTTTCTTTAGGCGCAGTATCCAGATTTCCAAGAGTAATTGGAGGTGTGTCCCGAATAACTCTACTCACTGTTTGTTGTTGTAATTACAACTATTTGGTGGACATATTTGCATATGGGCTCATCTTCGACGCACAACTATGTCTAGCGCAGTCTCTCTGAAAGCTTCCCCCAAAAAATGATCTAGGTAGAGAAAGCCTAGAAAGGTATAGAATGGGAACGCTCGCTGCTGAAAACATTTCGACTCAGGGACCAGCTCATCCGGGTCTAACTGGAAGAGCCATCACCTTCTAGGTCTTCTGAGCTTAGTCGAAGCCGGCCCTTGGTCCGGGCAAGCTATGTTCGCCGCAGCGATTCTGACTGCGCTTTGCTCTGAAAGGCGACTTGCTGCTATCCCGAGACTTATATTTGCATGAAGAAACGATCTGTAAGATTTCCTCTTCCAACTTCAATCCTGAGTTCGCACTTGTGGCCGCCGGTTCCTGCATCCTGCGGAACTTCGACACTGCACTGCGGATGCGGAAGTAGTACGCATCTCTGAAGAGGTTACTACGAAAGTCTCGATCACTAGTGATAAGCGGTCATCAGGTCAATTCACCGCCAGAATTAAATAAGGTCAAGACCTACCTATACAAAGTAACTTTTCTGTCCATCGGCGAGGCCTTGGAGTACCGTTGACGAAGTCGCAGCCGTCGTTTGGGCCCCAAAGATGGGACATACATTTCGCCTCAAGTCCCGGCGAAGCGTACAAGTTGAAAGTTAAGCATATCGCGGCAGTCCTGGTGCCGTCAAAAGTGGCCCCCGGGTTCGTCTAGCCTCAGTAGTTCCCGATTCACCCACGAGGAAAATGTCAACCAGGGTTATTTGTCGAAATTTAGCAATATTACTTTGACACTAAACATAAAAACACAGTCATTCGGTGCTGTCATTTTGAATTCCAGAATCGCCGGCTCCGAAATACATCGGGCAACGCTAGGGGAATATTCATTGGTGATTGTACCGAGGACTACCAAGTGTACCGAGGGCTACCAAGTGTACCGAGGGCTACCAAGTATACCAAACAATTTTTATGTATGGTGTGCTGCAAATTGTTTTAACATGTACATATATTGCATAAGTTAATTTTAATTTAAGATTTGTAATTTAATACAAATACTAATAGATACTTTAGATTTAATGTGTTTGTAGTCTATATGATTGAGTATGAATCGGACCCTGGCGTCTGAACTACCCTTAATTCAATCTTTAATAAATGAACAATGTAGTTTAGCAAAAATTCTCCAATTTAGAGTGTTTATTATTTTTTAGACTAATTACAGTTTAGAGTCTCTTGTTATAGCGTGGAACTCAATGTTATTTTATACGGCCAGTAAAGTATCTTTACTGTCATTGTAGATCCTATTGCGCTGGTTCTGCTTCTTTGTATTTGCACTGCACATTACTTTCACTATTTTCTTGAAAATCATTTGTCACTTTGTCCAGTCGCATCCTATGGCTAATGTCGTCGGTTCCTTGCTTTGATTGTATACGGCAGTGAAAATGTCCCATCGCTTGAGTCGTAATGGAAAGTATCTGCTTCACAGTTATTTCGGGGAGTGGTATTCAGCCATCGCCTCGAGAGCGCATTACGCGATTATGTCCTTCTTCCTTGGATTACCGAGGCCTCTAAAAAGTGTGTTCGATGCTTCAGATAATAAAAATATGACATGACTCCCTCCTAATATTTTCAATATTTGGATAGAGGCATTATTTTAGTGATTTCTCATAGTCCAAGAGCCAGCAACGGGTTTGCCTACAATATTTGTAACAAGCGTGTAACTGTTATGGAAGGTCCATTCGAATATACTGAGAAGAAAAACCGAAGTCTGGCAAACCTGCAGTGGTGGTTTTAGTTCCCTTGCGTTTTTGAAGGGTAGAAAAAAATAATAAATAAAGTACAATAACGAGTAGCTTTGTTATGTTGAAGGTGATCATATCTTATGTAAGTAAAAAAAATGACAGACGCTTTCGCGGGTGGTAAGTTTACCCCAGATTCGCATAAAGTTGCATAATAAACTTAACCATTTACAGTAAAATATCGAGAGATCCAAAACAACTGATCCTCAGCGGGCTGTGGAAATTCAAACGTATGGATAATATTTTGGTGGCACTGTAAGTCTATGTCAAATTCGAGTTCGACAGGTGAGGTATTGCGTCAGTCTGTGTCAAAACTGACGTAAAGCTTAACAGGCTAACCTCCAATTTGACATAGACTTACTGTGGCACTGTAAGTCTAACGAAATTTGAGGAGTAACAAAATTATAAAAAACGCGAATATTAATATATAGGTACTGCTCAACAAATAAGCTGGACCACTCATAAAATGTGCTATCAACATTTGACCAAAATTCAAAATTTTACAATTATGAAGAAAAAAAGAAATGCTTTTTATAATGACACAATACTGAAAGGTTACCAAAATGCCATGACTGTCCTGTTGGACAATATTTTGAAAAATTGCACCAATATATGCAAATGGTTCAGAGGCTTTACAGAATAACAATCCAACAACAGAGAGGGATGGATGAGAAAGTTGAATATCGGAAGGCAACGTCGGACGTCACCAAGCTCATTTAGGCATATATACAATGCATTTAATGGTGGTCTTAAGCACTATTTTTGTAGTTAAATCAAAACCAGGAACTTTTTAAAAACAAGCGATTTTCCGTAATTTAATACTTTGCATATTTTCACTTGGGAGGAGGGAGTCTTCTAAGAAACTTGCTATTAGGTAGCCTTTATTTGAATTTGAATACAGTAGGTAAGTGATTTTCAAACATGATCACTTTGTCCCAATTGTTCCCTGCCGATTCATATGCTTCATAAATCTAAATGCGAATTGCTACTAGAAGAAATAAAAGCGGGTACTACCATTATACTATAAATATTAATACTTATTCAGACAAATCAATTTTGTTTTTCGTTATCTATTTCTGAGAGAATTTATCAATAATCTTTTCATCAATGAGCGCTTTCTGAGAGACCGCTGATGGCTAAATTAAAAATAGATGTTCTAAATGTATGAAACTATCTGTGCACCTTATTTTTCCGTTTTAATTTCAAGTTTTATTAGATCGCATTCGTAATGCAGCCTACCGTATGAATGATACCATTAATTTAAATAATATCCAGATATCTAATGTATATCATGTGATGTAACAGTTGTATATTTTAACTGGTGTGGTTGTAAGGGCAACCAGAGAGTTGTTTATATCAAGTAGTAAAAATAAAATAAATTAAATTGATAATCTACCAGTAATAGTCACGTTAAGGGTTAAATTCCCATTAATTGTGAAGAACAATAATTGACTATAAGTCACAAATATTATTCAAATATAAAATTCAAGAATGTTTGATTCCATTTAACGTGGTATATTACTACGAAGTCAGTAAAACCAGTGGAAGTGAGTGTTGTGGTATGATGTTGAACTGTCTATTCAAATAACAGAGGTTTCAAAGAGCTACAACGAGCTTTGATTTGGTCGGGAACAATCCAGGGAGGTGTTTGTTGACTAGAATGTATTCAGTTAGGAGCTGAGGTAGAGCATTCAGGTACAAGATATACAATCAGAAGGTTAGTACCCATTTCTTATGAAATATTAAGAAGTCATCAAGCAAGTTTGGTGCGGCAAATCATGAAGATAAGTATAATTATATTTAGAAATTAATTTAGAAGAATTATTTTTCTAAATTTAATAGCGATTCGAGTACTCGACGTTTTTCGACAATTATGTTTTGAAATTTACACTTCTTGGAATTAGGTTATTTTTAGAATTTTCATTTAAATCAAGTTTGGACATATTTAATATTCGATTAAATTGTCTTTAACAATTTGTATTTTATTTTGTAATGTCAGATCAAATTACAATGTGCTACTAACAAACTGAAAGTACGAATTTAATTTTGTGAAGTACCTGAAACGTGTATTTGATTCATAAAATTAAATAGTAGTATATTTTAAAAGTAATTCAGCCTTTAACTACAAGAGAAAGTTATTAGTTAAAGATTAACCAATTCAGCTGGGATTTATGAATCCCATTGCTTGTAAAACTGACTAGTCGAGGCTTTAAAAACAATAATCACATGACAATTTAAAATGTCAAATTGATTTATGATATACGTCAATTAATATTTATTACATTAAGAAGTAAAGTAAGTACGCAAGTAAACTATACCTACCTAATAGTGCTTCTTTTTGATAATTAGAAAAAGGGTATATTTAATTTGATATGAAATAGTGCTGCAAAGAGAGGGATATTACATTTTAACTTACAAATTTCTGCTCTTATATCCAAAAAGATTAGATGTAATTGTAGCTTTGCAATGAAAATACTTCAAAAGCAATTTGTTATCTTCTTCCTCAACAGTTTTTGAAGTATTCATTGCCAGCGGCACTACACTACAAATTTTTCGATTTTATCGAGGGCTCTAAATAAATTACATTGTACCTTCGGTGCGCATCGATTCGTTTAGAATTATCTCGCATTTCTGCGGTTTTTGCCTATCGGTTGCGAGGATCTGCACCACTGTGGGTGTTCGTATGCATAATATTCACAGGGCGATCTTACGCGGGTTTCGGCAGCGCCTTAAATCACTTACCTTTGCACCCTATTCGTGACGTTTAATAACCGGCTGAGATATTTAATATATTATTTCTTATTTCTCAAGGCAAACGCACAGGAGCACGATATCAGAATATCAAATCGCTTCGACCTAATTTCGGGAGAAAAAACCACAAGTTGCAGAATTCATTATTTTTATATAATTACGTCCTGTTTATTGAAATTTATTCCTCAAGTGTTTTGTCTCGAGCTTCCCCAGCTCGCAGTTTTAGCTTCGCACAAAGATTGAGTAGATTTTAATTGAACTCCGCCATGAATTAGTTTATATTGCTACCGGCTAACGCAGATTTCAGATGTAAAAGCTTGCACTCGCCTAACGTCCGTATTCGATGAAAAACATGCCAACGAAACGTATATGTAAACAAGCAAATCGTAGTAAACACGGTTATATTATTGTTCATATATTGGGAAGAGTTTTTCATGCAATTCAATTTCCGTTGAGAAATACCGTTCTCGACGGATGTAAAACAAAAAATTCGCCGTGCGTGTGTGTTCGTCAACTAAATTATATACAGAACTCGAACACTCAGCGTAGGGGACACTCCGAGCTGCAGCCCTGTAATTTTAAAGATTGGGAATTTCACGTTGAAGCTTAAATATTTGATGGCGAAAACTTTTGTGGGCAAACTTGTCAAACAGATTTAGATAGCATTTTTTATACTTTATTCAAATCGCTAGACGCTACTACAATTATTATATACGATTCAGTAAGAAAGTATCTTATAATCATGAAAATTTAGGCAAATAACACAGAAAGACTAACTGAGAATAAACACCTACTCTTTGCTTTTCAATATGAAAAAAATACTAATTGTAGGAAGGCATCTGTGAGGAGTTGGAAACAACTATCTACGTTTAAGAGAAACGTTCAGTGTAGTTTACAATAATAGAACTGTTTTAGGCGAACAGTAGCAAAAAATACAATTTGTATCTCAACGAAGCTCGATTGCATATACAACGTACCTTGTCAAATGGTGTTTGATTTCAACTAAATTTCCATAGTCCTGCCGTTGTAAAGCTTTAAGCTGTAAAACACTGTTTACAAAAAGAACAAAAGACTGGGTAGTCTTGTAGCAAATGTACTAAAAGAACGTTCTTACGAACAAAATTTACTCAAATGCATATGATCAGGAATAAGCTTTTATGTACTCTTGCACTTGAAAGTGTACTCATCACAATAATGTTTCCCTCCTCTTTATCACTCACTACTCTTGGATATTCGTGAAAACTGAAAAATGATACGAAGAAGAAATTACTAATTTTTTTTGCTTCGGGCAAGGACAGGGAGTAACTATTACAACACATGCAAGAAGAAGAAGAATAATATCCAAAGAAGGGGTTGTTGGTGCAACTAAACGTAAAAGTTAATCCTCAAACAAAAATCAGTATTACTAACAAACAGAAACACCAGTTTGGAGCTATTAAAGGAGCTGCTTGAGAAAACAATAAACCTTCAGTTTTCACTCAAATATGAAGATAAAATAAACATTGCCGTCTAAAACCTTACCAAAGTTGCCTAAAATTCATCCTGCAAGGCTGTTCCTGCATGTAATTGGGTACATAACTGGCAATACTGCCCAAACACGGTCAAAGAAACCTTATTGGAAATAAATAGGACAACCTAGAAGACGACGAATGCTTCTAGGGACAGAATTGCAGAGACATGTGCATAACCTTCAGAGGCCACCAATTTTTCGCTGTGGAGGGTAATAGCGAAAATCGAAAACACCCACCACCATATTGATGTAGGGACGACATATTTGCTAGAACCGATAAAGTGAAAACTCAGGTGTTTGCTGAACGCCGTGCTAACGTATTAACATTTCCTATACTAAATTATGGATACTTGAGCACCCTTATAGTCAAATGAAATTTAGAACGTGAGTAAAAGGAATGTCAGCCATACGAAGGCTCCCGGATATACGGGAGAAATGGAAAAATGAACAGACAACTACCAGAGAAAGTAGTGGTAGCAATAACCCACACCTTTAATGCTATCTTAAGAAATTCACACTTTCCAAACCAATGGAGGGTTGTACATATCATTCGTATACGAAAACCTTAGAACCATGTTAAAGAGGTGACATCTTATAAACCAAGCAAGCTGTCTGAGAAGTTCTTCCTTCAAATATTAAAACCTCTATCAATGGAAGCCAATATAATACGGAAGCATCATTTCGGTTTCCGTCAACAAGATGACATCATTATAGAGCTGCTGAATCGAGTGGTGGAACTCATAAATAATACTTACTAAAGCAAAATATATTGTTAAGGTGCCTTCTTGGCCATTATTCAAGCTTGCGATGAGGCCTAGCATCAAGTATTGCTGAGTAAATTGAAAATTCAATTATTGAAGTCACATTTAAGAAATAGATTGTTGATAGTAACATAATAGAAGTAACAGTTCTTCATTCCATCTAATTTGGAGCGTCGCAAGGGAGCATATTTGGTCCTCTGTTATACACAGTACCTAATACCTTCACTGCCACATTTGCTGATGACTCGACCGTGCTAGTAACAAGTGAAGTCTCCAGACTTACCTCCGAAAAAATACAGGATGCCCTTAACAACATTCAGATCGGGTTAGAGATCTGGAGAATTAATGTAAACGAAGATAGGTCACTTTCACTCTTTGAAGAGAGATTTTCCCAGATGTCACCCTCATTGGACTACCTTTTGCTTAATCCAGCGGTACCAAGTATCGTGGTATTTAACTGGATAGCGTATTTGAAGCCTGTATGCACTTACGGAGTGTAGTTGATGAGACACGCGTGTGTTAGGAACGTTAAAAACTGCAAGAATTTCAGTCAAAAACTTTACGAACCTCCTAAGGTATAACGGACGCGCTGTGGTTCGTCAGTAACGACATTTTACAGACTGGTCAGCACACCTCCAACGTGTTACAATATATGTATTGCCTCTTGAGATTGAGAGGCATCCCACTACTGTAGCTATTAAGTTGCTAGATAACAGCAAAATCCATTAGACATTACCAATATGATTTATTTCACATTTAATATACATCGACACATCATATTTTAGTAGTAAAATTAAAACAACATAAAAGTCTATGTGGACTCACGTCTTAATGTCACTACCATAATTTTAAGATTTATACTTCGTTTAGCGAAGAGATAGAAATTTTGAATTACTCGGAAAAGCCAAGATTGCAGAAACCGGTTTTACATGTTACAAATTAAAAACTGGGAAGAATTCAAAAGTTGTTTTAATTTCAACTAAATTGAGCTGTGTACAACCGCCTTCCAATAGCAATACACCATTCAAATTTAGCACTCACTTGTGGGAGGGACTTCTACTCTATCTGTTGGTTAAACGTAGTATAGTTAGGTAGAATTTTGATGTGAATTACTTCCCTGACATTCGCTTAGCAAATCTATTAAGTCTAACCTTACAAAATTAGTTTAAATTATACGCTTCCGACAGATTACTGATAGCACAGGAACTTAATAAAACAACATGCAGATAAAGTGATGCTCAATACTGAATATAAACATGTAAAAATGCAAAAATCAAACTATTTTGATTGAAAATGTAGTTTCATTAACACTAGAACTGTTAAGGCATGGGGAGCCTACACTTTAGTATTTTCATTAGTGAAGCCCATGTATGTAGAGCAAAGCATCTAAAAACATCTCTTTGCTTATTTTACTGTAGGCTACTATTAGGTAAATTTGGAAAAGAATATAGGAAACCGTTTTTGTAGAAAGCACAATTGTACTCTTGAGGAAGTACTACTGTTATGTACATGGTTGCGTAAAAGTAAGCTGAAACTTTATATCGAACTATAATTTTACATTATGAACAACGTTTATTAATAATAAAAGGTACTTTACGTGAATAAAATAATTTTTTTTCTACCGCTCGTGAGAGCCCATAAAGACTAATCCATCATGTTTGTATTAATATTCTCGTCTTAAAACTTTCTATAGATTAACCCGACGTAAAGCTCTAACCCACACTGATATATTTATTATTATAATATACCTTGTATCGTGTGTTCCAAAAAAAAACTCATTTAGGGTATGCCTTGGAAAGAAGATGGAAAATCTAGTCATGTCTTAACTTAAGTATGTAGGTGAATGTCAGATTGAAATTTATTTATGAAAACATATGTCGCTATGACAGGTAAAAGTTTACACTGCATTAAGTTTACTTGGTCAAGCAAAACAGAAAATAAGATGGCATGTACAAAACAACGAGTGCAACGATAACAGTGAAAATCGTTTTTGTTAAGTGTTTTGTATATTTTTAGGAAACTAGTTCAAGCTCAAGATGTAATTTAGTTCTCTCTGACTTGGTAGTTCATTTGCATCCATGGGTATATCTCAAGTTACGGCAAATATCAATTTGACCATGGCATGCTGCGAATGAGTTTTTTTGGAACACACGATGTAGTAGATACACAATCTTAATGAAAATATGTGTGTGGTCTTCCGATGCCCCCACATGGCAATACTCGTAAACATAAATGCCATAGCAGTTCTTGGATTAATATTTCACTTTCTGTCTGTGAGTAGATAAGTTGTACAAAATAAATAGTTTGTATTTTTACTAGTAATAGAATGTTGGCAGCAACAATGATACTGGAATCTGTTGTATAGTGTGAATGTAGATAATAATTTTGTTGAGGATAATATTGAAAATAACGGCAACGTTCTAAAGGTTAACATTTGGAACATATCTGCTAATTAGTCAATATGTGTTTAACCAACATTTGTAGTCAATGGAAAGATGAACTTTTAAATACTGGAAAATTCCAGGCTATCTATATCCCTGTCAAATCATAAAAACTCACTCGCAGTGCAAATATTTGCTGTTTTTTATTATTGAAAGAAATACTTTACTGTTGAAAATATATTATAATAGAAGGTCATGAGAAACGTAGATGTTTCCATTTATATGGAATATTTAAACCATTTAAGTAATTCGACCAAAATTACATAGATATTGCGATGATTCTCTACTTCGGAAAGTAATACCGGGTGGCCATAAACATCTGAGATCCCGGTAGCCATGGAATTAGCTACTTATAAATGTTGGTTAGCATTATACATATTTCAATAATAATAGGTATTGGTATGAAATGTAATAAAATGCAAATAATAGGAGGGGAATGTGCCCCAGATTCTGTAGTTTAGCCTACGACTCGATTATAAAAATCTCCTGTTCTAACTTCAATACTTATTGCAATCTGTAATAATTTTTTACAGATAGGAATTTTAGTTGTGATGACATTAATGACATTTAGTTTAGTTGGATTCATCACTTTAATAAAGCGGTGTTGATTCCAAAGGTAATGTGATATCAGATATTTATGGCCACCCGGTATAATTGTATAATTATATTAAAAGTTGTGTATTGAGATTTACTAGCTCAACAATAATACATTTACCTTAACATGATATTATTTGGTTTACGTTTCATAAATAAAGCTAATACTATGCACCTTCATTCCGAAGAGGACGGAAACTACACAATTTCTTTTCCTTGGAAAGTGATGAGCCACTTACTTATCTGGGCATTGTCATACCATGGTAGGTAGTTAAACGAAGCAGCAAAATTCATGTATTCATAGCCGGATGACCTGTAAGAAAAGAACATAAAGAAGGTAAAATGAAGTTAAGAAAGGGAAGTGTTAAGATCGAAAATAGTTGAACAGAACGGTAGTGGAATTGAAAAAGGGTGCAGGTCTGCCATATGAACTTTTAATGAGCAAAATGAACAGTGAACAGAATTGCCTGGAGGCTGATCAGGTTTCCGTTGCTTTGCGCTGGTTCTATCCCTTAAGCACATAAATGAGACTGCATTTATGTTTTAAACCAATGTAGTCAATGGTATTTAAAAGGGACGGCAGTAAACTACCCTGAGGGACGCAGCCTCACGTCCCAATAATATTATGGCTTGGTATCAGGGTAGCGACGTAGTGAATGAATCAGACATTAGATGCAGATTGTTTTATTACGAAAATAAACGTTCTATTTATACAAAACAAGAATGCTTAACTAAGTAACATATCAAAGTTCAATTATTGTGTAGATTACTAGAGCGCGTTTAAAAGTACGAAGTAGCAATTCAGCACTGTAAGCGGATTGCATTTCCGTGTGTGTTTGCAAGCCAGAGCGGTGAACTTGTGTTTAGTAGGTCGCTTACGGCGTGAAATGCTAAGTTGCAGTGTGCTCCGGTCTTTAAACTCGATGCTTGCGAAACAAGATTGGTTTTTAATATTTCGTAAATGTGAACTGAAATTTGCCTGTTTAATTCAAGATTAAACATATCTAAATTAAATATAAACTGGCGAAATTCTGAAGTAAAACTGGAGGTTAAAACTGCTTGTTTATGAAATTAGAAGTACATTTAGAACTTCTGACTGGATTTCGTAAATTTTGTTATTAAAATTGATGTGTGTTTAAATCAAATTTAAACAAACAGGAATGTGTAGATTTGTTAACTGTGTGAAAAGGTGCTCTGTTTGATTACGGGAGTGACAGACAGGCTTACTTTGGACTGGGAGTAGAAGTTGAGATATTAATTCCGAAGAAAACATATTTTTATATTTATTAACTGAATTATGATAATTTAATTTAAGATATGTAAAAATGTAGACTGTGACTAAGAATATGATAGTACTAGTTACTATCATATTCTGGGTGCCTACTGAAAGGACTAGTTAAAAATGACAAAAGGTGTATTTTCCATAAGAAATATGTTTCATGAGTTCCTATAAATTATATTGTATTCAATCATAAGTGATAGAATAATTGCTTATTAGAGTAAATTTTAATAAATGAAGTGTTGTCATTTGGCTAATACCTGATAATGGGGGTATCAGCGACTAACGGAGCGAGTTGCATTGTACCTGCAGAAGTTGAGCTATAGCAGAGAACTTTTAAGTAGCAGAGATTGTCATACACAATATTGGTATATATATTATTGTAGCCAACAGCCGTTAGGCCAATTATAGGCGTCGCCGTACAGTTTATAGGGAGTCCCAACCCCACTAACGACTGTCATGATATTATGACATCCGTGACTAACTATTTCCGTGACAGCCGTATCACGTGGCGCCGAGAGAAGCAGCCGTGGAACTCCCATCCAAGTTCTGACCAGAAAGAGTGTTGCTTAACTCTACTGATCGTACTTGGACACTTGTTCAAGCTATACCACCCGGAACCTTTCTTGATACACATATGTACCAGTAGATGTTTGTGAAAGCCTGACCTTAATATTTTAAATATAATTTGGTTTAGAAATGTACCACTCAATTCTACAGCTATTAGCAAGTGACGTACTGAGACTGACATATATGACACATAACGGAAATTAAAGTAATTTGTCAAATTATGTGACAGAAGCAGATGAAAACGAGACAGTTGACTGTTTATTTTATAATGTTGCTGTTCAGATTCAGTATATTAGTGAAAATAGTGATGTGGTAAAAATGGCATGTGAATTATGTAACATTCCCTTGTGCAAAAAGTGTTTTGCTGTGTACTACAATCGATTTCTTAGCGTAATCATATCATAAGTAATGAATAACGTTAGGTTGTAGGTATCATAATAATATTATCTTGTAAGTACCATGCAGTGTAGTGTTATATACAGAAAAATATTATTTTTGTCTTATAATACAAATTTAGTTTTTTGTGCATAATATTTTATAACAAATAATAGATTTTCAAATAGAAATTTAAAAAATGTTGCGTTGTGATGTGTGTAGTATATCTAACCGGCTGGTAACTAAGTGTACCACATAGTGGTACTGATATTACATATAGGTACCGCCTCCTAAATAAAAAAACCCTCAGTATTTTCAATTTGTTTTGCATAATATATTTACGGTAACTGTTTTTAATATAAATTTTGCAGAATAAAAATCCGCCTCGAAAGGGTAAAAAAACAAAATAAGCTTCAAAGGCCCTGTCTATCAATAACGTTAACTATGTTTTTTCGTTTCTCTATGTTGGGTGTAATTTTTCTCCAATTTCGCACCCCTAGTATTTTTAAATCTTCCTCGATTGCAGCTAACCATTACCTTCTGCGGGGCTTTGTACAAACTCCTGCTTTAACGACTGTTATTATTACTCTTCATTCAGGAAGTCAATGAAACTTATCCTAACGACCTGGATTTTTGCATCCTAACTTTTATACATAGGTGTACCTTTGCTTGTCCATTAATTCGTTTATTTTGTCGTTCTTCTCAATTTTTTATACAATCATATATTCTCAGCACTCTTACATCCACTCATAATTTTAGATTGACTTTCTGCTTTCACTTCTTAGTTCACCCCAAGGTAGCTGGCGATTCTCTATTTCTGAACTTCGGGGCTTTCACTATTTTGTTTCATCTCCATTTTTACTGCGTACTGGGACCATAACAATATTTTTTCTCCAATCTAGCTAAAATATATTCAAGCTCCAGTGATTATTTTATTATCAAAGTTAGATTATAGGCTGCATTGATGTCTATGACTCCACAACTCGGGTTAGTATGGATTTTCCTATCTCTTAGATCTTTTTCCAAAACTATGTTAAATAATAGTGGATGTAATGAGCCATCTTGATGTAGTTCTTGCTTAACTTTAAAGCTCTTTGACATTCTACCCTCCAGTATTGTTCTACATTTTGTTTGCTCCAGAACCATCTTCACTAGCAGTACTAATATTTGGATAAGACTCTTTGTAGTCGATAAATAGTATATGCAAAGGTACTTTATATTTATATACATTGGATAGTCTCCTGTAATTGAATCAGCGTTCTGTGTTAACTTCTCCGTAATCATTATTGTGTACATACTTTATATGTTGCATATTATACCTCTATAGTTTCCACATGCAGTCCGATTATTCTTTGTAAATGTTGTATATCATAGTAAATTTATCCATTGTTTCCCTCTTTTAAATTAACTTATTTTTTATGTTTCTTTTTCTCAGAACTTTTGCTACTTTCAGTGTTACTATTGTATTACTATCTTTTCATCACTCTGTATATTTTCATTCTGAATATTGCCATCCTGTTCTTGTTCTTAACTTCCATAATTTACGTCCGTTCCCATCTTCTCTTCTTCATGCTATTCATTTGTATGATCAGCTTTTTCTCAGGGTTTCATAGTTTTTATGTTTATAATCATGTTTGGTTCCTCCAGTTCTCTTACGTTAATATCTCTGTGCTTTATTCTTGATTTCAATAGCTCGTTTGCAATCATTATCAAACCCGTTATTCTTATTAGTTTATAATTTACTGCTATACATAATTCAGCTACGTTTTATATATATTTTTGTATTTTAGTAGTGCCGCTTCTATTTTATTTTTTGTAGCCTTCGACTTTTATTCGAAACTATTGCTTCATTTCTTTTTGAGGAATTTTCACCATTATACTTCTTGCTGATTTCACTTTTGTTCTATTCTGCCTTAGTACTTGCTCTTTAACCTTGATCTTAACCAAAAATTGACCGGACAGCGCATTAGCGCCCATATAACTTTCTACGTCTTTTTTTATACACATATCGATTAGTTTAATGTCATACTACGGTACATTTTGACATATTTGTTCAGGTCGGTCGTGATATTGTGCTTTTTCGTCTTCTTCTGTTTCCTCCGGCGGTGCATGTACGTTTATGATGGTCACTTTTCTATATTCTCCCCCCAACCACATCCAGCATAACCAAAAGAACAATATTTCATATCGGTGTAAGACCATGAGAGGGCGGTAACTAAGTATAATAAATAAACAATCAGGCGTGTTCCCCAAAATACGCAGTAACCTTGCTCTTTTATAAATATTACATTATTCTTACTCACCCGCATTGTAAATATAAAAACTGCTTTCCTGAAATGAAAAATACCCAAGCTGCCACTTCTCTCCAGTAAAGAATATGCAAATATGCAAATGCCCTGTTTCAGTAATAATTCGAGTGTAATATTTCAACCGGCAGCTTTAAACAACAAAGTTAATACCAGAAAATGCCAGTAAATAAGTGTTTGGGCGCCATGTTTCACGCAGTATTAGAGATATTTGTGTTAATGTAGATCGTATCGGTTGGGGCACAACGAAAACAACGAGGGCTGCAGAGTAATTAATGTAGTGGTTGCTAAAACGTGCTTTAAGAACAACATGCTTGCCCTCTTTCTGTGCCATCAATTTTGCATCCACATGACCTTCCGAGCTGAGCGTTAAATATTTGCGATATTTGTGCGATGACGTTCGGAAACGAACGCTTCGCGTGGAAGGTTGCGTTTCTGGGCTCAGAAGCATAATAACCCCAATCCTGATAGAACGTTTATAAATTTAGATAGTAGCATTTCGACATGCAGCGATCAATTTTCGTAGGCGACTGCCTTACAAGAATTCAGTGATGTATCACCTAGGGGTTGCACTGGGGCAGACTATTGACAGAAATTGGAAATAGATTGAATATCGACTTTTTATCAGTTTTCTACTACTACATTACATATTCCAAGCGCTTTATCGGAGTTATCGTTTAAATTGGTACTGGAAATGGACGACTCCGCTACAAGCGTTTTCTGTTGTTGCCAACCTTAACTGATGCTGTTTTTTTTTTGCAGATGCACAACTCCACTGAAAATCAGGTAGTATTGTCTTCCGTTCAACTAACCACCTCGGGGATTTACCGATGTGAGGTCTCCGGCGAAGCGCCCTCTTTTCAAACCGTCACCGAGCATGGACATATGATGGTTGTAGGTTAGTATCACACCCATTTATTATTTACCTTCCATCCCATACGAACCTTTGCCTTAATGTTACATCAGCTCGTTTGGTGCACGCGACGCTGTCCACGCACATGCAGAAATTAGGACGAACACTTCTGCTAAGGGTGCCATTTGTAGGTGCAGATTATTGATCTGCCTTGTGGAATTCTGTGACATTTTTCATGAATAAGTAATCAAGCAAGATTACTAAGAGACCGCGATTCTTCATTAACAATCATTGTCAATGGCAAATTGGATAGTCAAATTAGCTGCAGCGAATCAAACTCCGAAGCCATCGTATAACTTACCTAATTGCACAAAGTTTCTTAATAACTGTCCATAAAATAAAATGCAGTTTTAAATTAAATCATGACAGTGAACTGCCTCGTTTAAATGCGATCTCCAAACCTTCTTCAGTTCGTCGGAAAATCGATACTACGATCTGTCTGTGTGTGGCCCCAATGCAACAGATGGAACCTAATGATGATTAAATCCCATTTGCTCTGCATTTCCCAAGAAAATATTCAACAAGTACGCGTTCTAAATTCTTAACAAATAGGCACCGGCTAATCAATCAAGGGCCTTGAATTATCCATGCGGATAAGGTTTCTATTTAATTAACTCGAAAATCGTTTCATCCTAAGACTAAGCATCGAGCATGAAAAGCGACTTAATTCTGTATAGAGGGAGGTAGATTTAGCGTTGACTTTTTAAATTTGGTCAATACTCATCACCATTTCCGAGGAAAATGTGTTCGTGGAGGGAATCAATATGTCCCCGTGGAGTTGGAAGTTCCAGGGAAAGGTTTACGGGGTATTTAGAAAGAGACGGACTGTTATCAAATTAACAAACATTTTTATTAGATTTGGAACTTCTAACAAACGCTAAATAGCTTTTAATGCTGGTTCTGCTTAAGTAGGGTTCACTACATGACGGTGTGAAACGGCCATTATTAGATTGCGTCATTTCTGCAGTAAAAAGCTTTTCCGTTAGAAGGATGTTTTGAAAATCAGGAGATTAGTCACATTAATAATAATAATGATTTATTGTCCATCAGAAAAAAATCTAATTATAGTACAATTTATACAATAAACTGAAGTAAAAGATATTAATAATTTAAACTTAACACTAAACACTTTTGCTGATAGTGAAACAAAACTGATTTAGAAATATAATATAATATAATAGGTATACTACAATACCTAGCAAGACAGTTTTCCGATATGTTATTTAAAGTACAACAATTGATATCGAATTTATTAGGAATGTCATTATAGTTCTACTCATTTAGTAATACATTAGTACATGGGGTTGGATATAAAATGATACGAAATTTATACTTTGGCGAGACAGTACTTGGAAATTAAACATCTCCAGAAGAAATAGAAAATCAATTTTTCAGTAAAGAATATATAAATAAGTAAGACTAATTATGTTCCTTCTTCTTTATAAGCTGATCACATCATACTATTCCAGTCTCTGGGTTAAAAATCTCCGTTATATTGTAATGCTTGCATGAATTGCTCAGGAAACTGTAAATTTAATTTAATTCATTCACTTTACTTTTCCCTCGGATATGCCCAGATGCCTATGTGTTCGTTTCCACTCAAATGTATAGGTACAGGAATAAACAGTTTAGAAATAAATCGTATAATGTTTCTAACTAGGTACCAAATAAGTCTCAATTAGTAGTGATATGTACATAGAATTATAATATAAAAATTTCCTCTGGCAAACGGACTGGATCGATGCTATTTGGCGGTCGAAAACCCACTATACACCTCTGTTCTCCCCGGTTACTCCTCTGTATCCTCTCTAAGGTGTACTTGAACTAGAAACGAGCGGTCAGAAACAAGCGCAATTAATATCGGGGAAAATGGCGTTTGTTTACTAATTTTGTGTGCGGGCCAATTTCATGGAAGAACTAGTTTGACGGTGCTGGTGACGTGTGTAATTAGGGTGTTAAGCTCGGCAGGAATAACTTAAACAGGGCCTGTTCCCCTGAAGCAAACTTTGCTTTTTCACGACTTGGTTTTGCGCTCTTTAGCGCTCCGGCCGGCAATGTGCGTCCTGCCCTTGGTGAACTACCATGGCGGTGTCGTTTGACTAACAATGCTGTTGCTACAGGTACGCTAGTATTTTAATGAGCTTTGTCGTAATAATTACCTATGTGAAGCCGGTTATTTATGGTCAACGTAACGTAGTGGAAGTTGGGAGTGGGGTTTAAGTTAAAGAAGCATTCTACGAGACGGGTTTCTCTTACAGGGCTGAACTCTGTCAGGTCTAGGTTAGGGGGGAAGTTCTACGAAACGGGTTTTCGTTACAAAGCAGAACTGAATCAGGTTCAGTTTAAGGGGGAGACTCTACGAGACGGGTTCTTATCACAGGGCAGAGCTAGGTCAGAAAAGTAGTAGGTACCGGACCCAGGCCTGCAGGGATCTAGAGCTGGAGGTCAGGATCAGGATCTCAGGTCTCAATCTCAAGTGCTTGAAATGGATGTGGAAGTTGCTTTTATACTTTTCGTTCCTTCTTATCGTTGTAGTCGCTCCAGGTGCAATTTAGTGAAAGCGGCGCTGTACTTGCTTGTACGAGACTCTGCGCACCGCTGGTGGACGTCTTCTTATCTGCTGATCGATCGCTAGGACGATGTAAACGCAGATTGTGACGGAATAAGCGCCGAACAAATTTGTGGCATCCTGCTGATGCTTTAGATAAATTTGCTGCTGGCGCTAACGTTACAATATTGCTTAAAATTAATTACTTTATATTCTTAGAAAGGGTACCAAATTAAAACGCAATTAAAGAAAAGAATAAGGATTTCAAACTTCAAAGCAACTACATTGGTAAAGGTTTTACATCTTCGCATGGCATAGTCCAGCCTTTTCATAGCGGGAGTAGGCACGGTTTTTATATGACCACATAAACTGAATTTATCGTCTAACAGAATCCCCAGATTCTTAACGATGTCAATGCGTTGTAATAAGTCCGAATTTACAGCATACATACACTAATGACTGTAATTTTCGGTTGTATGAGAGTAATCTGCATTTCGAGAGGTTAAGATGAAGTTTATTGGTTTTGATATATTCAAGTTATTAATCTGTTGTTGCAACTAAAGACAGTCCTCAATAGTAACGATAGATAAGCAAATTTTGAGATTATCAGCAAATAGAAGCTCTCAGAACAAAGTACTTCAGGAAGGCCATTGAACAATAATAAAACAACAACGGTCCAAAGGGGAACCTTGTGGGACACTAGATGTAGCAGCAGTCTGCTTCGACTTATAACTGCTGTCTGTTATATACTCTACACGAATTGACAAGTATGAGGTAATGAACTTTATTTGAGATTCGCTAATCAAAACCTAAGTAGCTTTAGTATTATAGTGGAATGCAAGATGTGGTCAAACGGTTTAGAAAAGTCGGAATACATTACATCGACCTGCTCCTGATTATCAAGTGACAAGTATTGCTTTATGGAAGATTATATTCGATCATACAGTATCACTTTTAAAATCTTGGAGAAATTAGAGAACGTGCTAATTAGGGATGTCGGCGGGTACCCGGGTACCCGGGTCGACCCGGGTAATAGTGAACCCGGGTATATTTTCAGGACCTGACTAGTAAATTATGTAATTTATAGAAAGTCGACCCTTTTCGAAGAAGATGATAAAAACTTAAAAACAATAGGAATAAGCTCTAGAAAAACATAACCATGGGGTAATAACCAGAATCGCCCCATCCCCTACCACATGTTTCTTGTTTCATATAATAAATTCGCTTCACGGAAATATTCAACCCGTCAATGGTACCAGTACGCGTCAGTATGGGATGAGTAACATAAACATCCTCTGTGTAATTTTGATGCTGCTACGAATTTCGAATAAAAAGTCACGTACTTGAATTTGATAGCACTTGGATGTGTGATAATATTTACACATAACAGACGACTTGCAGTTTGAATTAGGGAGTAGGTACTATTTCAAGAAATGGTAGCTAGTACCTCAGATGTTCCGATGTACGCTAAAATGTTTGCAGAGCCGGATTAAGGGGGGGGGGACTAAGGGGGCTGCAGCCCCGGGCCACCGAATTTCGGGGGCCTCGAAAAGATTCGAAGGTTATAATCTAGTGCGGTTTCTAATCATTTAGATCCCTTAGTACCCGTTGCATAAATGGGAATGCGGCCTCTAAACAAATTTAGCCCTGGGCCTCACATATCCTTAATCCTGCTCTGCATTTTTGTTATATATTTCGGGTACCCGAGGGTACCCGGGTACTGTTTTCGGGTTTGATTTTAGACCGGGTACGACATCCCTAGTGCTAATAGATCTATAATATTACAATATCAGCTGGATCACCACTTTTATTGACATGACAAATACGGGCGGTTTTCCATACATCAGGACATTTAGAAAACTTATGTGAAATGTTCACGTTGATATGGAATGATGTACCGAAAACTTCTGGACAGTCCCCTATTAAATAACTTGGGAATTGATCATCGCCGGCGGCCTTCTTTGTAAATTTATAAATAGCTTTCAATATAGCTTGGGTCCCGGGTGGTGTAGCTTGAGCAAGCGTCCACGTATGATCAGTAGAGTTAAGCAATGCTCTTTCTGGTCGGAACTTGAATGGGAGTTCCACGGCTGCTTCTCTAGGCGCCACGTGATACGGCTGTCACGGAAATAGTTAGTCACGGATGTCATAATAACATCATGACAGTCGTTATTGGGGTTGGGAGTCCCCATAAAATGTACGGTGACGCCTATAATTGGCCTAACGGCTGTTGGCTGAGTACCAAAATAAATAAATAAATAAATAAATAAATAAATAAATACATTTCTTCCTCAGTTACGTTACTGATGGAAACACAAGAAATATTATTCCATGAGGATAAGCGATTTATTAGTGAAGAGGCCGAAGTAGTATAAACGCTAGCAAAGTGTTCTCAAAAAACCATTAACAATTGCCTCGAGAGTATTAAATGCAATGCCATCGCGATAAATTTTACCCGGTATTCTAGATGTCTCTTTTGTATCATAAATAAAAGCCAAACCTTTTTTGGGTAATTTTTTACGGATTGCTTAACATTTTTTAGGTAGTTGCTATACGCTGTGGACATTGAGATTTTATTAACCGCCGAAGGCGCTTATTTTCTATGTCATCGGCCAGTTTTCTATATTTCCTATACTTAATGAAGTATTTATACTTTCTTCGAATATTGATAATTATATCCAGTGTAAACCACTTAGGATATTTGCCACTGTTGGAACGAAATGTCGAAACTTGCAGATAAAATAACGCATATAATAAATTATAAAATTCGTTAAGCAGTGCACTAACATCGAAAAAACACGAAAAAATGACGTTAGTAGTACACTACACAGTGTAGGGGAGTTCTCTCTACTAAAGTTGGAAGTTTTATGTACATTATTTATAGGAAATTTTATATCTGAATTTGTTTTGTTGTTAAAAACAATTTGTAAAGGTGGATGATATGTATCCTCTTTAACCAAGGGCTCTGCGTCACGGGATAGTTCACAGGTGATGCTGGCAATAAGTTCAAAAAGTTTATCTTGCAAGTTTGTTATTCGATTGTACTGTGTCAGTTTAGGAACATCTAAATGTGTTTATCGTATTACATTTGCTATCATTAACGCTTTCGTTATTAAAGTGAGGTACATTAAAATAGCCTACTATTAACAGCTTATGGTAGTCAATACAGCTTGGTTCAAGAAATGCAATAAAATGTTAGAAATAATAAACTGTACTACGAGGAGGCACATAAATTACGAAAATATACTAAATAATTTATTTAATTTTCAGGAAAATCCATCTTACACTTTCAATAATTAAACCAGCCCAAATTCTTAAGTTTAGTTAAGCTACGAAGTAAATACTATTATTTAATTTAACCATTGTAATTCCTAGAAAAGCGGGGAAGTATTAGCTCCGGGGTATTTTTTACAAAAGCTATAACTTCGCGAGTGGGAAATAATTACCTCCACTTTATCTGTGAGTTGAGAGCGACTTGTTTAGTTTTCTAACGTAGCAATGCAAAGTTAAGCGAGCGAAAGAAACTTGTATTTTCTTTGAGTTCTTACTCTTAAGGGCTTCTTCTTGTTAGATACATTTACATAACTATTAAATGTAATTATTATTTTTCCTATATAATAATAACATTTATTCAATATTCATATAGCGGTACTCACAGCATATTCATTGTAGTATATTGGAAAAACTTAGTGGAAATCCCATATAATACGTTTTAGTGGAGTTTCCTATGTTTGCACACTCGACTTAGGAACTGAGTTTTTTTTGTTAAGAAAAACAATTATATTGCTGCAGTAATAGAATAATTTTGGGATCGTTGTAATAATTGACTACTAGTGTTTACAAATACTTCTACAACGGCATGTGGGAAATGTTGAATGTGTTTTCTCTTATCAGTAATTTAATAAAATAAAAACATTCAGGCTGTAGCTTCCGGACGTAGAAAACAGCATTTTTCCAGCTTTGGAATTCATTGTAAAAAGTTCGCTCCATGCAGGATCAATATGTAGGCATCTACATGTTTCCCTTAACATAATCGGATTTGAAACTTTCCCGTGCATGTCCCCGTTGATCTTAACGTTATTTCAGCAGTTTAAAGGTAACAGCTTGGGCCTTTTTGGACTTGTTTGTTAAATTAGATTGTGTTTGCGAGGAACATCGTAGTGTCATTTCATATAAGGCTTGCATTGCCGTCTGTTTCTATAAAAGCTATTAACGGAAATGTGCATGTTTCCAAACTGAACATCTGCATAGCGAATTCTTAAGGTTCGAAATATCACTGTTTGATTTTTATAAGCAGCTTGTTTAATTTGTGAAAAAGATCAGCATCATCGAAGTTTTATTTTTTGAAATGACAGCTGGAGAATAGGAAAATATCTAATGGGCGTTTTTTACCCCTAAGAGAAGAATCTTTTAGGATGTTGTTTAATCTCAATCTTCTATTGTTAGTAATTCTTTGGATACATGTTAGATATTAATACAACGGATGCAAGAACAATTAATTAGCAAAATTTTAATATATGTAAGGTTACCCCAGCATAAATGAGGGTCTTAAAAGTGCAACTTTTTTCTTTTAGCCGTCTAGCTCCCTTCAACTGATTGCATCTCTAGGCTGATAACATCAGATTTAATTAAATTAAAACATTTTAAGGAGACAACTTTAATTTATTTAATGTCGGCGGAGGTATCATAGGTCGTTCAACTCAATAAATTCAAAATTGTGGGAAACAAACTTTAATGTTAATTCAACAGTTTAGCTTTAAAGTATTGTGATATCAATAACAACAGGTTTATTAATAGTTGTTTATACCGGGTGACCCCGCTTCAAAACCGAATATAGCATTTTTAATTTTTAGTAAAAAAATTATATGTCTAGGATAATTGCTGTCTAAGGAGCTTCAGTCCACCCCCACTCCTTTAAATTAAAGTTTTGGTGCAGGCAACCTTGTTTTTTAAATTAAATTAAGTATTTCTATACTAACTTTGTGATATACCTAGCTTTTGATATGTGCGGTTTTGAAACCGGTCAACCGGTATATCTAGGGACCAAAGGTAATCATTATCCCGAGTGTAAACTTTGTCTAAAGCATGAAACACAGAGGATGAAATGAACCTTTGCTTCAGTGATATATATGGCTTTACTCTTCGTTTGTACGTAGGAGGTTTTACAAGTTAATGTAATGAGTAACTGGCAAAGTTTCAATTGCAAAAGCAAAATTGCTGGCACAAACAGATTCCTGCAGTAAAATTTATTCGACCGATGTTAAATAGTCATTTTAAGGAATAAGTTGTTTAAAAAAAGTGTAGGAGATTCTTGTATATAGTAGCCATATAACATAGTAACTTAAGTAAAGCACACAAGCAAAGTGCATTTCCACAGCACCAAGTACCTATGTTCGGGTTTCTTTCATAGTCTACTGGCAAAAAGTGGTGTTACGTTTTGGAAAAACCAAGCTAAAATATACTTGTATATCCCATTTTAGCCACACAAATAGCCACCAAACGTATTAGGGCCACATGTTATAAGTTGGCACAGAATATAGCACATAAAACATTATTGTGCCATACGGTGCTCGCTTCCAAGTGCACGTATAAAAACTGGGGGTTATGATTAAGGTGCGTACAGAGCCGGTTCCAAACACCATAAATCATACACTCGGTGCACTGACGAAGCAGATGGTGCTGTTGGTGTGCGCCTGAGTTCCATTGGAGGCCAAGGGTTCTTGGCAACACAGAATTGGGCTGTAGCTCAACAGCGTGTGTTTTCTCCAAACTGGGGGACCTGCAAGTAAAGAAGGTTGATTATTGTGCATTAAAGTTATGAACTTACGTACCATAGAAATTCGAGCTGTTACGAACCAAATTATTGCACCATATATGCTCCATGAGGAGTCCGTGCAGTGCATAAAGCAGGCACATACTTGGTAGAAGTGCGGTTGGACATGTTGAGGCCTTCATCCACTAGCAGAGCTGTTGGATTCAACGATTTCATGCGAGATTTCACGATGAAATGTCCATGTCGGCATATGTGCGCAGATCTTCCTTAATTGAAGTTTTCCCTTGTAAATAACATTGACACAAGTGCAGCAGGGCTGTGTAACCACCTTTAAGGCATCACATTTGAGTTTTGTGAGCGGCGACGCCCTAATTATTTTAATAACAGTTCAACATGTGACCAGAAGGGATTGAAGTGAAGTTCGGAACATTTGTACTTCGACATACGAGTAACCTCGCCCCTGTTGTCCATATTTAGAGGTCAAGTTATTTGTTTTGAATTGATGCCTGTGTAAATTGTTTGTGAAACAATTACGCACATGAAAAACTCGTTACATGTACTATATATAACAAATATTTAAGCAAAGGCGGTACGCCAACGACAATTAAAACGACAAGAATTTATTTTTATTTTAATTAGCGAGCATCGCAGCAATAAATATATATGTACGATTTTTTTTAGAACGCACAGACTTTAATGCAAAATTTCTAAAATGTTGCTTTAAGAATTCATTATAGTGGCTATATTTCTGTCATGATATTTTGTCAAATTACATAACAGTTGCAAAACTTTGGTGTAGTATCCATAGTGACATAAACACAAATGCAAGAGTTGAAAAAATATTACCTCCAGCCAGGTATTATTACCTCCCTCTTGTTCGAAGTGGATAGTTTTGTTTCCTAAAATTAGGGCGCAAGAGCCGACTTTCTACATAGTGAGTAGAAAAATTCCAGTTATTATGCTCGTACGTATACAGTGCGTCTTGCAGAGGATCAGACATTGGAAAATTAACACTGGGAAATTCTGAAAGGTCCAAGTACTGCTGTGTGCGTATCGAGGTACGCAACTAGTCAAAAATAAAAGCAACAAACTTTTGATGTTTGAGCTTTCTGATCAGTCGCCTAGTAAGATGCCTACAAAGCAACAATTCATCGCTCAATAATTTACTATACTAATTTAGCTTTGGCTGATGGTGGGCGACACATACCGTATATACGCTGTGTCCCCATGTATATCGGCTGGCGTTGAAAAAGGGTATTTAATGACATGATTCAAGTATTGCACATCGCAGTCGTCGGAAGATTCCTCCTTGAAAGCAAACGCATTTACAAATATGGTAAAGTTTATCGCATTAAAAGATACCGTATGTTGCCGAATGGTTAGCTGCTAGTTGTAAAATTATAATGAATTTAAAATTTATAACAAATATCTTCATAGCAAACTCAATCCAGCAAGCTAAGCGGTTTCAAATCGCATAGGAAAAGGAAAAGTTTGAGCTGCACCCACAGATACTCAAAAGGTGTCATATAAAAAACCGCGACCTTCAATCGTAGACGATTCGTGTCGAAAGATCGAAGGCGTTCCACCAGGTGATATGGTTTTTCTAGCGTGCTATGATTCTTTCAGCATTCGAAAACTATTGCGAGTCTCTCCTAGTAATCGTGGAAGACATCAGGGTTACATAAAAAGCAGGAAAGAAAAGAGGCCTGAAAATAAATTGTACAGCCCACGTGAAAGTATAGATAACGGTGCTTATCTGAGGTTGCAAATGGCCTACATGTATTTACTTCAAAATACTATATAATCCTGATTTAGACAGACGTGTGCAGTAACCCAACAAACCAATAAATTCAAAGCTATATCAGACCACGTACAGTTTTACGGAATAAATCCGCTTCGAAAGCGTGACCATAAGCAATTACTACATTTTGCAACGCCAGTTCAAGACTTCTACAAATTTTCCAAACGGAAACCAGTAAATGCGCAGAGTTCTCAAAAAACAACGGTAATAGCAAATTTAAAAGATTACTAAAAACTACATAGACCACGCGATACACCCAACGGCGTTTAAAATTCCTGAAAATCACAACCATGTCTAAAGTCGCCAAGGGCGCTATAAACGTGTAGAAGGAAGACAATTATTTTAAGACCCTTGCACAGTTCCGCCGTACTTCTATAGGTGTACTAGAAGAAGAATAGATTTACATTACTAGTATTTCTAACAATGTTATGCAAGTTAACATTACAAATTTAGGAGTTTGACGATGATCGGTTAAAACAGAAAAAACTCTCATCTAAAAGAATCTGTAAATCATTGGGTATGGTGAATTTGAATGTTAATTGAAATTGTCTCTTTATATTTCTCACTATTTCTAGCCTGTGCACCTTCAACTTTCAGTACGTTAGAGAGGGGATAGATGCAACTATTTTGTTCAAAGATATGTTGAGTCGACTTACAATGACTTAATTTTCTAATAAATTCAGTAATATTGTAAAATTGTAAAATAAGACCATGGACTATTAAATCTTGGTTTTCGAATTAGTAATTCAAAATATTTACGGTTAACCACATCCATGAATTGTGTCCTTCTAGTGTTTCTTTAATTTTTTGATAAATGGGCATTTATTATAATTCTTGTTATTCTTATATGATTAGCGAAAATACAATTTTCAGCGCAGTCCTGTTTGAATTATTTAAAAAAAGAAAACTGTATAACTTCTATGTGTAGAAGTTATACATTTTCATAGCATCACGTAAGTATACTGATTCACCGTTGATAAGGGACATTACAAGACTATTTATAGTGTCCCCAATTACTATTAGCGTATTTTACGTACTGTATTTATCGGAGATTACTAGGTCTGGTTGTTTTCGATTCGGTCTTGTGTGGATAGTTTGCGTGATCGCACGCATATAGATTCTTTATAAATTTATTGCCGGCTTTATGGAAGAAATTTTGAAATGGCGATACCTATATACATTCAGCTCAGAGTTCAGTTGGTTGCGGGTGCCCATGGGGAATTAACTGTGGTCCAGGAGTTTTAGTTAAAAATTTTAGAAGGTTTGTTTTGGAAGTGGTACACCAAGCCGAAGTAGCATACAGGGTCGGCGGTCTTTGTTGAGTTTTGTACATATAGCACATTCAGCTTTCAGTAGTGTTTTCGGTTAATTAGAAGATAGAGTTGCTCCAGTCTGTTATTACACGGCATTAGCTTTTGGTTTATGTGGTAACCCCAGCTCAGTCGCGGTAAACTGGTTCCATTGATATGGATATTGCGCGGTTTAGCTACTCTAATAGTGCAGATCTTGCTGTGTCAGTTGTTGTGGTTTTTTAGCATAGCTGTAAAAATAATCGATTGCATATTGCATTTGGGCAATCGCCGGATTTGCGTTAAGTATGAAAAGTGCTGTGTCGTCAGCTAGGGTTTCCAGTGTTGCTTTTATTTCTGGAACGTCAGACGTGTAGATATTTAACAGACAGGACCCTAAGATACTTCTTTGAGGGACAAACGTTTTGGAGATCGAAGCATTCACTTTGACTGTCAATGTTCTAACGCGAACTTGACCTTGCTCGCCTGAGTGTGTTTGTATCTGTATATTATCCATTATTTGCTAATGGATGTTAGGAATTAGGTTTAGTAAAGTGTGTAAAAGTGGAGCGAATGCCACTGGTACCCCAAGTACGCCTTCATGTGTTTTCACATACACTGAGATACTGAGTGGACTGCGGGGAGCCAAATTGTGCTTCGAACTGTCGTAGGCACAAGTGCACGACTGGTGCCTTTAGTTTTCAGGATGTGTCACAGCGGCAGTTAATAGTGGTAATTCTAAATTTTCGAGGAAACCCATATAACAAAGAAGTATAGTAACGGGTTTCTTAACTTCTAAGCTACTAGTGACAGGAGTTCAGACGTACTACCGACAGGGTTATCGGCTATCGGATTATCGGCCAGAAACATCATTAAAGACGAATGGAGAGAATTATCCTGGGGATCACATTAAAGGACAGAAATAAGAACAAATGGATAACAGTGAAGACAAACATGGCAGATATAACAGCAATCATAGCAGGAAACAAGAGGAGATGGGCTGGTCACGGGTCTAGGATGAAACAAAGTGGACAAAAAGAGTAGTAAACTGGAGGCCGCGGAATGATAGACGGAGTGTTGGAAGACACAAGATCGGGCAGAGTGGAGAGACCTTTGGGACACCTACGTCCAAAGATGGACAAGTGATGGTCGACCGATAGAGATGGTGTCTATGTCTTCTTTGTTTTTCAGTGTTCGTGGTCTTTAAGGATTTTATCCAATTTAGTCTAGAAAGTGTCCCAGTCTGTTGATCCATTAATTAGTTTGCAAAGTATTAGATACCTAATTGATGATAAGTTCCGTTATTAGCCTTTGGGATTTTTTTGCGAACTTTATATCTAAAGTATCGAATTGGTGATCTGCACCATACTGAAACGGAAACCAAGTGTATTCATCGGAGGGTCATTATTTGAAATGTGTGTGACATCGAGAATTGTTCGAATTTGACTTAATCAGGATTGGTCGCTGTTAGGGATGTCGTACCCGGTCTAAAACGAAACCCGGGTACCCGAAATATATAACAAAAAAGTTAGTGTACATCTGAACATCTGAAGTAACTACAATTTCTTTCTTTTACGCCGCGAGTTTTAAACTGAACTAAATTAAAATAGTACTTACTCACCAATTCAAACGGCAAGTCGTCTGTTATTCGTAAATATTTTCACACTTCCAAGTGCTATCAAATGCAAGTACGTGACTTTTTGTCCGAAATTGGTAGCAGCATCAACATCACACAGAGGATGTTTATTTTACTTCACCCATACTGACGCGATTTAATGGTACTATTGACGGGATTCTTGTTATTACTGCATGGTTATGTTTTTCAACAGCTTATTCCTATTGTTTTTAAGTTTTTATAATTTTCTCCGAAAAAGGCTGACTTTCTGGAAATTATATAATTTATTAGTCGGGTACCCGAGTCTTAAAAATATACCCGGGTCGACTATTAACCCGGGTCGACTATTACCCGGGTCGACCCGGGTACCCGGGTACCCGCCGACATCCCTAGTCGCTGTACAGTTGAGGTCATCCAGCACCAGTGTTGATTCGGGGATAGTAAATATGGTTTTCAGAAATTTTTTATTCAAACTTTTATTAGATTATTACAGTTAAAATAATAACATAGCTGAAGTCGTTCAATTTGACGCTTCTTCCAATTCCATATTAATATCAGGGATGTCAAGAAAGCGATTGCATTCGAGTTTTCGATCGATGACGATAGCTAGACCGCCAGAGGCTATGCTGTCATATCTTTCATTGCAGTAAACTACTCACATATAGCTATAGGTGAAACGTATAGAAGCCAGAACGGTAGATTAGTTTTTGTAGCCTTTCTAGATAGACACAATGTGAATATTTCATGTAGCTACCTTTGAAATACATTTATCCGATTCAGCTTACAATGATTTAACTGTTACCAAATTCTGTAATTTAACCGTTTGCTCTCGATGTAGACATGGCTGTGAATTATTTCATCCTGATGCTTCTTTACTCATTTGTTATATTCCGTATAATTTTTGTTATTATTAAACGATTTGGTAATACTCAATACGGTTTTCATCACAGAATATTTTGTTTCTATTATGTTGCAAAATAAAAACCTGCAGCTTCTCTCTTTAAGTGAATATTATATTATAAGTTAGTATAAAAGTTATTACACGTGGGTGAGATTTTGGTTTCACACACGAGCGTAAAGCGCGAGTGGAATAGTTATTACGAGTGAGTAATAGAATTTCACTCACGGGTGATATACGACGTTTTATCTTGCAGTAGCGGCTTTTGTACAATAAAATTGTAAAACTGTAGAAACTATCATAGAATTAGTAGCAGTATATAATAAAGCACTTTAGAATCACTGGTGAATAATAGCTATTTTTAGTAATTGAAAACGATTGCATAAGGTGTATGAAAAACCGCCACTGTAAGATAACATTAATAAAAATATAGACGAAGAATCAGTTTTTAATTTCCAGATATATTGGTTTGTCGTGTAGAATCGCTTCGTCCTAGTTCTTTAATTTTAAAACATATTTCGTTATATTCCTTCTTTTTTTTTAGTTACCTCCAATATACTTTTTGTAACAGAATTTTCTTTTTTCATTATATAACAAAATAGAAACATCAAAGTCCTCATTTAAGTGAAAGCAAGTAAAAATGTATTGATTTATGTTGCAATGACTTAATCGTTAGCAAATTCTCCGATCTTCATCCTTATTTGAAAGCTTCTGCAAAATTAGGTCCTGTCTAAATCTGGACCAATAAACTTTCCTTTCCAAGAATCGGCGGATAATTAGGGAAATGCCGAGTCTTTTAAATTTTTAAAGAGAAAATTAGAATTCACGAGCAGTGACGACTCGGCAATCAATTGCGCCTATCGATATGGATATCCTTTTGACGGAACGGTCGTTCGTAATCGAATTTGAATGAAGGTCGATCAGTTTCCAGCATCAAATCAACAATTTCAATAAAGAAATCGCGAAATCATTGATTGTTAAAATGCCGATAGCGCACCGGCCTAACAACGGTCCTAGTTATTCCCGCGGGACGTCTTTTCCAATCCTGGAATGTTAGCTTATTTCCGGAGCCATTCTGCACTGCCCCACTTCCGTAGTACGAGCTTCAATTTTCTTAAATGTAATTACCGCGCGCGGCTCGGCGCCAAACCGATCGCGACACGCTCCACATTACACCCCACCGACTAATTTAACTCCACCCTATTAAACTGCTTTATTTGTTTTCTATTTTTCTGTAAATTAATGCTCCTTTTTACATATTAAGCGCCTGGGGAGTGCGGCTCGAGCACTGATAAAGCGAGCCATAAAAGAAATTAAGGGAATTGAATAGAATTTCCTTGTTCTTAAAACTCCCGATATACCCTCCCCGACGATCTAAATTATTTACCGCTCATTCCGAATTTACTTTAACCCTTGCGGTTGCTCCAAAGACTGTCACTAAGCCCGTGTTCTCCACTATTGATGTTTACGTTAAAAATTCAAACCCAAAATTTTACGGCGAGGCATTTAATTATTCAGGACATAAACACGTAGTAACTATCTTAAAAGTTCCTAAAAATAAGTCCGTGTTACACTTAACTGGTAGTTCAACTTGAACCCTCTTCAGAGTAAAGCAGTGCTGTCCTCATTATTTTGAAGCAGGTGATAGAACATTTTAAAAGAAACGATTAATGCGACAACAAGCTTGCAGGTAGGGTTGAAAGGATAATTGCTTACTTCTTATACACGATTACATTATCTGAAATAGAGATTATTCAATTAAGCCTTTCCCAAACTGTATATTTAACTTAAAAAGGAACTAATAATGGTCACAAAGCCAGGAGTATAATTAACACAAGGCACAACTACAAATGAACCAATAAAATATATTATTTGTTGGCTTAGAATCTTCAAATAATAGTAACAATAATATAGTACAAATAGAACCACAGAAAATAATAATCAAGGCTTGACGCAGTGTATTCGATGTCAGCAACGCGGACACACAAATAAATATTGTACTAGGCCATTTGTTTGTAGAAAATGAAAAGGGACGCTTTACTACCGGTTGCAAGAAAAGCAAAAATCGCCGCTATATAAGGAGCGTATTATGTGAAGATCTTCTTCTACCCCAAGCAAGCTACAAGGGATGCGAATTTTACTACCAACTCTTAAAACTAGAAAATTCCTATAACATATTGAACATCCAGCCAAACCAAGTAGTACACAACCAGTCATTCATGGCCTATCAGCAAAGGAACAAGAAATGTACAACAAGATGAGTTACGCAGGGGCAACATATACAACCTGTACAAGATTCCTCTACCATAACATTAAGAAAATTGTTAGAAGAATTTAAGTGAAAGTTCAATCAACTCATACAAAAAAATAGTAGGGTATTAAATATGTTATCAACAGTGGTAAATAGAATTATATGCAAGAGATAATCACCTAAAGTGATAAAAAAACTACCGAGAAGAGGAGTTTTGCTGCTAGCGATATCAACCTTTCTAGACTTGAGCCAAGCCTTTGATAGGGTTGATCACAAATGAGCAGGTAGCGCTTCTTTTTTGTCCTACTGTGGTTCGAGTCCACCGTTATAAAACGTACTGAAAAAAATACGTCTCTTACTCCTTAATATTTAAATATTTATTTGCCTTGCCCGTTGCCCGCTAACTCAGTTTATAACAAGAAAAACCTTACCTTTAATTATTCCCAGTCGAGGTTACGTAAAGTAGGGACAAGAAATCAGACGACGTGCGCCACCAAACAAATTTTAGTGACGTCATAAATACCACCATTAGATTTACAAAACCGATATTTATTTTCTTCTTTACGGCTCATTTGAAATCAAGCGTTTGGTTTAAGCTTAATCAATTATCAATGGAAAATTAAAAATTTAAGCTAAACTAAAATTTGCTTGGTGGCGCACATCGTCTGATTTCTTGTCCCTACTTTATAATCATCGCAGTTTAATATATGAAACTAAATACGTCGCTTCCACGAGGACAATTAACGTAACTAGTATGGATAACGATAGCTGATATACATTGATAGTTACAAAATATCTAAAAAGAGTAGAAGGAAGGATCTTATGCGCAAATTTCAAATGGCAATGTATCCGACCCTGTTTTCAAATGATGCTGCACTAGGGAATTCTGCCGATCAGTGGGTGGAGAAACATGGTACTCTATCCAAAGTCTCGTGTCTGACGTCACGTGTCGCCCAGACGTCTGGGCCATACCCAAAAAAAATCCCGGTTTTGGGATGTATGGTTGGAAATGATGCAATTTCAGTAAATGCTCCGTTTTAAGCTAAAACTGCACACCTTATTATCTGTGTTCAGATACGCCACTTACGAGATTCCTCGCTGTGACTAATTTCTTATCATTGCCAGCAAACCAGCTCAACTTTCTGAGAGTTGCAGCTTCAGGTTGGTGATGCTGTGCACTTTATAGGTGCTGCATGTTTCTTGGACTCGTAGAATTATGGCGAGGCCCGCTGTCGGAGCTAGTTTTAGAAAACCAGGCGTTATTTCAGCGCCTCACATTAAAAATTACATCTTTTGGCGTCACCCACTTACAGCGGCAAAAAGGACCTACTATATTCTTCAACGAAACTCGTGCTTTCGCTTAGTTTCTACCAAAAAAACTGCACTTTTAACCTGCGAATTGCCGCTGATAGAAAACGTCACGCACTGATACTACAACTACTTGATTTAATTTAAAAAAAATCTGTAAAAGGCTTTACCCAGAACTTACCTCGGCGACATTATGAGAATAAATAATTTTAAAAATCAGATTAAGTTAGGAGTAGAAATTTCTTCACGTTTCTAATAAATTAAATAACTTTTCAAATTTAAAAAAAACTTTATCTGTGGTCGAATTCGAACGGGGGGGCGGACCGCGTGTGCATCCCACAACGTTTTGTAAGATTCGTAAGGGACTGGGCGATTTCTACCTGCGTCACGAAGGACCGACCTCTCGTATTCCTGCGTCGGAGCTATATTTAGTAAAGCGCTAATTTGTGCCTCGTTTTTGTATCATCAAACAGTTATTCTGTATCTATTGGCTCCCATTTTTGGTAAGAATGAAGCCTGCACTATGTAGAAATTATTACTTGTATCTATTACTAAGTTGAATGAAAACTACACAAACTTTTATTTTTTTAAGGTGCTCACCCTGTATATATGTATCTGAAATGTATATATATATATATAATGTGTATGCGTCTTCCCCCGACAAATATTTTTAGAGTTATACCGTCAACAGACAGACAGACAGACGAAATTGAGAAAACCTGTTTCAACCATTTTTCAAAACCAAACATTACTTTTCTCTACCTTATTTTAAACACCAAAGCATATCTAAGTTATCGAGAATATAGGACAAAGGTTAAACAAGGAGTGCCCGAAAACTTTATCATCAAAGTAGGACCTTTCCAGGGTAGTGTAATAGGACCACCACGCACGTGCTACATACATCAGACAGCATTAGGGCTCTAGTCATTCGAAACGTAAATACCAATAAATATTTATAAAACACTAAAAATCTCTAAACACATACTTCAATTGGATGGCAGTATTTCATATGCCGTAGGTGTCAAAATCTACTATCATTCAACTGCTAAAAGAAATAATTTAAATATAATTAGCTCAGATGCCAAATTCACCTAATTGCCCAAATGCGTAGCATATACAACAGAGAAGTGCTGCAAATCAGACCCATGTTGATAATAATGAACTTAATTTAAAAAAAGGGGGACGTGCAGAAAATATTGTAGCAGCTGAACTCATTTAACTGTACCCGTTTAATGAACACATAAAAGCAAATTGTAGTAGTCATTTTCGATGATTATGTTATTTAACCGTAATGACGTTTACAACGAAAATTCTTTCCCTAAGAAAATGGAACTTAGTGAGATTAAGATCTTCTAACTTTGCAGCACATTGAATGTATTTTTGCAAGTTTTTATTAAATAATATATCGTTTGTGGCGCTATGAATTAAAAAAGGTGTACAGTCTAAGGTCTAAGCGAATCCTACAATTTTGAAATGCAGATGCGTTTGTAGTAGGTAGTGATAATGTAAATTTGCATAAAATCTAGGTATGGCTAACTCTTCGTTCATACAAAACGTTGAAATTGGATAGATAATGAGAGTGTCTATGTTCACAACTGCTTTAATTAGTCTAATATGTTTTGAAATTTCATAGTAATTAAACAGTGCCATCAAATCGACTATCGAGTATTTATATTACTAGTAGGATAAAATAGTAAAACCGTTGTGTTACCTTTATATTTCAGATTTAAGGGCATTGAATGATTAATAGTTTTACGATTGCGACTTTACAAGCACCTTGTTTTCTAATAAACACATCGAATTGGTGAGAGTGAAAAAAGTGTCTGATTTATCAATGTCAGTCGTTGTATTAATAAATATAATTCTTAAAAGAGGGATGGTATCTGAGACAAATTCCAGATCATCTTAATTCTAATAAATTTAAAATGTTTTATTTAAAGCGGAAACGGAAGGAAACTCGTAATTTAAACGGGGGTGTTGGTTCCGTACGTCCAAAGAGAATATAATATGAATGAAGACAACGTTTTAGTTCATTTTGTAAGATAGCATCCTTGTATCACCCTTCTTGGGTTTGCTTCTCATTGTTATTATAGGAATAAAAATTAAGTTTCCAATTTCCCTTTTCTTACGAGACGAGATAATTGCAGAATTGAAAATTTTTTGAGAAACGTAGATTACTGACATTTACTATTTCAATGACCTTAAATAACATATTTCTCGTGACCCTCTAAAGGCGTTCAAAGAGGATTGCAACAATAACTTCCATCGATAGTTCAATATCATTTAGTAACACGGTCTCTGAAGGTGTAATAGAAGAATCAATAATCATAACTTCTATGACAATCGTGCTATTGAGCTGAGGATAACACATAATGATATTGACGTACTTTAACACTTGAGGCGATATTCGCCACAGCGTATTATTGATGTTATTGTACTCTCATTTAACAATTTCTAATTCGTTTGAAGTAGAGCATATTTTTTATAATGTGCCTATGAGCAGCTTTCAGTCAGCAATTTTGAATTTTAGCTGCAGTATATTTTGTTCTCTATTTTTCTAATTAGTCGTTTTGAAATATTGCAGGTCAAAGACTTTAGAAACTGTCAGTTGCAAATTAAATTGTGCTGACATATTCATCAATTTAATACTAGTCTGTCGAACGTTAGTGGTTTTGCTACTGTTCCGTGGGCTGCAACCAAGTTAAAAGTTTCATTATATGGCACTTTGAACTGATTGCCACACAAAATTAAAATCAAACCTTAAATTCAGTCAGTGCGTCGATAATAGACTGTGCTAGTTTGTAATCACTGTGTTGAAAATCAAAAATCCGAAAATTAGGTAATGTTCACTGATTTACGATTCTAACGTATTGATCTTTTAGTAGGGCAGCTTATCATGAAAATGTGGACACACCGGACAAAAGCACCAATTTTTTTCCAGTTGCTACTTAGGTACTTAGCTATCAATTTTTGATAGAAACCAACTCCTCCGTCGGCCATCTTGGATTTTATAACTGCTATTTTGAAATATAAGTATGTTATCAATATCTCGGCTTCTAAATCACTTAGGATCACAAACTTGGTGTCTAAATATACATACGTATGGCCAGGGAATACAACTACACAATTTTTAAATGTATCAGAATATATATTTCTTCTAATACACAGTGGGCCAAAAAAAACGGTACAATTTTTGTACTCTCATATATTATATCTTAGTAAGTTATTAATATTTTTAAATAATTAATATAACAGTGAAACTTTTCAAAAATGCAATAAATAATTTTTGCAATCTACCAAGTGTAAACATTTTATTTTTTATTTTTCAAAGAAATATTTAATGCGTTAATTATTATTGAAAATATGAATATTTCCAATTTGTACCGTTTTTTTTTGGCCCACTGTGTATATGTACCAATTACAAACTATTCACCAATTAACTGTTTTGTCCGGTGTGTCCACATTTTCATGATATGTTGCCTTACATAAAAAACTTAAAATGTTTTTTCTATTTCTATGAAAAAAAAATAGTAATCCACTTCCTCTATTCAGTACTCCTATACAAAAAAAAGACAAAAGATAAGGGAAAAATATCATTACTTAAGACTAATGTTTCTCTGTTCCCTCAACTGTACATAGTGATGTAGCCTATGGAAAGCGACTACAGTCTTCAGCCATGAGAATCATCATTGTCCCCCTTCACTATCTGACAATGAAAATCTGCGCTTCGGAAAGAAGTCTGATCTTATGAACATTCTGGACAAGGATTCCCCAAATTATCCTCTGATTATGTTGATGTGAAGCTTTTCGATGGAGCCGCTGCGCCGTTGTGCATATCCTCCTCCCAACTATCACATTTGATGACAAATACAATCCGATGAGCCTCAAAGAAGCCACTATTGAGAAAAGCGAGGTAAGGGTGTTAGGAGAAAGTGTGAAGGAAAGAATAAGCTGCCACGTAAGTGGGCCGATTGCTTAAAAGACCCCACCAGTAAACAGAAACGTTTTGCATTCCTTTAAAAAAAATGGCAAGTGTTGAACGTGCCGAAAACAATTGTCGTCACATGTGATGCCGAAGTTATTCTCCGAGGAACTGATAGGTCCATGCCACCATGTGACCATGAGGAAGCGGACACCAGGCTGATTATCCACTTACACGATGCACTTTTGAACGGCTATAGTAACTGTATGGTGCGTACTGTTAACACGGACGTGGTGATGATCCTCATTGGCAAGTTCCATCACAGGATGACCTTGTGTGCAGATGTGAAGATTTGTGTTGCTTTTGGTATAGGCAAAACATTTACTTATATAAACATTAATGACATCGATGAGAAGCTGGGTGCAGCGAAATCCCAAGCCTGTATTCCACAGACTCACGGGATTTTTTGGACCAGGCAAGAAATCTGCTTGAGAGGGACGGAATAATTGTTATCCTCCAGTGACACATGCCTTTACCTACTTGGCACTCCACCCTTACACACAACTTGATATTGATAATGAAAATTTTAAACTACTAGAACGCTTCATCGTGATATTGTATGATAAGAACTGTGATTTAGACAATGTGAATGAAGCCAGGAAGGAGTTGTTTTGTTAGAAGAGTAAGTCAATGGAGAAACTTCCCCCAACGAAGGACGCACTATTCCGACACTCTAAGCGGGTTGCACATCAGGCGTGGTGTACCAGTAAGCACAATCAACAGCATGCTCCTAATCCAGAAGACTGGGGCTGGACTCAGAAAGTAGACAGTGCATCATGGGTTTTTGTATGGAACATCTTACCTATTGCTTCAAATGCCTTTTTTATGTGAAGACTTTAAAGGTTTATAATTGGAAAAAATAATATAAAATCTTAATTATTTCTTTAGATTTTTTATTATTTACCGAAAAGTAATATGTTTTGCATAATTTTTAAGTTTTTTATGCAAGGCGCTTTTTAAGAGATATATTTTTCAATTCTAATTAATATCGATTTAAATGTCTTCTACGATAGAAACTCTAATCTGAACCTGTTAATGAATTACTGTTACAACAATCCTGTAAATGTTCTTTTACAGTTGTCTAAATGAAGAGATTTTTCTTTATCCAATTTACATGTTCTATAAAATCTCCACATTTAGACAACTGTAAAAGAACATTTACGGGATTTTTGTAACAGTAATTCATTAACAGGGCTAGATTAGAGTTCTAGAAGCCATTTAAATATGTATTAATTAGAACTGAAAAATACTTTTCCTAAAAAGCGTTTTCCATAAGAAACGTAAAAATTATGCAAGCTACTTTTCGGTAAATAGTCTTCACAAATAAAAAAATTGAAAAATAAATTTTTAGCTACATTTTAAAAATTAGATGTTTTCTGGCCTTCAGAGTGTTCAGTTAGCTAAAAATAACACACTCGAAAAATACTCATTGAAATCTTACTTAAATTCCGAAAAATAGCATTATTTGGATTTTGACAATTTCGAAATATTTTCTAAATAAGTAAACACCACTCGGCAAATATGATAGAAGCTAAATAGGTTTTTAAACAAGCACAAATTATGACGTAAAAAGGTTTTTTGAAAATTTAAAAATATTTTTTTTCCCATATTATGCCGACTTTGTGGCGGTCACTGTATATTAGTGAATAAATATATAGTCTGATACATTTAAAAATTATGTAGTTGTATTCCCTGGCACTAAATATGTATATTTAGACACCAAGTTTGTGATCCTAAGTGATTTAGAAGCCGAGATATTGATAATATACTTATATTTTAAAATGGCCGGTATAAAATCCAAGATGTCGGATGAAGAAGTTGGTTCCTATCAAAAATTGATGGCTAAGTACCTAAGTAGTACCTGGAAAAAACTGGTGCTTTTGTCCAGTGTGTCCACACTAATGCGAAATTCGACCTTAAGCTGCCCCACTATTTATCTTTCTCCCGATGCAAGTATGTCATCGGATTCGTCCTTTAGTCCTTTGGTGCCACAGGCTTAAGCCAGCGCTAGTGGTGACTGAGTGGCACCATTTTGCATTGTAATATTGAATTATTATACACACCGCCGCCCTTTGATTTCTCCAAATGTCTCTATCCTGAGCAGTTGCCATTTTGTTCTGCGATGGTCTTCATGTCGTCTGCCTATATTTTCTGGGCTTCGATGATTCTACTTGGACACCTACCGTTGTTCATTTCACCGTATATATTCGTTTATTATTGCTTTTATTTTGTCATCTTAGGCTTTATTTAGTAATGTTAGCCATAGCGATCTAACCCACCTTAGTTCCCCATAAACGCTACTCAATAGCTGTGCGAATTTAAAAATATATATTTAGGTGATTTTAACTGCCACTGGTTAACGTTGAGGTTCGTTGGAGTTTATGCGATAAACCTGGATTCTCGCAGCATCTCATCTCGAGTTGTGCGAGGTTTCCTGGTTTGCTAAGCCTCTTCTGAAAGCTTTGTGGATTAATTAGTCCTGGAAGCTCAATACTTACCTGACAAATTAAGTGTTTATTTTGAAATGTTAAAGTTGATAGCTGACATTCAAGTGCAATATGCAGTGTCTCTTGTTCCGCATTTGTGAACTTATTGACACTTCAATTTCAATAATGTATTTTTGGACGTATCTAATTGAATCTGCGCGAAATATATCTTCTATTGTTTTAACGTGTCACTTTAGTGTTAACCCACTCTCCTTTCCGGAGCAGCTTAGTTGGCCCGTTGAACGCTATTGATACGGGGCTGTTTTAGGTATCCATAGCCAGCTATCCGGATTACACTGTTTGCTCTTCTTTATCCACTATGATAGAATGTCCTGCGTAAATGTATTTATTAAGTATTTCTATTACCTGTACTACATAACATCGTACAATACGCATGCGAAAGTGTAGGTTTAAGTCTCGGCAGCAGATGAGTTTTTTAATTTTTACAAAAGATGCTCTTGCTTATTCTCTTCTACTTCTAACTTCAATGTTGTGATTCCATTTTTCGTTTAAATTACCCAGGTATTTGTATTTGGCCACTTGTTCTAACCGGATTCCATCAAGCACAATATTAGTTTGAACAGTACCACTTTTGCTGATCACCATTATTTTAGTTTTCTTTTTATTTATATTAAGACCATAGTTTTTGATTCCGCCAATAGGACGGTATCGTCTGCGTAGCGCAAGTTGTTTAATCGTATACCGTTGATATTAATTCCCTCTTGACTGTCTTCTAGGGCATCTTTAAATATCGCTTAAGAATAAATGTTAAATAAAAGTGGCGATAAAATGGAACCTTGTCGCACCCCCCTTAATATTTTTATTTGGTCGGTCATTTCTCCATCAATCCTTACGGCGGCTGTCTGATTCCGGTAAAGATTCATTGTGATTCGTATGTCTTTATTATCCAGACCTATAGTTTTTAAAACTACCAATAGTTTCTCGTGTTGCACTCTATCGAAGGCCTTTTCGTAGTCAATGAAGCAGGCATAAACATCCAGACTGACATCTCTGCATCGTTCCACCAGGATTTGTAGGCTAAAAAGAGCTTCCCTTGTGCCTCATCCATTCCTGAACCCAAACTGACATTCGCTTAGAATTACTTCGCAGTTTTTGTAGATTCTATTATCTATTATTTTCAAGAATATTTTTAAGCTATGACTCATTAGGCTTATGGTTCGAAATTCATTGCATCTCTTAGCATTATTTGTTTTAGGTATGGTCAAAAAAGTTGATTTGACCCATTTGTCTGGTATTTTCCCTGTTTCATTAATTATATTATATTGAATAGTTTAGTTAAGACTTCTACGCTTACTTTATCAACCATTTTCAACATTTCCGTGTGTACTTCGTCTGGCCCCAGGGCTTTGCCATTCTTTGCATTTTTAACGGCATACAAGACTTCTTTAGATATCTGTGTCTGTGTCTATATAATTATGAAGCGGTGATCTTCTACATATTGTTTCCATGTTTGTAGTTTTTCTTTTAAGTTAACCTGTATTTTATGTGCGTTATTCAGAAGTATATTGGTATTGTGAGTTCTATAAGATCCTGTAGCTTCTCTAATTTTCTTATGCAGATTAAACATATCAAATTCATAGTTTAATTCTTCGATTATAGTGTTGAATAATCAATGATATCACTGGATCAGCAATAATTTAATTGTCGAGAATCATGTCTGCATCTCTTAGTCGCGAAGTTATTGTGTGGAGCATGATAAATCGATCATGCTGTGCATAATTGAATATCTTGTCGCATGCAAATTGCGAATTTTCTTACTTTTGTTTGCATTCTGTGATTAGTCCTGGAACTTGATTGTTTAGCTTTGTAGCTGATCTGATATTCCCTAAAATATTAATTGGAAATGTCGTTTCAGAACCTTTTCTTCTTAGAAAACAGATTCCGATCGCATTTTCGCGAATCTGCTCCTAGCTCCTGTTTTCAGCTTTCCTACAATATATAATCCGTTCACCACCTTTTTGAGACAGAGTTGGCTATGATTTTTTCTTTTCATGTTGGACTACCTGATTCGGTGATGTAGCGGATGCAACTATTTTTTCTGTCAGTATCTGTTCGACATTTTCTTGCCACCGCATTGCCAGATTTATTATTTTATTGTTCATTGACATGTTAAACAGTGTTTAACATGATAGCGTTCTGGAATGTTAAGATACATTTAACATGCATCCACTCGAAGGGACAATTTCCTCGGTTTTAAGATTTTTATTTTGTTTACGACAGGTACTATAGCAACATCACACACATTCATGATAGTCCGATTTCGATTTAGCAGTTTTTAGTAATTATTATTAATTCAAAATTATTGCTTCAATAAACTAATGAACGCATTTCGAGGGGTAACCGTCTTAACATTTCTCACATAAATTACCACTCTTGCTCGAGTGGTAAAAATATGCTCGAAAGTTAAGGCTGGGTGACCCCTCTAAATACTTTAATTACTATTAATATTCGTAAGAAAATAAATTATTTATCAAGTGTGTAAAACTAAATTTAATTTCCGTCAAAGGAAAATTCAGAATGCTCAAAATAATTTTGTTACAACAAAACATTTCCATTAAGCGATGCTATTTCCAATTTAAAAAGGACGGACCAAAACAACACGAAGTCAAACTGGTAATTTTTTCATTGCAAAAAAATAATAGCGTCAAGCTTCAATTTTTGTTTACTACTTCATTTAAACACCAATTATCTAAAAATATAATTGCCATACCGCCTGGATGGTTATCTGGGTAGCCGTACTGGTACAAACATGTACGATTTTTTGGCCAAAATGTTAGCCATGCTCCTATCACAAATTTTGGCCAAAACACATGTTAATTTCTATAAGACCAATAAATATTGCTCAGTTGCTCTTCTAAATTTATTTGGCATCAGTTTGTGACGTCTCTATCCTTCCATACGCTGATAGAGGCGAAACCCATACTTTTTTGGGTTTTATTTGCGCCAGTGGATCCTGGATTCCACCACTGATAATCTTTAAAAGGATCCGTTGGAATGAGTACTCGAGTAAAACTATCCAGAAAGTTGGATTAACACGGAAATATGGAATAGTTTCGTTTTTTTTAGTGAATCAATTCGGGCATCATGCCGGTAATTCTGTCAATGAATTCACATGCTGCACATCTTTATGTATCAAGGGCGTAAGACAGGAGTTTTTGGTCCAGGGCGTGAACGTTATAGCACTACAAGAGCCAAAGACGCTACTTACGCCTGAGTTACATACAACACTTTATGTACGATCGAAATTTTAAAAAGGGAGATCATTTCTTATAGTTACTTTAGTTTTGTTTTTAATTATCATACCGACTACCGTTACCTCTCGGAACCGCTTCCGCATTACTTCAGGAGGCGCGGGCATCACTTAAACCTAAGGCTTAGTTAAGTGAAAATCTAGACCCCCCGTGCTGGGAGTTGAACTCTCAACCGCTCCGGCTCCAGTGCTCCATGATTTTCACTGTGACCTCGGCTGCAACGGCATCGCCACCCGCCTACCGAGGTCCCTATAGTTACCTTAGCTGTATTTTACCTTAATAACTAGGGTTTTCATTGATACCTACGTGTTAAAAAATTATACCTAAAAAGATATCAACTTTATGACGTAGTAAGTAGATCACGATGTATTCTAACAAGATATAATAAAACTTGCGTTCATTCCAAGCTTTTCAACATCCAATGTTGAAAGTGCTTTACGAAAATCTAGAATATGCCTAGATGACACAAATGCTATTCCTGAAGACTTTTTTGTACGATATTGACTTACATCAAGCGCGGAACCTGAAGAACCCACCTTAAGTCCAGAACAAAATGTTGAAATTACAAAATATGATACACGTCAACTAAACCAATGTATACTTCTGCCAAATTTAATGGAAAGAAGAGGGATTCTAGAGCAAAATGCCTCAATTTTTTCGAAAAGATGAAGACTGGGGGTGCTGGATGCTGCGTCCTATTGTGATGAAAAAATTCTGGTGTGATAGACGCACACAACTTCCTTCTACAGTGATCTTATAATTAGCCAAAAATGTGATTTTAAATTTTTAAGCATTTGTCAAAAATTTTCAAAAATGACAAATTCTACAAAAACGGTAGAAAATAGAGCGTTAGTTGAAGAGACAAATTTTCTCTAGAATTTTAAGCTGAATTTAAAAATTTAATAATATACCGGGTATTCTATTTAAAATAGGAATTAATAAAAAACTGGGAAAAAAACACAAAAGAAACCCATATTAGAAGTATTCAACTGGAAAATCACCTATGTCACATCAATACACATTAAAAATTTAATAAAAATGTGAAGTTTTAAAAAAATCGTAAACACCTACGATTTTCTTCAAAAGCTTGCTGTCGCATCTACATAGTACACAAAACTTACATATGAAGTTTCAACGCCATACCTCTTTTCGTTTTTGAGATATTTTGTTTACAGACACACAGACACATGCAGACACACACACACAGACCAATGAAAAAAAAATGTTTTTTGGGTTCAGGGGACAGATTTTTGTTGTCACTTGCAATATTACAATATATGTTTAATGTGTTAATGTGTCAAAAATAATATTTTTGTAAAATACAATAGTCTGTAAACATTTATATGATTCTGTGTATACCGCCGATCCAATATTGGCCACCTGATCTACCAGGGCTGATTGCTTTGCGCCACTCCTGATTCAATTTTAAACAAAGCAATTGTTTTTTTTTTGCTTATTAATGTCACTCAATATGTCAAGATTATTACTGTCAGTCAGCAAGTATGTTCTTGTTGCAGCCTGTTGAGCATAATTGCTTGAATAGTACAAGTTGCATATCAAAAGTACAATGGAGCGAATTGACAAAGGATGTTGTCATGAATGAACGAGGTGATGTTCGCTGTAAATTAGCACAGGTTGAACAAGTTTTTTTCCAAAAAGCTTTAAAAAATGTTAAATCATAGACGGGAAATGTATAAACCATAATGGGGACTATGTTTTACAAGTAAGAGCTGCAAATGCTGGGCTCCATAGCTCAGTGGTTAAGCATTCTGGCTACTGATCTAAGAGTCGAGGGTTCGATCCCCGCTCACGGTGAGGTTAAAAAAATAAAAATAGGCGGATGCAAACCTCTACTGAATGCCATCATTCGGAAGTGATGTAAAGCCGTAGGTCCCATGTTACTACACTGTGTAGCATCTAAAAGACCCCTTGCTAAGGTTGGAACTCCTTAGTCTCGGCAAAATTCTAAAAATGTTACTTTTTACAAAAATAATGTGAGCGAAAAATGTGGATGACCGTGGCCTGGAAAAAAAATTGAGAGGTAGCTGACGCGTTTGCAGTCTGCCAGTTATGGTAACCCATATTTCTCAGTGGGGATATTATTTATAAATATTTAGTTCTTGCTAAAAATGATTGAGATACCATATTTGTGATATGGTTTCATACGCAGTAATTTTTATATTGTTAGCTGACGAACAGCAATAGGTATAACCGCGGTTTCCGATGTAGCTTTGGTTTTAGAAGTTCACACCGTATATATTGTAATTACATAACTTTCAATTCATGGAAATTTAATGCTCATTTAACATATACTACTGCATTGTACGGATGGGGCCATAATTATACCGGGTGTCCATTCTCAAAGTCGAACATAGGCAATTAGCATTAGTGCATTCATTCGTTCTTCATTGAAATAATTCATTTTTCTGTGGATAATTTTAACAGAAAATACCTGATTTACGCCAAATAATTACCAATTTTTTTGACAAATGCTATCGAACTTGAAAAGCAAGGCATGGCATATTTAGAAATTTCCAAGTTTTAAATTAGTATTTTAAAATAAAAATCGCATCTTGAATATTGTTATTGGTATCATTTGATGCGTAATAATTTTATCTTTCCATTGATACCATTACCTTCCCTGTAAGTTGAATTGGCGAGCAGGAATTGGCAAAAATGTTCAATACAATGTTAATCGCCTATGTTCGACTTTGAGAACGGACACCCGGTATATAACAGCAATGAGATAACATGAATAACAAAATAAAATGCTTGAGTAAGAAAAAGATGGCCATACGAAAAAGTTATTTTAGTGGGCATGTTTAGTTGACAAATGTCATAATTAAATTAAGCGTCAAGCCTTCTCGAATATTTGCTACTATGTTTATCTCTTTCTTACCCAAGCAATACGAGTTATTTTCTTGTTCATGTTATCTCATTGCTGTTATATATAATTGTGGCCCCATCGGTATAAGTGTTAGCGTCACTTTTGTAAAAATTAAGCCATCTCTAATATGAATGTTTGCTTTCCAACAATCTGTCCTCTTTTCTAAAATAATTGTAACAGAACAACCTACTCGTTACGGTTTAATCGACACTTCATTCTATGCACGCAAAGCTAGGTTGATTTGATTTGAAAGGAAATCTCCACTATAAACCTAGTTAATCCTAGCGTGGTGTTGCAAAGCGTGAGGAAAATAATGTTAAACAATTTACACATTGTTGTTTTCAGGCAACACCATGCAACAAATTCTTTAAAGCAATTTGTATGCCGCTGCAATGGAGTATTTTCTTCTCCGAGTTTCCTCGGACATTAAATTTAGTGCTTTTTAGTTTATTCTTTTCCTTTCAAAGGTAATAAATATTGAGCTGACATCAAATATGTATCAGTTTAACGATAAAATGTTTAGGAAATACAGTGCTGTGCATCCGAAGCAAGTACTCAGGCAAGCAACGGGGAGTGAAAGCCGGGCGGTAAGATTTACATTTAAAATAAACGACACCAGAGATTACGATTAAAAAATCTCGATGGCAGCGAAGTGAAAAACCGTTCTGCAATTATTCACTGCCAGAGCAGCGGCACTAAGCTGTGTGCTGTGTCTTATGTTAATCCTGCATAATCCTGTCTGGTTGGTGTACGCTTCTGCCAGGACTTCCCATTATTCACGCCGCTCAAAGCTACGTTTACTTATTAACACTGTCTAATAGGTATACGCAAAGCTCTTTACTAATCTGTCACACTTTGAAAACTTTCCACCCATACTTGATTAGCTTTTAAATTAAAGCATTAAATATTTCGCGAGATTTTCCCCGGACCGCTATTGTGCCAAAGGAATTTTAGGACAACATAATACCCACTCTCCAGTTTTTAGCTGTCAAGCTAATCATCACCTATTTTCGCTCCGGTGCTGCTGCCCGTGTAGGTAAACAACCAGGGCAAAGAGAGGGATTTGCCGTTTTAACAAGCCGCTTTAATGCGAGCAGTTTTACACTGTCGTGGTATTTGGTTATGCGGGCGTAAAACCTAATCCCTTAATACGAATCTAAAGGAAATAGCTTGTCAAAGCAATGGAATAGCTTGGGTATTTAGAAAACAGTTAAGGAAAACCTCAAATCAAAATATTTATAGAATTCGTTTCATTAATGGAATGAAATACTTCGCTGAAGTAGCTAAATTTCTCCACAAACTCAATCAGAAGAATTAGTTCTACTGTTTTCTCATCCAAGTAAAAAGCAATGTCTATTGAATAAAAAGAAAGTATGGATTTATATCAGTAAAATTATTCAAAAATACACAAATTCTGAGACATATCTAGGAACACAAAGAAACATACGGCCACTTAAAGAAGAATGGATGCACGACAGATTATATTTTTAACGCAACGTAACCTTAAGAAAACGAAACGTGATAAGATCCTCGATTAAAGTAATCAATATATACCGAATAAAGGTGACCTAAAGGAAACATGAAAATAATATATTGGAAACGAATTTGTGGTCGATAGAATAGAAGAAGAACTATCAAAAAATATGGTCAAACAGGAACCAGATATAAATACGTACTAAAGATAGTAGTCGAACGAGCAACGAGATTGGTTAAAAGATGTAAGGCTGCTGGCCCAGATGAACATAATGTATAAACTTTAACGCATCACTTCAAGGTAATTTACCGAACTGGAATAATCCTTAGTGACTATTAAATCCATGGTATAACACTGCAGAAATGCAGAGACTAATAACATACGTATCTGCTTGAAATAGACTATGGGAAGGCCGCTTGACAATGTCAAACATACTGACCTTACAAAAAAACTAAGAAAGAGAGAACTTAATTAATAAAAAGATAGTACATTTTTTAAAAGACAGAGTGCAGCAGTATAATTGAGAAAGAACAACCTCAGAAACGGTCTCAAAAAAAAAGTATTAGGCAGAGCTGTGTCCTGTTACCTTTACTGCTCTATATTTAGAAATGACTGTCATAATCAATATCCAGATGACGTCGTGGTATTGTCAGACAGTCCATATACTTTACAACATTTAATTAATAGACTAAGTATAGAACAAGAACAATACAACTCCGACTACTCAGTAGAAATTCTATTGAAATTAGTGTGCACAACAAAGGAACAAAGAGGGCAAAGGAATTAAAAAACCTTGGTTGCTGGTTAATATAAATATTAGAACATGAACGTTTCGGAATACAAATCTGCTTCCGTTTTCTACAATAAACTAATTAATTTAAAAATGAACTACGAGAACTTAAATTATTTTACTGAAAATGTAGCAAAATGTGGAACATCTCTAACGTTTACTTACTACTGCCTTAATAAAAAAAATAGGAGCTGCCATAGAAATTGGGTATCGCTAGCGTATTGTTTTAGTCGATGGTTCGTTTGGAATCTTTCAAGGTAACCTGATTTTAAAACTAGTGAAACAAAATTGTGTTTATTAGCATCTATTTGCTACTTTTGACATCAAGTACCATTTAAAAAATTGCTGTAATTTTTGAAACATCCGGTATAAAAAACCAAAATGTATACAAATTGACAATTGCGCAACTGAGAAATTAAAACGATGCGTTGGTGAAAAGTAAAAACTGCAAACAGAAGATCCCAATTGAATCAAATTGAACCAATAAGTTGTCATGGAATCCTTCTAGTGAAACTAATAGACTTACCGGTAACACTACGAAAAAACGCCAATCTCGTAACAACAAACTGTAATACAAACAATTAAGAGAGTGAAACTATTAGAAGAGATTAAGCAACTCAAATGCAGAATATAAAATATATTAAAATTATTGGAAATAATTTTTTTATAGGTAAGTTTTTATTAAATGGAGCTTTCACTTAGTTGAAGAGAAAATTTGAGAACTTGATTTAGAAACTCACATAGCACTTGCTGACTTAAAAAATGTTTGTTACTTAGTCATTCCAAAATATGGGGAAAAACTATGTATCTCTGAAACAGTTACTATTATCAATAAAACCTTGTACAAAGATGCGCAAAGATATAAATAGCAAGTCGAAAAAAATTAAGCATCGTAAGCCTCTATCGATGTTTCGGCACATAATAATAGTTGACTACTATGCAACCCGTCTTCGTAAGTTGTTTACTTTTTACTGCTTGGAGTGTGGTATGGCCGTTATTATATTATGTTATACATATGATCTTGTCATATGTCCGACGATTTAGTCTAAAGAAAATTTGCAGAGGAAATGGGAACTAATAATTATTGAGAAGTCGATATATATCAAAATGTGCAGTATCTCGATAACTCATCTGTGATATTTATTCGTCCCGATAATTTAAACACAAGACAAAGTAGTAAATCGATTTTAAGTAATTTTCAAAACAATGAAAAATGCTATGAGAAATAAAATAGAATTAGAAATAATTCCAGTCGTAGCTTCACTAACAATGATATATGTGGTGATTTTAATGTAAATTTTTTAGAACCATGTAAAAATCTCACAGATTTGTTGGATGTTCTAAAATCGTATTGTATTGCACCTACCATTAACCAACCAACTCGGATTAATAACTGTCTTGATAATATTTGTGTTAATGTACATCGAAATATCTTCGAAAGCGATGTTATTGAAAATTGTATTTCCGATCACCGTGCACAAGTATTAACTTTGTTCTTAAATGATAAATCTTATTTGGATGTAAAAAACAGCATTAAGTATAGACAATTAAAGAATGCGAATAATATTAACTATTTCTGCTCATTATTACATACTGAAACTTGGGATCAAGTATTTGACAAGAATATTGACGCTAATATGAAATTTAATGTGTTTTTAGAAACCTTCCTATGCTGCTTCGAAGTCGCATTTCCAATTAAAATCTGTAAAGTCAAAAATAAAAAAGTAGTATGCAATAAATGGATGACAAGGGGTTTAAAAATTTCATCGCAAAGATTAAAAGATTTATATTTATTAACATTATCTGGAAATGATCAAATTAAATTGTTTTACAAAAAATATAAATGCATTTACAAACAATTATTAAGAAAAGCCAAAAGAGTGTATAATAATTCAATCATTGCAAATTCTCTCAATAAGTCAAAAGCAGCTTAGAGTATTATAAATTTAAATAAAAATAAATCAACTAAAAGTGAAATTAATTTAGATATAAACGGTGAATTGACGACGAAACCTAAACTTATAGCTAATCATTTCAATAAATATTATAATACTTTTCCCAATACAATTGTGGACAGTCAAATAACAAACAATACCACTGTTTTCACCCCACTGAATAAAATAAACGTTTTCAATTCATTCTATTTTGAACCAGCAACTGTGCAAGAAATATTTGACATTGTCAGAAATTTGAAAAACTCAAATTCAGCAGGGTGGGATATTAGCTCTAATTTATTAAAACAATGTATACCACAAATAGCAATTCCTCTAACAGAAATATTAAATTGCTCACTAAGCGAAGGTTGTTTTCCAGATAAACTCAAAATAGCAAAAATTACACCATTACATAAAACTGGACGCACCACTGACGTAGGGAATTATAGACCCATAGCCATCCTAAGTTCTTTTTCAAAAATATTTGAGAAATATGCGGCCAACAAAGTTATAAGTTTTTTCGATAAATATCAACTGTTTAATAAAAACCAATTTGGATTTCGTAAGAAACTATCAACAGTTAGTGCAATAACGAAATTTTTGAATAATTTGTATGAAAATTTAGATAAGCGTAAAACGTCTTTGGGGATTTTTATTGACCTTAGTAAGGCGTTTGATCTCGTTTATCACCCTTTACTACTACTCAAACTAGAATCATATGGAATTCGCGGCCTACCATTAAACTGGTTTAAAAGTTATCTGGAAAGCAGATCACATTATGTTGAAATTGGTAATACGAAATCCACTTTACTAGAAATCTCGATTGGCGTACCACAAGGATCGGTTTTAGGGCCGCTCCTTTACATTATTTACGTAAACAACTTTTCCTTTAATGACTACGTAATGTTTGCTGATGACACATCACTTCTTGTTAGTGGTTGCAATCTTAATGATGCGATTGTAAATGCAAATGTTCAAATGAAAGAAATTCATCGGTGGTTCTTACTTAATAAACTTAAACTAAATAATGATAAATCTCTTGTTATAAGATTTAATTGCAATAATTTAAAATATGAAAATAGTGTATTAATCAAAAGTTTACATGGATCAATTAAACAAATGAATACGACAAAATTTCTTGGACTTCACATCCAAGAAAATTGTTCGTGGGACAATCACGTCGAATCAGTATGTGGAAGGGTAGCTCCTATATGCTACTGTTTGTATCAATTACGAGACTTAGTAGACCGACCAGTGTTACTTTCCTTCTACTACGCTTATTTCCATTCAGTAATGTCCTATGGACTCATTGCATGGGGTATCTCCTCCCAAAGTGTTCGTGTCTTTAAATTGCAGAAAAGGGCTATTAGAAATATAGTAAGTGTAAGCAAACGTACTAGTTGTAAAGCACTTTTTGTGAAATTGAAAATTTTAACACTGCCATCTGTTTTAATATTTGAATTGCTGAAATATGCTAGATCAGAGGGAAAGAACTGGTCTTTATTAAATTCTAATCATTCATATAACACTCGAAATAATTTATTTTAAATCCCTATTCACAATCGTGTAATTTATGAACATAGTCCAAAATGTCTAGCGATTAAAGTGTACAACAAGATCCCAAAGTCAGTTAGAGAAGATAACGATAAAAATTTTTATAAAAATGTTAAAACATTATTATTAACCCTGTAAGGATATAGTGACCATATGGTTACACTGACTTTAAGCTCCTCTATTTTCAAAATCTGAATTTCTAGCCTCTTTTAGGCAACGTTACCGTATGGTCACAACCTTATTAAACGTTTTAACATATAGCGACATCTACAAACGCATTTATGAAACTTGCAATTTTCAATAATGGCCGCGTAGTTACAGCTGTTATTATATGTGCCGTGCAACTTTGAGATTGACTTACAATTTCGGTGAGTAAAAACTGTATTTTATGAAAATTGCATACGATACGTCCTTATTTATGAGTGAATTGTTGATTATTTCATATTTCTGAAGTTGGTTCTGGAACCAGTTTTTGATTATTTTCTGTTGAATTTATATGTAACCATATGGTTACAATGCCACTTAGGGTGACTGCTTTTTTCAGATTCAACATGGAACCTAATTGCATAACTACACAATGTTTTTATGGGAAAAAAACGAGACCAAAGTTTTATGAAATACGGGTACCGCCTGCCAACATAAATAATTCAGATTTATCTGATTACACCGATAGTGACACAGAAGATAATGACAAAGATTTTAGGAATAACAAAATTTTGGCTTTACAAACGGATTCCGAACTTAGTTACTCAGAAAATGAACAAGAAGACAATGAGGTAGTTGTATCGGCAACAGACAATGAATACGAGGCATCAGAATGTTCATTAGAAAATGAAGAACCTCAGCTACCACCTACAGCAAAAGGTAAACGCAAAATGCCTGGAAATACAAGAACTATCAAAAAACAAAAAGGGAATTACAACTGGACAAAGGATGATCTTTCGAATAAAGAAGACAGGGAAGAATACGAACCAGTGACAAATGAAGAGGTATTGTCACCATTAGAATATTTTATTAAATTTTTCTCCTTTGACGTTATTTCTAACATGGTCGACCAAACAAACCTATACAGCACACAGGTAACTGGCAGTAGTGTAAATACAAACAGAGAGGAAATGACTGACTTCTTGTCGATTTTACTCGCTATGGGTATAATAGTCTTGCCTGCAATTGAAGATTACTGGTCATCATATAGTAGGATTGATCAAGTAGCAAATTTGATGTCATCGAAACGCTTCAAGAAATTGAGACGTTATGTACATTTTAATGATAATAGTTTAGCCACTGAAAACACTAAAGATAGGTATTTCAAAATTGCTCCGCTTATAAAAAAAATTCGAGAAAATTGCATTGCACAAGATTGTGATAATAAATTTTCTGTGGATGAGACAATGGTGGCTTATAAAGGAACTAGAGCTGGCAATTTGCGGCAATACATTTCTAATAAACCCCACAAATGGGGGTACAAAATTTTTGTCAGAGCCGGTGTTTCAGGAATCATTTCCGATTTCATCCCGTATCAAGGTTCGGAAACATTTGATCAGTTGGAAGGTTCTAAAAATGAACTCACTGAAGTGGAGAGATCATTAGGTGTAGGGCCCAGTGTAGTCATAGCGTTGTGTAAAACGATTCATCATCCAAAACATTCAGTAGTATACTTTGATAACTACTTTTCAAGTCTCCAATTATTGACTTATTTACGAGAAGAAAGTAATATTCTCAGTTTGGGCACCTTTAGAGCCAACAGAATTGCTGGCTGTCCTATTGAGACAGATAAGGTTCTGCTAAAATCTGGAAGAGGCTCCTATGATTATAAATCAGATACACAAAAAGGTGTTCTAATCGTGAAATGGGCGGATAACAAATGTGTACTCTTAGGCAGTACTTATACTGGAGTTGAGCCATTGAAATCTGTGAAAAGGTTCAATAAAGAACAAAAACGGAAAGTTGACGTGTCTTGCCCTTCCATAATAATTGCTTACAATAAGCATATGGGGGGTGTGGATAAGGCAAATGCTTTGATGGGACTATATCGGAGTCCTAGCAGAGCTAGACGGTGGTACTTTCCTCTTTTCACTTACTTGCTAGATATCTCCGTTGTAAATGGGTGGTTGCTATATAGGAACGATTGCAACGGCCTAAATATGAAGCATATGCCTTTGAAGAAATTTAGAATGGAGGTAGCTAAATCTTTAGCACAAACTGGCAAACAATCTCGTTGTGGAAGACCTAGTTCTGAAAACCAGAAGCCACTTAAAAAAATTAAGCATCCTGTTGCACAAAGGCCTGACGACCTGTCACGAAGAGACGCCGTGGGACATTGGCCAATTTATTATTCCAAGGGAAGGTGCAGATATTGCAAAACAGGAACAAGTCGTCTGGGCTGCCATAAATGTAATGCTAGATTATGCATTACATCGGAAAAAAACTGTTTCGGAAAATTCCATGAAGCATTTTAAAATGTTATTAGTTCAGTTTTCAGTTTTTCCTGTATTATCTTATTTAGTTAATAAAAGTTACTTTCATTTCAATTTGTTATTTCGTATTTTTACCCATCCAATACCGACTCAAAAAAACATGTCACAAACGAGCGATGTAACCATATGGTCACTTTATCAAAGTACACTTTCTAGTAATGGGAGCCGATTATAAACATGTGAAATGGCATTCCAATATTATTTAAATGCTTGGTACCAGTTATGATAATTTTCCTTCTATTGAAAATGACTGTGCCCCTTACAGGGTTAAATAAATGTTACTATTCCTTAGCAGAATTTTTCGAAGACAAACTGTGATGGTTATATTGACTGTGATATATGTATATATTTTATTGTATGTGATGTATGTTAATGTTTTATTTTAATCGAATTTTAAAGTGTACAATCTCGACATATCCTATGCTGTATCAATGGTCGATTGGATGAATAAAATTATTATTATTATTATTATTATGGCACCGAAACCTAGATTACATAAAAACAGAAATACAAACAGAGAAAATGCAGTTTTCTAGAAAATTTTAAAATATTTACAAAGAGTGACAAGTGCTCTCAGGCTTGAATGGAAGTTAGACTTGGAGAGAAGAAGTACGACGAGAATTCAAAATATATTAATATATGCAATTAACCAAGAAGTTTTGAAACATACGCAAACATTGGATGAATATCTGAAGCGATTGAAGGTATAATAATTCACAACAAAGTTTTCATAGAAAAAACTTTGAGAAAGCTCTAGCACAACTGGAAAGCTATTACAAGTTACGAAAACCTAATTCAGCAAGAGCAAGAAGAATGTAGACATAACACATCTTCATTTTTTAACTAAAGTAGAGCGGAAAGATACATAATATACCAAACACCATTGGTAGTCAACAATAAAACAAGGTTGCTTTTTCATAGCTCGGAACCTGCACCCAGATTTTGAAATTAGAACAGGGGTTGCACGAATATTCTAAAAATATGAAAATAAAGAAGCTACTTACCAATTTTTTTCCACCTTGAGATACTCTTAAGATGTTTTCAGTACTGCATCTACCATAATTATATGGTCTAGAGATATAAAAGCTCAAGGCGAATGCAGTCAATATTAAATATATTTTAATTTGCAGAGTGGCGAAATACCCATATAAGAAAATGAATTATGAATTCACGCCACAAAGAAGTTTCAGAGATTATCTTAATCAAAGGTATGGGCCTAACATAACTAGTAACTTCCGAAGTTGGGAAACACTTTACAGGAAGCTGGCACACTCTGAAAATAGTATAACTTTCCTATGTCGTTGTAGAAATAGCTGTATTATTCCAAAAGGGTTTAGACTCAAAGCACCTTATGTAAGTGCTCGTTCTAGTAATATCATGAAAAGAGCGAGTGAAGCTCTAGTTAGAGACAGAATACAATTTCACAGACATAACAAAGTGATACTATTTTCTGACATAAACAAACTGGAACAGATGATGCAAAGGGTTGTACGGGAAGACGATTTCAATCGTATGTACAACTCTATTAGTAATACCTACAACAAAACACACACAGAGCAAAAACGTACACATTTAAAAAAGTACCAACACCTCATACAAGAAAAACACACAATTGAACTAAATACACTAAAGAACAGTGACACTTTTTTAAATAAAACTGTAGTTAATCTGTCTTCTAAAGAACTAAACGCCACTGACAAATTAGTTCTTGGCAAAGGACTCAACTACGCAGTGGCGCCAAAACGAATTAATAAACTTGATTTAGTTACAGCTATAGAAGAGACTTGTCAAAAACTTCCAGAAGACATTAGACAGGAATACAGAATTAGAAACAAAATCATACTAGAACGACCTTACACAATCAGACAAAATATATCCAAACAAGAAAAATATTCACTACACACACTAAAAACCGATAACACAATTAAAATTCTACCTGCAGACAAAGGCAACGCCACAGTAGTACTTGACACAACCACATACAACGAAAAACTTTTAACACTAATTAGTGAGGGACAATACACTAAACTAAATAAAGATCCAACACATACAATAGAAACAAAAATATACAGAACACTTTACAAACACAGAGAACAATTTACAGATTTTGTAAGACGTACGCTAACACCACACTACAGTAAACCACCACATTTTTATGGATTACCAAAGATACACAAACCAAATGTACCACTTAGGCCAATAGTTAGTTCTATAGGTTCTCCTTGTCACAGTTTAGCTAAATATTTACTTAAGATACTGACTCCTATATCAGGAAATACAGACACGTATATAAAGAACACTCCCCAATTTTCTTGAAAAACTTAAAGAAGCAAACATAAACACACAACACTTAATGGTTAGTTTCGATGTAGTTAGTCTCTTCACTAATATTCCAGTAGACAAAACACTCAACATCGTTAAACATAAGCTACAAAACGATAACACATTACATACACGAACAACATTAAACGTTGGTACCATTATGGAACTTTTAACACTATGCATTAAAACGACATACTTTCAACTAAACAATGAATTTTACCAACAAGATTTCGGGATGGCAATGGGTTCACCTTTATCTCCCATTGTTAGTAACATTTTTATGGAAGACTTTGAACAACAACATGTCTACACGTACACCAACAAACCAGTAGTTTGGTGGAGATATGTCGATGATGTTTTTGCAATTTGGCCTCATGATATGGATGAGGTGGACAAATTGCTTGAACATATTAACAGTAAAGAAACCTCCATCAAATTCACATTAGAAACAGAGCAAAACAATCAGTTACCCTTTCTTGATACACTAATCACACGCACAATAAATACTTTTGAAACATCAGTATACCGTAAGAAAACCAATACTAATAGGTACTTACATTTTAATTCTAACCATCACAAAAACATAAAGACAGGCGTTGTAAAAAGTCTTTACTACAGAGCCAAAGTTGTTTGCTCTAATGATACAATTTTCAAAAAAGAGAAAGAATTTATTATTAATGTTTTACAAGATAATGGCTATCCAGAGACTCTTGTTCGGAACATTTTCAATACACGAAGCAATGCCACACACATACAAAGGAATGACACTCAAAAATATAATACTCTTACTATACCATATATTCCAGGCATATCTGACAAAATTAGAGGAATTGGAAATAGATTCAATGTTAGGACGGTATTCAAAACGATGAATACTTTACGGTCAGTTCTTACAAAAACTAAACCGTTCAACGAAGAACAACATTCAAGGAATTGTATATATAGTATTCCCTGTGAATGCGGGAAATATTATATCGGTGAAACATCCAGGCCTTTAGCAGTAAGAGTTAAAGAACATAAAAATATGTTGAAAAAGTATCAATTCAATAAGTCTAAGCTGGCAGAACATGCTTGGGATGAAAACCATAAAATACAATGGGACAACACAAAGATCTTGTCTAAAGAATCGATGTCAACTAGGCGAAAAATTAAGGAAACGGCATACATTTTACTTAACGAAGAAAAATGCGTGTCGTCTTTCTCAATATTTTTAGACAATAGTTGGCTATCGATTCTTAAAGATGAGATCAAGTAGGTACAGATATCAACAAACGTCAATGTCAGAAAATTCATTGGAGGTTGGTCGTTTTTCCTTCCAGTGAAAAAAAGATAAGTTCTTGTTAGTTTTAATTGTTATTCGTTGATAACGAGGGCAGATTGTCCCTCGAAACGTTCGTTGTTAATATTTTCGTTATTTAATATTTTAATTTGCAGAGTGGCGAATACCCATATAAGAAAATGAAAATATTTATGTAGTGAAACAAAACTAAACATGGAGAAAGATTAGAGATGAAAGTGATTCGTAAATTCACAAATAAAAAAAATCGACAGAGTGAGAAGGGAAAACGTGAAATATTAGTGACTGGATTTCCCTGAAAGAAATGGAATGGAGTACACATATAGAATATAATGAACGAGAGCAGAGTAGTCAAAATTACGAAAATGCACGATGCAGAAGTGTAGACCAACACAGAAAGTGATGACCCGATCCCATTCGACAACGACAAGGAATACTGGTCTATTCTGGAAGTAGACGAATAAGACGAAGTATAAAGTATGGGATAATGCAAATGCTGACGTTATTGGCTGTCTTTTTCAATATTCAATATTCTTAATTTTTTCATGATAAACGTATGTAAAATTTACGTTGCGAAAAAAATTGTTAGATGTTTTAAATTACCGAAGAAAATACGTAACGTTTAATTGAAAAAAAAGGTGACGGAAAATATATGTGGCTAGTGTCTTGAATTGCCCAAAAATATAGAAATCGCAAGGCGAATGCACTTGTACTTTCACCAAAAATTTATTTACGAATTTCTCTAGTGCACCTCACTACATCCTAAGAATGATACGTGAAGCTATAGAAATACAAAAATATCCAAATAATATAAACAGGGAAGATAGTTTCAGATTTAGTAAAGCTTGGACTCCTGTTATTCACGGCCTAAAGCATTACAATCACCAATCAACGTTACGCCGTTCTGCAAGGCTGGCACAGAGGACTATAAATTTGATATGAGATGATTTCTCTTTAACTGTGATGATGGAATCTGCAATGTCTTGTGAAACTTAGTCTATATGTGTGCAAACAAACAGAAAAAAGCCAATAATCCCTATCCTTGTTCACAAGGTACTCGGGCACGGACCAAACCATGGGTGGCTTGTAAGAGTTTACGAACTGGCAGACAACATAACCGTTACATAAACCCTTGCTTGAATTGATATGGTGTTAGTCACATTAAGCCGACAAATGCTGGGTGTTTATCTACAAAGACGACGCGGTCTAAGCCAAAATTTAATTATAATATTGATCATTAGAGTAACCGCGAAAGTTTCAAACATTATATCTATAGTCTACTCGCCTTTGATTAAGGGCTTCTATAGTATTTCTTCAATTTCTACCGTTAGTAATAACCTACTTCGTTGGCTGGTAAACATTTAGTTTAGAAGTTAGTCTCGTTGGTATAATATTCATAAATAGTTTATGTATATGTGTTCAAAGACAGCGAAACTAAAGGGGAGACGTGTTTTTGAACTTTCCTCTACCGTCAGCAATACTATATTGTAATCTATTACACATAAAAGAAAATTATGGTGATTATACAAAAAACGGCGATGCCCATGGTTACGACACCCGCAGTCGAGGCGATATACAGGTTCCGCAGCAGAGGTTAACGTCCACTAAACGAAATAATTTCGGAATAGGATTATTTAATTTGCTTCCTAGAACTCTCAAAAATGCCCCAACAAAACTCTTCAAAGTTAAGCTTAAAAAACATCTTCTGGCCAATGTCTACTATGAACTTTCCGATTTCAGATTTGATGAAAATTAAGACTGTCTTGTTTTATTGACTATAGTATTTTGTTGTTACTGTATTTTTCTGTAGATGACTATTTCTGTAAATGCATTGTATTTTTTTAATTTGGAATTGTGAAATATCTAAGCACCACGGTGTATATTACGATGAATAAAAAATACTACTACTACTAACAAACCTTGTATGCCATGACTTTAAAAACCAAACCACAGAAATACAAATGTTGGAGATAAAAACAGCTCAATCAACGTTCTGTAGCAAGAATATCGCAAGAAAGAAGAAAATGCACATTAATACAAAACGTATAATGGAACAGACAAGAAAACTAGAACGAAAAAGAAAGAGGTGGTGTAGGAACAGAAGCGCATAGCAGATTGAATAAAAGAATATCGCAAGAGGGAGATGCATACGACACCACAGCAGTAACAAAAACAAATTTGTTTATGAGATTGAGGTTATCAAATGGAAAGCTTTAAACATGTAAATTAATAACTAAAAACTGTAGAAAAGTAACAAGACATATTCACAACTGCGAAGCATTTTATGGAGAATTTTAGTAGTGGTAGAAAACAGCGTGATGCCTAAAGTGAAGAAAAAGGATTATTAATCAAGGATCAGAAGAAATATTTAATACCTATAACAATTGAAGAAATTAGAAAGACTTTGTTTAGAAGTACTGAGCGATACAATAGGACACGGAAAACACTGCTGAGTACTATATATTTACCAACCGTTTAGAGAAATGCAGTATACTACATGTTGCATGAAAAAGGAGACATCACAAAATTGAAGAATTGGAGACTAATTCATCTTTTAGCATGTGTTATGCTTTAAAGTAATTAAAAGTTAAGTTTTTAAAAATAAAAGTTAATTTACGTATTTCAAACGCACACGGTTTTATACAGGTGAGAAAACAATAGCGATATTTCTATAGATTTTTGGTTGCCATACACTGTAGCAAAATACTTGAATATGTCGTACTGCTCTTTAGCTCTGTGCAGTCCGTTGTTTTTTTACGGCACACTGTTTTGTTAGCGCTGCTATCTTGGATTTTTTGAAATGAAAAGTAGTTTCACAAGTAAAAAAATCACACTTCTCTTAATATGACATAAAAAAAGGTATTATCATTCAGAAGATTCTAAATTACCCTTAGAAAACAATATTTGCATGTTTTGAAACAAATTCGTGCTAATTCGTGCTTTCAGCTTGCATAACTTTGTGTAGAGAAAATGCGCAAGCAAAATATTTTTGCGACAGCAACGTTGTCGCGCGTGGAAATTAATATTTACGCCTAAATTAAAACAAAATATACCAGGTTTACCTTCTGCACGGAATATGCCTAATTGTGTGTATTTGTCCAGGTAGCCATTTAAATTACTGCGGAAAATTGTTCCACATAAATTCAGTGTCCCCTTAATTACCTTAGAATATCGCTGCAAGATTGGAGTGCAAGTAAAATCAGCCAATAACAATTAATTGCTCTATTCCGGCAGCGTTAGTACTCCTAAAGCCGTTTAAAACACAAAACCGAACTTCTAGCAATAACTTTCCTCCTCAGTCGTTAATCTTCTGTTAACTTACTAGCTAGATCGTGGCATCTAAATGGAAAGCTCTTCCTCCACATACGTTTGCCCTTCATTTAATAACTTTTTGGAACTCAGGTCGTTCAGAAGTTGCCGAACTTGTCAATACTGTACACTTCGTTATTCTGGGCACTGACGAATGCTTTTACTTGATGAATGCAAAGCTTCAAAATATTCATCTTCATATTGCTGTTGGTTTATTCGCCATCTTAAGTGAATCGTAGTATAACGTTTCAATTTGTATATTTATAGTTCAGAGTATAATAATATTAGCATGACATTTAATGATATATGAATGATGTGTTAAAGTATTCGTACAGCTAACCCTACACCGTAAATAAAATAAAATAATTTCCTAACGCCTTTACTAAGCGAGGCAATAAGAAATTTTGTGTTCTGTTGTTGGAAGTATTCTTCATTATTAATACACGAACTTTCTAGACGGAAAGTTTAGAAGCAACGCAATTGTTAAGAATGCACTGGCATAGCTTTCTGTAGTAAGTAGAACGTTTTTATATTCTATCGGTTTTCGTTTAATTGTATTGATTTTGGAAAAGAGAGTTTATCACGTATCAGTGCCTGAAAATATTGATTAAGATGTACATTGCGGAATAAAATTTAAGACACCAGAAAGGGCGCAAAACGTATGAACTTTTCCAATAGCTGATCGTTCCGTTGTAGATGTATGCAGAAAAGCACATTAAAATGTCTGGATCGGATAATTAATTGTACTGCTGAAATAATAAGGGGGAACACTGTGATGGAAGCTGCAGATTTAATTATATGAAGGGCACGACTATGTAGTGATAATTATAGTTGTCACTCTTAATTTAAATGGTAATCTTCTTTCTCTAAGCAAATCGTCCATAATTGGATAAATGTTTACTAGCACTTTCAATAGTTTCAAACACATCCGTGTAAATGCTATGGATATCCTTTACAGACAACTTCGGATATTCTATTAAGTTTTGATATTCTATCTATTTAAAGAAAGTAAAAAATATGAAAATCATTGACACTTGGGAAGATATTAATGTTGCTTTGGCTTATACTAAAGACCAAAGTAAGTACGTGGGTGGGCTGAAAAGTAATGCACACATGCTTATAGAACGCGAACGCAATGACCTACGGAGACGTGGATGATTATATTATGCTTCCTTTATGCGCATGCCAAGTTTGAGGGAGTTTCGTTCAACAGTTCCTTTTTTAGTAGCAGAAGTATCGAGACGTGTTCTCGTGCTATGTCAACGCAACTTAAACGGCCCGCGGTTAAAGAATTTTTAACTGCTGAAAATCTGATTCATACTGAGATTCATCGCCATTTAAAAGCCGTTGATGGTGACGATACTGTTGATAGGACCACTGTTAATCGATGGGTAATAACATTTTGTGGTTGCCATCCTGGAAAAGCTGTAACTGATGACGAAAAACGCAGCGGACGTCCGATCACTGCCACAGACGATGAACATCGCAAACGAGTCGACAATTTGATCCAAAATGACCGGCGGTTTGCGATGCTCTTTTGAGTGATTCGCCGGTCATTTTGGATCAAATTGTCGACGCGTTTGCGACGTTCATCGTCTGTGGTAGTGATCGGAGGTCCGCTGCGTTTTTCGTCATCAGTTACGGATTTTCCGGCCTCGCAGCCACGAAGTTTTATTACCATCGATTCACAGTAGTCCTATCAACAGTATCGTCACCATAAACGGCCTTTAAACGGCGATGAATCTTAGTAGGAATCACGTTTTCAGCAGTTAAAAATTCTTGAACCGCGCGCTGTTTAAGTCGCGTTGACATAGCACGAGAACACGTCTCGATACTTCTGCTACTAAAAAACGAACTGTTGAACGAAACTCCTTCAAACTTGGCATGCGCATAAAGGAAGGATGTAGCTTCCGAATACAACGATGTGCGTCTCCGTAGTCCGTTGCGTTCGCGTTCTACAAGCATGTGTGCATTAGTTATCAATCCACCCACGTATGTTGGTAAGCGTGTGGTTTTCATTTAGAAAGCTAGATCATTGGAACCAAAATTCATATGTGAGGTGAGATGTTTAAAAATATTTGTCAAGCGTGTCTCTGTTTGCCATACAATACTTAGGGAATTTTTGATCTGCTATCATCTTCAGGCGAGGGTTAGCCGAATTGAATAGTCATAAGGGGTATTTCTTTTTTAAAAAATACCTAATACATATCTCTATTTAAAAAAATATACAGGATATTTTGTTACATAAATGTAAGATAAAAATAAATTGCTGAGTACCGACGTCATAATGTTGAGTATGGAAAACGACTAGATAGCTCAAGCAGGATGCAAGAGAGAGGTCGTGCGGACGAAGAATGTATAATTCACTTAATTGTTATGAGCAGTAATAATGTAATAAGCGCGCCAGGTTCAACAACTTACCGCGGTACTCTAGTGTCAAACATCAACACCAGGTTCAGGAACGCGAAATGAACCCAGGAATTAAAATAATAACATATCAATATACGGGTGGTGTAGCCGATAAGGTATGATATTTAAAAATCAACAGATTAAAGTGACTCGCGGATGCAATCGTTGGCGAAGCTTTTTTGACCGTAATGCATTCATAAAAAATAAAAGCGATTAGCCGAAGGTTGTGTATTGTACAACCTTCGGCTAATCGTCGACGAACTGATGTAAATATTGTTGTGGCTTTATTAAGTTGCTTTGGTTGTAATAATTTATTATCTAAATAATGAAGTCTAATTTTCTCAATAGGGGGTTATAATAAAACACTTATATCATATGGGTCGGATCTCTATTTCCTAGCAAGTACTATTTTGATTTGTAATAAATTATAAGAAATACATTTGCTATAAAATCAGTTATGGTGGTATTATTTTTAATAATTAAAGAGTGAATATTTTGTGTAATGGTGATTTACCTAACAGGATAGCAGGATATTATTTAACTAAAGGAAAAATGGATTTCCAACCTCACAAATCGCAAAAGCAATTCCGCTACTAAACCACAATTTTTCGTAATTACGTAATTAAAGCGTTGCTTATGTGACGAACAAATGCCGTAAGTAAATACACGTCACAAAACAAAACACAGTGAAAGGACACTAGGACCGGAAGCCACGAAATGCATTAAATTCTGTCTTTTAGGTTAAGTTTTCTGACCTTTCTGCTGCATTTGGAACGGAATTAGGACCTAACTCGAACTCCTAGTGACTCCCACGATGCTTGGCTCCTTCATTGTCCGTGACAGAACGATTCCTGTAGCTGTACCGCTCTGACGCCAAAAACTGCCTCCAGCTGTCCCCGTTGCTTGCACCCAGGGCTCCTCCGCTCTCTGTGAAGGCCACCGCCTACGCCCAGCTTCCAGGGGCTCCAATTACTCTGCTAGTACCTTCAAAAGAGCCACCAAAATACAATCTAACGCTCGCGCACCGTTAAAAAACTTTTTCAACTTCTCCAGAGGTGCTACCAGTCAATGCACTCCACTACAGCACACGCACAGCACATATTTCATATTTCAAAAAGTATCTATATAAAGATGATTCGGACTTTTATTGAAAATATTTTTTGGTGAAATTAATGGAGGAACATTTGATCCTTTTCCTCGACGCTGTGAATTAGTAACAACGCTAAGGAATTCTTGTATCAAACTATAGTGTTATGCAGAAAGTGAGCTTTCCACTTACTCTATGCTTTGAACATTGTTTAATTTAGATAAACTTTTGTGACCCCTCTTCTCTGGACAAAAATTAAACATGAGGGGAAAAAATTCCTTAGGCTGCTAATATACTTCCAAGAAGATTTATACTAATTGCAGTAATTGCTACTCGTTCAGATAAACCTCTAAGTTGCTAAGAGATTATATGGTCATGCTTTTAACAGTAAATAATTTCTTTCTTTGTAGTTTAAAGTTATGAAGATGCCAAGACAATATGCCACCAATTTCAAAATAATAACTAGTTTAGCACTTCATAGGAATTGGCTGCAATATCGTATTGGCCTTTTCTATATTAATTAATTACTATCGAAGTACGAGCATTATTTTATATTTGCCCCTGATAGACAGGCAACTCCTTCATCTTCAAGGTTATACTCGTAGAAAGGCAACTTTTTTAACGTTAAAATGTTTAGGTGCCTAAACTGGTATAGGAGAGTTTTGAGCGATTAGTTGGTAGCTTTGAAAACACTTTTAATAATATAAAAGAGAACTCCATGGATTTTTGATTCTTATCTTTCCTTGCCTTGTCCGTTACGGGAAGGTTGTTCTAGTTTGAGGATGTAGCAATATTTAAAAATTCTGCGTTCAACCTGGAACTGCAATTCCATAATTCTAAATTATAGATAATTGAATATATATCAAAAGCCTTTATTACTGTATAAAATTTTACACAATTACTTGTTCCAAAGGTAGCCAATTTACGGGTACGTAAATTATGTTTTAATTAATTCAGTTCTTACCCTGTGGATTTCTATTTAGCCTTTTTCGGTATATTGACGTTTTCTCTTCTGCTACGCTTTGGAAAGTAGTCATAGTCGAAGGGCCGTTCGTTAACTACGAAAAGAATCTGACGAGTATCTTTTTTCGCTCACCGGAGGAATTCATGGATACTCGTATTGGTTTAACCCGCTACCATCTGGGCTGTGCCTGCAAGTTGATAAGTCAGGTCCGCGATATAATCGACAAATAGGATACCTGTTTATTACCGAGACAAAGTTTAATTTAATTTGCACTCAGCCAACAGCCGTTAGGCCAATTATAGGCGTCGCTGTGCAGTTATGAGGACTTCCAACCCCACTAACGACTGTCATGATGTTGTATGACCGCCGGGACCAACTTTTTTCCGTGATAGCCGTACCACGAGGCGCCGAGAGATGCAGCCGCGGAACTCCCATCCAAGTTCTGACCAGAGACAGCGTTGCTTAACTCTGCTGATCGAACGTGGACGCTTGTTCAAGCTACACCACTCGGCACCTAAAGTTCATTGTTATTTGGTTTTATATATGCTGCAAGTACTCACAAGCCGAAGGCCTCTGTCAGCATCGCAGTGGTGTCATAAATTGTTAATCGGTTTACTGTGTACTAGCTCAACACAGTAATTTTCTAACTTATTGTGAAATTACTTTGTTTTATTTAAATTATTTACTGTTGTAAAATCAATAATTAATCCATATTTTTCTTAACCTAAAACTGTGATTTTATGTTATTAAGTGGAGTATAACTACAACCCTTTCATATTTTATTTATACCCTTTTCTTCTAAAGTATGATCAAAAATTAATCTCATCTAGTATGGCTGGGTCAAATATATTTTATTTTCAGGTTAGATTTAAGTGTCTATTCGACCGGCGCAGGCTTATTTGTTGGACAATTGCATTACTTTTACTTGCAAATTTGGTTAGTTCAATATAATATTCTAATTAAATGGATAGAAAGAATATGTAATAATGTAATTTAACAGTTTGAATTAAATATAAGTATGTAAGCCAATTTTAAAGGCGTTGGTTTGCACTTCCACAGCCATATTAGATAAGATTCATTTTTGATCATACTATATATTAATTATTTGAAAATATAAATTCCTGAGCCTTTATGGGTTTTGTTAATATATAATTAAAAAAGTTGTTGTTTAATCGCTAAGCGTGTTTTCTTAAATAAAAATTGGGGAGGCTCCAAAATTTATTTTCACAGGAACTATATAGTTAGTTCCAAATTTATTAACGTTAGCAGCAAGATTTCTAGAATTTAAATTTGCCCTCAGTAAGTCTTAATTAATTTAATTTGATTTAAACTTGATATTATTGTTTGTATACCTTCTGTGTCCTTTGTTTTTCGCAATTTATTAAATTGCTGGTATTCAAATTTGTTTAAATTGTGTTGAACCTTTATACCTATGAAAAAGTAAAAATACCACATTAATTTTTGTACTATATTTGCTACCGAGGAGTAAGCTAAAGGTTGTTTGTCTATCTAAAGAGGGTACAGTAGAAATTTTGATTGTTGAAAAATAGAATGGTGAAACGTTTTTCTAATGTTGCAAATATGAGGAGCGTTCAAATAGAGACAAATCCATGCACAGAAGTTGTTTACATTAATTAATGCTCTGGAACAAGACCTAACTTCATTTAGGCGTTAAGTCATCAATTCATTTTATTCAATTGGCAAGCATGATCGAAGTGAGAGTGCATTCAAGCGTCGAACAAAGCATTATTAGTACATTTTTTATCAACGAAGATATCAAACCAGAATAAATTTGTGTTAGAGTTAAAAGATAGTTTGATGCCCAATCACTATCAGACATAAGAGTTTATAAAAGGAGTAAAGCGTTTAAAGATGGCTGCAAAGGTGCCGAGAATGAACCTCATTCTCGTCGCCCTAAAACACTGACAACAAAGAGAATGCCGACAGAGTAAAATGCACATATTTGAAACTATCGTCAAATTACAGTGAAGGATATTCTTTGTGCATTAAATATCAGTACGGGTAACTTGAAAAAGGACGCGAGTTCTCTGTCTGTGTCTTACAGGATAATGCTCGAACCCATTTCACTATTCACACGCTGACTACGATTCAAAAATTGAAATGGACCATGCTGCCCCATTTACCTTAAATTTAGGGCTTTGCTGCACCAATTTTTTTATTTCTTTGAACCCTTAAAAGAGTTTCTAGTAGAAAAATACTTTGCTGTAATGAAGCAGTCATCGAAATTGTTCGGGAATGGGTGAGAATTTTTTTCTCGTGGAATACAGACACTTCCGGAAAGATGGCACCAGTTTATTAAAAGAGAGGGAGACTAAGTAGAAAAATAGCATGATATATATTAGAGTCCTTGTGTTTGATTTTGAATAAATATTAAATTATAATTTATATTTGAACGCTCCTCGTATATTTTGTTTTCACTTCAAGTGAATCTAAAAGCACACATTTCCTTTTTGACATATCTTGTATGAGTAGCGGCTATACAGAATTTTATACATTTTCATTTGTGTTTGCTACGATTAACACTACTCTATGTCTACATGCTGTATGATCGCAGTAACAGAGTGTCTCAAGTTGCAGACATCGAAAAGTTACATAAGAACAAGTTAAGGTTTAGCAACTAAATCTGTTTCTGACTGAATAAATACACTAAGGCCGTAACTTTGGGTCGGGAGTTATTAGATGAAATTAACTTAACTGGCTTTACAAATAAAGCATGTATTTTGCATAAGCGCGTTTTGAACTTTAAGTGCTTCTACTTCGATGTATACAAAGACGAGCGTGATGTTTACGCAAAAATACCGCAGAGCGTCTTTGAACGCATGTAAACGACATAGAACCTACTTAAACATGTTTCAAAGTAGATGTTCGGAACTTTGTAACATCTGTAACGCCTTTAAAGCCTTGGTGTGTACTGTCAGTGTCAGAACGAGCGAGTTCCGGTTGAATAACTGCAGTAGGAGTTCGAATCCGGGCATGATTTTTCTGACAGCTAGTCTTCTTCCCTGTGAGATAGATTCGGGGCTTTCCCGAGAAACGTTTATTTGTTCGGAAAATAAATTTAAATTTAGATTAGTGTCAGACGCACCATAATCCGCAGGTTATCGAAGGCAACAAATGGGCCATGTAAGGTGAAGGCGGTGAGGTATTGTTTCTAACCGACTTATCGGCTGATCAATACGTTGTTCAAGCTCGTAACTAAAGAACACAAGACATTTACTGCCTCCCGCTGACACAGATACCCGCACTTTATGGGAAAGCGTTTTTTTCCACACAACAAAATCAGTTAAATATTAAGCGGCGCGGACTAGACTCCGGCGATTTTTTCCTGATTTTCCATGCCTGAAAAACGGGCGCGCGCAAGCAAACACATTTTTCCTAAATGGGAATATCGGGAGCACCGGTTTGTGAGCAATTGCCGCTCGAACATTACTCCGAAACTAATTTGTAAAAATAGAGCTTAGCAAAATAACAAATGAAAAATGCACGTTACCGGCTTCTATTAAATTGGGTAGCGCAGCTATAAATTATGAAAAGAGTCTGGGAAAAAAGAAAATGAGTTGGCTCCGACTCAAGAACCTGACCCCTGCGGAGGAAGTTGGTACTCTGCGACCCACCTCTGTGTTTGTATTTCGTCACAATATGCCAAAGCTTTTCTTCGGGCATCGGAATTTACCCAACCTTCAATAAACATTCGGGAAGAGTGCACTGCGGTGCGATCTTTTGTTGCTTCGGTTTTTAAATGGTTTTCGTCCGATAGCGCCTCTTGTTTCACGCATATTAGCTTCGGGTTTGTTTGAACTGCGGATGTTGCGAACGCAAAATTTAAAGTAATTAATCCTTTTTTAAATGGGCTTCTAAAAGACCATTTCATTCCGTAAATTGACGTTTAATAATTGAGTAGATATACTGTGAAGCAGCTACAGCAAAGAGAACTAATTAATTAGAAAATGTTAATCTAAACAATAAACTAAGCTTTCGTAATAAAGGACCTGTTACTTATTAACCCACCCAATTTAAGTCTCTATTTAGTCTTCCTGGAATTTGTAGCAGTTTGCTTTGGCACCAAAGCGGTTCTTAATAGAGTGGATTACTTAGTTTTTGTACCTGCCAGTCAAAGACATCAGATATCTTCGTTGTGCTGGATACTTTTTCGTTTATATCGCTGTTGCTGAAACAACATTGCAACATTCTAAATTATCATTCTTTTTATCCAAATTCCAAATGCAACATTCCTTAAGATTCAAAGACTTGTACTAATCACCTTATAGGTTATTTTGGGCTTTTAATAACGCAATAATGCCAAAAATTTCAGTTGTGATTCTGGAAATAAGAAATTTTGTAGATTTTCTAAACAAGAAAGTGTAACTTTCAAAGAATACATATATTTTTAATTGGGAATTTTATTGATTAGTTTATTTTAATCTCGTCGGGTAGTTTCGATCATACACGAATTTTGTTAATCATCTTCAAGTTTTGTGTAATATCATTATAGACTTAAAGGCGGTTTTTGGACATTGGTGGCAATACAATGGAGCAACTACGTTACTTACTGTAATTAGCTTTAATTGATTGAACCGTATGCAAGAAGAGCAGAATCCTGGTGGTAGAAGTTTACACGCTTGATGGGAGAAATATTTCAAAAAATTTCTAGAATGAAAATTAACTCCAAACAAGGGCGAAGTAGGATAATGCAACTCAGAGGAATACGCGTCTGGTATAACCAAACTAGAACTGAACGACGCGACATCCTTAAAAGGATAAACAAGGGATCTGCTGGTGGACACGATCACCTGGCCAAAAATGGAAAAGTATATGGGAAGAACCCCGATGGATCTGATGCTTAAGTTATCCGACTTGACACTTAACGTAAAGTCCCGAATTAAACAAATGAGAGAACGGGGAGTGCGATAACTACAGTGTCATTTCTCTACTGGGTATACCAAGCAAACTGTTTGAACTGGTACTAGAAAACAGCTTAAGAGTATTACAGCACCAACTAAATGTTTCGTAAAGCGGGTTCAGGCCGGTATACAGTATGTAAGACCAGATATTTACGCTTCATCGACTTATCCAAGGCTTTAGACAGAACCCCAAGAAGGAAGATCTGGAAATGCTTAAATGAAAGAGAACCATCAAACCACCTATCCAACATGCTGAAGAACAACTTTGTCAGAACATGCATTGTTATATCAAAGTTGTTCTCTAAATCTCATTTTTTGGCAGTGGTCTATTATGATATGTTTTATCGGAATTTTTCCACTGTCTAGGGTGTATATCACACAACGTTTCGGGAGTTTTGACCTACTCCCGTCTTCAGGTGTTCCTGGTTAGTCCTGAGAAGGACTGATATTGTACGTTTTTCTACGTAAAGTCGTGCCTCCCCCGGGGTTCAAACCCCCGGGAGTAGATCAAAACTCCCGAAACGTTGTGTGATATACACCCTAAACAGTGGAAAAAGTCCGATAAAACATATCTTAAATCAAAGTGTTTCACAATAGAAGGAGGTGTGTTAAGCCGATGAAGCATTATACACATTAATCCCGATATATGAATGACAAGAAGAATTAGCCCTGAAAAACATGAAAATCGATAACGACCAGACTAAAATTGTGGATATATAACGAGAAAAGGAAGAAACCAGGATAATAATAGAAAATAAAGACATAGAACCAGTGGAAAATGTATAATACTTAAGGTCGATTATCAAAGAAAACGAAAGTTATGATAGAGATATCAATAACAGAATAGGTCAGGCAGGAAGGGCTTTCGAGGCACAAAGAAAAGGCACGGAAAATTATGAAAGAAAACTAAATTTGCAGTGCTTAAGACGATCTCCATATTAACATCCGACAGCGAATCATATGGTATTGAACTAAAAACCTAAAAGACTACTCCAAGCAGCTGAAATGAAATCGCTGAAGAAAATAAAAGACTGCACACTAATGAATATGGTACTTCAGTGTAGATTGAATTAGAAAACAACCAGTGAAGGCGGTGTGGATACTTAGTAGGAATGGACCAAATAGGTAACAGTAGTGGAGCCAGCAGGCACATCCCACAAGGAAGAAACGCGGAGGAAGACCACCTAAAACGTGGAATGAATCCATTATACAACCCCTCAGTGAAATAAGTATAACATGGAGAGCAGCGAAACAGAAAGCAAAGTCTAGGAAAGAATGGAAGAAATTCAATACCTCGATACCATCCCAGTAGAAGAGGATCGGATTATATATGTATGTATGTATACAAGAAGAACAGGATTGTGGTGGTACAATTTTGAACGTTTTAGCTAAAAATAATCTGCGTAAGAGAAATAAACATTGAACTAAATAATAATAAAACCTTTTGATTGCAGCTTTATTTTTCTAAATCAAACGTAACTATCTTCTATGCAGCTGCTACATTCCTTTATAAAGAACACCGTTACATAACGTATTTGAGAGAGACTTTCTTTAAATGTTTGTTACCAGTTTCTCAATAAAGAAAACTCCCATAACAGTGCACATTTGGTTTCTAGAGTACTAATAAAAGGGGCCATCATGAAAAATTGCATATATTTTGTTTCGTCCCTATAACCTACTTACTAAACAAAAAAGTTGATTTAGAAAATCTAATTGAAATTTTCTGCTAGTAACAAGGTAACACAATTCTCTCAGATTCTGTTCTCGGTTTCAGACCCGTTAGCATTTTCTGCACGGAAGCAAATAAAGATTTATTTATAAGAATTTAAATGTGAAAGAAATGTAGTCGACCGAAGTCGCGTAACGTAGTTTTAATTAAAATCAATGAAGTATGTTCGCGAAAGTGTGAAACAATAAAGTGTGGCGAGGCAGCGAAATGAATCTTGAAAAGTTGCGCTTTTTCTGGAAGGGATTATTCAATTATGTTAAAAGAAGTGTTCATCCGCAATTCAATTTCTGCGGTTTTTTACCTGTCTTACTTCTCCTTATCCGCTGCTTCCTGTTATCTAACTTTTATCTTCGGGAACGAACTTAAATAAGTGGGAGCTCTGAATTCTCGCAAACTTTCAACCGCTGTATCTTTATACTGCTAGATTAAATAAAGGAGAGAGAAACAATGTCATTTCGACTTCGCCAGGAATTCTTTTAATGGTTGCGGATGCGAAGCGCTTCAAGATCTCTTTGTGAATCTAAATTTCAAGTAAATTTCGATTTCGCGAACTCCTCCATCCTAACCGCCCCGTTATATATCGCTTGTAATTTGTGTGCTACAATTTTCTTCGCTAATCGATATCAAACGCAACGGACCTCCGTTGAAATAAATCAAGCGTTCTGGATACAGGTAACAGTATTTTTCTCCTGCTTAGCTCGGAAGTTTCGGGTATCGGCGTTTTGACCTATTATCCGTTCACTTTTGAGGTGGACAACTTTCTTTATTTTTGTACTTTTGCATATTTTGATTAATTAAAATTTGACAGTTAACACAATCCTTTTGAAATCAAAGAAAATATTTAGATTATTAAGCGCCAGAATACTATTCAAGAGATGCACTTTAACTAAAGATATAAAGAGACAAAGCAAAGTATATTTAAAGCATCTGACAGTATTTGAATAGGGCATAGAAATGACTAAGATTATAGAAGTTGCCTTTGATAATTTTCTTTAGCCGAAGTCATCGCACATGGCTCGATCATGTATATAACATAATATGATAAGGGCCATACATCACTGCAAGTACCGATTCAGCGTATTGTAAAAACTGAATGAGCATCCCTAAGAGTGCATGGAAAGAACCACTCCATGCCAACGGTATGCCGCAATATTGATAAGGAGTTTGTGCCGTCTCATATTGTTTAGTATTTAGGAAGCACAAATAAAAGCTGGAGCTACTTCCGAGAAGAGATAAATTCAACATAAAAACAAAATAACAGCAATTCAAGATAGACAATTAATTAAGGAATGATCTAGTACAGATAGTGAAAATTCGCAGAAATTACTTAAGAACAGATGCTAGCCACTAGGAGAAAGGACATAAGAAAAAATATAGAATAGAGAAATGAAAGAAATGGAAGAAGCTGTAAATGAATTAAAGATAGGAAAAGCATATGGAGCAGATAATATTGAACCTAAAATGTTCAAATGGATACATCAGAAAATAAAAGACAGTCTATGAAATATGTAACAGTTCTAGTTCCTAAAAAATCAGAACAAACGGCGACAAGTATAATGCCAAACGATACAAGAATATTCGAAAATAGACAGAGAAACAGTAGCAAATAAACTAGAAGACGAACAAGTAGCCTTTCAATCCATTAACAAGGCAAAACAAGTATATCTAACGTTTATTGAACTTAAAACTGTTAGATACAGGATAGACACTGATCGAAGTCATCAGTAGTGTATATGAAAAAGCAAGTGTCATAATCAAAATAAATGGAGAAGGTAGGAATTCGAAATTAAACAAAGCATAAAACAAATTAACTGATTAAGTCCACTATTTTTTATCATTATCATAAACAGAATGCTACAGAACACAAGCGAGAGTACAAAAACAATGGTTGAACACAAAAATCTAAAACCAATAAGGATACTGTACGCAGATGATAATATTGTGCTAATTGCAGGCTCCCATACAAAGATACAACAGTTGATAAATATATGTCTAAGAGAATAGAAAAGATAAAAATTGAATTCAATGAAAAGAAGAACAAAACCATGATAGCTGATATAGAAAAATAATATTACGGAGATGCATGATATACATTTATTTATAACAAGTAGCAACTTATGCACACCTCGAAAGTGTCGTAACTCAGCACGGTGAAATGGAAGAAAAAATATCAAGTAGTTGCAGCCACGAGAGGGGGTTGTATGCACCATACAAGACAGTGTCTGAAAAATACAATGAAAAAGAGATTCCTATGGAATCTACAAAACAGATGATATTGAGAAACGAGGCTGTAAGAGACAAATTTCAACAAAACCAACGAAGAAGCTACAGAAGAAGCAGCTTGGACAATATGGAGACATAGCAATATTTAATACATAGAGACTACTGAAGAGGGCAAAAAAGAGGAATGTCCAGGAACATGTTTGCGAAGAGGATAGGAGCAATGAGAAAAAATACATGAAAAATGCCCAAATGCCATAAGAAAACGTGACAAAGTGGAAGAAGAAGATGCCATTGTTGGTGATTTATTAATAGTATGAACGGATGACTTGTTATTTTATGGATGGAGGGTTGATGTGTATAAAATTGGCATGTCAATGAAAACGAATGTTTTCTCAGAGAGTACGACTTTTACAGACATGGATTATAGAGAAGGAGATGCGACTTTCATTTACAAGCCTCAACGTGGATTACTTAATATGAAACATGCCTAAGGCAGTGGAGTAGTGAGAAAAAAGATAAACGTAATTTACCGTAAAAGAATACCAGGCGGACGTTTTACTATTTTATCTGCAGTATCCAAATATGGCTATTTATATGGACGTAACGTACCCTTGGACACAAAATATAATAACATGGATTACTGCTAAACGAAAAACGGAAAATTCTTCAAAAACTAGACGGAAATCAACTAGTTTCTGCACAATTCAGGTAGAATGTGTGGTGACTATGGACACCACCCCTTACCATTTAATGCTTACGGAAAAACCAAAGATATACAAAAAGGCAATCGCCATTGAAAGAATTATTAAAATGCGTTAGTACAATTTTATTATTCATTGGTAAATATAGTATGATCAACAATTATTTTCATCTAGTAAGGCCATGGAATAGCTCCTAATTTCTGAATGCAACTATGTCACATAAACATCAAATGTGAATTTGACATTTAAGTATAAACGTAGTTGCATTCATAAATTAGGAACTACTCCATAGCCATCCTAGATGAAAACAATTTTTTATCGTACTTTATATTTCCTTTATAGTTATTAGCACATTTGTGTTAAATTTACTTTTCGAATTTGAATGTATATGTACAACTGCTAATACAAAGAGAAATATTTTTCAAACGCTTTCAATATGGCAGTCAATTAATAAACAACTTATAAAATATATAGAAAAAAAAAGCAATCGACATAATCCAAACTAAAATCTCAAATTCGTGATAAAAAGTCGTAATCATAATAACAAAATGACTGGGTTATTTTGGTTACTCACTGCAAAGCGAATAAAATATAGGAAAACTTTTTACGCCAAATTGGGTACATTAATCCTAATTTAGTAGTCAGTTTTGAATGCGGAAAGACGTCTTGGGGAGGGTAGGTAGCAATAGCAACTGCACCACCGCAGAAATAAATCACTCGCCCTTGTTCGTCCCATTCCCTGTTCCAGCTAATAATAAGTTGTCTTTAAAATAAAGTCCGAACAAAGCGCCGTGTCTGTTTAATAAGCGTTAATAGGGCAAAGCTGAGCGTCCTTCTAATCCATAACACTTTTTGCAGCGCTCCCCGAGGAAGGTCCACGAATAACCGGAGGAAAGCCTCGGTATCAAATTGGAGACACGGTCCGAGTAAACTGCACGTCGGGTCGATCTAAACCTGCGGCTCTTCTTAACTGGTTTATCAACGGCGAGCAAGCGGACCCCAGTTTTTTGCGTGGACCCGAAACTATAATCACGGGACGCGAAGGCCTCGAGACCTCCATTTTGGGACTGGAGTTTACCGTAAAGCAGAAACACTTTCGGCGAGGTGACATGAAACTTAAATGCTCCGCCACGATTGCCACGATTTATTGGCGCAGCAATGAGGAATCTGTGGAAGGCGAGCGACCACCGAGGGCTTCGGTCCTCGAAAGTCGCGGAACTGTCGCACCTGCTGGTTCCAGAGCTGATAGAGTTCAGGGTAAGTCTGCTTATTTATTGCTTCGCATGCTTGTCGCAATTAGTGCTTCGTTTACACGTAATAGCATTCCTTGATCGTACCTTCCCCGACTTTTCCTTGTACAACTTTAAGTAATTGCACCAATGGAATTGCCAACATCTTGTTAACAACAAAAATTCAGGCTCAACCTCTCCACAGCCAGACGGTTGTTTTGTAGTTACCTCAGATGGTAAATATGAGACGGGGAAATGTCTTTAACATTTACTCTTTTTACAAAGGATTTACCTCTTATCCAGTTCTTAGAATAATGGATTTAATCTACTCAATATGCAAATTCTTTTGATAACTGAGCAAGAGTATTACGTACAATAACAAAATAAGATTAGAATGCCGACACTTATCTTATGAAGTCGGAAAAATAACAATTAGCACATGAATATAGAATGGTAGAGTGGTCTTGCGCAAAATACAAATAAAACAAGCAATCGTTACACGTACAATGGTAGTTAATGGGCGCCAGGTTCTGGAACGTGATTTTGCATACCTCGATAGGGCCATTTGAGGTAGTTATGCTGCAGTAGGATGATCGTTTGTCTTTGAAAATGATCGTACATATCCCATTTTAAGAACGTGAAGGGCGCAGAAAAAAATATGTACCCAATAATAACTTGTATATTTATTATGTTAAGTACATATCCGAATAAAGAAATAAATCGGGTGCGTAAGTCCACGTGTGCAAAATTTTGTAGTAAAAATTTACGTTGCAATGTGATAAATTGAAAATATAACGCAAGTTTGTAACCAAAAGCACGGAATTCTTAAAACGTGTTTGAACTCGTATTAACAGTGGGGTAATTACACAAAGTTTATACAATATGTGAGAATTCTCAACTAACCGTTTCGAATACAGTCTGCTTTAGGGTAAATTAGCAAGTTATTGCAAACTAATTTACAGAATAGTGTAGTATTAAACCAAGTAAACGCTTCAGGTGTTTAAGCTTTTCAATCAGTAAGTCAAAAATTAACAGGATTGCCGATTATTAAACGTTAATAAGCAGTTTATTTAGTACTAGCTAGACAATATAAAATTCAAGATAGTCGTCGCCTCCAGCATACAACGCTCCAGGTCGGGCGTAGATAAGTAGATGTGAACTCCACTAAAGATTAAAAATTCTACCGATAGTGCGCAGCCCGCCGGAAAAAAGCTCTAGGGAGATATTTATTAAAGACTCTGGCGATGAAAACTAAGCTCACCCCTTAGCTGGCGTTAGGGCTTAGAAGCCGTAAGTGCAAACATTCAAATAAAGGAAGTGATTCATTGTGGATCCAGGGGTGATACTCTCTAGCTGGATCCATACATAGTCTACAGTTAATCGTGATCGTACAAAATGGATCAAGGTTAAAGTATTAGTTTAAACATTTTAAACATAAATAAAATACACTTTCATTTATTGTTACTTTATTAGGCATATTTTTTATTAAAGAAATTGCTAATTTAATAAAAGTATTATAAATAAACGACTATCAGTAGGTCATATTTTTAAATTCAAAACCAATGGATGACATTAAGGAACTTCTAATAACCAAATAAATGGAACCATTCTCATATTTTCACTAGAGCATAACCATCACAAAAATAATATGATTGGTAGGTATTTCTTTTCGACTAAAAAAGCAATATAGAACTAATTATGAAACAATGTAATATAATAATGCAGTAGGTATATACTGATATGACGGAATCAAAGAGCAGATCTTTATCTCGAAAAATATTAACTAAAATATTTAGAAAAGCGCAGAGGAAATTACAGTATTCTTGTGACATTGTACGCAATGAAATAAACCATCAACAACTAATAAATTACATTGACTAACAGCCGAAAGGACACTATAAATAACTCAATAACAGCTGCCTTCACACTTTCCCTCAGTGTATATATAGGGTGATTCACGAATAGTGTCTGATTTAGCACAGTTTTTTCTGCAACACAATTTGATTGACACTTTTGTTTTATTTTTCTGAAATCATGATCACAAAATTGTATTCAAATTGAAAAACAGAGAAGTATTCTATGAGAGAGTAATTTTTGTTGCAGGAATAAAAGCGCTAAATCAGACACTATTCGTGAATCATCCTGTATTATTTGATGAATCCCGTCTCTGCACATACTCTGTTAAATAAAGGTCCAGGAAGGGGTTTGGTCTACACATCTGCCACTTGGTTAGCCGAATTCATTTTAATCACTTCTATGCTGCTCTCTATGATAATTCTCTGACAAGGAAGTGTCGATTTCGAATGTGTTTCGTTCTGCGATAATAGTATATTACATACCGAGGTGGAAAGTGTTTCATTACTGTCGAGAGATTAAGTAGTTTACAACTTTATCTCGAGTCATTTTACTCATAATCGGCTTTTGTTATTATTTATTTAATTAGATAAGTTTCAAATAATACCTAGTTTTATCGCAGTTTAATAAGTCACTTTGACAATGGAATCTGTGACACTATTGCTAGGTAATATGACAAGGACATTGAAAGTGACGTTTAGCTAGCCGGGAAAATCTTTCCCGGCTAGGTAGGAAAGTAAAGTAAACAATGACTCGCTTTCCTACTGTTTTGAAGGTTAGAAACGTACCTATTCGTAACCAATTGTGATTAAATTCTTGACGAACAAAATTTACTTTGGTCGGCAAACAGCCTCATGAGCCATATGAGCTCTCTACCTGCTTCACTTGCAGCCACGACCTCTGCTTCTGAGGTTGCAACCAATGTTTGATGTTGGCTTAACCGTAATACAACTCTTTTAATGCAACAGCAAACTACAGTTGCTATGCTTCACCTTCACCCAATCTGTAGGGTTTTCTAATTTCGCATCGTTCTGTTTAAGGCCAAAATCGACTGATATTTCCCCAAAACTGAACGTATTGATGCGATTCCTGAAGTATGACTAAATTTCTCTTCGTACTCTAACTCATTTAGATGGTATCGCCTTCCTTTATGTGGTTAGCTGCGGTCCAGGTGTTCTTGCAAAGACGTTTCGTTCTTCACAGCTCTATCACCTCTTTATATGAAGTAAGAACACGTGAAATAATTTCACTGGCAAGGGTTGACATATATTCGTTCAATTTTTCTGGATATTGAAATGTAGATCTGTTCCTTAACCTATATCTAGATCTATTAATATCTGCAGCTTCATCCTCACCGACAATTTCTTCTTTTTGGATATCGTTAATCTCTTCATTTTGTCCCTCAAATTCAATCGATTCTATGTCATCATTCTCTAGTTGTAGCTTCTTTGTGTTTTTCCCTCCACCTCTTTAGGTTCAAAGTCACAATCGTTGTGTGTCACTTTCAATTCTTTTGATCACTCTAGAGGATTTTTTTTTTGAAGACATGCGAAAAATACTACAATGTCCAGAAACGAAAGGTTAATCGAGAATGTGTAATAGTAATTGTAGGTTTTGGAGGATTATATTTTACACCTTTTCTCACAAATGTAAGGGAAAATCAGGACGACAAATTGATCCCGCATCTTTTGCCAGTCCATAAGCAATAATCAAAATCTTTGGATTATCGGTACTACTGGGACAATGTTTGATCAATGTTTCATCCCATTGACAAAAAAATCACTGCCCATATATCTAGGTGGAGTAGCAAGACATAAAGAACCCGATGGAGTTGGAACACTCTTCTTGTATTTACATTTTTAGAGGAAAAAGTTATTGCCGTTGCCTTAAGGCAACCACCACCACTAATTGCAGCTAGCACTTTTATCTACACTGTACACTTTCCAAAGATTTTTGTGGAACTCCTGTTCAAAAACCTACTGAAGCTTCTGGAAGGTTTTACTGGAAATTTCATCAAGGTTGAAGATACCTGTCCTCTCGGCAAATGCTGGATTTAGTAGCATTTCAATTTCTAGGCTGTTGAGAAAAACCTCTGCTACCGGTCTATTGAAAGCTGGCGCTCTAGCCAAACTACAAGGCCCTGGTTTTTGGAGCTTTAGGTCTGGATGTATTTCGTTAATTCTCTTTAATTCTCTCAGCTAATCAAGCCCTGCCATCTTATTATTCTCCCAGGAAGGAGGCCTATAGGCAAGCTTAATGTTTTACTTTAATAAATGTGCCAATAATAATATTATTATAAAATACAATACTCTGTTTAGATGATTCAATAGATACCGTCGATCACTGTCGGTTACCCTAGCGTGCCTTGATGTCAATTTGACGTATTTGTCCGTACCTTGGTCGTTGTCCACTCTTACTCTAAGGTGCGTTAGAATGAAAGAACAAATACATCAAATTAACATCATTGTAACATAGGCCGCCCTACCTACCAGGGCTGATTTCTTTGCGCCACTCCTCATTCAATTTTAAACCAAATCAACTGTTTTGTTTGCGTATTAATGTCACTTCGTATGTCAAGATTGACACTGTAAAACTGCAAGTGTGTACTTGTTACAGCCTATTGGGCATAATTGATTGAATGCTGCAAGTTAGATGGCAAAAGCACAATGGAGCGAGTTGGCCAATGAACCATTGTAAAATATCTGCAATTAAAACAAATAACTCAAATTCATCAAGATTTGGTAAATACATTGGAAGAATATGCAGTATCATATGACGCAGTCAAAAAATGTCGTGGGTTTAAACGAGGTGTGCTGTAAATCAGCATATGTTGCACAACCTTTTTTTTCAAAAATCTTTAGAACTGTTGGAGCAATCGCAGAAAAATCTATAAACCGTAAAGGGGACTAGCTTTCACAAGTAAGTGCTGGAAACAGTGTCAATTTTCTGAATCGCTAGCCATTTTAAAAGAACAATTAGGGACTAAAGATAAAATTGGGAATAAAGAAATAAGTGACAGTGACGACGAATAATTACTTGCTGAAGAGATATCAAACGATGAAGATTGTTTATAAATCTTAAATATTTTATGTTACACAGAGTCTTTGCTAGAAGTATAATGTACATGTAATTCAATGTCGACTGAAAGAGTTATTAGAGGGCCAATTGGTAATTAAACCACAAAATAAGACCACACGTTGGCGGGCCTGATTATTACAAGACAAATGTGAGCTTACGATAATGTCAACAACAACTAGTCACCGTGGCCAAGGGCGCTGAAATGTGTGTTTGTTGATTACTTCAAAATAAGAGTACGTCGAGGGCGCCATCTGTTCTGCATTCGAGTCATAGACGGCTGTTTCTTCTAATCACGAAACGAAGATCCATAGATTGTAAACAGGAGGCAGTGCGTCGGAATGTCCTGCAGATAACGTAAATTACCTTTAGCATCACTTACGCTGCATGTTGTGACTGGTTTTTGGTTTCTTTTGAATCATTTTCTGTAGATTACTTTAAATAAATCACAAAGAAAATACAAAATAATTACGTTAGTATAATGAACACGATTTGAAATATGGGATTTATCGAGACACAGTATACAACTTCCACTTATTTGTAATTCGATAAGAAAGCAAAAGTTGATCCGGTTTTAAACCGATTTCGGGACACCACCGCACTTAAACCAATAGCATCCCCTCGAAAACTAACGAATCACAAAATGAGAACTCAGAGCGAACTTGACGACACTCCTGTTCGTTAACAGTGTTAGAACCGTTTTGTAAAACGTGAGTCGGTAGGCAGCGTGCAAAGCGCAATGCAACTGCCAGCCAAATACAGACGGAAGAAACTCCACCACGGTGGCCGTAAACATCTAAAATAGCATAATAAATCTTACAATAGAAACCGGCCTCTATGTTTTATAATAAGGAAGTCTGCTCACTGAAGACATGACATAACAAATTATGGCCATTTAGCATGTTCTTTATTTATGTATTGACTCAACTTTTAAGATGTTTGTTCCATATAAAAGTCTTACTGTTAATTAATAGCTGCTGCCTTATCGTGGAAAATGTGCATTTAGCCAGTACAATTAACCAAATTTGAGGAAAACATCAGATCACATTGTAGCTATTGTCTGATGTCAAAGCTACGAGCGTTAATGGTGCTGAAGTGTAGAAATGCAGCGTCGGAAACAAATCGGGGTAGCAATATAGTTCAGTGACTCGTCCTTCGGCGACACTGAAAATTTGGAAATACAACTACGGACTTTTTTGCACTTCATCATATAGCTACTGAGTTGCAAGAAGGTAAAAGGACATTGATAAGTGCATTCCATAAGCAAAGTAAAAGTAAGCAGTTTTGTTCACTTACTTAAGGTTTGAAATGCGGTACCTGTTTATGGGTGGAAAATAGACAGAAAATCGCAAACTAAATTTCAACAAAGTAATGAATATAAGTGTGAAAATAAAACAACCAATAAAATGCGTGCCTATGCCTTATAAGCAACTTTTTCTAAACATGACGAAAGCTATATACCTGCTAAGCCTCCACATTTTCACTCTTTTCATAAGCGTTTCTCAAAGAACATTTGCACTGACCATACCAACGCTACTCGAGTGGATATGGCAATATTATTTGCCTCTTATAGACTGGGGCAACGTCCTATATATTCATCACTCACATAAATTTGGGTTGGCAGAGATATGGAACATAAATTCTCATAGCGTGCGGCGAGATTCGTACCACTAATCAAATGCACGAAAAGTCTATATTTTAGGCCAGCAGCTATTTATATACAATATAAAAGTTTTATCCGCTCCTGTCTTCGATATTGTGGAGTTTAAAACTTCCCGCAAACAATAAGAATGGAATGGTTATATCGTCTCCCCAGACTTGGCTTTCCTTAAGACGCATGACTAAATTCCCACAAAGTTTATCCGACATATTACAGGTGTTTCTAGCTGATTAGTCGAAGTTCTGGTAGAATATTAGCGAAAATCTTAGGCATTTTTTCAGCAAAATATCCAAACGTTGATTTTTCCCCTAATACCGTTGAATGGAACTTGAAAAGTATTCATTGATGAAAGAGAATATAACAGTGGATGAATGAAACTCATAAAGCTGAGTCCATATTTTAAAATTGGATTCTGGGGGTCACACCTGCGTCAAAAAGAAGTAGAGATGAATTAAGATTTACCCCCGAAGTTGGAAAACGGGGCATAAACACCCTGCAAGGATTATGCGATTGCATAACTAACTCTCATTAATCATGTTTGCTTCAGTTGGCGGTTGAAATGATAAATGTAGTAATAATCACACAGGAATAGATAACATCTTAATTATTTTATTAATTCTAGATATTTGCAACCCCCCTTTAGAGGGTAGTGTGAGATAGGGGTAACGTGTTGGTGCACGGTTCATTAGCGTTTAATCTATACAAAATTGGTTTTGCATGTATTTATCTGCCACGCTTTCCAGGTTAGCTTTTAAAAATTTATAATTACTGTATAGCATAGTATTAAATTTCGTGACTGTCAAGTAAAACACTGTTAAAACAAATACGCACCGACAAATTACATTAATGGCGCTTTATGACGTGACAAAATACAATAACAGTACTGAACATACTCCAACTTCAAACTAAATTTCGATATTTCAACGGTCGCAATGTGCTATATTCAAGCTAAATAAAACTAGCCGATGATGATAATTATTAAAATAGCTTAAGGTTAGATTGTGTACATCTATAGTGACGTTTTCGTTTTATTTCGCCTGCTACGATTTACAGGCGCTAAGAATATAACAGGAAGTGAAGAAACATTTGTAAAGGAAATAAACGGCAATACACGTTAAAGTTGAAAAATTTGAAGCTTCTTTGTTAGCTTTTATTGGAATTCTTTCAGCTGACAGCAACTCGTTTTTTCTCTTTCTGAGTAATTATTTGGCACATTAAAGGCAGAGAAATAGCTCTTGATAATGATAGAAGCGTCGCAGCTTCAAAATTATTGGACGTATGGTGAATAATCGAATGAAATTAGTTAGAACTCGCGACGGTGCCAACGTTAAATCTAATACATTTAAATGCAACAGGTGCTGTTCACCGTGATTTTGACGTGGAGAAATAAAATATGATCGTCAGCCAGCTTTGGAATTCAGGGAAACGTTTGCAAGTATTTATCGGCATCTGCTAATTTTAATAAATCCCTCGGAAAATTGCCAAGAATGTGAGCTTCGGAAAAGTTTAATTTAGCTTCAGTTTTATTTGGCGAAGACGCTGCTAATATTTTGTGCACACGTTGTTAATAACCGTTGGTACTACACGAGTCTAACCATATTTTTAATTGGCTAATTTAAAAAAAATCAACTTTAGGGAATCTTAGGACGTAACTCAGCGAAAGTAGCAAAATCGAAACCAACCCTCTTTTCAAACAAATTCCAATTTATTTTATCGCCGAGGGAGACAAGGGTTTTAGCTTAGAGGAACGTTAGTTAACCCCGCGCATTGGCCCCGTTATTGCCAGTGTATCATTGCATTACATTAGAAACGCAAAGAATTTCAGAAGCTACATTACTACAACTGCACAATGGTCTCCCTAAGTGGAGATGACCATAATCTATTACATACGTCCAGCGGGGACTTATAGCCAGCACTAAAAAAACTCTTAGCCCCATCTACGACATAACCAACCCTAACCTAACTTAATCCAGGTCTAATCTAATTTATGGCCGCGCCAGTAATCAACTGTCGGGTTTTTTGAGTATCGGGCTGAAGTGGGAGCATGTAGCCAGAATTCCAGAATTATTAATGTCAAACACAGTTACACTAAGGTATAATTTAACACGCCGTTGCAAATTTTTCACTCGAAATCCCAGATGCTAGTTTAGTACTTATCGATCTAGCGTCCTAGACAAGGCCACTGAAAAATTCACAGACACATGTTTTATTGGAATCAGGCCAAAAGTATTCATAAATAAATTTCCTGCACTGCACCATCTACTTCCTGCTGAATTTACGACATGCACGGGATCTAAAGCAAGGGCGGATCGCTCGACAACCCTAGACTGCGATACTATCAACACACGTGTTCGTCGTAGCAAGGACAATGTTATCAACGCAGGATAATACCGGCGGATCGTAACTTTCCCGAACTGACGCGTGACTTTGTTTCTGCCACCGTGATACTCACCCGAAAGGTTTTTAAATACTTTGTGAGCTTTGACTGACCCCTGCGACACTTTAACTTTTGCTTTTTGCAAGATTTCCTAATCTGGTCTGTTACGGCGCTAGCTAGAACTTTGCAACTTTGAAAGTTTTCGAACCATTCGTGTGTTTATATAGCTGGGAATGGCGAAATCGTTTGGAAAGATAACATGTATCAGGCTTTTTTCCAGACATAGTTATGTCTTACGTAATATTTCAGGAAGGTTTATGTGAACCCTTCAGATAATTTGATGGTAGAATACGATAACTACAACTAAGTCGAGATATAATGGTGGGGATAGATCACAATCAAATAATAATTAGGAATAAAGTACTGGACGATTATCTCATTAGTCACAAACGTCCTCTTTCAGTTATGACTTACAAACTTTGTTTTATATAATACATTCTTTTCCCTTCACTATTTGGCCCTAGTTTTCTAAATCTGTGCCACATTAGCATATGTAAACCATCACTTTATTAGATTTAATTCGCTTTAATCTATCGTAAAATAATGTTACCTGCGTATTCCGACGTCATATTTTGTAAATTTGTTTCTTTCGCCGTTCTATTGAAGTAATTAAACCACATTGAATTTCAACAAATTTAAATCAGTTCATGTTAGCTGAAGAGTTAAATATAATCTTACCGCTAGACTACAATAACTCTCCAGTGTGCATGTTATGAGAATTATTTTAGTATGTGCTTCCATAAGTGGAACAAAAGTGTGGATTCTCCGTTATGCGGTTGATTTAATAGAAAGATTAACACATACCAGCTAAGAAATCAGAGACAAGACAAAAATCATGATTGTGGATAGGTAGAACCAACTCGCAGGTATCCTAGATGATCAGCTTATACATGGGAAGTTGTCAACAGTTTCATGTATAGGAGTACTGATTACCCACCTTGGCATACGGCAGATCGTCGACGAATCGATGCTTTTCAAATGTGGTACTGGAGAAGAAAGTTGAGAGTCCCTTGGGCAGCCCACCCCACGAACATGCCATACTGAGTGAAATTAAACCTAAACAAGGGCTCTCAACAAAGGTTTATACCATCATCCTTAAGTTCTTTATCTAACATGTGATCAAAATGTGATTGCAGGGGAAGACGTAAAACGCTGACGCTGCAGATCATTTAGATCAACAAGATGGAGTGCTACTGTTGAGAATTTGCCTTGCTCCGGAATAGAACAGGGTGTGAAACAAACAGCAGAGTGAGTATAATGAATACACAAGAACATAAGTCAACAATTGGACAGCTCACTATAATTACTTTTTGTTTGATAGACCGAAGAAGGAAGACATTATAGGAAGATGATTTTTGAGGCTTTCACGGCCATTGTCATTAAGTAACAAACGACTTCCGGGATTGGACCGTGTCATGATTGAGATCGAAGAACTCAACGTTTCGCCCACTTTCGTAAGGGGCTTCATCAGGAGGAAAAAAAGCAAAAGAGCACGGTAACTCAACGTGTGAACCACGTCAGAGGCGAAACTCGACTGACTATCGGAAGAAGAAAAGCGAGAATTTATAGGCAAGCGCCGTCGCGATTCAGCACCAGCGCTGTCTTAAGTCAGGTCTCGTTTCATCATCGGCCATCACCGAACACCAACGCGATACTGGTCATAAGATCCTTTTGATGAAACTTCCATCATCTGCAAATCCCCATTCTTCTTTAGCAGAAAGATTCGCGAAGCCATTGAGATTTGCAAACACCCTAATAATCTCAATCGGGACGAAGGCTTTCCCCTTCCTTCTATGTGGAAAGTGCTAATTCCTAAGCCCCGCCCTCCGCCACTGAACTGCGACAACAGGAGATCTTTGAAATATAAACGCTATAGGTGAATGTGATCGGAAAAGAAGAGAGAAGTGAAATAACTACTTTTTTAGAGCTCAGACGAACAAATCTGCTCAAGTTGCAAGACATGTCCTTTCTAGTAGAAAAAGAATTGTTGATATATAGTATAAAAAACTTAAGAAAGCTGTTATCGGCAAATAGAAGAAGGAAAACTAAAGTAGAAGAAGCTAATATTAGTGAAAGTATTCGATCAGCAGGTGCTATAAAGATATTTTGGTGCATTATTAAGATATACAACTGCCTGTCTTGGGATTTCCAAACCACGTAAGTTGAGTTTTAAGGTATGTTTCCGGTCTCCCCTCAGCGACTTCAGGGTCGCAAATTCGCAATACTCAGTTACTTGCGGTTACAGAACCTGGGGTGGCTTGGCGTTCATTCCTAGAAGTTTTCAATGACTCTCAGGATTGATAAAGCGTTTCTTGCTGAAGCACAAATGCTCGTGTCGACGTGAATGAAGAAGGATCTGGATGCGGTTGAAGGAATCGCTTCTCACCTGAAGTCAAGCGCACACAGCGATGTAGGCATATAACCCAGGGGCGGTTTCGGGAAATGCCTGTCACCTGATATCAAGTGTGCTCGCGGAGTATGTGTTTGCTAAAGTCACTCGTCATTTAATTATCAAGCGCTCGGCACCATTTCGGCAAATGGGTCTGGATATAGGCAATAAGGGCTCCAGTTATGTACTCGAGTGTCCTCGGGATAGGTCTGCTTCACCGGATGTAGCTGGACTTGCAACTTTCCTTCTCTAGTGGAAGCTTGCTTCGCGGAATAAACTGAAGCTCACGGAACTCCAGTTTACCTTCTAGGCTGGGGATGCTTCGCTGGGATCAAGATAGACCGAAGAGTGAGCTTAAAGGTATCTTGAACGGGCCGAGTATCGCTATTATATCCGTTCGAGCCCCCTTCTACTTCGACCATCTTCTGGGGAAACCGCTTTGATTAATTACCTAGTGGCCACGCGGCCAAGAAAAAACTAAATATGGCGACTTGTTAATCTCCTAATTATTGCGTAATGTTCAAAAATATATTACACGGGCGCAAATATTACAATGTAAACATTACCTGCCATTGCTTCCGCACCATTAATGATGATACAATGAGTCTTGGTTTCGGATCCAGTTACATCTGTATCTTCAGCGAGACTGTTTAACCAACACGATTACTTGACCTTATGAGCTATGTGTTATCTGGTTAGTACCGGTTAATCTTCGTAGTAGGTATCTTTATTTTGTTATAGGATTGCCGATAAACATTCTATTCTATTGTATTTGTATGGTTGGGTTGAAAATTTCAATGTAGTGTCCCTCTTTCATTAAGTAATGCGCATTTGCAACTCTATTGGCCAAGGTTCGGTCTTAATGCCTCAAAGAGTAAACTCCCCTACTGGGGACTGACAAAATTACTGACGACGAATGCGTGGTAGACTCCCTTGTTTGTTTGTTATGGACAAGGTCTAGGAATGTAAAATATCAGGTACCTTAGACACAGACTGCTGTTGTCATAGATCATAAGGTCAAAGTCCTACTTAGAATTTTTCCGAGACTAGGAAGGGATTTTTTACATGCTACGCATAGTAGTAACATGGGGTACAATAATGAGGATTAGACACATGTGCTACGTGAAGATAGGGATAATGACCGTCTACTGATGTCATTCCCAACATTTATTACAGTTTTTATATAAAATTTACATCTATTAGATTTCATAGATCCATATGAATAATTTCCTATAACTTCGGCGTAGGACGATGAAAACTTCGACAAGAACATGTGGAAAGTATAACCATGCAGGGGTATAGGATAACCAGCACATTGTGTGCAAAGGGATAAAATAATTTTTTTTATAGCTGTGCATTTGTTAAGCGACGTTCATAAAAAGTTTACTGATATGAGTTTGAATCCCTACATGCATAAGTTTTTGCTATTGCATTTTCCAGTACATTTAATAGGTAATATAGTTTAATGAAATATCATAGAAATTTAAATGCATAAATACCTTTATTTTGTTTCAGTTGGGTGAACACGTAAAGGTCGATAGTACCACTTATAAAGTTTCTCTTCCAAATTGTGTCGTCTACAAAAGCGTAATCAGTAACATGCCTAAAAGAAGTCTCGTAATCGCTAAGCTGACGGTCAGATATCCTGTCACACAATATTTGCAAAGCAAGCAGTTGTTTCCAAACTTCAGCAGAAGTTGGCTTTTGTAGCAGTTCCTTGAGCACGATGCTTCAAAATTAATAAAGATGCCCAGTTTTTCTTGCGCCGAGTTCTTAAGTGCACGCTTTAGCAGAATAAGCATCTCGGTGGCATTTGCCAATTTTCCTGTAATATTAAATATCTCTTTGTAGTGGCGAAACCGTAGTATCGGGCAAATTTACAAGTTATTACGGAAGCTGGGGAGGAAAGAACGCTAACGGGGCATTTTTAAGGGCGATGCGGCTATTTTCCTCTTAATTCTCCGGAATAATTCCATGAGCTGAAGTTGACCGCGTTTTTACGTTGCAAGTGGAATTAAATATTTGTAAAGCGGGTTGCTGTCGGGTTGTTTGTGGGAATAAGATGTTCAGGATTTGGTTGGGGACTAAGGGAATTAACGATGCTCCTAATGATGTAAATAACTAGCATTGCTGAAAGAGCTAGTTGATTAATGCAGACTTGAACTGTGAAGCATTTGGGATAGCGCGCAGTATTTATTCCATTTACCTGTATGACAAATAGACAAGGAAAATGTGTTTAAAAGTTTAGCGTCAATAATGTCTCGATTGGTACTATATTCCCTCACGATGATTAGAGTTCATCAGCTAGCAATATGAAATTAATATAGCTAAAACGTAAAGTGTTAAATGGAAATATACCGTTACAGAATTCTTATGTTACTTACTGGACAGTTTATAATGTATAAAGAAGAATCTGCACCGTGATCACTATCGGCTTCTGGTCTTGATAACCCATGCACCATGCTTGAATAGGCAAGTTTCATCAACAACAGAGCTACTAGAATTTAATTCCTTAATGAGGGAAAGATAACTAGCAAAGTGAATATATTTCTATCAATATATGGTTTGAGCTGGATGGAAAACAAATTAAATAAGGGAAAACCATAACATTTCGTGGACACCATTAAAAGTGTCCGCACTAATAACCAGGCGTCTATAAGATTTGAAAATGATTGTTGCAACAACACGCAAACTAAAAGGCAAGTTGGTATGGATACATCGATCTTCCATAAGTATTCAAGTTTCATAAGGACCGAAAACGATTCAGGACCAAATGAAATGGAAATATATCAAATATAAATTATGCAAACATCTTGTTGATGCTAAAGATGAAGAAGAGATACTATATTGACTTAATCATTTACAACAGAAAAGTGCAAATTTTCGCTTCCACATTAGCATTTTAGAAACTAAATTCGTAATACGAATTGGTAACACCACAGTAGATCCAAACTTCAATCTTACGGAGTAGTCAAACCGTTTCACATTTAGGAGAATGTATAGGTACTCAGTGATGAAAAAGTAATCAGTGATCACATTCAAGTGGGGAAATAATAATGGCCGGGTGAACTGAATTATGGATAGATGAACCCTAACACCATGAAATGTTCTGTTTCTTTATTAATAATAGGAAATTCAGACCCAGATGACTACACCTCGTTTGTTAAATTTCTGGAATGCAGCTTCTCTGCAAGGTGTGCCATGCTGTTTGAAGATACAAATTACGCTTCTACAGAACGGGACAGCTTTCTTAAATTATTTGCGTTATACACGAACAAACAGAATTGTCAGAGGAATAAAAAAAATAATTGAGAGCTGCATTGGCAGATACTAAAGTACACTTAGTGGAAACGTTGGCTTTCTCAATATTTATTTATGTTGATAAAACATAGAATGATGCTTGTAGACGTATTAATGTTTCCAAGATGCGGTGTTGGAAAAGATAACATGCTTTTAATAAATGAAGAAGACCTGAGTATATTATATTCTCTCCGTAATTAGTCACGTAGTCGGAAATATCTTAAATTAATTTACCTATATTTGATCGATTCTTGGTTTCATGAGATTTCTGCACCTAAAAGGTATAAATTGGGGCAACTTTTAGATCAAATACAAAATATCTCTTCATGTAGAAGCGTAAGGTGTTATCATTCATATCTTATCTCTGCTGGACATGCATTATAACATTTTGTTTTAGTTTTCTACTCACATCCGAGGAGTATCCGAGGAGTAGAATAAACTGCATTTCTCGGAAACTGTATTAAACTATAATGATTAAGATATAGTTGCCCTCGTGCCTAAAGTAGTCGTGTAGACAGATCGCTGTACGATTTTTCTCCATAAGTATCTTTCGCCTTTGCCTTCCACTCTTCCAAACCTTGTAATACTTGTTGAAACAATCTTAATCGTGATCTTTCTCTTCTTTTCTTTTCCCATGACACATCTTATCAAAACGCTTTTATTGTTTGTCCGTCCGACCTTTATATGTGTCTCAGTCGTCTTAAACGGTGCTTCTACTTATATTTATTGCTCATCTGTGCTGCTTCATATAGCTCTAAAGCTTTCTTATTTCCCTTGCGTTCTCAACCCTCTTCCGTCCTTCTTTCTCTATATATATATTTCTCGGGAGTTACCCTGAGTCTAGTTTGATTTACACTACTCATTACTTATGTGATGGTTATAACGCTGTCTTGTACAACTGAATCGTTTCACTACGCCACACTTGTCTAGCCTTCAGGAATGTCTGTCTCGTTTGACCAACCTCGCTTCTGTATTCTTAGTTTCATTGCCTTCCGCTGTTTTTAGGCCTTCCAGATATATAAATTATTGGCATTTCCAATATTACTTGGTTTTGTCGTCGTTAATTCTCGGTGCTACATTTCTTGCTGCTCTCTGTCGGCTTTATACCAACTTTTCACATTCTTCCTCACTTTTTGCCTACAACGTGACGTCGTTCGCATAAGGCAGGCATTGGTGAATCTTGGTCTTCAGTGTTCTAATTGTGTTTAAGCCACTTTTTCTTATTATGTCTTCCAGGGCGATATTAAAAAGGGTGATTTTTTTTCTACCTAAATTAGTTCATATCCGTTAGTCTTATTATTTTATCTGGTACAGCAGTTTTCTTATAATATCATACAGTCGATTCCTTTTTATTGTGTCATATGCTTGTCTGAAATGTAGAGAAGCTGCATGTATGACAATTTTGTACTCATAGCAAGTTGTTTGTCTTCATTTAATTGTAGAAATTTGATTTGACACAGCTCGGATGCTCCTGAAATCTTCATGATATTTTCTTATCTCCTCCTGAGCATACACCTGCAGTTTGTCTCTAATGCAAGTTTCCAACACTTTATCGGCCGTGATCAACAGAATTATGCCTGTATCATTTCTACATTTAGTTATATCTTCTTTTCTTCCTTCGATTCTTCCAGATTTCAGGCATCTTTTCTTGTCACCATATACTCCATTTTGTCCATCAGTTTTCCCATTCTTCAGCTCCCCTAAGATTTTCTTGATCTCATTATTACTATTTAACTTAATACTTTCACCTATTCTATTTCCATCTGCACGTGCCTATTTACATTGCGCTTTCTGAAAATATTATACAGGGTATTCGAAAATCACTGAAGGAGTTCGCAATGGACAATTATTTGTAATATTCTGAGACAAAAATCTTAGTACAATTATATCGAAACTTTAACAGTTTTCAAGCGGGACGCTGCCAAGGATTTGCACAAAAAATTGGTGTGCAAGTTCGATGATTTATTAAATTTATAATATTTGACATTTTGGACACAACTCAACAAGAGCTTTATTTAGGGGAAAAAATGTTCGAATCGGCCTTTTTCCATTTGCAAGCAAAGGCGTGCACGTTGGCTAAATTGCAATCTCGCCCTTTGCATGATTTTCGGCATAACCTCGGTTATTTTGTTCTATAGCAGTTGGTTAACAAGCAACTGGCTAATATTACTAATAAACTTAATATGATTTTCATCATTTATTTTGTTTCCAGCGCCTTCCTATAAATTTTATAAATCTCTAGCCTCGCACAACGGATTTTCTTTTAAATTTCAGTAGCGTCCCGCTTGAAAACGATTGAGGTCTCGTAAAATTGTATTGAGGTTTTTGTCTCAGGACATTAAAAAGAATCCGCCTCTACGAGCTCCTCCCGTAATTTTGGGACACCCTTGCCGCTCATAATATAAGAATTTTAGCTCGAGTTAGCATGCCGTCATTAACATGTGCTCAATGACTTCCTTGGAGTTGAGTGGTGTATGTATAATTGTATATACCTAGTGTTGTTCGATTATTCTTCTTTTCTGTAGAGGATTCCAAAGTGTCGAAGATGTGTTCCTTTGATCTATCACACTACATTTTCGTTATTTTTTAAACTGTAAAACCTTGGATACAGTGAAATTTAATTCGTATTAAAATAGAGATCACTGAATTCTCGAAGTTATGACATTTAATGACATAACTAAGATTTTTATATTAAACCAGTTGTTAGATGTGTGTGCTTCCAACTATTTCGCGCCAACAAGCCGTTACACAAGAAGCATATAAGATTAAATTTTACGCCCTATCTATTCTGATAGCATTTACTCTTCCAGACAATGCCTGACTGACAAAACAACTTAATTCAGAAATATCAACTTTGGGTATTGAGAATTCTAAATTTGAGTACCTACTATAGTTAAAATATTCACCATGCACCTGCATGTCAATTATATTCTATTTGAAATGCTCTGCCATTTTTAAGACCATAGAAATATGTTGTGCCTGCGTCCCTGCGTCACTTTTTCGTGGGCACCGATCGGACGCAATTCGTCCGCGATTGGCCGTCGTGTTACACGTTCTTTGCACTAAAGTAAAAAGCATCCATTATAGGTGCAAGTTCGTAGGCGAGCATGTAAGGCGTCTGGCTAGCAAACGGATTGCGCAGGTTCGAATCCCACCGACTGCAATTTCATTGCAAATTAGTGAAATTCGTAATGTGTTTCCTTTTCCGTGTCTGTATTAATATCAGAATTAAGATAGGTTTACCTATATTGTACATAATTTTGAACACCCTTGCAGATTTTTTCTCTACGATTTATATTTACCACTTAATTTTTAAATGCAAAAGCTGTTTTAATAAAAGTAAGGCCATTTAAACAATTCAAAGCTGCATAAAATCTGGCAGGTGCTCTTATCTCAACTCAAAGTCAAATCATTCTATGAATTAGAACGAGATGTAAATTATACACTTCCTACTAGAACGTTCAAAGGCTAACTTACTATGTACTAATGCAATCTCATACCAAGTTGTAGTTGGCGTCACACATCATATGTTTTCTTCCTCCAGCATTAGTCCAGCTCACAAATAATATCTTCATAGAATAAACTTCTGGAAAGTTATTTACCTCTGTAAACCAGACCGATTAAATCCAACTTAGGATTTTTCCACAGTTTTAACCTTCGTCGAATAGTTACGGAAAACTCTTTAAGTGGATAAAGGAAAGGGAAGTCGGATACTTACAGAAAAATTTCCTAAATTCTAACTTAATATTAATATAGCATACATTTCTAAATGATTGATCTGCTACTGTTGAAAATCTGTTAATTTATTGACATAAATAACTTTTGTCACAACTGAATAGTGAAATAATAACTTTTGTTTGTGAAATTCAAAAACAAAATGTCAATGGTAATACTTCCTATGAAAATCTGAAACAGCAGTTTACCGTCTAACTAAATCAGCAAATTGCTAAAATTCGATAAAGGTCTGTATTTTTAACGTGAACGTACAAGTTAAATATGAAACATTGTTGCACATACTATAGAAATTAAAAATAGAAATTTTAAACAGACTAATAGGAGGGAGATCCACTATGCTTATAGCGGATGTGTCTTAATATGAAGCAATAAAACCCTTTTAGTCTCCTCTATGATTTTTAGTATTTTATTACAGTGTTAGGCGTAGCTACATGTTTCGAAACCAAACTGATTTCATCATTAAGCCATAACAATCATGGTTTTTAAAATATGAAGCACATGGTAAAAAGTGAGGTTAAAAAAACAGAAGTGAATAAAAACGCTTTAAAACACAGGATGACGCAACTTATCATATTGTAAATTTTCATTATTGCGTACATGGATGAACAATGTAGTAGGAGGCACAATTCTGTATATCTAGGAGAACCTAGGACCTGTTATCAACACGTTTTTAATAACTTACAGCGTAATAGAAAACTTCCGTATTAATAAACTAACAAGTAAAATATGTGTTAGAATGCATATTTTTTCCTGTTGATTAATATTTGACATTTGAAGCTGAGGATGGGAGTTTAATTCAATTATTATCAGGTTTAATAATATGGTTTGTTAGTATTTCGCCCACTGTGTAGTTACGTCCTGGTTATTAATACAAACATTGCGTTACACGGTAGCAAAATGGGTGAAAGCATGGGAATATATGTAGTTTTTGTAATTTAAATTTTCATTAACGTCAGGTTGTGTCAACAATACTGCGGATGAAGGTGCGACGCGGCTTTACATTGTTAGATTATGGAAATTTCTCCCAATATTGGTGATTCTAATGGAAACACCCTATCTTCGGAATTGCTGATGCTCCTTGTGCGAATTCCAGAGCAGCTCGCACAATAATGCTGCGGGTTGATAACTTCTTTATTGTAAATACATGCATTTATAACAAATCGTATTTTTAAAAGAGACCCGAGTCAATCTTTAAGAGTTATTATTTCAATATTATTCAGCTGATTTCCCCCGAACAGCAAACGCCACTCAATATGAGCATAAGAATTACTTGGAACCGTGTAAAATGCAGAACATTTGGCGCAGGAACGTCAGCGCAGTAAATAATTCAAACGTCTCCATTAACAAGGTCAAGATTGCGAATGTTTAACTGTACGCACGTCATTATTCAGTTAAATCCATTCCAAATCTAAATTTCAAATTTGTAAATAACTTAGGCTTAAATTAAATTGAAGTATTTCAAGCGTTCTTGCACTGTCAGAACGCTTCTTGTAGAATTGTTCAACCTTGTAGGGAGGTTTTCACTTCGAAGCGCCGAGTTTATGGAGGTCTTTTATTTTTAAAACTACGAAGTAAGGCGAAATACATATGAGCTACTGTTTTATGGAGATTTTCCTGTACAAAATGCTCCATGAGTAGAAATAGTGATAAATTGGCGTTGCTTAACGAACATCCTTAAGTCATTGAATGAAATAGTCGATATCACTGTAAAGTCATATTTGCCAAACAAGCATGTTCGGATCAATAATGTCAATGTCTGCACATCAACACCCAATTTTTGAAGTGTTTCTTTGTTTCTAATTTCAACTCACTTTTTGGTATTTATGATAAAATATTATGTTTGGCGTAATTGCTCTGTGAAAAGTTTGCGTTTTTTCTGAATATTTTTGAAATAAATGGATTTTTGAACTAAAACATAATTACTCGTAGATATAAAAGTGCACATCTTTTTGTAAGTAATGAATTGTTGAAAAAATCGACAAAATTTCTGGTTGAGATTATTATTGTTCGATTGCATTTCAAAGTTTTAAATGTAACTTGCGCGCGTTAAAGGGGTAGTTCATACTTACAACTAAAATAGTACAATAATGCGATAGATTATAGTGTCAAATAGTAAGCTAAAAAGTTAATATTTATTCTAACTACACCGGTACACATGAGGAATCCAATTTCTACTAGATACTGAATATCAAGAGGCAATATGACAAATGGACGACGAACCTGGTCCGCGATATATCTCGTGCTCCCATTATTATCTCAAATTGTTAAATTGATCGAAGAAATATATACGGACCATCAAATAGATGTGATAAATATAAGATGGCAGGTAATAGTTGCTATGGTTATAGAGTAAGAACCAATTCGAACTATTTCCAAAATATGGCATTCGTATCTTGACATTCTGTATATTGTGATGGTCTGTGCTTTGATATTGAGACTTACTAGCTCGATACAATTTCATTAACTTAATATTACTTGGATTATTAATAATAAATAAAACTAACACTGAAATTTTTTATTTAGAATGGAACTAAAATTACACAGTTCCTTGTTACCGGAAAGTAAAAATAAGCAACTTCACTTTCTGTTCATTATCATAACCTACGAAGTCAATGAAGCAGCTAAGGCCTCTACCAACAGCTAGATGAAGTGCAATTAAAGAACTTGAATAAGGTACAAGAAAAGTCATAAAAGAAAATGTTAAGGTGGAATTAAGTTGAAAAAAGTAGTAACGGAAATGAAGAGGCGTATGGACTTTTAATGTGCAGAGGTGAGCGGTAATCTGTGGAATTGTAGGCGTTATTAGAAGGTAATAGTTTTGCAGCTGGGAGTGACGGGTGAAATTATTATTAGCTGTGAATGGAAGTTGCAAAGTTATTTATGAGGAGGATTTATAATTTAATATTAGTAATAATGTGAATTTAATTTAAGATAAGTAAACATTTTAACATAAGCTAGACTGGGTGTTAGGAAAGATTTTTAATTAAAAAATAATAAATCGTGTGCAATTTTCCATAAGGGAAAATACAGAAACATTGGAAATGTTAAAATAAATTAGATTAAATTCAATAGTGAACATTGAATACATTCCGTATTAAAGTGATATTTTATAAATGATGTGTTGTTAATTAACACAAGTCTAATAATGGAGTGCCAGCATCCTACAATGTGGTGTACATGATGAAAGCAGTTGATGTGAACTTGTAAGGGTTAGTCAATTAGCTATAGCAGTGAACTTCTTAAAAGCAGAGAAGTTACAAATACCAGAGAACGTCCTAAAACGGTTAGACCAATATTATGTATGTAAGATTGAATTGAAGTGCTTCTAAGAGAGTTCTATGATAACTATATTAAGCCATGTAAGGCCTACCTAATAATTACTTGAAATAAGCTAAAAAGTAATCATCGATAGAACTGTTGAGTTGAAAGCTTAACTAAACTGTCAAGGTACATTTTATACTAAAAAAAATCTGTACAAGGCTTTACCCACAACTTCCCTCGGCGACATTGTGACACTAAATAATTTTAAAAATGAAAATAAGTTATGAGTAAAAATATCTTCACGTTTCTAATAAATTAAATACATTTTCAAATAAAAAAAATGCGATCAAATTCACCGACCAATTTCTTACTACTCTATGGAGTCCTGTTCGTAGCGTTGGGTTGCAGTTGGCCTAACCTTCACGCCGGGCATGTCTTAAGAAAATTAATTATATTTTTTACATCAATAAACCAATACAGATAATTATTTCACAAAAAAAATCTTTATTCATTTTTAAACATACCATACGCAGGATGTATACCTATACGAGTATTTATGTGAAATAGTTTTTGCGATATACGTCGATGCCTCGCCCAAATATGTGTTTCCTGTCTATTTCAACGTTTGGGATTTACGCATTTATGCGGTTCGCGGCCTAAAAATCAAAGAAAAATAGAGCTAACAGTATATTAACACTTGCTTATGCAAATTAACTAAATTATCAAATTTAAAAAATTACCGGGGAGAGATTCGATCTACATCATCTGCGGATGCAATCGTCGATAATCAACTAGATTTAACTGCGCTATGCAGACTCGCTTATATGTGTACGATGCGCGGCTTGTTTCAAGTGAAGGGTGTTATTGTAGAAAATTTTTGAATTTTTTGCGACCTTAGTTTGTATGTGTTGGGTTTTATTTTTGTCAAGTGTAAGATCTGATCTATGTGCAAATCACTACTTTAATCGATTTCCCACTTAACGCAAATATAAACAAAATTTTATTTTTTAAGTTGATTGCCCTGTTTATATCTGTATGAAATTGTACCGGTTTCATGCAAGGTAGATATATAATATGTATGCAAAATATCGTCTTCCTCCGACAAATCCTTTTGGGCTGTACTGCCAACAGAGAGACATCAGACAGACAGATGCACTACGTAACCCATATTGCGTTTAAACTCATAGACCAAAATCAAAGGCCGCTCGTTAGCGATAGTCAAAATAATTGTACTTAGAAAGGTACAGGGATAAATTATTGTTATTTCAAAATGCCAGCTGATAGGTTCGATGCCAGTGGTGGACTTGGGGTCGCACCAGAACAACTCCTCGGCGATGAGAAATATGGTCCGGTGCACAGATAGGAGATTTTAAATGTACCTTGCTTCATGGTTTCTGAAATAGCTTATTTGACTTCAGAATACTAGGAACTGTACTGCGCAAATGTTAGAAGCGTATTTTGAGAGCATTCACAATAATATATTTAGCTGGTCAGCTTTGCAGCTGAGATCGCAACAAAGAAGTGTACCCAAAAGGATTCGTAAGAATTGTACCTGCTTTTCGTGACGCCATGTCGTGCGATGTGCAAAATCTTAGCATTTGTCCGCCCGAGGTAAAAATTTACAAGGGAAAACAACATTCACGTTACTGCACTACTAACGGGGATATGCACCGACATTTATTTCGCAAGTACAATTCAAATGTTGACGAGAGATATTAGTGAGACCATTCATAACTGCATAAGCAGAGCGATAAAGAATGGAAAGCGGCAGTTCAACTATTTTCTCCATGGCTGCAAAATGGTAGATAGCGGTTATCCGACCGTCGATATGAAATTCCACGAAACACAAAAGCGAGACAGGATTTGGAATTTCAAGTTAGTAGGCTGAGAAGCTTTATATAAGCTCTAAACATTACCCTTTTTCTGTGACGTCACAATTTTCTCTCTTTATTTAACTATAAGGAATTGGACGAAACAACAAATCTGCAGATTTTGTTCAGGTCCGCTTTAAGTATGGTTTGTTTTATAATACTGTCAATGTGACATTTGCCCAAAATGACAGCGAGCAAGCCTAAAATCTTATTTTAAGCGTTAGGGACTTCTTCGAAGAGGAGAAACGTCGGATTACATAGGTCAAGAATGTCTTGGTTTGAATAATGTGCTATTAGGAGCATCCCTTACATTAAAGGTTAGGTATATGTCAAATTCTTTCTTAAGTCTACTACCTGTGATCTAAATGATCTTTTTGAATTTACTGTAATATAATACGTACGTTTTTAACACTATTTTGTTATTTCTGACGTCACGGCAAAAGGGTAATATGTAGACTTTATCCGGTAATTGTTAGACATTTCCAAATCCCCACGATAGTGCGCTTTCCAAATAGCTATATTTACGACACAAATAATACCACCACGCAATCTGTTTGCTTGATTATATATGGTCAGCTACTCATATATTCCTCGCGACCGAATATGCCATGAGTAGTTCGAGGTGGTGAATTGCGCGGTCCTATCGGGTGCATTAAAAAGCCAGTGACGGCGGGAATTTTCAAATGAACCTAGCAAAACACTTTTCTTACTTCTACCCAATCCTTTTCTTCAATCTTTCATTGAATAATGAGTTGGATCTTGGCATGCTTCTTACCTCGCATAACGCCATAACGACTCCGAAAGATTGAAGGTGTGGTTTGTTAGACGTGATTATTAATTCTCGTAACGTAATATAGTATGATCAATTAATCTCATCTAGTATGGCTGTGGAACTGCAAATCAAAATTGGCTTACATACTTATATTTAATTCAAAATGTCAAATTGTATTATTAGATATTCTTTTTATTCATCTTATTACATGTAATGTAATGTAATTGTCCAACAAATAAACTTGCGCCGGTCGAATAGACACTTCATCTTAAATCTAACCTAAAAATAAAATACATTGGAGCCAGTTTTAAAGGGAGCAATTTAACAACTTTCGAAACCTTGTTCGGGGGATGTAAAATTCGGACCGGCGATGGCATTTAACAGTTTATTTATAAAACGTTAATATAACGATATAGAATAGTTGGTATACAAAAGTTAAAAATGAGTCGGAAATGTTTCATTCTTAATATAGATTTTTTTAACTCCCCACATGCCTTCTTTGCGACGTGTCATAATAAGCTGTAATAAATAATATTTATTTTTACGGATAATAATATGATCCAAGCATTTTTAATTTTGTAGGATTAAATACTTCTCTTTCTTTGTTTTCATAACAGACGTATTCATTCAGTAGCCTCGACTGTGTCTACAATATTCTTTATCTATTCTATACACTACTAAAATTTCTTTTTCAATGAAAATCCAATCTTTTTATAAAGAGTTTAGGGAATATGGAAATGTAAGTAATACATTAGGCTTTTTAGAAATATAGTGGAAGCTTATTACCTTTTTTAATATGAAAATTTGCAACGTCAATATTGAATATCAATACTAAATACTCATTTATAAAACAACGTTATTTGTAGTAATTTATGTGACCACTCATTAAGTTATATTGTGGAAACTGGATATGTAACTGAAAATTAATTGGACACAGGTACGCTAATTATATCTTTGCAGGTAATGAAATATTAAACAGCTGCATTGTACCGCGCAAATGACTGTTTCATTTCAACCTACGCATGTTGGGGTTCATATAGATGACCCCTAGTGCTGTTTAGGGAATAAATGATACCCCAACCACCCTTGGAATTTTCTCCTGGGGCGTTGCGTGTGAATTTTGTTTTCCTTTTCTAACAGTATTGGAACTTTTATAAATACAGTTTATGCACTTCTAGTACTTTTTTTTAGACAAAAGTTTTGTGGTTTTGCGTTTAGTTCAGTTATGGGAATCTAAAATATTGAACTCTAAAGTTCTACTGCTTTATTACTACTCGTATTCATAAAATCTTAGTGGTACGGCCTTAGTTTTGTTAACTTCTTTGAAGAAATTAAGCGATGATGTGGTACTATTATGTTCATTACACATTTTCTTAGTCTCCATGGATGAGGATGTAATGGAAATTTAAAATTCAGTACTGATCATGACTGTTCTCCCTTAGGTTACGAGAGAATATTAATATAAGGTTTAATGTTAGTTCTAGATGCTACAATCGCTATACAATTTTCACTAGCTTCCCTGCAGCTCTAGTGCTAATTGGATTTTCTATATGTACAACTTAATCTGAACAATTATAAAATTACTAATTACTTTTTTCTTTGCAGCAGCTGGAAGTCACACCACTTTTCTTCCAAGGGCATCTCTTTTAGCGCTGTGCTGCTTCGTCGGTCTACTACTCTCTCTAAGGTAACTGTGCTGCCCTCCTTAAGGAAAACGAAGTGAAAGCCAAAGACGAACTAATGAGTGGGTGCTTGGTTTTTGCGAGGGTTTAAATGTACATTCCTTATTGTGACGTATTTTATGTTAATTTGCTGTTTGGGTCATCGGGTTTCGTTTCGACTAATTGTTTTCGTTGTAAATGTAAAAATGCTTTATTAGTTCGTTCGTGTTTGAAAACCGACACCCTGAAGTCCAAGGGCGACTTCGTGGTGCATAGACTGATTACCAAGAACATATATTTTTCAAAGTTGAACCTTCTGTTCCACTTCATCGCTATTTGCTAGGTAGTTTCATATGGCACTAAAGATTTTTTAATCCACTAGCTTGTTTTAATATTTTCAATTAAAGGTATGTGTAAATAATAATCATATCCACCGTAAGATTTACATGTTTAAAACAATCAAAACGTACTCTAGTCGTACTTTTTTGACCCAGAAAGGGCGTCAATGCGTCTTCTTAACGACTGTTTGTCGTCGAAAAGTTTTTGTTTCTTATTGGTTCAACGCCTTGTTCGTTTTAACTCAAATTTAATTATCTCCAAGTTTATCCACCGCCGCTCTTAATGAAGGATCAGCGGGAGATTTTTCCACTTCGTATTAATTTGTAATCATGCTTGTGCCGATTTTGTTGCATATTTAATACATCCCTACCTTAATACCCTAATGTCTAACTATATTGCTCCAGCGATTCTCAACATGGCGATTAGTAAGAAAAAAGTGGCTGTGCTTTAAATCAATTAAGAATCAATTGGATTTTAATGAAAAAATTTAAATAGCCTCAAAATGTTGGCCTAGCGAAACAGCAAACGTTGGAATGTTACTACATTGCTGCTTATTAAGTAATGTATCAACTATGTTGGAATATTATTGGCACCTCAGGAAATTCACATTGTGTTTATCAGCTTCTATTAATATTCTTTGTAAATGTTAATGGTTGAATTGGGTGAACATAATTTTGAACCGCGTCTGAAACTCTTGAGAAATTGATTTTTTGAGCGTTGAAACTAAAACTTTCCGACTGACCAAACGAAACTTAAAAGTATTCCATAAGTGTTTTTTGTATTTTATCGTCACAAGGTTGGACTAATTTAATTCTCATGAACCGGACGATGGAATCTTAGGTAAATGCTAATTTAAAATGTGATGTTATTCCAATTGTATAAAAAATTATCTAGTCTTCATCATTATATTGACTACTTCATCAATCTTGCAAGACGTTTATGAATAGTTTTCATATTATAAAACTGTACTGTACAGCTGTCGTACACATAAGTGTAAATATCCGCACAGTTTATGTCAAAATAACTATACCGTTTCTTTAGATACTGTATGTATATGAATCTGTCTAAATTACACGAAAATGGTAATAGGATTCTCCTAAACAGAGACAATATCAAAAAATAGTTGGCAGCTGTCGAATTGCCTATAGAGTTTGGTCTAAAAGTACCTATGAACACAAAATAAAAAATTATTGTAACTAATAATTCCTATCTATATCGGTATAGATTTATAATAGTAAACCTTCAGGTTTGCATTAAATGGTTTGTATGTAATTGCCTTGGCAATTCTACATTAGACCGAGAATTATCAATTTAGTCTTCTAGTTATAAGTCAGAATTATATCAGGCGCCTGTTTTGAAAGGAATCGTTGCTTCTAGAGAAACTCAAATAAAACGCCTTCTATTGGAACTTTGCTAATCTAGAAAGATGTCATATACAGTTTCAATAGTTTAGTAATAGCTATGGTAAATGTTATATTTTGACGTAAGCTGTGAATTATTTTCAAACTGCGGTAATACTTGCTGAAGTTTCTTTATGTAAATATTAAAAAAAAATCCCTGTGATCGAGAATACTATATATACAATTATTTGTTAATTAATGTAAAATGTAAACTCTATGTAAGTTGAAAGACCGGTTTACATTGAAAAATGTGTCGAAAGCGAGGGTGGAGCCATAGGCAGTTTGGCTTTCATGGTAGGGGTTCGATAATTTCTGTGAATTATAAATTATGTAAATAATACAGTGTAAGTTTTAAGTATTTAAGAGAACGTATTATACTATAATCACGGAATTCAAGCCGAAATTTTGTAGGATATTTAAAAGATTTAGACTTGGCAGGCTAAGCGCTAGTGTTTGTTGTGTTATTCGGTTTGAATTCAAAATCCTATACTTAAATTCAACTTATATGTATTTTATTTTAAAAATAACATGAAATCCTAATAAATGCTGAATTATTTATTATATATTCCCTTCACACTTTAACTTTTTGAATACAAAAGGTATGGTAACTGTGTTTAATAATTATTGTGATGCATCTGGATTTATTTTGGAATAAAAAGATTGCTGAATAATTCGCTGGTAGTAACTAAAATATAATGTAATTTTAATTTTATGTTTATATTTTAATTCTGGTATTTCAAATTATGACAAATTAATATGTTTTTAATAGAATCGTATCTTCGCCGAAACTTCCTGAAAGGAACCTGTATGATAATTTATAGAAAAAATCGCTTGTTCGAGCTTCAAAATTATCCTGAAACGCATAAAATTTTATGGTGCGAGACTAAATTGTTGTGTATCTGTGTAAAATTCGCAAAAAGGATGTTCTAGTGCCACAGCATAGCTCCCCGGAGGAACATGAAGGAAATAAGGGTAAGTCTTATCTTTTTTTCATTTTGTATGCACTTCGAGCGTCCACAAATGCATAAAATTCGCGTTGTGCCTGAACCAATAACTCTATTAAAGCCTATTTAAATTTAAGGGATGCCACGAACTCGAGATCTTATGTAATGTCGTGGTGGCTGAATAGGTAATTATTATGCAAGCGGTTTTTGCGTAAGCACTAATGGTATTAGCGGTGTCGCTACTGCGTGTCGTCGTTGCGTATTATCCGGCGAAACAAGGGCCTGTTATAATTCGATTATTTTTACATTTTTACAATGTATCAAGTAAGCGGCCGCGTCTTCTTAAATTTAACTCACAAAGCTGAATGGAATTTTAGCAGTCTTATTGTCTGCACGGGAATTTCGCCTTTCAGGTTGCTGCACTTAAATTTATATTTTGTGACATTTTTAAGCCGAGTATAACAATGCTGTCGCCCTTTAAAGAACTCTTAAAACTCCCAACATACAATACGCAGGGAACTGTATGGGTTCTAAAAAATACATAAATAAATTTCAAGGTAAACCGCTTCACATTGTATTAATTTAAACAAACTACAATTGACTGACCGTAATTGGATTATTTCGTGTATCAAGAGCGACATTTAAATTTAAATTTCGAAGAACTGTGGTGCTATTGTATAGTTAACTAATACTGGATATTTTCAGTTATAATGTAGGAGGAAGAAGCATATTGAGGGTTTTTGTCGAAAATATAATAAATTAATTCGTAGAATAAATTTTAGTCTGTCGTTAAAATGAATGTCGATAGAAACGACGACAGAACTTTAAAAGTAACTATTACAATTTTTTGATGTGTGGTGTATGCAGTCCCTGAAATGTATCTAGAAATGCTAGGAGTTAAAAGTATTTCAAAAGCTAAATTAACCTGTTTTAGGGAAACGTGTGTACCATACCCTTAAAGAAGGGGTAAATACAACCCTAGTTAGCTCTAACTCTCTGTAGAAAATTGCGTGAATAAGGACCAGGCAATAGTTCTGGAGGTTACAAAAAACATCATAGATTAAAAAAAAATGCTCGCCAGTCGTTATACATAACTTAAAACATTATGCTAGGTATCAGATCAAACTCTATTTTATATGCCACTTACTTCAACCTAAATCTCAAAAGAACACGAGCAAGTTTATGAACGGCCGTAGTATAAATACACCAGGAAAATATAATCCAGTAATAGTTAATAGAAATCTAATATCACTAAAAGTGTGGGAGATATGACTATATCACTCATTACCAAAGAGTTAGTGCCGCTTATAATATAAGCATTTTAACTCGAGTAAGCGTGACATCGTTAACAGGTACTCAGAGACTTGCTTAGAGCTGACTGGAGTCATAGTAGCCCCTGTAATAGTACATTTGGAACAATACGGAATATCAAAAACACAACTCAGGTAAAACCTGACGCTATACAGTGATAAATAACAATAATTAGGTCACCCAAATCAAAATGACACAGATAAGTGAATTACTAAAAATTGGAACATATTGTACAAAATAACAAATTAAAAAGCGCTCGCTAGCAATACTATGGCAAAAATTGATATCTGAATGCCGTCAAATATGCAGCCGGAAGAATGAAATACAACGCACTTCGACCAGCGTGTAAAACTGGTAACAGAATAAGCCGGGCGCTTAAGGTCACACTGCGCAAGGGTAGGTATTGTTCAGTGTACATACATGCTCTCAGCTAAACCCTAAGCGAGAACGCATTAGCGTTTGTTAAACTTCTAATTACGTTAACACGTGCGATTTCACATTCAAAGGCCTTTGTCTCAAAACTAGGCAATTCGTGGCAGGCAAATCGCCCTTATTGACACTATCAAAAAGCTGAAACGCAAATTGCATGTACTTACTGTGGTATGAGATGTTTCTTCAAACGCCCTCGGACGCAGTCACCAGGTGTGAAGACATCTGAGTAACGCCGCATTCCACGGTTGAATTTACATTGGAAAACCTTGGCCTAAAACTCGTGCTGATTCGCGTACAGACGGAGGGAACTCCAACGGCTACTACAGCAACTAAATTACTCCGGATATTAAAGGCCTAATTACCATTTAATTAGAAAATACAGAATTGATGGACTTTAGTAAAAAATTGGAAGGTCAGCAAAGAATATGGATTGGAAAACCGAAGTAAAACTATAATTATGATCATTGACAATAACAGAGACGACATTCAACAACTCGGAGACATTAACGTAGTTAACCACATTATATATTCAGGCTCACTGATAACCAACACGGGAGGGTGTGAAAGTGAAATCAAGATACGTATTTAAATAGGACGCACAGCGATTAAAAGGCTGGAGAAAATTTGGAAAAACAGAAACATAACGTTCAATACCAAGAATATGATAAAACCAAGAGATAAAAGAAGAATTGACGCATACGGTGGTGCTGGAGACATGTACTAAGAATACCTTGGACAGCCAGACGAACAAACTAATCTGTAATAGAGGAAGTTGAAGAACTAATTCGGCTGTCCGCAGTTATATCAAAAAGAATACTAGAATGCTTCAGACACAAGCAACGTAAACACGAAAGCTGTTTGGATGTATTAATTGTGCATGGCTTAATGGAAGGGCAAAGATCGAGTGGACGTTCTCCAAAACGCTGGAATGATGAGATTAAAGTAAGGACAGGTAGTTCTGTCAACAATGCTTATAAAAGGTGTAATTAAATAATATCAGCATAAGTGACCATAAACCACCTTCTGCAAAGAAGATTACGACAAGAGAGAGAGTGAAGAAATGGAGGAGGTAGAAATGAGAAAAGGAAGTATTTGCTCTAACAAGGAATAGAATTTTCAGGCCAAAAGTCTTAACAAGCAACAGTAAGATTAGACTATATATCGTAGGTTTGGAAAAGCTCATCTAGGGTAGGCCTTGGATAGAAATGAATATAGCGCCTTTGATTCAACTGTACTCAAATTGGATTCAGTATTTAATAAAAAGGTCTTACCTTAAGCAAGCTATGGCCAAACTGAAATGCATCTTCATTTGAGAGGAGTTGAATTAAAGGTGATAATATTCATTTCTATCTGAGGTCTACCCTAAATGGGGTTTTTTAAACCCAAAATGCTGAATATATTGAAACTAGAAGAATTAACAAAAGCAAAATATTTACAGTGGATATTTCATTTACTGAGGATGTCAAATGCATAGTAAAACGAAGGCATTTGAGGAGCCATTGATAAAAGGAAATTAGAAGAACCAAATAATAGGTGGAAGAAAGCGGTGATAGAAGATCTACAGGAGATGAAGATAAGGACTGGGAGAATAGCCAGAAATAGAAAACTGTGGAATGATCTGGTCAAGTTATGAGTCTGAATGGCTACAAAATACCTCCTTATTTTGACTGTAACCGTCACTTGCAGTGAAATTGTTTATTTCACGGCCACTTGAGAAATTTTCCGCTAAGTGGGAGAAAAATCCCACGATGTTGCATCTTTAGTTGGGGCCCAATATCCCAAGCGAGCACGTCGCTGTGTGCCGCTCTCTCCGGTTCATTGTGTAGGTACGTGTTTGAAGGCTTATGTTTGCGACGCTCAAAGAATCGGACGTGTCGTGCCCAGGAATAGTCTTATGATGTAGGGAATTCTTGTCACTTGCTACGGGTGTTTTCTCGGTTACGGTGAATCACCGGATTTGACGTTAGTTTAGGTAGTTCAAACACCACAGTGTTGTATTGTTCCCGCCGTATGTGTGTTGTCACAGCCTCCGATCATCCACATGGATTTTGAGATTATTCTTGTATGATGTCTCCTTTATCGCCGTCTCGCCATCTCACATTCGAAGTGGACACTGTCATCAAGTTTCAGAACACTGCAAGATGTTAAAGGCGGAACTTCCTGTTGTTAACTAGATATAACACAGTGCGTAGGAAAAAGTGCGCTAGATGACCGGAAAGTGCACCTTTCATTTCGAATGGTTGAGCTTGTTTAAACTTGATTGAAACACACATAAATTTTATTTTCTAAAATTTACGAAATCCAGTCGCACGCTTTAAATGCAACTCCGATTTAATAGCAAGCAACTTTTAATGCCGCAATCATCAGTCTTTGCCTCATAATTGCTAAATTTAATATGTTTAAATTAGATTATATATAAATTTCAGTCCAAATTTACGGAACATTATTCATGATTTAAAAGCCAGTGTTATTTCGCAATCAGACGAGTTAAAAACCAGGAAAACTGCAGATCTGCACCTCATGCACAAAACCGACCTACAGCGGCAGGTTCAACGGGCGACCTTCGCTCCAGCAGGAAATAAAACTGCTAAATTGCTACGTTGTTATTTTGTAATTGTATACGCTTTGATCCAGTAAACTGTACATTTGAACTTTAATATTTGTTACTTAGTTAAGCATTCTTGTTTTGTATAAATACACGTTTATTTTCATAATAAAATCAATGTGCATTTAATGTTTGATTCATTCACTACCCCTATACCAAGCCATAATACTGTCGAGACGTGAGGCTGCGTCTCAGGGGTAGTTTACTGTCGTCCCTTTAAGTGCCATTGACTAAGCTGGCTTAAAGCATAAATGCAGTCTCATTTATGCGCTTAAAATTAGGGATAGAACCAGCGCAAAGCAACGGAATCCTGATTCAGTCTGCAGGAATTTCTGTTCAGAACTTAATTAATTTGTGTGATGTAACATCGATTATAGATTAATTTAGCGCCCCATCAGGGCACTTGTTCGTTAAATATTTCAGCCGACGCATGCTGGTGCATACATATTTAGAAGGTTGACTGTATACGCCGTGATACCACTACTTAGGGATTTATTACGTTACTTTTTTGTGTATCAAATGAAATACGAGTTTTTGAACATCCAACAGACCTCTTCGCTGTGAGGCAATTTGCAGAAAATCTACCCCGAGGGGGCAGACGCCAAAGGTAAGTTCATTTCTGTGGTTGCATATCATCTAAATAGCTGACTGGACCCCATTTCATAATGTAGGGATTTGCGAATTTTGTAAATACAAAAAATTACGTGCTGCCTACTCCTTAAGCATTCGTTTTGATCTAACATAAAGCCACTATTCTATTTCTACCTAACCCATTCTTCTCGACTGCAGTGAGCGGGATCAAAATCATTGCAGTTCGATTGCATTTTTGTTGATTTCCGCACTGCATAGTAATTTTTTATAAAAACCGCCGCTGCAAGCGGAGCAGATGCATTGTTTGATATAACCATTGGGCGTAAATACCTTGTAACCCTGCTCTATCCTTCTGAATCTTAATGTATGGATATTGCTTATTGAGATAGAGGCTCCTAAAAACATGTCATCTAGTAAACAATGTAGTACTCCGATATCTGAATTTCCTATTATCAGACTGCATTTGTTCTAAGAAACTGTGGACTAAATTAAAGAAATTGTTTTTAAATGCCATAGGATTTTAATCCAGGAAAAGCAAATACAAAACCGTGTATTCATTACAATATTTAAATTTAAGAGCTTCATTACTCTTCGTTTAAGGTTAATAGTGGCGCCAGACCTATTTAATATGGTTAATTTGGAAACTTTAACACAATAAAATTAAATACGACTTATGAAGTTATTTTAAAAGAGAAACATCTTTGCATGCCATTCAATTATATAGTGTAATAATGACATAGATATTTATGGAGGATACTCATTTCCAAATATGTCAAAGAATAGCATATCAGTTGTTTCCGTTATGTTTGATATATGATTTTAAACGGTAAAAACTTCCTTTTACAGTGATCTTATAATTAGCCAAAAATGTTAGTTATAATTTTTAAGCAATTGTCAAAAATTTTCAAAAATTACAAATTCTACAGAAACCGTACAAAATAGAGCGTTAACTAAAGTGAAAATTTTTAAGCTGAATTCAAAAATGTAATAGTATACCGGGTGTTCCATTTGGAATAGGAGTTTATAAAAAAATCGAAAAAGAAACAAAAGAAACCCATTTTAGAGGTATTCTATTGGAAAATCACCTATCTCACATCAATACACATTGAAAATGTAATAAACATGTAAAGTTTGAAAAAAAAATCGTTAGCGCCGTTTTCGAAAAAATCGAAAAAAAACTGAAACAAGAGTAAACACATACTTTCGGTTATGCGATTTTTTTCAAAAGCTTGGTGTCGCATCTAGGTAGTACACAAACCTTATATATGAAGTTTCAACGTCATATCCCTTTTCGTTTTTGAGATATTTTGTTCACAGGCTGGCACACAGACCAATGAATAAAAACATGTTTTTTGGGTTCAGGGGACTCTAAAACGTGAAGATCTGTTGAAAACTCAATTTCTAAATTTTGGGGTGAATCCATTACTTTATTTATCGTAAAAGGAAGTAAAAAAGTACAGAGAAATCATAGAGATAGAATTAATAAAAGTAGAAGGTCGTTTGCAATTAACGCAAGTACATTTAGCATGAACGATTTTCCTGTAGAGCTGTGAGGACAGAGAAATACCGAGCTTAATAATTTACAGGAATTTTCAAGTCGCAGGGCTCTTGTTCTTGCGGCTTTCCACAAGGGGTTGCTCGGCAGCATCATTTCTTAATGTTAAAGTTACTGCTAACCTGAAAACTTCAGGAGTCGCATCAAAATGCGAAATAGTGTCATAACCCGCAATTCGTAACGAGGGAGTTTAGAATTATTGCCGGAATAAGAAGCGGAGTACTGAAGTTTTCGTGAAAAATCGTGTTTCTATAGTTTTCTCGGAAAGTGAAATACGAGATACCTTGATATTCTAATTTTCTTATCGCTTGCTTCTCACTCGCTAGGGGATATCTTAAAAGTGACATGTCCTAATTGCAGAGTTTTCAACGTGGAAAAGTCTGAAAATCAAGATGGAGAGACAGAGAATGACAAAAGCTTTTTAAGCGTAATAAGAAGCACTTTCTCGCGACGAAAGTGACCTTTCACTTGTGTACTTTTAAGCTCAGTCATGGACTAAATAATTCCACTTAACCCTAGTAATACCGTGTCATATTATTAGCACGTAATACCGTACGGGGTGCTAGTTTAAGGCGATGCAAGTTGGCGGGATTATTATATTTGCTTATCTGCCGTATATGTAACTGTAGAAGAAAAAAGAAAAATTGTTTAACTTCCTTTATTATATCGTTGCCTATGTTTACAAGCTTAAAACGTATTCTTTATTGATACATGTTGTACATATTATTCCGCTACTGGGGTGTTCGGTACAGACAATATTTCCGCATTCAGAACATGATCTTCTTGATTTTCTGTCTCTTGTCCTGCTGCACATGTAGTAACGCCCTTGATTTCTCTTGGCGGTGGGTGAGGAACAACAGGGGTACTCAGCTGAGGAATCAAATTAACTATATGTTGCTTTATAGCTGCATGTAAATTTTTAGTGTTACTATAACGGTGAGTGATGTGTTCTTTTGCTAATTCAATTTCTAGTTCCAGGAGAAACTCTCTCATGTCATCGAGTTGATCTTTCTTATACCCAGCATTGGCCAGGATCCATACCTTGTATGCGTGTATTGCACCAATATCCAAAATATGATAAAGCAAAACCATTGGCCATGTGAGTGTTCTTCGCTGTTTGGTATACTTTTGGACCATTTGGTTCGATGACAGTAAAGGTTTCTGAGGCGATGGAAAAAGTTCTGATGGTATGAACACTTTGTTGTTCTTTAGAGTACCACAAAGTGTGAGCTTTCTTGACCACAGCTTATCTGTTAGATCAGGACAGTTATTGTCCATCATTATACCATAACCTTAATGTAAATGGTACCTGAGATACAATACCACCCACTCTCCTTGCTTTTTTCGGCCTAGTGAATTTTACATCCTGCCTTATTGCAAAAGGTCATGTGGTTCTAATTTGTTAATATGTTGTTAGAATGTATGTCAATAGTAAGAGACCAAGTTTACAGCTTCGAAAGACCTATGCAAGCTGCGCAAAACCCCAAAAAGGGCGACATTTTTGCACTTGTTTTGGTTTTTGCTCAATCTCTTCTAAAGTATGCGTCCGACATAAAAAGCTGTTGGTGATTCCCTGAGCAGGTGGAGGGATCTCCTCAACTCGTTCGGCAATAATGGGGGTGGGCTTTGGCGTTATCGGAATCCTCGAGATGAATAGATGGAACGTATTTGCGTGATTTGCCACAGCAAAATTTACATAGTGCTGAGCGTTTTAATCCGGCTTTGCGGCAGCTGCATCCCCCACTGCATACTTTTCTGCTTTTAGAAGATATCAAGCGCAGTAGATTCTGAGGGGCGGGATGGTGGTAGAGACTAGGATGAGCCCCAGATCCTCGATCTTCCACCCCAATCCGTAGGGTTTTTACTAGTCCCCAACCACTTATGAACTTGGTGGTAAGTTCTATAAAAATGCTGGCTTGCTACTTCTTCAGTTGGGGGCAAACGAGCAAAATTAACCTTTGCGTTGGTTGCCGACTTTATGAAAAGCTGGTAGCGGAGGCCATCAAAGTCTCTTTCTTTATATCACCCCCGGCCCCAGCCACGAAGCATTTCCCCCCAGCTTTGGCTATTGTCGCATGATTGGAATCTGGCTGTAGGAAAAAATCAGCCAGTTCCATGAGGTGGAGATTGTTCTGGAGGACGCTGGCCAACTTTGTTTTTCCCTGCCAGAAAGAGGCAGAGGTGGTGCCGCACCCGCTGAAGACATGTAGAATAACAACAATCCTTTGTGGGTATTTTGTGGTTCCATAGGTCTAAGATGAGCTTGAGAGATATAGATATCCAGATTATCTCTGCCACTTTTCTGGAGGTAGACATTCGTTGCAGCTGAGCCCAAATCATTGAGGGGGACCAGGGGGTCTACGTCTTCTCCAATAACGATATCACGGTCAAATATTGCACTTTTGGATAGTGTTGTATCAATGATGTCCCGATCAGCGTCTTCTTCGTGAAGCAGTGAGATGAGGCACCTCTTGTTGTTATCATTGGCCAATAGTTTTTCATGAGCTAGTTGGATGATAGTAGACTCCTTAAAAAGTATATCGCTGCAGGAGCGAACAGCAGAGCGTCGCCTTCTTTCAGTATTTTTGTTAGCAGTTTCCTCAGGGTAACTGTCGAAAACAAGCGAGACATTGCTACCAACACGATTTTTTACATAATTGACCTAACAGACAATGGCTCTTACGGAATGTTTGCGGTTCCACACAACTTTTTGTAAGAGGTATCCTCCATCCACTACTATAAACGTATTGGCGCCATTTGGGATGTTGCTGGAGAGTGAAGTGAAAGCAGAGTTGAAGCTGTACTAGGTTTCCTTTCGCATCCCTTGTTCATTTAACAATACCATTGGGAATGTTGCTAATTCATACTTGAAGTATTCTTTTAATATCTCGTCCGATTGCTTTGTTATGCACACCCTCTGGAAAATTGTAAGTGGATCGATGTCTACTCTCTTGTTTGCCACTTTGACGGAACTGTGGCCTTACGTTCTCAAACGTGTTGCCAACGATTTTTATCACTCCTTCGGTTCCCAGCTGTTTGGCCATGTGGCAAATGAGGTCTTGACCTTCTATAACTTCACCACTAATGGAAAGTAACTTATCAGTAACTGGAAATGGAGGGTGGAGGAAGAACCAGTTTATCAGTGTTTCCACATCAGCACTGTCTCCAATTGTTTGAGAATGCCTCATATTAACATGTTGTTTACCAGTCGAATATGAGATGTTACAGAAACGTCCCACTAATTCGCAAACGTTCAGCATGTACACCATTCTTACTGTCCACCGTGCCAGCACACTGCTGGAGATTCCACGCCCGTGATTGAATCCGCTGCAGCTTTTCATCGACCTGACCAGGGTCTGCTCAATTGTCAAGTCTGACCATATAAATCATGTTTGCTGTACTTAAAACTGTTTACATCGACTTTTCCCAAAATCCATTTTTCCGAATTGTGGTTTTATGCCACTTACGGGCATCCTTTTAAACTCAAATTAAAACTAAATAAATTTACTACTACTTTCCTAGTGGGATGAGTATTTTTCCCGATAGTTGGCAAGACACCTGACCACATTTAAAGTTTTTCACTTAAAAAAAATCCAATTTTTGAAAAGCTGTACCTCGGAAGCTTCTAGACGTATGGAACTTAAAAACGAAAGGAATGGATTTTTATGTACCAGAACGCATACTTTAGGAGAGATTGAACAAAAACCAAGACAAGTGCTGTTTTTTGTGTATTGCGCAGCTCGCACAGATCTTTCGAAGCTGCAAACTTGGTCTCTTACTATTGGCATAGGTCTTAACAACATATGAAAAAAATGAGAACTACATGATCTTTTGCAAGGTCGAGCTCTTTTTGTGTATAAATTGACTGGGCTATTCCCTGGAAAACAGTTTATGTGATACACTTTTACCAAGTAAAAAAAAATAACAAGATAAACTTGGATGTTGAATGTATATGCAGACTGGACGTTTCCTAAAGCCCAAATTTCGAAGCCATATTTAGCTGGCTTACTCTTTATGTACACTCTGAAGGGTGGCTTCCCGCGAAATGGTGTAGTTGTTCATCTACGCATAGATGTAACCTAGGATTAATACATTTCTTACAGTCAGTAACCATAATATCAAACGCCTCCCGAAATGCCGCCAATTTGTCATTCTCTTTTCGATAATTGCGAGTTTCAAAATGATCGAACCACAAAGACTTAGTCAGAAATTGGTATCTGTTTATAGAAAGTATGGCGGATATTACGGTTAGATCGCGCCTATACAATTTTCGCAGTTCTGTGCGCGTCGTCTATGTTTCCAATATCTGCAGTACAAGTTTTGAATTGCTCTGTCTCTCTCTCTCCCTCTCTCCGCCTACTTGCTTTTTGGATTCGGCGAGACAGCGATAAGAATTTTTGCTTTTGTTATCGGCATGGACGTTTCCTTAACCCCATGAAGGTAACCAGGTTTAGCGCCTCTTTGAATTGTTCAGGGGCTTTTGGCGGGAATGCAAGTTATGTCTTTGCCCTCTTTGTACGTTGGTGGATTTGCAACCATGGTATTTTTACTAAGAAATGTTTCTTACGCTAGTTGGCGAATTAAAAGCGCTTTCCTAATCCTTATCCACACGTGGCCCAAAATCAATCTGATGTAGGTCATTTGAAGCAGTTTCTACCGTAATTTAAAGCATTCATGTTTCTATCTTGGGCATTCCGCTTTCTGTAGCGTCACCGAAACAGCGATCCTTGCACTGAGTGCGTCGGCCTTTTTCCGGTTTGGATTTAACACCTGTAGTTCCGAACTTCGAATGTGTGGCAGAGCGGGCAGAAGGCCTCAATCAAACGAAATTCGGAACAGGTTTAGTTCTCTTTTTGAAGTGCAGCTGTTTGCTTCACCCGGTTGCTACCAATTTCCGACAGAGTTTCGGAAGCTCTATTGGAACTCCGGCCGCTCTGTACAGTTCGCTTTACGAGCTGCGTACTTGACGGCCCTCAATGATTTTCCAACCACGGAGCTGATGTCAATCGCCATTGCATTTGTTTCAAACTGTTGTAATGTATATACGTACCTTTCTAAATTGTTTTATAAGCTATTGTTCTCGCAAGCCGAGTTTGTTGAGGTGCACCTTAGTTTGGCAAATAATCTGTAATCTTGTATTAAATGCCACATTAATTATGTGACTATATACTGTAATATTATCATTTTATCATGTTCTTTGCTACTACTACCTGGTTTCGTGTGCTTACTTTACGAATTGTCCGTGGTGCCTGGATACATTTGCCGTCAATTAAAAGATTCGTTGGCGCTCTTTTTGGCGGCTTTTAATTAATTGTGAGAACTTATAGGACTGCCCGCCGTCTCACTGATTTAGCGGCGGCCAGCAATTGTCCATGTAGTCATTGACGTTATAATTTTGAGAAATTTAGGCGACGAATCGAATTGATGCTAACGCACGATATATCGAATGCGTGTAAGCAGGATTGCTAGCGTGAAGCATAGTTATAGATTCGCTACTATGAAGAGCTTCCATCGTAAGTAATAATCCGATATTGGTTTAAATTTCTCGCCTATGTGTGGGAGGACAGAGTTTTTCTTGTAATTCGGATGTTCAGCATTCCCCCGAGTGAAGAAGTTTTCAAATTTATAATTCAAAATCGACTTAGATACCATGAAAACCATGTAGACAACCCAATAATATGCAGCTGTACGAAAAACCAACCTGTTCAAATAACTATTTTCAAAATATGAAGAAAAACGGGCCTCTGGGATGCATTTGCACCTCGCACGGTAGTACAAAGGCCAAAAAATTGATTAAAATACAACACATTAATATTTGACAAAATTAATGACACCAACTTTTTACAAGTTATCAAACCCTGTGAGTTATATAATTAATTTCATTTCCTGGCACAAAATGAAAAACTAAAAATTGATGAAATAATTTTTACACAAAAATCTGTTGAAGGATGGCGCAACTTTTGCCAGTGTACGAATGTGTTAGACCCATTTACGCACTACTGTTGACATGATAAATATCCGAAGTTTGAGTTTCGTTGCTATTTATCTCTTTTGCACAAAACATCACGCATGAATGTAGCCTAAGGCTAAGGGTAATTTCAGAATGTAAATTTGAAAATCACAGGAAAAACTCCTTGGCTCCTGCAAACTTTTTAAACTTAAAGTTTCTTGCCGAAATAAATTCTCGTGTAGAGTATTTAAAATGTAAATTACGTTGTTCCTTATGATGTATGAGTATTTTGGCCAAGATCACGCACACGTTTTAAATCATAGGGTTAATTGCAGACTTTCCATTGATTTTGATTTGTAGGCTTTCCTTTTCATAGCGACATCCTGACTTTTGCAAGTTTGGAGTTCTGCAAATTTATTTCATGCCGACTCTATTTCCTTCACAATAGAACGTTAAATTAAATTTATAGGTTGTTTACTTCCAAGGCGTGGTGAAAATGCCACATTTTAACCAAGCCGTCATATTTGAAGCTATTGATAAAATATGTTTACAACAGGATATTTAAAATGCCTTCAATTCTTATAAAATAAGCAAAAGAAGTGACTAAGCTTTAGTGATATGCGAAATGCACTGGCGATATATTATCGGCAAAATTAATTTTTAAAATATATTCATTTATTCTATTAAAAAAACTGATGCATTATTTTCTATTACACTTGAGAGTCCGCTAAGGTATGTAAATACCGCAACATTAAATGTTGTCGCGGTAATTTGTCATTTGTTAAATCCTGTTATGACAGAATTGTTTAATTATCACCAAAAATATAACGTCAGAAACATATAGGGGGCTTCAAATTAGAATTTATTATATTCATCCATATCTAGAATATCTCATTCTTCTTATTTCACGTTCGCCACGGACATTTTTGTACGTGACCTTTTCAATTCATAGCCAGTTAACAATATTGTAGATTATTCAAAACAGGGAATCATTTTTGAAATGTTCTTTGAATAGAAATGAACAATCTACTCTAATCAGAAAACAGGTTAAAATGGAAATACGCGCTTTCGAATCCAAAATACCGGAATATTAAGAACGTTTTTCAAATAGGGTTTCATAACCGTAAGGGTATAACAATCTTTCTTTCGGGTACGGAAAATTCGTCAGCTTAAAGCCATTTCACGTGAAAATTACTAAAAACTATTGTGAGCAGTGCACCTTTTTATGGTAGAAACAAGAAGCTCATATTTCTATTTAGGAGGTTTAGACAATTTAACATAACTATTACTTTATTGAGAGAACTATTCAGCTAGTATAAATACTGAAGAGTTTTCCTAGAAATAATAATTCAGATATCTATAATTATTTAAAGGTTTAAAATATTTTTACGAAAATTGAACGCAATATTTTTGTTTAACGTGTTGAGTCCATTTTTATCGTGCTTGTAATATTTAGGCTCAGCCCGCTGAGCACGGGTGCGAGCCCGTACAGTTGCATAGCAGCGAGGCGAATCCGTCACACTATATACAACGCGCCATATGAAATGGAATTTTTAGTGGCCCTTGTGGCAACCCTGCGGCTTTTTCCGGGCCATTAACTTCTTTGGTATTAAGATATTTGAAGTTCTAATCACATGCCGTTTGAAGTATCAAGGAATTTCATTGTTAACGCATTTTATTACTCGATTTACATCTTGAAGATTGGGCAAATTGCTGGCCGATGACACTGGGTTGCTGCCTGTGAACGTCGCAGGCCTCTTTGCGATCTTGGGTATCGTTACTTATTATATTGTAGCTGAAATTGCCCATTTATTACGTAAGATTACATGCTTAAAAGCATTCATTTAGAATGCAATATTTATGCGTTTATGTTGTTCCGTTTATAAGATACTGCACAACGTCCACCTTACGGACGCAAATTTGAAGCCCATCCCCGTTTGGGAGGTCTAAACGCTAGTTGGCACGTTGACTGGTTTGCTACCAATCCATCAGATGTATTTCCCTTAGATTGTAGTATAGTGACATCCCACTTTGGAAGAATTCCAGAGCTTTTCAGTAATTTATGTTAAATAAAGTTGTCTCAGGTTACATCCTATTTAATTTAATCGTAAAGCAAAATGCAGTCACGCTTTTAGGAATTATAAGATTTCTAAGTTACATGAAGGCAAAGGTGCCGACCTTCACATTTCTTGGCGTCTTTGTGGAGAGATTTACTGCGCTAAAACTTTCCCAGTACATCTCAGCTGAGTGAGAACCACTACGGTGGCCCGCTAATAGTAACAATAACCATAAACATATTTTACCTATCAATTCGACCTTGATAATTATACACCTGCATTCTCAGGTAAGATCTCACTCTTCCGATATGTAGCTATGCACCTGCAACTTTGAAGCCTCTAGGTAGTAAATAGGTTTGCACCTATACCAGACTACTTATTTATTTATTTCTACTGGTGGCAGTATTCTGACTTATGCCCGAATCTACGCTATCTAAAATATATCACATTATGTTTTTCTGGTCACAGTACAATTCCGGGTGGAAGTGGAGCTCGGCGCGTAAAAAGCGCTTGTCGTGATTCCGGGAAGAATGATCTGAATCATGAAGTTGCGCGGCAAGCACATCCGGTTATTTAATTCTTACGCACACCTGGCGTGATCATCCCAGTCGGTAAATCGTCGGATTGACGGAAGATTCCCGAACCGCATTTAGCTCCTTTACATAAAGTGTCGCACACCCCGTTAAGGGGAAAATATAATATCGCTATCCACGTTTGGTAGTTAAAATTCTTTCGTCGCGTTTCTAAAAGTTTAAAGTTACACGGATTCGTTTATTGGACTAAGCACTTTCTAGAATTCATCATTGGCCTCCCCCGCAACCGCTTGTGCTCCAGGACTTAGGAAATAAGTCATCCAGCAGTCCTACCTTATTCGATTTCCGTGGAGTCGCAGTCATTAGGACCCCTACCTCACTCCATCTCCATGACGTTCGTGTCCAAGTCTTCAAAAAAGATTAACAAGTGCCCTAGAAGTCATCTTCGATCGCAAATGCCCACCAGGTTTCCAACCGGTATTGTGATGTTTAGTTTAGTTTAATAACACTGGTCAACACAGTTTGGTTTTTTTATACAGCAGTACGTGCAGTTTATGTCTATTTCAGAATTTTGCAAAATGTTCTTAAATAGTTTTTTTTCAAAAAACGCATTAAATTTTACACAATTTCAAAGTTGCTTCTATATAATAAAGATAGTACAAGAAAGATTGTTCTGCCGAACATTGAGTGGACATGTCTGAACATGTCCTTGCATGTTTCCTACTTCAGAGCAGTTAAACCAGCCCCATTTTTGCTCTGGAACGAATCAAATTGAGAATTGGTCGATTTCTGGCTATATGGGTATATAAAGAGCTACACCGGCTCTTTCGATTCAATGTAAATCAGTTTGTGATAGCTGACCGTCTTTTTATTTCATAATGTCCCGTACGTGTTTGTTGACTTGGAATTGGTCAAACGTTGGTAAAAGACTAGCTGTGCTGATTTCTATGTTTAATATCTCATTTAGATATGGAACATAGCACAATAACATTTTGTGATACGCATTTTTTTATTAATTGGTAAAAATTGGTTTAAAAAACCCTAATTTTTGTCAAAGTATAAAAATATGAAGAATTTTATTGAAATAGCAGCAACAGAAATCAATTATAGCGAAAAAATAAGGTACCCATTGTATAGGTACGTACCAATGCAGCTTATCATTTTATTCTTATAATACCCATAGCTGTTTGTGTTATAATTTATAATGGTCACATTGTATATCATTATGGAACTAGTCGTAAACATTAGCAGATGATGCTTCACCCAGTAAATGTCTCCAGTCGTTGAAACTAATTAATAACTTAGTCTTAGCTTGAGAAAATAAACGATATGGTTGGAAATAATAGACGTTTAAAATTTAGCAAATCCCCGCTCTCTTGGTTGTTATACCACATTTATTTAATTTTTCAAAGCTTTTCTTCCATTAGAGTCAGATATATCAGGCCCATGAGGTTAAAAAGTTTCGTTATTTATAAGAATACTAGAATGCGTTGGCCAGCCTACGTCTGGCCGTGCCAGCGTAAAGAAACGGTTAACAATAAAAATGCTTGCTCAAGGCGGCAGCCAGCCTACGTCCGGCCCTGCCAGCGTTAACAATACAAATGCTTGCCGCGTCGCCACTTGTGCGCGTTCATGCTGCGTGCTGCTGCGCGATCGGCAGGTGCGCGCGCCTGCTTACGGTCTGGACGGCATCGGCTCTTATAATATAAGATTTCAGTATCAGTAGAATCACCCACAAAATTGCATATTTCTGTGTTCATGAGTACTTTCTCAATCCCAGGTACATTGTAGGTACATTGTTTTTGCTGTGCTGAGACCAGGTCCCAGGTATGTTATGTTCCGTAGGATCATGAGAATAATCCACATTAATAGTAATAATAGAGGAAAGTGGTTCATTTACACTTATTTTTGTATGAAGGCTCGATAGGTGTGCTACCTCATATAGGTTTTGAACCAAGGCTCTCAAACATTTTTCCTGGAGTACCCCTTTACAAAATTCAAAAAATAACCCCTAACTCAATTGGGAACGTAGTTGGTTAGTACCTCTTCGTAGTTGCCTTGTTTTTAACATCGCTACTGCAGTGACATGCCTCTTCTCTTTGAGGAGGTTTAATAATTAAGACCCCACGGTTGCCAAAGCCCGATTGGTGAGCCACAGTGACGACCGTTGGAGTGACTGGGTTCAAACCCCAGTCACTCCAACGGTCCCAGGTTTTCAGAACCAGAGGCTCGTACCTCTGAGCCACTTCCACTGCTTACTTAACATGATATCGTTCAATCATGGAGGGAGAAATGGTCCATTTAATGAATATATTTACACCACCGTGATCCACTGGTGAAAGTAGTGGAAGCCAGCGTTTTCAATTTCGACAGAAGTTCCTGGCGTGACAGAGAAAGGGAAACAACTTTATTTATAACAAAGTAAAGCTGCTTGTATTTTGAAAGTTACTTTGTAAGACAGCATATCTAAACAGACAAACTGTCTTATTCAAAAACATTTACAATCATTCTAATCATACCTATGATGCTGGATTATATGAATTGGATCGCTTAATACAGATTCTGAAAATTCTATTAATTTCTTCTTTTCGAATTAGAAAAAGTTCGAGGGTTACCTACGTTGGTTCTATATTGGTTTCGTCAATGGAATCAAAACTCACTTCTTTCATTCCATACTAACACATTTTTCAATATGAAAATGTATAACAGACATTCGCAATCAATCATTATGAAATTGTAAAAAAAAATTAAAGACTTAAGAACATTGGGAGTTTTTCAAGAGTTATTTAAATTATGTAAATTATTTTGTATCAAGGTGTCTAGGTATTACTTACTTTTTATTAAAATACTTTTTCAGGGAAAATTAGACATTTGAGAACCCTTAGGAGTATATTAGTACAATGTGAAGCAATAAAGTCTCATAGTCCTTTCCACGATTTTTTTGTGATAATGTGCGTAGCAACATGTTTCGAAACCAAACATCTTGAGTGGAGTGATGATGGTTTCACTCAAGATCAACATCTTGAGTGGAGCCATCACCACTGTCGTTCACTTTTTAACTTTTTCAATTTTAATTATTACGATTTAACCAGTACAATGATTTTTTAATGTAGTTTGATGGTTAATTAGTTACTTATCCATCTGGTTTGTGTTTTTAAGCTTTTTCACTCACGTTTTTCAATTTTTTTAAATTTTAGCCGTTCATTTACCATGTGCTCCTATTATTTTTATCCATGACTAGCTGACCCGGCCACCGTTGCCCAAAAATAATCAATAACCACACCTATGTCGATTTTTAGGCTTTTTTACCCAATTTCACCCCCTAAGGGGTTGATTTTTGGAAAATCACGAAGTACGTGTTTTATTATTTGTTTTTAGGAGTATTCCTACGAAGTTTCAAGTCGAAATGTCTATCCAATATTATTTTTCTATGCCAAATTGGAACCCCTATTTTACTATTTTAGGGGTTGAATTTCGAAATATCCTTTCTTATTCCTTGTATACATTATAAAGGGAACCTCTGAGCAAAAGTTCAGCTTTCTAAGTCCAAGGGTTTGGGCTGGGCGTTGATGAGTTAGTGATTGAGTCAGGACTTTTCTTTATATAATATAAGATTATTATAACCTGATGATGAAACCAGTTTGGTTTCGAGACATGTTGGTAACCACATTATTGCAATATAATAAAAGGCCATAAGGTTTTTTTGTTGCATATTAGGGCATCTCCGCTATAAGCATGACTGTTTACCTTCCTATTAATACTGTGTTTAGAACTTGATCGAATGGGAATAAGTCAATCGGTTAGGATTCTAAATCTACGTTTGTCAATAGAATTACAAACATTTTATCTCACACTGAAAAAAAATCCATGTCCAAATATTAACAGACATTTGTGATCTGCTGAAATAAATTATATGTTATATACGTTTAAGGTTTAATAAATTGGAATAAAGTAGGTTAGTAAGTTTTTTAAGCTTTCTCACTTTGAAAGCTTTTCGAAAATTCTAGTATACAACTGAAAACTGTCAGAATGAAATTTATAAGTTATTCAGAAGACAGTAAAATCGGAAAATGTTAAACGCAGATTTAAAACTGTAAATTTGCTTTTGTTAGTAGAATTAAAATAGCTAGTTATGTATCAAGCGTTGCGTAGAATATTTTCTGTATTTTTGGGTCATATTAATTTTTATAGTAAATAAATTTACGTAAATCTAGAAAGTTGTTCTAAATTTTCATATTAGCACTAGTTTCAGTTTCAATTTGAAACCTTATACTGCAACTAGTAGGAATATATGCATCATTTTGTGGTCTAAATTTTCATATTAGCACTAGTGTCTATATGAAACCTCATATTGCAACTAGTGCTAATGTATGCATCATTTTGACATTAAAAACGACAACAAAGTGTTATTGTATTAAGTCAAAATTACAGAAAGATATTTACTCACAGGGAAACTTTTATTTTATGAAAAATAATTACAGACATTTGCCAACTGTAAAATGAAATGCTTCAAAACTTGGTAAAATTGAAAATCGTTTGCTAGCTATTATTTACATTTAATGTGATTAAAGTTATAATAAATTACTCCACACTTAAACATTATTTCAATGTCCAAAATATTAAGTAACAAACAACTTCTGGGATTGGATTGCGTCATTATTGAGTTCGAAGAACTCAACGTATCGCCCACTTTCGTAAGTCACCTGTCGTCAATACCTTAATAATCCCCAACACCCCAACCCCAATATTCTAATAATCTCAATCGGGACGAAGACTTTCCCCTTCCGTCTATTTGGAAAATGGGAATTTCTAAGCCCAGCCCACCATCGCTCACCCGCGTCGCCTTTCTCCTTCCGATAGTAAGAACAGTTTTGCCTCTGGCGTGGCTTACACCTTGAGTTATCGTGCTCTTTTGCTTTCCTCCTGATGAAGCCCCTTACCAAATTGGGTGAAACGTTGAGCATCGACCTCAATAATGACACGGTCCAATCCTGCTAGTCGTTTGTTACTTAATGACAATGGCCGTGAAAGCTTCCGAAGCCGTGCAAAGAATTATTATATCGGGTGTCCATTCTCAAAGTCGAACATAGGCAATTAACATTAGTGCATTCACTCGTTCTTCATTGAAATAATTAATTTTTCTGTAGATAATTTTAACAGACGTTGACATAAAATACCTGATTTACGCCAACTAATTACCTTTTTTTTTTGACAAATGCTATCGAAGTTAAAAAGCAAGGCATAGCATATTTAAAAATTCCCAAGTTTTAAAATAGTATTTTAAAATAAAAATCGCATCTTGAATATTATTATTGGTATCATTTGATGCGTAATAATTTTATCTTTCCATTGATACCATTACCTTCCCTGTAAGTTGAACTGGCGAGCAGGAATCGGCAAAAACGTTCAATACAATGTTAATCGCCTATGTTCGACTTTGAGAACGGACACCCGGTATAGTTATTTGAAAACTGTCGGAAATAAATGTGAAAGAACTTAATAAAATTGTAAAAAGTTAAACGAATATTTGAAGTTCTAAATGTGTTCGCATCAATAGAATTTAAAATATTTTATATCATAGTGTTCTTCAGTATAAAAAATATTACGACCATTACAAGTCAGTATTTTTTTTTTATTGGAAATGGTATGCATAGAATTATACGTTTCTAAAATAACTTCCAACACTAAAACTCTTTATCAATGTGCTAAATATACTATTGCCCACTTGAAAATTAGCACACTAGAATAGTGACGAATACAGACTTCCGTAGGGTATAAGGGTATACCCTGATATTATTTGATTAAATGATTCAGACTTAAACATTTGCTTAATATTCTGTTGCAGATCGTAACGTTATCAAACATAGCTTATTTTCCATTTAAACATTTTTTTCAATCTACCTACATGAAGATTATCAAAAAAATAAAGAGGAGATTTAGCAATTAGCAGTTATATATTATATATATGATGCTAGTTTTGATAATCACAGAGACCATTATGAAACTGAGTATGTATATAAAAACTCATGCACTGAGTTAAATTGCTATTTGTTTCATTCCACTTTATTTATTCATTGCAGTGTGAACAGTTTCACAATGGAATAATTTAAAGATAGTTACATACAGTGCGAGTGTAAAGTCTGGAACTATTGAAATAGAATGTTTATCAAATGTTTTTAAAAGAAATCCTCGAACACGTAAATTTTTATTTAAAAAAATACATATTTTACTGTAATTACACTTTTAGATTGTCTTTTGTTTTTGAGTTATGACGTTAGCGATACTTTTTTAAATGAAAACCCTAAATTTTTATGATGAATTTGGGCAGAGCATGAAATTCTAAGACTAAATACGCTAAAAAAATATGGTACTGTATTTTGAAATATTCGAGAACATCGTATGGTTACCACATCCCCTCAATACTAAAATTTCAATTCGTTCTTTTTCACTCAAATATCGCACCATTATTTATTTAATCAACGGCACACAACAAAAACAGATAAACAAACTCTGAAGAACTGTCATAATTTTAGGGCTAACTCATTATTCCATGGCTACTTGATTTTTATTCGATTTTTGTTTTAGGCAATACTTTAAAAACGATTTTCTCGAAAATTTCAAAATACAGTATCATACTTTCTTTAGCGTATTTGGTCTTCGAATTTCATACTCTGTCTAAATTCATCATAAAAATTTAGGATTTCCATTTAAAAAAAATATCGCGAACGTCATAACTCAAAAACAAAAGACAATCTAAAAGTGGCAATTACAGTAAAATATGTATTTTTTTAAATAAAAATTGACCTGTTCCAGGATTTCTTTCAAAAACATTTGATAAGAGTTTGTTCTGTTTCGATAGTTTCAGACTTTACACTCGCACTGTATGTATAACTATCTTTAAATTATTCCATTGTGAAACTGTTCACACTGCAATGAATAAATAAAATGGAATTCAACAAATAGCAATTTAACTCAATGCATGAGATTTTATATACATGCTCAGTTTCATAATTGTCTCTGTAATTATCAAAAACTAGCCGCCTTTTAGCTTACAAATGCGTAAATCTGTTGAAGTAATTAATTTTTAAATTGCTGCTGCTCTATTTCTGCACTAGCGGAGCTTCTATTAAAATATGTCATCCACGTCCGTCCATTCTGCGTGATGAAAATCTGAAACTAAATTATGCAGCTGATAATTCTAACTTTTAAATAGCGTACTTTACAGCTGTGTCTCCATATGTGTGTGGAAGGATGCAAGATGAACGCTCGTTTTAATTAAATTTTAATCAAGTTATACTATATGAAATTTTTCTGACAAAGTGCAGCAAAGTTTATGAGCAGAACAATGCCCTGTTATTTGTTTGTTTCAGAGTTTACACATTGAAATTCTGCTTAATAGGCCAGGAACCAGGACTAAACAGCCGGTAATTAAATCACGCTTTATACTCTGCACTTCATTATGGAATTTTTTGCTGTGAGGAAAATATGTTTTATTACACGGCCCTTTGTTTACGTTAAGCTTTTAACGAAATAAACATACAGTGCTTTGTCGAAAAAGAATTTAACGTCAGTTTTTTCGCTACAATCATGATAGTGAAAATGATTACGCATAAAAGGATTTTCTACAAATAAACAGGTGTCATCACTTGTAAATGCTACATTTTCTATTTAGTGTTAGTTTATCCATGATAAACACTTCTAGAAAGAACTAGCAATTGCTTTACAGGCAACGATCTTAAACATTACAATGATTCCAATCAGTGATACTTAGATTCGGATCTCTTGCGCAGCGGGTTATTTGAATAAGCGGTGTTTTCCTAGTCCCAGTATCTTTCCATCTGTTTAACCTTTTCTAAATATGTATATTCTCTAGGAGCTTGTAAGGGAAGATAGACGGTCGGCCTTACCTTTTGGCGAAAGTTATACTTGATATTTTGCCGGCTGGTAACTATCGGCCTAATTGGGCTAACTATTCGCGAGGGTCGGGGTTCCAACTATGCTGAAAGAGAATCAAAAAGAAATAGGAGAGGGCGCCAGGTCCTCGACTCAGATCCAATCCTTGTGCCGGACCGTACACAAGGTCGAAGATAAAAACCAGCAAGATAAACAAAATAGCAACGACCAATAAAAATATCACAGCTTTATTCAACTTGGTACTATAGTGCGTCACATACAAAATCAAACACAAACAGGCAAATCATCAATCTCGACAACAAACAAAATCAACCACAAAATCAAACAAGATCAAACAATATAGCAATAAACAAATATCCAAATACAAATCAATATACCAACAATAAACACGTTAAAATCGGCAAAGGCACTGCATCAATACATTTCATATAAATCTATAACCAACAAGGGCTAACAATAAACTAGAGCTATGCAAGCAAAAAAAGTGCTAACTACAACCCCGAATGTTAGCTTACAATTTAAATGTGACGTCAAGATTTCAAAGGCTCGAAGCCCGCTGTTACGGTTGTATGATCATACAGGGCGTGGCGGTTTCTGTTTTAAACTCATCATGTTCTTATATGACTAATCAAAGCAACGGCTTGAATTATGCTCCTAACAAAAGCTAAAATATCAAATAGCCCAAAACGATTTACGAATACCCGAAATTTGAGCATTAAACTACCGTGAGCTGTTCACTAGTTACAACCCTACACCCTAATGACATTCAAGAAACTAACCTCTGCAATTAAGTTTGTCAAATGCAGTGGCCAAAGTTGTGTAAGAGTACAGCTAGCCTATGATCTAGGTAAGCTAAACTGTCTTAAAATAGTTCAACAGCATATACATATATGAATGTTTTGTTACGTTACAGGGCCCAGTTCAAAACGGGCTTCATCACATTTACTGCAATCCAACGGTAAGCAAAATATGCCCTAATGCAGGTTACACACAAATAATCCTACAATGCAAGTACTACTATATGAAATGCCTACAATTAGCTAAGCGGTTGTTACGCTAGTACACATATACACACCTTATCATGTTACATACGGTTCACACATGCTGCTTTCCAGGGCCGAACACAGGCTAACAGCTTCTCCGAAGCACCTGGTGCGCCAAGGTCATACGGAGCAGGGGCCGACTTCCGACAGCATAGCGAGCGTCGCAGGGAGGGTGGTGAGTAGGCGATGCCAGTACCAAATGCCTCAATACACATAGTACCCAAACGAGGTAAGCAAACCAATTCCAATTAACAAAGCATTTTCCTGGATGGATCCAAAACTCAATTGCAAATACGATCCATAATGCGATCCCAAAACTTAATGCGATTCCAGATTTTTAATCCATATTTTTAATGCGATTCCAGATTTTTAAAGCAGATTTTTAAAGGCTAAAAATACAAATTTTCCCAAATAGATTACGGCATTCAAAGAGGGAAACGTAGGCAAACACCATGTACGAACCTTAAGATGTTGTGCAGCCAACTCGTTAAGCCAAGCGTGCGAAGTGTGAACATCCCAAGAAATTCGTCTGTGACGAAACAAATGCCGAAGACACCAATACCAATCTCCGGAACATTCCAGCAGGGGATGCGGTGCCTCTAAATCCTTCCAACTATGAAGATGGCTTCCAAAAGCCGCGAGACTAGCCCTCATAGGAAGCAATTCCAACTTTCACAACGCAAGACTTGCCAGGAAATGCCCGAAAAATGCTCCAAACCAGCCCAATTCAGCTTATCAAAGTTCCCAAAAATTGGAAAGTTGGCCAACGTAAAAACTAAAGAATGCAGAGTGCTCTGAACTGATAACAGCAGTGTAGCATTAAGTTTGAAATTAAAGGTAGATGTTAACAAAGTTGCCTATCCCAAGTAAGGTATTGTATCATTTAGGAAAATAAAGCAAATAACCGAATCTGACTAATTTATTTCAATCAATAAATAAGAAAATGTCAAAATGAGCGTAACAAGCTACGTGGCTAAGTATTGTGGTATTTGTTATTAGACTGCCGACGAAAGCTGGTGAGTTATGCCGAATTCCTTCAACATAGAGATGTTAGTTCTTCTCTCCCTCCAACATAGTCTCAAAATATCACATCGCAAATGCATCGACCCCTTTTCTGTAAATCTTTCATAATGATCATGTCTGATGATTAAAGTAGGTTCGGATAAATGAATGAATTCGTTAATTTGATTTTGGTAGATTTGTTAATATACCGATCGTTCCATATTTTGTTAAGTTTTGCCATCACCCCTTTGCCGATTTGTCTTTTAATATACGTCGAAGATTCCCCGGTGTTACTAATGCAGGAAGCTAAATAGATGTGGTGGTCAACTACTTCATAGTTCCGGATTTGATTAACATTGTCTTCCATTGTGCTTACTATATATCGTGTGTTCGAAAAGGAACTTATTGAGGGTAGGCCTTGAAAGAAAAATAGAAAATCTAGTCGTGTTTAGTCATAGGTGAATGTCAGATTGAATTTTGTTTATGAAAACATCTGTCATCGTGACAGGTAAAAGTTTACACTGCATTAAGTGTAATTGTATCAAGCAAAAAGGAAAATAAGATGGCATGTACACAACAACAACGAGTGTAACAGTCGGTCAACAGAAATGGTTTTTGTTACGTGTTTTGTATATTTTTAGGAAAATAGTACATGGTCAAGATGTAATTTAATTCCCTCTGACTTGGTAGTTTATTTGCATCACTGGGTCTACCTCAAGTTACGGAAAACTTCATATTGATCATGGGATGCTGCGAATGATTTTTTTTTTGAACACACAATATAATAAGCATGGTGGTTTAATTTTTGTTTAATTCCAAAACCTTATTCTTTGTTGACTTCTTGGAATTTCGAGATAAACTGTAGTACCTGTTCTACTGTCGTTACCGTAATGGCTGTGTCATCAGCACATCGAAGAATACTAATTCGGTCACCGTTACTGGCAATACCTTTCGCAGTATTTCCGACAAATCTGCGGTATAAATATTGAACAGTAATGGGGAAACAATATAGGCCTGTCGCGCCCCTTTTTTTATTTCGAATTTATGAGAAAACCTTTTTTTTCCAGATAGATAAGGTAAGTGACATGTTTGGGTGGTCGCATTTCTTCTTATGAATCCTCTTTGTTTTCTTGCAATGTGTCTCTCTATGTCCGATTTTAGACTTTTATTTAAAATGTGAAGCAGGATTTGGTTCACATGTGAAATGAATGCAATTCACCAGTAGTATCAACGTACACAACTCATTGGGCCAGACTCTGGTCTCAAAAAAATTTTGTCAGATGGATATGTCTACAGTGGCTCTACTGTAGATATGTCGTCACGACAGCGGCACTCACGTACCCAAAGCACAATTTTTCACTCTTACTGCCCGTTCAGGACTCTAACAATAAACAAAGTAAAATCTCGCTGTAACAGCACGAAAACACCAGCCGCCTCCGCGCTCGAAGCGCGGGGCGGCAAAAATTACGCTATAACAACTCCTTGCAGTGGCGGCCGGGGACTGAATGACTAAAACTGACGCCACGCCAGGTTTTCGTGCCAGACGCGCGTCTTGCGACGTGCAACTGTGACCAATCACGGGGCGAGAAACAACCGCTCGACGAACTTTCTAGAATAAAGCCGTTTTCGGAATCTCTAAAATTCTAAATAAGCTTGTGTTAGAAATCTTTAAAATTCCAAATAAACCAAGGCAAATAATTATGAACGAGAAGATTAAAGTGGCCGTTACAGTTGCTTGAAATTGTGAACAACCAAGTACCTGAACACCATTTGATGAACTATCACACATAGAAATATGATTGGAAAACCTATATACACGCGGGATCAGAATAAACACTCCAAAAAAGTCAAATAATTTATAGAATATAAAAATGTCCTAACATAACTTTTGGAAAGAATTGCGTCAATGCAATCTTTGCTCAAATCAAAAACCAAATTTAAGCCACTCTCATATACACAACGTGGATATAATAAACAATTTTTGTTATCAACTCTGTTTAAGACGTTGATCAGCTAAGAGCCAGATATTTAAAATTCGTACGAAAACGTACCTACTGATATAACCACTAATTTCAGCTTCCCGTAGGTCTCTGATGAAGATGTCATGAAAACCATAAATACTATCAAATCTAAAGCTGCTAGGAGCGATAGTATCAGCATATTAATGATACAGTTATGTCGTCGCTTTGTGTTGCATTTCATCACACATAGTGGACATCTGTTTATTGGAAGGCGTTTTCCCGAGTGATTGGAAAAAAGCTGATACATCCAATAGCTAGTATCACAACGCCAAACGAATTAGAAGATTTAAGGCCGATTAGCATTCTACCTGATTTGTCGAAGGTCTTGGATAAGCTCATGGGCATGCAGATTAGAATGCATTTTGAAAAACATAGTTAACTTTCCAAGTTTCAGTCTGGCTTTCGCACTAATTATAGTTGTTTTAAAGGTTGCGGATGACATTTTGCATGCTACGGATAATTTCAATTTAACTACTCTAATTCACCTTAATTTTTCCAGGGTCTTCGATATTATAAATCATTATATTATGCTTATTGAAGAAGTAGCGTTAAATTTAATTATAAATTACCAACAGAGCATGACATGTAAAGCTATCACCTTAGTCGAAATAATAGCAAATAGCTATTTAAGTAACAAGGAATGTAAGGACCTATTAACATTTGAGGTAGGCAAGTACAAGCCAAGACGAAGTCGCGGCTTGTTCCCTGCCGAAAATGTTAATAGACGATACATTCCGAGTTATCTTATTATATTTTTCCCGCTGATTATCGAAATTTTCCTAGAATTTTGAAAAGATCGTTTGGTTTGTCACCTGTCACCAGGATTAGTTTTCGTGAGTCGTGTTACCTTGAGGGCCGGTTGCAGAAAGCAATGTTAAGTCTGGTGTTAGCTAACGTCGCGTCAAAGTGAACAAAATCGCATCAAATTTTGCTTACTAATGTATTAGTTACCATAAGCATTTGAGATTTGATTCGTTTTTGTTCACTTTGACGTCGAGTTAGCTAACACCAGACTTAACATTGCTTTCTGCAACCGGCCCTTAGTGTCATGTCACATAAACACTTGCAATTTATAAACAAAACGTCTAAATCTGCATCTTTTTTTGCTAATTTTATTATCCTAGGAACTTAATAATAATATTAAGTTCCGTTGTCAAGAAAAAGCAGCAAACAAATATAATCACCGACTTACACGTTTTGTTACTAAGGCTGTATCACTGACTTACATGCTCAGCAGCGAGAAAAGGTTAATTATACAGAAGAAGTGAGAATTCCAACATCGCAAGTTATAATAAATGGAGAACATGACCATGATTATTCAACACTATAATAAACGAACCAATGAAGATGAGGCAGGGCGTGGAAGTGTTTTGTGTTTTAATTCTGTGGGCGAATTTTGGATAATAATGACGTACGCTATTGCATTGTCATGGTGGCGTCGAACGTTTCTTGTCTACCGACTTCATTCTCTTCATTAATAACGGCGGTGCTACTTTCATCCCGGAAATAGAGATTGTAGTGCAATGGCAGACCATTTTTTAACGAAGAGACTGACTAGACTGAGAAGAAATCATTTAACCCTTTTAGTAACCACTAAAGGACGTGAATGGTGTGTCATAAGAATACCTCATCTCTACAACTCGCTTCGTTTTTAGGAGTAGCTAGGGTACCTTGATTTCAATTTAACGTATTTGTCCTGTACAGAGTACGAACAAATCGTTGTCCCCTGTCACTCTAAAGCACTTTAGCATGACAGGGGACAACGGAGAGGGTACGGACAGAGCAAAACGTCGCTCTCCCACTCTGCCGCACTAAAACTCGGAGTTTATAATTCTGACGGGGTTTTTGAAAGCGGAATTAATGGATCCTATAGGTATCTGGTGCCTATTCTTAATCTCGAACAAAGGAATAGAACATGTATAATACCTTTTTGCTGATTTATGCTGGCTAATCCAACTTACAAGGAAAGTAATACAGTGAGCGCCAAAAAGCATTGGTCAGTTTCAATACCTAATAAAAACCCATACACTTCACCTATGGAATCAATGATAATTTCTTCATAAATAGGAAACTTTGATGTGCTGTTTCACCGTCAAAGATTTTCGGGGCTCATTTTTTCGAGGAAATTGGTGAAACGGTAACGGTTACATCTCAAAGACATTGCATGCTTTAAAGATCGTTTTATTGCAAATAGAGGAGGAGATAGTAAATGAATATTCGTTTCAACAGGACGGTTCTACAAATTACACCGCAAGAATTAATACGAATCTCCTACGACAATCGTTTCCAAATAAACTGATTTCTTGCTATGGTGACCTTCATTAGCCCTCGAGATCGCAGGACATAACAACTCCTGATTTTTTCTTTGGGATTACTTGAAGAGCAGAGTATTTACAAGAAAGATAAGAAATCTGGAAAAACTTAAAATGTTTATTCGGGAAAATATTGAAGCTATATGTACTGCAGGATATGCGGCAACGTGTGATGAGATTTCGGCCACCGTTTAAAAGAGTGCATTCAACAAGAGGGGAGTCATTTAACCCACAGCATTTTTCATAAGTGAATCTCCCATTCTTAGTCTTTAAGAAATAGTTCTGATTAACTGTGTAATTTAAGCAAATAAATTGTTATTACAAATTGAAACTGACCAATGCTTTTTGGCGCTCACTGTACTATTAATAAAAATATAAAATGATACTAATACTAATTCACTAACATTATATTAGTAAAAATAATGACAAAATACCTAAAAATCGAATGCACAATCTAAACTGCCTATGGTCGACTTTGAGAGTGGGCAACCAGTGTATAAGATTATCAACAAAACAGTCTTGAGGGTAGGGGTGCAACTGCGTACTGTTATAGAAACCACATTTTCAAATAGAAGGATTTTTTTCATCTACCGGGTCAACCGTTGCTCCTAGCTAAAGGCAAAGAACGACAATATTAAGATTGTGCATACACGTATTTTAGGACAAACTGCTTCCACTGCCCCTTTGGACTAATCCCGGATGTTTAGTTTCGATTCCTCCCATTTTCGATCATTTAAAAAAAAGAGAAAATTTGGGCTAAATGTAAATTTTGTTGGCAATAGATGGTTTTATCAAATGTATCTAAAAAGGTGTGTTTACTTTTGTTTTCAATGTCTCAAAGTACAGGTTTCCAAAGAGCGGCCGAAAGAAGGAGGTGTCAATGGTGCAGGATCTTTTCCAGTAGTAGGAAGTACTTGGTTCAAGCTATCCATTGATGAAAAGACTGTTTTGATACAAGTTTTTCCGGAGTTAGATCGTGAAATCAAAGTTTTACAGACCTGTATTCGGGCCGTGGCGTGCGTTTCAGAATTGCCGGGGTGGGTAGCTTGCATGTACACTTCTTTGAATATCTACAATTTTGCGTTTGACTTGGCAATTTATGTTTTGTAGAAACATACTTTAGCGTCTTTCTATTGGGGGAAACATACTCTCTGAGCAAACAATTTTTCATTGTCTTTATTTGATTTCAGGCGATAGTGATTTGAATTGTAGAATATCTGCCCGTCGAGCGTTGACAGTATGAACGATATGCCTGATGTTTTTGCGTTGTCGGGAACAAATTTCTTAGTAGTTTTTCTTGCGACATGTGATATTTTGAAATGTCTGTACTTCACAAACCGCTTCCGTCTCCCTAATTTTGGAATTTACAAATTTTTTTTTTAGCCAATGCGAGGAACTGTCGTTAGTGAGGTCAACGTCGCCGTTGACTTTCATAATTCGCGCTTAAGGTCACAACAAAAAGATTGCGATAGGTTTCGTAACTTATACTGCGATTTTTCGCTTTTCGAAAATGTAAAAATCATTACTTTGGCAGTGTTTTTCACTCCTCAAGCGGTAGGTCGCAGATTTTTAGATTGCCTTTCGATTGCCACTGCCTTTTCGAGTGTTAGCTTAATCTATTTGCTTTACTTTGAATGTTGTACCACAATACTGCACTGGCTATCCTCTCTCCTTGAATGACGAAACGCACGCCACTGCCCCAAAAAAGAGGTATGTAAAGTAAACTCGATCGTACGAATTTGCAATTTTTCCAAGAACTTTTATTTTCGCTGTGTTTAATACTTGTTTTCTATGCATCTGATCTTAGCAAACTATTATTTGAAAGGAAAAACACGTCTTCATGGTTTCAAAACAACGACTTAAAAAAATACGCGTTATGAAATTTTTAACTAAAAACAGTGCATCCCGTGTTCAGTTCTACACGTAAATAATCTATATATTGCAATGGTATGTCTAATTAGTTGTAATATGTTATTAATTTAATTTTTAAACAGAGGTACCACGCAAATATTTTTCGTATTCGTGTTATCAAATCTTAGGTTGATTAAAATTTACTTGTAAATTGGTAGATAAAATATATAGTTGTACGCCCTTTATAATATTTTATTTGTGTGCAATTAATCCACTAATACGCTAGCTCAAATCGATAAAGCACAGACTCATCTCGGTTGGGTGCACCCTGAATGCATAATTTATTAAAATTATTAAATACGGATCTGTTTCCGCATAAGCTCAAACGCGCACAATGGAAAACTGAATTTGGGTCAAATATAAGTCAAGATGGACGCCGTTTGCAAGATCGCGTCAAATTGAATAAACAAAACAAGTGAAATCGATCACAGTTCTATTGGTAACTATTTAAATTAGTTGATTTTCGCGGCATTAATCCTCATTGGTTTCTAGCATTTGTTTATGGGGCCCGCTTCTATCTTCCAATTGTTTATTTTGGCGTGGGTCTGGATCACACTAACGGATAACCCAAATAATGGATTTTGAGCTTCCTGACACACTAGAATCACTCGTACAGCGATGGGACTGGCCTGGATTACATTGAGTATTGCTCTTCTTAAGCATGCATGAATTTCCTGGTGCTCACTTAATTATTTTTAGGATTAAGAGTAACTGCACTAGCCGATCTTATATCCGGGTGTTCGTAGGCTACGCTGACCTCGTTGTGGGGCTGCTATGGGCCGGATCCTGCTGTTGGGGCACGGGCACGTAGCCCACGGGCTGCTGATTGGCATTGGTGTCTTCCCCAATGGGCTGGCTGGACTGGTAGACATCCTCGTAGCTGTCGGAACTAAAGCTGCTTCGGATCGAGGTTATGACAAGCAGCATCGGACACCTCAAAAATTTTTGGTGGCGGATTTTGTTAAAAATAATACCACATGGACACAAAAATTTGCTCAACACACTGGTAAAGTTTCAGACATGTATTTTTATTTCTAATATCAGAAATTTTAATTTTAATACAGAGCACAATTTCACACGTCAAACCATTAATTTATTAATTTGTCTTTTTTTGTTAATAACAAAAGCTAGTTCGTTTCAACTTAATTACGGATGTTAACATGGTACAAAATACTGACTTTTAACAATAAATTCTACTTAAAGCTAGAATTTTGAACACTAATATTACGTATCTAAAATAATTGTTTACATTTATACTTTTGCGTGTCTATTTGTCACTGCACGTCTTTTTAAATTTGCGTTTAAATATTTACATGTCACTGCACTGATTAGAGTATTTACTTCGCGCATTTCTGCACTGGCTTCCTTTAAATTCACTGTTTTATTTTCCACACATTTTAAAGTTCGTATGCTGTCTCCTTTTCTGCACTTTCTATAACCCTTGCCTTTTGATTCTTACGGTTTGCTTCAAATGCTTTAATGCTTTCATTCTTATCTGCTCGTTGCATGTTCATAAGCTTATCTATCTTTCAATTACCTTTCTTATAAAACCCTGACTGGATTTCACTATTAAACTGTACCTGAATTCTACGCTTCATTCCCTTGCGTTTGCGATCCATCTTGGCATTTACTTTAGCACAAACCTAACCAATTAACTGAACTTACAATTAACTTAAATCGCTGTTAAAATTGAGCTTATTGCGTTCATTAATTAATTATTCTGCAATTACTGGCATCTCATTACAAATATATTCATTCTGGCAAATTCAAGTTTTAGCTTTGCAGTTATATAAAATATCTTACTCTGAGCTTTCATGAAATGTCCATTAATTTGGCAATGCTAACAGATTTGATTGGTAGGGCTTAAAACCATAGCAATATATATAAATCAATCGCCGTGTATTAGTAACGCAAAAACTCGAGAACGATTTGAGCGATTTGGATGATTTTTTTTTGTTTTGTTCGTATTACTTCCAAGGTGGTTTAGTAAAAAAAAATCGGAAAATTCCACAGGGAAGGCCGGAAAATTGGAAAATATCGAAAGTGTGTCTTTCTATTTTCAGTCATTGCTTAATGGTTTGAAGGGTTTTCCCCATCATGTCATAATCCGCATCAGGTAACCGAAGGCGGAACAGATAAGACACTAATAGCAATTTATGAGCAGGTGGTAATTCCAAATGCCTTACATAGGTCGTCGCAGTCAGTCAGTCAGTCAGTCAGACATTCAAATTTGGTTTGTGTACAAGTGATTGTGAATTCCGTGTCGTTTTATAGTGTCCGTTACAATGCCAAAGGCACGACGAGCTAACATAGGTCGTCGCAGTCAGTCAGCTGCAGGGGGTATATACTTTACGTGCGAACCGCAATGAGGTTTTTTGGGACGTTGATTGCGAAAATGGCATTTATTTTTAAGTCAAAGACGATGGACATGACATAAAATTAAAACTCTATAGTGGTGAAACGGAGTTTCAGAGACAGATTATTTTTGGGCAGAACAACGTTTGCCCGGCCAGCTAGTATTAATTAAAAATAGTACGATTTAATACAGCCACTGAAGCGCTAAGAAAACTCTAGTTCTTAACGTAGCCTCTAAAACGGGCTCGTGTTCCACCGAAATGGGCTGAAAGATCATTTAGTTCTTAAGCTAATCTTTGATAGCTATAAAATAAATCAAGTTGGATTTGGAATTTCTTATAGCAGGAGGCGCTTTCTCTTTCAAATGAAATGAGATTAGCTTTTTGTTCTATTTTGTACTTAACATTTTAAATAATCAAAATAACATTACTAGATGAAGCTACTACACAATTTGAGCTATTTGGAAATTCTAATAAGATTTATTTTATAAATATTGCGTATCTACTCAAATTCTCGTAAAGGTCTTCTTAAAAGGTATCACAGAGAAGACGAAAAAGTAAAGTAAATAAAACTGTTACTGTAGCGAGCACTTTTTCTTTTTGGGGATAAAAGCCTTCGTGAAATCAATACATGTAAAGGTTTACTACAAAAAGAAAAGAAATTAATCAGATAGAGTAGTATGTTTCTGAAAGAGGTAGTAGCTTTAGAAAAAATCTTAGCTCAGGTGACTGATAATTCCATCGCCGTGCTTTGTAATTAAAATAAGCATTATGCGTGTAGTTGACACATATTTTTCTATTAGCTATTTCATTGTTCATTATATTTGCATATACAATATTTAACATATATGTAACAAGGAAAAAATATTTCTATTTGTCTTTAAATTATATATTTAATTAATGTGGCCGTGCATCTTACTATCTTTGTTAGGCTGCCTTATTTTTTAAATCAAGGAATCATTTTACTAAAACGCGTGATACGGTGCCAATTAGGCTCCTTGAAAATGATACTTGAAATGCAATTAAAATCACTCTTTAGTTGAGGTTCATTGCTATTAGTGGCATTGTTTCCAGAAGAAAAAAAATCGTACTGTTACAAATGAAAAACAAAGAAAATGTAAGACTTATTATTGTCACTATTGTACACAAACCTAACACGACACACGACAGTATGATCTTGTCAAGTCCCTATACAAATACCGAAAATAATTTTTTCATATTATTAACCAACGTACTGCGTTCTATATAAAGACCTTGTGTAATGATGCAGCTATTTATAAGAAAATGTAGCCAATGCATATAATTTCAAGCGTACGCTTATTTTTCGACTCGTGGGTAGAAATTACCACCTCTGCAATGATTAAGCTATTAATGCTTCCTTGGTCGTTATGCGAATTACCATCGGACTCCAAAAATCGATTTTGAGCGATTTTCTCTGTGTTTTTGGGTTTTTCTTCGACTACAGCTGAATTATCTTCGCCGTACGTCAACATCTCCGCAGCCCAGGTTACCTTTCTACAGATGTGGCTCCAACTATTGCCGATTCAAGCTGAAGATAAGCCTTGCCTTCGTGTCGGTATTGTTAACAACTGGATTACGCCAAAAGTTGCCTCTTTACTGTATGCATGGGTATATCCTGCATGTTTATCACCTTCCTCGTCTATGCAATGCTTATGCCCCCTTGAATTACTAATTGTAATTTCTAAATTTTTTGTGTTCGCGTAACCGACACAAGTTTTTAGCTTTTCCCATTATAATAAGGATATCTGGTTTTTTAATACGTCGGCGTCTGCTAGATACCGTAACATCAGGATATTCACAGCCCCCGAGACAATAGCATGATAACGGAGCAGCGATGATAATTTTCTATCAGTCTTTTTAGTGTGTTTAATATAACGTATCAGGTTTTAAACGTGCTTTTGCGTGTTTTCTAAGGCGATCACACAGATACGTTTATAAGTTAAATAAGCACCTAGCAAATGAAGGTAAGTTCATCCACCAAGTAAGACTTCAACATTCTCCCAAGAGTTAACGGGCCGCGGCAGGGTTGGAAAGTGCGTGGCATTTCCAATAAATCAATTTAAATTATATAGCAGATCGATGAGTATGTGCTAATAATATTTCAGAATTAAAAATCTCTCGTTCATTCTCAAGACGAGGATGATAAAGATTCTTATTTTAAATTGAAATAAAAATCAGTGATATAATTAATAGCGAAACTCGAAAACATATGCAACGCCGAACTCTCAAACGATTAAATTACTCCAAAAATGTGTATGCTACTTTGGTGACATGAAATAAGCTGCATGGAATCCAGAGCTCAGCGTAGGATTGGGTCTTAGACTGAAATTAAAGGGGGCTCGCTCGCGATATTCAAAATACTTATACCTTTAGAGATGTCAGGAGGAAATAGTGTAGTATTATTTTTGCGGTGTAATGGTTAAATTCATCAAAAAAAAATGCACAGCTGCAAATCTTATATTATAAGAGCTGATGCCGCCGGTCGCCGTCCGACCGTAAGCACTGGCGCGCGCACATGCCGATCGTAAGCACAAGTGGCGAGACCGTCAACAGCAAGCATTTGTATTGTTAACGCTGGCAGGGTCCGACGTAGGCTAGCTACCAGCTTAAGCAAGCATTTTTATTGTTAACCGTTTCTTTACTCTGACAGGGCCAGACGGAGGGAGGCTGGCCACGCAAGTTCTAGTTTACTCATAAGTACATACAGAACCCGTAGCTTAGCACGTATAATATACTTGTTCAAAATTTGCGGTAAACTACCCTCAAAATACTAAATTAATAAAATATATTAAACTTAATTTGGTGCAGCCATTTGGGAATCAAGGCGGTCAAGCACTGGAGCTGAACGAAAATTCTTGGCCGGGAGGATGGTTTGGTGAACGGTGAAAAGGTAGCCAAGAAGTCGAACTCGAAAGCTGTGGCTGGCGGTCGGGCTTCGATGAAGCAAAAATGAACACCTCCAAGAATGGCGACGGACTAATTGCCGTCGTTCTAGCCGCGGTATGACGGTAGACCTATCAGGGCTGCTTCGGGATATAGGACGCTCTGTATCGTTAGCTGAAATGTTAATGGCAGGACCATACGATATTTCCGTTAAAAATACCCTATCCGCGAATCGCGATGTAATTCTACTGCACTCATATGCTTCTTAAGCAGCTACATTCATGAAACAATAACACTCACATAGGCACAAGCTCCGTGCTTGAGCATCGATGGCCCACAGGCCCCCGTTTAAGCTTGATGCCCCCGCTTAAGCTTGGCGTGAAACAAGTTTTGTGATTTCTTTATCCCTTCACTGCGTGCATTAAAACGTGACAGCGTTAGTTTCCAAGTAGACCTGACTACATTTAAGGAAAGTTAAAACTAGTTGTGCAAATTTAAGTTTTGTATGCGATTTCTCCAGCAATTGCACTGAAATATGACAAATTTTAGAAGTTTAGCTATTCAGTAGTCAATTGCATTTTTAGAGTTTGCTATGACACATTAGTAATACCAACTTGTATTAAACTAGTAGTTATTCACTGATGTGTCAAATACAGAAACGTAAAATTGAATTAAAATTACGTTTGGTATACAGAACAAAGTATTATAAATGTGCTCAAATTAGTACATTACACGTAGTGAGCTAAATGGTACTAAAATGACGAATGATAGCAGAAGTATTAACAAAATATTGATTGACAATAACTTTTTCAAATATATAAGTAGTTAAATTAAGCACACATCTATTATATTTCTTATATAAATTAAACAGCAAGTCACAACTATAAGATATTTTCAACACTACCAAGTTATTGTTTTTAAACCAGTACTGGGCAATTTCCAATGGAAAATTTAAAAGGAAAAAAGTTCTATCAAACACCCTATTTTGATATTGCCATTTGTGGCTTTAAACCTATTTAGTTCGTGCCTGCTCCTCTTTTTATTACTAGCTCAATAGAATTTAGGAGAGTAGAGCTAACTTCACTCTGCAGTTTTCGAAATCAACGCAAGGTCGACATTGTGGATCGGCTTTCACTTTCTTTTTGCTAGCCAGCAATCCAAGCCGTTTGAGCTTCGGCCGTTGAGTCTTTTTTAGGATTTGTTTCCCATTTATTTTTCCAAAGTCATTGAATACTTAGAACTGTTTCCGGCTTCATGCAGGAGCCGTGGAGTTACTTTTTTCCAAGATGCAGACCGTGCAATTCCAATTTTTTACTTTACGTAATCTTGCATCGTTATCAACATTAGTAAGCGTTTATTCCCTTTGGTTTAATGTGCTAAATTCGTGCAATTCGCATCTAGGCCCGTTAGAAAACGTTAGGAACCGCTAAGCACGTTTCGTTACAATCCCTGGCGCCCGTATGCTGAATTTGCCGTGGAAAATTTTATCTGTCACATGAAAACTGTTTCACGGATGCTAAAGGGTGTTTCGCAATTGAGAGGACGCAGTATCCAAACTTCCGAGGAGCTTCTTGTTTCCTTCCCAGCGACGCCGTTATTGCAGTAGGAAAATTCAATGGCCACGGCTGGGTTAAGGTATTAGCTCTGTCTTAGAATTTTTATATTTAATTTTAAGTTGTGGGTAAGATAGTACCAAGAATTGTTCTATTTTATCTCGTAAAGCAGCCAGCGGAAGGTATTGAAATATTATTTTGATAGTACATACAATATTGATTTCGGAGGCTTTTACAGCCATTGTCATTAAGTAACAAACGACTTTCGGGATTGGACCGTGTCATTATTGAGGTTGAAAAACTCAACGTTTCGCCCACTTTCGTAAGGGGCTACATCAGGAGGAAGAGCAAAAAATCACAGTAACTCAACTTGTAAACCACGCCAGAGGGGAAACTCTTCTAACGATCGAAAGGAGAAAGGCGAGAATTTATAGGCAAATACCGTCGCGGTTCAGCAAGTGCCGTCGCTGTTCAGTGGCGGTGGGCGGAGGCTTTAAGAGTTTGTAAATCTCAATGGCTTAGCGAATCTTTCTGCTAAAGAAGGATGAGGATTTGCAGATAATGGAAGTTTTTTTCTTTTATGTGGAAAGTGCTAACTCCTAAGCCTCGCGCACCGCCACTAAACCGCGACGGCACTTACTGAATCGCGACGGCATTTGCCCATAAATTCTCGCATTTCTTCTTCCGAAAGTTGCAAGAGTTTCTCCTCTGGCGTGGTTTACAGGTTGAGTTACCGTGCTCTTCTATCCTCTTCCCTTGCAAAAGAGTTTCGCATCTGGCGTGGTTTACACGTTGAGTCACCGTGCTCTTTTGCTTTTTCTCCTGATGAAGCCCTTTACGAAAGTGGGCGAAACGTTGAGTTCGTCGACCTCAATAATGACACGGTCCAATCCTGGAAATCGTTTGTTACTTACATACTATGTTTTATACTTATTAAGTTTTTCGAAAGCCTATCGATCGACTTACGTCCCTTTCTCAAATTAACGATTAACTTTTTTGCCAGCGTCTGAAATATTGCATGTCAGAGAGGATGAGTTTTCCCTGATTGATACCTGCCTAGTTCTAGTAACTGTTTTATGATTATGACCCTGTTACTATTAAACGCGCAATTCACTTTTTAAGCAAATTTCAATAATTTCTTTTCAATATTTAACTTTGTTCACGGTATTTCTTATTTCTGCCTAACATAACTCTCGCATAATTTAGTAACATGTAACTTCCTGGGTTGCTCTGCATTTAACGACCCAGTTTAACTTTTTTGTTTCCACTCTGAACTAATTGTACTATTTATGCCCAAACTTATTTGTTTGCCTTCATTTGTTGGTATTATTCAACTGTATTCAAACAGTTCAGCTATTACTACAGCCTCATCATTCCTTACTACTGAAATATTATACTTTATATGGCCCTACCGGTACCGCTCGTTTTTAGAGCGTAGGTTAGTGTCAGTTAGAAGCCGAACACCGTAAATGAGTTTTATTTAGACTGTGAGTTTTTGGTTGTTGTGATTGACGACTGGTGGCTTTTTGTATTTTACGTAATTTTATTTCGTTTAATTACCTTAAGAATCGTTGCCCGATCCTTAACCAAGACAACAATTCGCCGAGCGTTTTGAGCTAGTCACGGTTGTGCTTGCCGTTTGCTGAAAGGAGGTACATCTGTAGCTGTCATATGACATTTTCTACAACTTTGTTTGTGTCTTCGATAGCTTTTTTACTGAGATAGTACGAAGCTTGTCTGCATTTTTGTTTGTATATGGAGACGTCGACAGTATAACAAGTAGAAATGTCAAACATTTTTCTGAGGAAACCTTATCCACCATAATAGGCAAAATTACTCTTGTATTCTTATGATTTTTACCATTATAAAGATGTATTTGCTGCGGACGAAAAAACACAAAAATGTACTTATTACTGATACAGACAAGTGGAAATACTATGCCTCCAAGAAATATTTGGGTGTAGTGAATAAAATCTATACACTCCTACAAGCAACAAAGAATTTTTCACTGCATATAACCTGCCACATCTCGTATACAAAGAGCTGAGAAAACTCTAACTGTTTTAAGTATTAAATGTCAGGGTTGAAATATCTGTTCAAGCACTGTTTTTCATAACGTGACATTTATGTTATGAGTTTATGACGTGATTATTCTTTACCGAGGGGCTGCGCCCTAGACGTGCGATCATGGGGCAAGTCGTATTCTCTACATAAATATTGCGGGCGCTTCAAGAGTCTGTTAATTCGGAAGGTGAGGCCCTTTACAAATCGACTTGAATGGAACACATGAGCATGCCTGAAAGGTAAATTCGTATCCTCTGTTTTCATCTGTACTGGAAGAACTGCTTGTTACGAAATATTTCATCATCGTTTGTTTTTGCCTGGAATTTATTTAAAGCTGGCGAGCTAGCTATCTGATTGCATATCTGCATACCTTCACGTTTTCGTGGCGGGTTTTGTTTACAGCAAATTGGTTAGGAGTTTAAGAAGATAAAATTCGAATTTGGAACGATGAGGGCGTAGAAACGTGCGTTAAACTCGTGTCAGTTTAAATTCTTTGCGTTCTATATCGTTAGCTTGTTAAATTCCGAATGCACACTTAAACTCGTTCCTATTCTATCGGCTCGTCGTCTAGTGTGAAGATAACGACGTTTCCGACATGATGACGGCAAACTAAGAGACGAATCGACAAGAAAACTCGGGGGTGAATTTAATCTACAGCCTCGTGTGTGTTTGCGGATTTTCAAGTAGTGTTTAGGTATTCTCGGTGGATCGGTCTGTCTCATCAGGGCGGAGAGGCCGTGTTTGTGATCACACAGGGATAACGAACCTTAAGATAAAGCCCCCGCGATAATGGAGTTTTGAGGCTTTCATGTAATTTACGTCTGCTTTTTCCTGTTTACTCTGCAAAATTATGAAAGCGTTTTTCTCGACGATTGACGGCCTTTTTCGAAATGCCGGCCGCTCTGTTTCGAAATCGACTTGAGCGGGGACCGGGAAATATGCGACCTCTAGAATTCCCCAGATTTTTGTTATAAATTGTTCCATTTGTTTCGTTTGATCTGCTCCCACCCGGTTTTTCGGTATTTGGCCACGAAGGACTTTATCAAAGTTTTTACTCCTTTCTTCTTTGATGGTTTTATCTCGGTCTGTGGAAACATTCATTTATCAAAGAACAATACAGACGTAATAATGGACGGCCTGTTTGTGAACTGCTTTTGTGACGATCATTCCAATCTTGCGCCCCATTTTAACCCCGCCTGGCCACTACTTACATTCTCCTTTACTTCCTAAACATTTGTATTACATGCCTAACACAAATTCGAAGAAACTTTGCGGACTATTCATTAGTTGTCAGTGCGTTGTCTTTCCGCGACTGCAGCGGCTCCTTGAATTAATTAGTCAATTAATTCGGTCGCTGAATGAGCAAGCACCGAAATGAAAGTTATTTTTAATAACCGAGCCTTATATATCTACATTACGCCCAGTGCGATATTTCAGGCCTTTTCACTCACTTGTCATTGCTTTGTTTCCGCAGAAAATTATACTAAGAAAATGTGTTTGAAAAGTAACTGAAATGAGCCTCATTCCTTTAAATGAAATAGTGAACTTTCCAGACAATTTTCAAGCCATCATTCTAATACCTTAAATTCAAAAAGAGAAGATGAGATTTACTAATCATGACATACGTTGTTATGAATTTATTATATATATGGTGTCTTCAAAACGAAATTGCATAAAGGTTGGCCATGGAAAATAAAAGTAATGTCAACAGCAAGCTTTAAAATTGATCAACTGTCATCGCTGTCGTTGTTGTTGTAAGTTTATATTATACGGTGATATCGTGTTTGAAAATTCTAAAGATTTCTGTCTTTAAAGCGTGCTGTTCACATTAGTTTTATTTCCCATGGCCAACCCTTATGTAATTTCTTTTTGAACACATGATATATTCTGCTGTCTTGTTATGCCAATAAAACCAATACTGTAATTTTGTAACTTTCTCTTATTTGCTGACTTAGTATACTACAAACAATTATTTTCTTAGTTTTTATTTACAAACTATTAACACAATTCCCTGTGTTATTTGCTACTGTAAGACTTTCCGGATTTTAGTACTTTAAAGTTAAAAATCTAATTTCAAAAGGGACCGTCTTTTTTAGGACTATGAAGTATTTGTGATTTGATTATGACCACTGTACGAAATAGGAAGTTTCTACAAGTCGTTTAATGAATTGATTTTGGCTGAATTCCGACTCGAACCCAGTTGTAGTTTATTGCAAAGCTGGGCCTCCACAGAGCTACCGAAGTGGCTGAATGAAATCTTTATTATTTTATCTGAATTCAGTAAATACGAACCAACCTGTGCAATAATGTGACTTCCAATATACTATAAAGAATCACAATCAGTTTCCTTTTCAATTAATATTTTGCTGTTTCGGTTTGACGAACTGTATTCCTTGTATTTACTCTAGACCTTCTTCTATGTGTTAATTTACGCATCATGTGGGGATTATGAACATGAGGTGGTGCTTGTATACCAGGTTTTGTAGATCAATGCGCACTTCCTTCTGCTAATTCGTCGTTGCATTTTAGATAGTATACATTTTGTATAGAAACTGAGCTGTCTGTATTAGTACTGGTTGACACGTCTACTTAGAATTCGGGAGGCAGTAGATTCGATTCCCGTGGCCGTCTGCTCTGATTCAGGTTATTAGATGGTTTTCCTGAGTCAACAGAGTACTTTCTCTGAGGCGAATGCGGGGACAGTACTTCTCTAACTTTGCTGACGTCTCTTCCATTCTCCACCCCTCCTTTCTCTAATCCATCTTAAAATTCCCGTTTTGGCCGAAGAGGGTCGCAAGGTGCCTATAGCAGCCGGCCCCCAGTTATGTTAATTGAAATGACCCTGGACTTTTACCTTTTCCTTGGTGAAGGAGATGACGCTCCCTGTCCTAAATGCAATAGAAATATAATAGATTACGAAAAGACAATTATATGGATGGAATATGTGCGTGGAAGTTTCATGCGGGTTGTGTGAAAATAAACCTGACGAAGCTATAAAATAAACGAGTTAAAGGGCTCTCTCATCTCAATCTATGAGGAATGTAAAAAAGGAATCAGTGACCCGAAGAGAGTAACACAACGTTGTGAATCTAGCTTAATTACACAAAATATCAGGAGGATGTAAGCGCATCTAACAAGCATAAAAGAAAACTGCAAAGAAATACAGGGAAGCTCGTCGAATACAGCAACTCTAACACTAACCTAAAAACCTACTCCTAAATCTTGGATGAAAAATTAGTGGATCTCAACCAAATATCAAACCATAATATTCCTAGTATTATAATAAAACCACAAACTGAACAATCCAGTGAGTAGACAAAGAGTAGGGTCAGTTCACACAAAGTCAAAGCAGGTTTGCGATCGGTAAAAAACATAAAAAATGAAGGGATAGTAATTAAAACTGATGCAACACGAAGGCTCCAAGAACTAGGAAGTGAAGAAATTAAAAATGTCTACACCGTAGAACGAATCCAAATGAGGAACCCAAATGTAATTATAATTAGGATATACAAAAATATAATGATGAGAAAATACTCCAGGAACTCATTGCACAAAATTATCACATCGATGAACAAGATTAAATTCAAGTAGTGCATGCAAGACAGATAAAAAGGTAAACGAAGAACAACTGGAAAAACGTTTCGAAAAAGAATAGGTAGAAAGTTTAATATAGGTTGGCACTCCTGCATTGTAATGAAATATTAGAAACGCAACCAATTTGGCCACAAAAAAAAAGAATGCAGAAGTCCTACAATCCTGGTAATCACAGCATTCAAAACTGCAAGAAAAGAAACTGCAACATGGACAAATTGCAGTTATGACGCTTCCAAGTTCGACCAGCCAGATAAAGTAAGAGAAATAAATCATCCCTGCGAGAGTGAAAAATGTACTATATTTAGTAAACAGATCAAATTTTTAGGGAACAAATTGACTACAATAGTATAACTCTAAATAAATAAATAAGTCAATATAATACCATAGTTATGATTTAATATAAGTATTATTTATTTATTTATTTAAAGTACCAGTGTAACCGGCACAGGCCCAATTCTAACACTTGGCATCTCGTATAAATAACTACATACAAAACCATTCTATATCAATAGAACTAAAAACTAAATTACGAAATACAGACTAAATGAAACATTACAAAATTACAAATTACCATTCAAATATTACAAGTTACAAGCAACCCAACATCTACTCGTACTTTTTATTGTAAATTTCATTAACCTATTTCTAAAATTACCTATGGAAGTATCAAAAATGCTTAAATTTGATTCTAAAAGAAGGGAGCTAGTGATAGATAATACTTTGATAAAGGAAGAGTTCATTCTAATGTTCGTTCTGCAAAATGGTATATAAAATGCTGGAGTGTAAAGTTTAACCAACGGCAGTAACATGGGACAGTCAATTCTATTGTTGACCAATTTGTGTAGAAAAAACACTGCTGATATTTCCATACTCTCACTTAATTTGAAAACTTGCACCTCACGTCTAATATTCTGATACTCGTCATATGCAGGGTAACGATTGTACATTTTATAATAAAGGTACTTAAGATAATTGTTCTGAACAGTTTAAATTTTTTGTTGATGTAAATTAGTACTGGGCTTCCATATCTTATTAGCAAATTCTAGTTTTGACCTAACTATAGAATTATAAAGTAACTTAATCGATTTAATATTTTTAAATTCAATGGTATTACCTATCAAAAAACCTAGATTTCGTAAAGAACTTTTTACAATGCTGTCCACATGGTCATCCCATTTGAGGCGTGAATTAAAAACAATCCCAAGTCTTTGCAATTTTGAACACGTTTCAAATCTGTATGATTGATTATGTAGTTAGTGCATATATAATTAGTTTTCAAAGAAAATGTCACAATTTTACATTTACTGACGTTAAATAGCAAATCGTCGGTTTGGCTCCAATTAACAACGGTATCAAGATCTTTTTGCAATAATTCGCAATCTTGTTTGCTTTCAATTTCTCTAAATATTTTGAGATCATCAGCAAATAGTAAAACTTGTGAGGAGTTAATAAGGGCAGGCAAGTCATTCATGAACACAAGAAACAATAATGGTCCCAAGTTACTGCCTTGCGGTACTCCTGACTGTGTTAACTATTTTTTCGATGCGGTTCCATTTAACTGAAGATATTGGTATTTGTTTTGTAAATAAGAACTGAAAAAATGTATCATGTTTATGTGGTGCAAGGCTGACAACCTTGCACTAACTTTATGTCACTGAAACGTCCAACGGACGCCCTATGATTCTTTGAGCAACGAATAGGAACGAAGAAGAAGAAGATAAGTATTCGTGTAAAACAATAAACATGGAGGAAACATAATTTAAGTAAGAACATTAAAACATCACACCTATATCCTACATAATTATTTATGCGTCAACCTATAAAAGATTATACATCAATTAATATTATTACTTATAACGCATATAATATAAACCTCGAGTGATGATAACTGCTTTATTATTTTTCGTCAACACATTATTTGTAGTATTAAAAAATCTGTAAAATGCTTTACCCAAAACTTCCCTCGTCGGCATTGTGACACTAAACAATTTTTAAAATTAAGTTAGGAATAAAAATATATTCACGTTTCTAATAAATTAAATACATTTTTGATAAAAAGAACGTTACCGGTAGTCGAATTCGAAAGGCAGGCGGACCGCGTATGCAGTCCCAACGTTTTGTGGGATATTGCAAGGAAACGGGCTATTTATACCTGAGCTACGGAGCACCGACCCTTCGAATTCATGCATTGCAGCTGTATTAAGTAACGCACTAATTTGTTGCTCCTTTTTGTATCGTACAACATTTATTCTCTATCTATTGGGGCCCAATTTTGGTAAGAATAAAGCCTGCGCCATGTACAAATTATTACTTGTATTTATTGCTAAGTTAAATAAAAAAATTATTTTTTTTAAGGTGCTCACCCTGTATATATATATATATATATGCATTTAGTACTCATACACCTCCAAACGGTATGTGCTTAGGTAGTGTTCGCCTTCGTTTTGACGAGTTCGCCTCCGATTTCGGAGGCGAAAGCGTTTTGCGTTGTTTTCACGTCTAAAATTGAAATTTTGGCTGCCTCTATCGTTTGGTAGATTTTTGTTCGGAGGTATAAAAAACCTACAAACACCTACACACATATACCATAGTTGGAGTTACTTCGCACAGGTGGCGCTGTTGTTTTATACGCATAACGCATGTAGGTACTAATCGCCTCGTTACATCTGAAGTGCGTGTTGGCCTCATCTTACTGGCAACACTGCATGAGGCCAAGGACCGTAAATTAGATAGAATAACACAGCTCTCGCGCTTCATTCACCAACTCATGCCCGACCCCGCGAACCCCTTATCAAGAACTGCATCGCTGCGACCGAGTTTTGCTTATATTCGTGTTTTAGATGATTTTTTCTATTTTCAGCTGTTTTTGCGTACTTTTGATAATTTAAAAATTGTGTTTTAATTTGGGAGATATAAAACGTGCTTTTCGTCTTAGTTTTAGTTAAAAGTTTAGTTTAAGATATGGATATTAGCAGAGACACAAAGTGCCTGTTGTAGGTACTGATAATAATAGTACCAAATAAAAAGTTCATTCTTTGATAAAAGTATAAAATAAATATAATTTAACAGTGTGTTGCCAATGTTCAATTACGCTTCTTAAAATATCAAAATTAAAACAGTAGTTTCTGATGGTGGCAAAACATACTTGGTAACCTAGCAGTTTATTAAGTACCACAGTGAAAATATCTCCAATAAAATTTTTAAGAAAGAGGACTTACTTTTGAGTATCCTTTGAAAGGACTATATAACTCGCATGTATTTTCGTGATTTTAAAAGCAAACAAGCAAATAAGCGAAAAAGTACTTACGGTGTCTGATTCCAACAAAAATTTGAAGATTATACTTAACTTCACATATCTGTCTGTTGTCAAATCTTGCAGTCGATATTTCAACCACACAGTCTCGTCATCTAATTACTAATTAGCATAACGAATGGATGGCTTCATAAGATTCCCATAAGCGGCTGGAGTAATAATAACTACCTTCCAATAGCCTAATGCATTGTCATATAATTGTAATGTTTGAAAAAATTAACGCCTCTCGATTTCACTTTTTAATCACAAAAGGACAAACATATTATGATAAACAGACTTGGTCTTAAATTGACTTTATTTATTGTAGTCGATTGCAAATTCTGTAAACTAAATCCTATTAACTAACATAAAATACATAAAGGAAATTTTTCAAGCCAACGATTTGACTTTGTCAAAACGATAAAGGTTAAAAAATTACTTATATTTTATGATAAAAAGTTAAATCGTGGGGCGCTCATTTCTCTCTTATGTGAGCTTATTTTTAGTGACAGTGCCCCACCATTTAACACTTTTATCACAAAATGTTATAAGCGAACAAAATATTTTCTGTTTCATAAGTTTTGACAAAGTAAAATCGCCGACTTTATATTTGTTTACTTTATTGAAATTTCACATGTGGCGTACATTATGGCAGAGGCTTAGTATAAATAAAATATCGTAGAATTTATTTTTTTATGCTAGAGGTTCATCTCCCATATACATCTACTAGTAGTGTGAGTAAGACGATATAATTTCCTATAAATGTATAGAAGAAAAAAAAAACAGACGCCCCCAAAAATACTGCTAAATATCTATTTCACTATCTGACATAAAAGTTTTTGCATCTATTTTAATAACTTGTTAGGGCACAGTATTTCGAAAAAAAAACTTTTCTGGCCTACGGAAAGCCCCTCATCTTCCTTAGATGAAAACCCTATAGGTATCGAGTAGAGACATTTATTTGCCACTATTTAAAAATATAATTTATTTGAGTAAAATATTCTCGTATGGAGAAACATTTTTCTATGTGATAATTACATCAAATGCTACCTACTGAAAACTTAACATTTCTCTTTATTTATATTTCAGAGTTTCAATGAAAATAATAACACTACTACTGCATTCACAAATATAATTACAATTCTAGATTTAATAACCACAAAACTAGTTTATAACAAAATGTAAAACATAAACATAAGGAAATACAGGTAGGTAATTATATAAGTAACGAAAATAAAATAAGAAACTACATGGCATTTCTTCATATATAGTATGTAATAATACTACTACTTGATTCACAAGTATAATGAAAATTCAAGGTTTAATAAATAATCACAAAATTAGTTTTTAAAAAAATTAATCTTAAACATAAAGAAACATAGGTACTAACGAAAGTACACTATGGAACTACCTGCGATTTTTAAGGTGCATTTACATGTTGTGAATATAGAGTGTGGAAATTATGTCGAGCAGAAATTTGCTAACTTCGTTAATGCTTGTTTTTGGGGAAAAAACATTTCAAAGAACTATGCAATTCACATTGCAGCGCACATATTAAAGGTACTCTAATTTTGTTTATATATTTGTTTAAATGTTATGACGTTATTTTTTTTTAATTGACAATCTATATTTTTATTCATTTATTTAGGTAGCAAGTTTTAATTTGCGCTCAATGGAATAACATTTTTAATACCTTACATTAGAAAAAAATTAAAAACTGCCTTAAAGTTCAAATAGTAGGGATGAATGAAATTAATGAACTAATTCTAGTTATCTGGGTTTAAAACAACAAAAGCCTTAGTTACGATTACTTTTTGGCTTTGACAATAATTCCACCATAAAAATGAAGGTACAAACATAGTTTTTTAAACCCAGGTAACTAGCCTTGCTATATGAACTTGGCTGCTTTTTCAATATTTGTCTAATGTAACTTAGTTAAAATGTTATACCGTAGAAAACAGATTAAAAATTGCTGCCGATATAAATGAAGAAATATATAGGTTCTCAGTTACAAAAAATATTGATGACGTCTAACATTTAAAAAATATGATACAAAAACCTGAAAATTACTTTAAAGTAAGCATGCTCGTATTTCATAGTAAAATGTATATCTTTAGACATTTCTAGTTATTTCCATTATCTGTAAAGATATGTTTAAATATGTGAAGATTTTTAAGAGATATTTTTATTTCCTAAAATTCTCAATATCACATATTTTATTGGCAAGAGAAAATAATTGCATTTATAATTCCAAATGGCGTTACATATTTTTATTTGCACCAGTATAAGTATTATACACAAAAGTCTTAAATTTTACCTAATCCAGTGGAACTAAGATGTCGTTATACTGTTTTGTAAGCTTTTCGCACTCATCTTTTATTGGAACTTTCTTTGTTTCTCTATTGCTTTTCTTTTTCTTTTTCTTTTTGGCTGGTCACCAATGTCTGAAGTGTTACATTCATCATTGTTGTTTGAAGCACTTAGTACTACTAGGTCTCCTTGATTTTCGGAAGTACCATCTGATTAAACTAATTCACTATTCGGGTCAAAAACAATCGTTTCTAGTATTTTGCTTATATACTCTGTCCCTTTAGCTTCATGAAATAAAGTTAACAACTTTGGTAGCTTGGTAGACATCTTCAGTAAGTTCATATAATTCTTGGTGGAGTTTTTCAGTATGGCTCATAAATCTGGAAAACTGCGAGTATACGTTTTTGTATGATTTGCATGGATGTTGCAATTTGTTTGTACAACCGATTTTACATCTGGTTATAGATTTTTTATTTTACAAGATTTAGAAAAGTTCCTTAAAATCACATCTCCTATAACCAATTGATCCGTCACTCCAGGATACGCAAAGAAGTAGTGGTTTTGCTGTGGTATAGCCTCAAATGATTAGTACGTTTCCCTATGTTTGATTTAAAGAAAACTCAAGTTTAATTGCATGGTGTGACAATGTTCTGCATGAAAAAATTTCACTGTATTGTACATTCTGTATTAATTTAAGCTGTAGTTGGTTTAATTTAGTAATATTCGTATGATGTTTAGTAACGATTTTCTTTAACTTTTTGAATTGCGTTCTTTCTCCTGCATTTTCACTCTGTATATTTAAAAAATATCCTTTAATAAATGAATCCCTACAATATAAAAGAGAAAACTAAACATAATAACATTAGAAAACCAAATAAAGAAACACTATATAATTAGTAGAAACCGATCATGAGCACTAAGAGTAATTTCTTAAATACTCTACTTTTTCGACGAAGTTTATCAATATCAGTGTCTTGGAGAAATAATATTGTTTGTTATTGCAGGTTCGCAGAGCATACAACTCAAAGCCTTCAAATTCTAGGCGAAATACTACTGCGAAGTATTGTCTTCAATAATTTAAGTGTTTTAATAGCTATTTGTGCAACCAGTGCTAAAAGTAGACGTTTATGAACGAGTTTGCACACAATATTTTTTCTACGGCCTTGAATTTAGTGTTATTAATCTATAAATGTCGATTTAACAAAGGTTTGCATTTATGGCAGTTATAATTTATATCATAATAAAGAGATGGCCTTGACGCGCAGGTGAATGTTTCTGCAGCCAGTAGCTGTCAAAGTCAGTTATCAAAGGTAATTATAAATGTACACATTTTACTTAATTCATTACATAATGCTTTAATTAATTAAAACACACTTTACCTCTAACGAAAGAAGTAACTAGAATAACTTTATAACCTCACCTCCAGTTCGAAATTCTAAATTCCACACCAGCTGTTTACTTTTAGCACATGGGCTAAAAGTAAACAGCTGATTTCTTTAACCACGCTAAACTATAAAACGTCACTTTCAGTGAAAAAAACTAGCGCTAAAAGGCCTACGTTTAGTAGTGGTCGTAGAAAAAATAATTTATTCTTAGAAGTGATCTGGTTTTAGTTTCAGTATTTGTGTAAACGTTTTGTAAACCATATTTCGACAAATGGAGCTGAAGTATGCAACTTGTTTTAAAGTTGTTTCAGGTTTCCAAAAGGCGAATTCTTTCAGATGCCGGACAGCAATTTAAATTACAATTATTACTTCCTTTTACGATAAAGAAAGTATTGGATTCACCCCAAAAATTCACACGCCAGGTTGTTTCTCGCAGTTTCTTCAAGCATTTTCATGTAGTTGCTTGAGCAGCACCTGCAGCTCTGTTGGACATCATCACCGTAACCAGCTGAACCCCTAAAAGGTACTGTGTCCCTTTGTAGTAATTTTAAAGCGCGAATTGTGCAGTGAAAAGTGATTTTTTAAGTGTCGCCATTTTGCGTAGTGTTGCTGTTAAATTAAAATTACGCGATTGAACTGTTGTCGCTGTTGTTAAGTCATATTTAAGTATTTACCATCAAGTTTTATTGGTTGTAAGTAGTTTAATTGCCTAATTAAAGTTTTCACCGTATATAGATTAAATTGTGCACAATTAACAACATTAACCTTTATTGAATATTTCATTTGATGTTCATTGTTCTACATATTTATACATTAATATAGTTAATTTTTAATTAGATGTGTTTCTCTTTAGTAGATTTGTGACGGCTGCCTGTGTGTTTTTGTTTTTTTTTTTCCTCTGTATATGGTTTCAGACAGCTATAAGACAATGCAAGTAAGGTAAGTCCGACGCAGCTGTATGTGGATCGCTCCCAAAGCACTGCCAAGGTTGGATCAGAAAGGTTTCGGTTATCGCTTCCACTTTCTCGATGACAGCCCACCTGTGTTTTTCTCGATTTAATAAAGTAGTGGCGTCTGATTATTACCATCCTTATTTCGTTTACCGGGTCGCTACCCTAATCAAGTTTGTCATCAATTCTCTATCTTATTCTGAGTGTTAGTGAGCTAATTTTGTTACAGCCCATCGTAACGTCATTGGGGCAACGGATCTGAGAATTTTCAGATTTGTATTATTTTATCGAGTAACTGACGGTTGAGTATTTTGAATGTCAAATTCATGTCGTAACGACGGATTGGTGTTATAACAACTTCGCCCCTTAAGCCTCGCATTTCTAATTTTTTTCTCAGTTCATTCTAAGACATTTACCTATCCTGTAACACAATATAGCATATCATAATAGTTGTTTTAAACACGTTATGATTCATAGCAAGTTTGTTGTTTTGGTGTTTTCTTAGTAACCAATAACGGTTATTTAATTTTGTTAAAAATTACTTTCTTTAAATTTCTTAAGCAATTCATTTGTTTTAATTAGATCAGGAATGTGCCGCAGTAGCAAGTCAGCCTTCCTGCCCAATATCAACACTGGCTCGCCTATAGCTTTACACAACACTATTCAGCAAAATCCACTTACAACGTCTGAATGAACTGCATCGTTTGCTAATAATTTGGTGCGTGTTTACTTTTAACAATTAAGTCATACACTATTACAAGGTTATCAGGTGTTACTACTAACAAACCCGCTAATACTTGAAATCTAGATCAGTATAGGTTAAGTTGATCTTTTGGTAACAGTTAAGAAGGCGGTAAACAACAAAAATAGATCGCTAGCGCATATAATCAAGTAAAATTTATAAGCTTAAAGTATACATTTGTATCATCAGTGCGCTAGAAAGCTAAGGTTAATATTTTAAATTTTAACGTCAGCTATGTTCCTGACTTCTCTGTTCAGTATGTTAGCACTATAAACTTTAGACATAACATAGAATATTCATATCAGCAATACTACTTCAAGCACACATTAAAATTTATCTTTTAAAGGCGGCGACTCAGACTCAAAGAGTCGCATCCACGCTGCACGTTAAATTTTACTATAGATTCTAGAGCTCCAGATAAATTCGAGCTCAGTTTTTCATTGCACTTAATATCCGTAATAGTCGTTCCCTAGATCCATAAACGGGCAAAAAGACAAGAGTATTTGATATATACTGGAGGTAATGGACTCTGAGAGGCATCGTTGTGGTATTTTACAACACCAGCAGAGATACTCACACGAAGGGATATCGACAGGGCCTGCAGGTATTGGTCGTATGTCAAGCATGTCATTCGCAGCCAGCTTTCAGTGTGTATCTTCTGTCTGTGTACCAGTTCGTTGCAACAGCTTAGTGCAAGCCTAGCATCAATATTGCCGCAACTAAACGCGTTGTTGTTGAAGTTGTTATGGCTGTTCTCCAGTAAATATTATTCCTCAGAGTTATGCATTTCCTTGTCACATTCAAATGTTGCTGTCACGTCGAATTTCCTGCGGAATTTGGATTTGTATTTCCAGACTCCCACAATATCGCCAGCTCTTCGGTTTACATTTTAAGGTTCTTCCAAATATAGCGAATGCTGTGGGCGGTGGAGTTGGCATATTTTCATTTTTAGAGCTCCTCTTTATAGACACATTTTGACCCTTTTACTCAAACAACTGACGTTATGATTGTATCGAGTGGCTGAATATGTTGCAGAACTTGTGGATGTTTTCCATAAATATTTTATTGAAAAATTATGTAGCAAACGTATACTTTCTCGACTTTTCGCCCTCACGTCTGTAGTATCTAAAACGTTTACTTTTATATCAGAAATTTGATGTAAAATGTAAAAAAAACTAGAAGGATTAGTTAATATATTCTAGATCCAGTAATTAACAGCAACCTACTAGAATCACACTTGGAGCGACACTTCAAAGCTACCTAAAATGTCCCAGATACTCGTTAGCTAACAATTAGTTTAAAAACGCACCTCCTCAAGATTTAGAAAAGTTATTAAATAACAGTTTTAATTTGCCGGACAAATGTAACAGTAAATAAAAAAATCTTTTTTATTGCATTCAGACAGAAGTTTAATAAAAGTCTTTAAAATTCTGTAAGTGGTGCTTGTCTGTCTCAAGTTGTCTACAAGAACAAGTTGAAATATATTTCTTTGATACAAACAGTTTCGGTTAAATTCGCTTTTACGATAGACTTCGTGTAACGATTTTATTGCAATTGAAAGATACAACCCTGAAGCTATTAAAAAGGGTAGTAGTAATAATTGTTTTGAACTGCAGGAGTGCGACAAACGTAACTGAAAATCGTATTTTAACCGATTATTATTTAATTACTTATATACACATGCACCTAGCAGTTGAATCTATAAAACCGTTTCCATTTATGACTAGTTACTTTAATCAATGGTGATTATTTTGCACTAAAGTGAAAGCTACTATAATTTTCTGTAGTAGGAACGGAAGGATATAGTTTGTATGTGACGCTTCGAAAGGTAGTGATGTTACTCTAAATTACTTGTCTGATGTTTGAAAATATTTAACTGTTTTGAATGTAGCTACTTATAGGTTTCAGTGATGTTAATTTATGTAATAAATGATGCATAATACGAACACATCAAGATATATTAACAAATGAGCAAATCTATTAAACAATAATTCTATGTGAAAGTGCATTTGTTGTGAATATTTTTTTTTCTTTTTACAATAAAGAAGTATTGGATTCACCCCAAAGATTCGAAATTGAGTTTTCAACAGATCTTCACGTTTGAGAGTCCCATGAACCCAAAAAACATGTTTTTGTTTATTGGTCTGTGTGTCTGTCTATGTGTCTGTGAACAGAATATCTCAAAAACGAAGAGGTATGGCGTTGAAACTTCATATATAAGTTTTGTGTACTATCTAGGTGCGACAACAAGCTTTTGAAGAAAATCGGATAACCGGAAGTATAGTGTTTACTCTTGTGATTTTCCAGTTTTTTTCGATTTTTTCAAAAACGACTCTAACGATTTTTTTCTTTACATTTTTATTACATTTTATTGTGTATTGATGTGAGATAGGTGATTTTTCAGTTGAGTACCACTAAAATGGGTTTCTTTTGTTTCTTTTTCCTATTTTTTTTATTAATTGCTAGTTTAAATACAAGACCCCGTATATTATTACATTTTTCAATTTACCTTAAAATTTTAGAAAAAATGTGTCTCTTCAACTAACGCTCTATTTTGTACGGTTTCTGTAGCATTTGTAATTTTTGAAAATTTTTGACAAATGCTTAATAATTAAAAGTCAAATTCTTACCTAATTCTAAGTTCACTGTAAAAGGAAGTTGTGTGCGTGTCACACCAGATTTTTTTCCAAGGACTTCACATAATTGTTCTAACAAAAAACGGTATTTTTCGCCTTTTATCATAAAATGGTTTACAATTTTGCACAGAGAAGCAGTTTACCTGTAACAATTTAAAATTTTCAGCTGATGTAGGCGCCCTCTTTACATTTTTATAACGCTTTGTACTAGAAATAGGTTTTTAATCAAGCAGAATTCAGAAACCTGTGTTCATATTAAGGGAAAATAATAATAATAATAATTTGCACCTATAATGCATCTTCTCCGAGGACACACTGTAGGGTATATTATAAAAGTATATATAGTTACTGTTTTTTCCGTTTGCCTATAGAAGTACAGGTGGCTGGAAAAAAACTAAAATTATCGCTTATAATACTATAAGTACTCAAAGTTATGTCGATTATTTTTGGGGTATCACGAAGGTCCATTGCGTGTGCGTACAAATAGGACGAGTTGCGGAGCAATGAACACGAGTGATACCACGCAAATATAGTCTTTCTAACTGTTAACTGTTAACCTGTTAAAAAACTAATTTGTGTAAACATCTTCAATAAATATTTTAATTTGTTCAAAGTACTGACTACTAGTACAATAGTCGTTGCAATTCGGTACTTGTACATGTCGTTTTCATTGGTCCACTTTTGACAGATGACAGGTGAACTGAATACTCAAGAATATTTTTTTCATTGATGTCCGTTCCCATTACTAAAAGATTTTTTACCAAAATTTCTTCCACCTAAGCTACATTTTCCTTGATATGTCAGATTGACTTAACTCGGGTCCCGATTGGTGTAGCTTGAACAAGCGTCCATGTTCGATCAGTAGAATTAAGCAACGCTCTTTCTGGTCAGAATTTGGATGGGAGTTCCACGGTTGGTTCTCTCGGCGCCTCGTGATACGGCTGTCACGGAAATAGTTGGTCCGGGATGTCATAATAACATCATGGCAGTCGTTAGTGGGGTTGGAAATCCTCATAAAATGTACAGCGACGCCTATAATTGTCCTAACGGCTGTTGGCTGAGTACCAAAATAAAATTTAAAAAAATTGGTTATGTGGTGTATCATATGCAGTATTTACCTGGTGTACCTAGACGTACGATTAATTAAATCTCCAAAGCTAGCTCAGTTAATAAATGATTTGACCTTGATTTTTTTCAGGTTGGGGCGTGCATTTTAAAATTACTCTTTAATTAAAATTATTTTATGTTGAAACACGAAATCAAGTAGGTAGATTTATTTTACCTAAATTATACATTGACAGTTTATTAAATATTTTACTTCAGCAGCTTTTATGAATATCATTTCTTCTTTATTTCAGTTAATTATTGATCAGACATTAAATTGTTTCCTTTACTCATAGCAATCCTGTAGATATCTACTAACTTCAACCGACAAAATCTACTAACCCAAACATCGACCTTCACAGACAGATAGATCTCTGCTACTTCCAGCTATCAGTGTCAGTAAATAAGACTTCTTTCAACTTTTCATTATATTTCTATTAGAAATAACCAAATCTAATTTGATTGAAAGCTTACTAACTTTGTAAAATTTTAGAAATTATAGTTTATTTTTCATTAAGGAAAATAGATCATTCTCACTTTCTTGTTCAAAATATTCAACATGAAATTCGGTATGAATCCTAAAAATATAAAAGGAAAACCGATAAATAGTGGATAAAATAGGCTGACCTACAACGTTTATTTGAGTTATATAGGAAGAAACTATTCTAAAGCACGATCAGTCCCACAAACTTATATTTTCCTAGTGTAAAACTGAGTTTGAGTTCAGAGCACCATCTACTGCATTCTTATTTGAAATTTAGTATATCCCTTTGCGGCAGTGGAAGATTTCCATCCACCATGGTGTTTAAGAGTTCAAATGTTGCCTCCAGAGCTTGCCAACAAAATTGGAGATGAACGTTTCAGAATGTGACCAGTGTAGGATTCTGCATCCGGAAGTTGTAAGTGACTAGCTACTGAGAAGATATTATGGTTAAGGTGTTCATGCTGACTGCTTGAATAGGGCAGTTTCCATTTTTGGAGTTCACAAATAATCGGATATGAGGGGTATGCTCAGAACCCAAAGAAACATACTTTCTAGACAGGTAAGAGAGTCAATGGCAATCTTTTACGTTAGTCTTGGAAAGTGGGATTGAAATACGCTAAAAAGATTGCTTGTCCTGTATATCTCGTAGATTCGTATTCGAAGTGCAACACACCTGCAGGCACCCGAAATACCCATCAGTGATGGAATCTGAAAACATAAATAAATAGTGCACCTACTTGAAGAATAAAAAGAAAAATATTCGTACTTTCATCATCAAATAATCACTGTCAGGTACTTATCTTAGAAATTTGTGAATGTTTGCGATTTCTCGACTCATTTTTACTTAACTCGTCTAAAATCACCTTGCTGGGTTTCTTCAAATCTCCACGTTTCAGCGTCCCTAGATGACGAAAAACAGGTTTATCAATTGTGCCTGTCTGTGTGTTTGTTGTCGGTATAACACAAAAACTATTTGTTGGAGGAAGATGATACTTTGGATGCGAATTATATGTCTACCTGGCATAAAACCGTAAAAATTTCGGGATTGGCACCTTAAAATATAATTTTGTCTATTTTTGTTTTAACTGAGCAATAGATAAAAGTAATAATTCGCACATAGCTTAGGCTTGACAAAAATGAGACCCAACAGATACAGGGTAAATGTTATAACAGAGATAAAAGTGGGCAACGGTAAGCTTGTTGAATGTAATGCAGCGCAACGGCCACATACAGGAAATTCCTTCGTGGCAGGATAGAATTAATGGGCGCGATATGAGCGGCTTACTGTCACCGCATTGAAATCCCATTCGCAAGAGCAGGAGTTCGAGTCCCGTCTGAAATATGTTTTCATTTCCAAATGGTGTAATTCGCATTGCCAAGTATTTTCTTTCATCGTTTCAGTATTATTAGTATTCAGTATTCTTTTTATTTTTAGAACTATTTAGTGTCGCAACTTCTACTTGCGAGGAAAGTTCTGAGTAAAGCTCTTTACAGATTTTTCAGATAAGCAATAAATATTCCGTACTTTAAAATACCAATGTTTTAACCTTTAAAGTTGCCTTAAGCATCGAGTACTTCCTCTGCATTGCAGAAGTTGCAATATTATTCCGCCTTCACACCAGTAATACCTTTACCATTAAGTCACTCATTGAATTCGCCAAATTTTTTGTCATAATGATCTTCAGACTGCTTAGAAAGTAAGCTTAAAGAAACCTCTTTCACTTTTTATTCGACTTTTACTAGGTTTTTCCATTATATTATAAAAATCAGAAAATTTTTGTGTGGACATTTATTTTTGCCAACGAATACCGACCATAACAACGATTCTATGGCATGCCCATTATCATGCTTTCTGACAAATGGCAAAACTAATTTGTCAAATAAATTTTCAAATGTAAATAATAATTGTCTTCGTTCCGGTCATCTATGGAGATACTGGATAAAATGTTGTATTCCACTCATGTGGAATACATAGTAGACCCGAGAATATTAAACTTTTTATTTTTTTTTTGACTAATATGCTACTTTCCATGCTTGTACAGCACATAACCATGTATTATTGCCTTTGTATCATGAAAGCTTTTATGATTTATACCCCAATGCCTACTGTAGGGTGCCAGTTTTTCGACCTTAAGTTTGAGATCGGTTATCTTAAGAGATGCCAAGTCTGTTAAATGTCAAATGACAGCGAAGCTGCATTTTTAAGATAGCAATAAAGTAACATTTTATAATTTTAGAAAAGAATGATAATATTCGAGTTAAATGCAAGGAAAGACAAAGACTACCGATTTCGTATTGATTAATTTCTCGGAAAGTATTCACTTTAAAGAAAAACTGAATAAAAACGATCAGGTTTCAAAAGCTCTACTAAATGGTGCAACAATTATGTTTTTAATATATCAATGCTATTCGACGAGATGCCCCATTTTTGTGTTTTTACATTTTTTTATTTTATATTCTGAATACAATTCAGTTTGGCTGAAATTTAAAATTATTCATTTTTATGTAAAGTTTTTTGGAAACAATGTCTACTATACTTAATTCATCAAACTGAGACAGTAAAGTCTGAAATCCGAGTAACAAATATTAACAGTAAGTTGTTTACTGGAACGATTTTATTAAAATTGAGATCACAGGATGTATAATATAGTGTGTTCCAAAAAAAAAAAAAACTCATTTAGGGTAGGCCTTGGAAAGAAAGATAAAAAATTAATCCATGTCTAAACTTAGTCTGTAGGTGAATGTCAGATTGCATTTTATTTATGAAAACATATGTCACTGTGACAGGTAAAAGTTTACATTGCAATAAGTTTAATTGCATCAAGCGAAAAAGAAAATGAGATGGCATGTACACAGCAATGAGTGTAATAATCATAACAGTCAATAAACATTGTAAGATGTAATGTAGTTCTTTTTGACTTATGGTAGTTCATTTGCTTCAATGGGTGTATAATTGTATATCAAGTTACGGCAAACTTCAATTTGATCTTGGCATGCTGCGAATGAGTTTTTTTTTTTGGAACACACGATATGAAGGTTATATACACACATTGATTTGCTTTTAAGACTAGGATGTACCATCAATAAAGCATAATCATCCCCCCTCGTGCGCGACGTTCGGTACGCCACTAGAAACAATGCTCCCAGGTACGCCACTGGAAACGATGCCCCAGTGACGCCCAACCCAGACCTTTTAATCCGTCTATCCAGTGCCACTACGAATCCACCCTCACTCATTTAGCCTAGCACTTAGATACCGGGCATCGGAATGCCATGTATCGAGGCACTCAGGGCTTGCGCCAACTATCTGTGGTATTCGTGTAACCGTTGACGAATAACCGTTCGAGAGTAAACTCTCTACTAGGGATGGGCGCGTGAAGTGAAAACAGCCGGGTCAAGCCGGGTGACGGCGGGTCCGGTCGTGAACGTGACTAATATTTGAAAATCGGGACGTGGACGTGAGTGAAAATTTTCAAGGCGTGATTCACGTTTCACGTAAAATATTTAGTAATGAATAAGAGATTGCCCACGCTCTGCCCTCCCATGTGGAAGATCTAAAGCTGGAGCCGCGCATGCGCATCTGCTTTGTGGTGTGAGTTTTGTGTAGTACAGTCATTGGCAGCCTGCCTGGGAATTAATAATTATTGACACTTGACTAAAATATTTTAAAGGTATGACAGGTAGGAGACCAAACTGATTCAATATATATAACTAATAATCTATTGTGTTCAGGCAATTTTCATTTATTTCTTTTGGTGTCAACTCTTCTGATTGCAACATATCACGTAAATTATTTCACGTGCAAAACATATTTTATTTTAGAGTTTTTAGTTCTGTTTAGGTTTTTTTACTTCCCTCGTCTAAAAGACGAAGGCATTATTGTAATCGTGAAGAAATTCACCTTCCGCGATTTATTCAGATCTTCACGTTTCAGGGTCCCTAGATGACGAAAAATAAGTTTTTTCAATTCCGTCTGTCTGTCTGTCTGTCTGTCTGTATATTGGTGGTATAACCCTAAAACTATTAGTTGGAGGAAGACTATATTTTGCATACATATTATATATCTACCTGGTATGAAACCGAGAAAATGTCAGACAAATATATACAGGGTGAGCACCTTAAAATTAAGTGTTGTTTATTTTCGCTTTAACAGAGAAATATGTATATAAAATTAATAATTTGCACATAGCGCAGACTTTATCCTTTCCAAAAATGGGACCTAACAGATGCAGGATAAATGTTGGGCGAGACAAAACAAGCAACGAATATGTGCGTTACGTTAAGTGCACCTGCATCTCAGGAATTCGAAGCGTTCCAGTGGCTCACGCGGCAAAGGCCTGTCAGGCCATTTTTAATTTCAATAGTTACGTGACCATTTGGAGCCGTTTTGGCACCAAGTTGACGAGTTTGCCTGTATATAGGGCCTATTCAGTCATATTTTCTCGTATAGTACATCAGCTATTTGTCCCGTATAATACTTCACCTAATTGCATCTAAAATTCTAAAGTTGACACACACGCAACTTTTTATTTAAAAATTGATGTAATTTGCATTACCAAGTGTTTCCGTTTTATTGTTTTAGTATTATTAGAAACGTGAAAATATTTTTACGGCTAGTTTTCTAAGATGTTTAATAGCTATTTGTGCAACAGATGCTAAAAGTGGACGTTTATGCAAGAGTTTGGACACACATTTTTTTCTACGGCCTTAAATTTACGGTTGTTAATCCATAAATGTCTATTTAACAAAGGTTTGCATTTATGACAATTATTATAATTTATGTCATAATAAAGAGATTGCCTTGACGGGCAGGTGAGTGTTTTTGCAGCCAGTAGCTGTCAAAGTTAGTTATCAAAGGTAATTATAAATGTACACATTTTACTTTATTCATTACATAATGCTTTCATTATTTAAAAAACACTTTACCTCTAACGAAATAAGTATGTTACGTGTAGATTACGCCAACTTTCTTAATTTCGGATTCGAATGGTATTTTCCCGCGCATCGTGCGACTGGGACATTTGGTCGCGATAACCTCGATGTGCTTTTATCTGGGAAAAGCCGAGTGCGGTCTTCGACGCGTTCTGTTTCTGCTCGCAGCTTGAATCGAGCAGTATAGTGGTTTCAGCAATTCATGAGCTTTCGGGGATGTTTAGTAGGACTTTTGGTTAGTTTCACGCTGTGGTGATATGCGAGCTTTCACGTTTTCGTGGCTTTAATCCCCCGAGCTCATTAAAGAAAGTTTTCCTGCGCCTTGTGTGGATTCGGTTTTGGTAATTGCAACCACGAACTGTTCCATGTGCCCAAACCGTCATCTGGGCAAGCAGTAGCAGGCATAATTAATGCCGGTTTTCTTAGCTAAGCTAGCGAAATTTTGGGCCCGTTCGCCGCGCTGAACTGGCGCGCCGCTCGATTGTTCCCGTGTCCTCTGCGACCTGCTGCAGGTGTTTTGCAAGTCGAGGGTGTTAGGCCTCCATGGAGCCGCTTTGCCCTGTCGCCAGCTCCTATTTAGGACACAAGAAGGACCCGTATTGGGGGTGAGTTTGGCCTCTTGGTTTTGGCACCTTAACCTTGCTGTCACGGCGCCGTTTGCGCTGGAAAACACCACCTACTGCCGTATGAACTTCTGGGCCGAGAGCTCGACACCGCGTTCAGTTTCCTCCAAACTTGAGCCCAGGAAATCTGCGGGATAAGTTGCTTGCGGAGATGCCTCTTTTAATTTGTTGTAAAGTGCTGTATTGCGTTATAAGACTGTAAGTATGTTGTAGCCTGTGATTAAGTAATTTAGAGCTGAAACAATTTTTTGGCTTCGCCTAATTGTTTCGCCAGTTATCCAATTATTTCAGGCTTAACCTGTATATTTTTAGTTGAATTATAAATCCTTTGCATTTCGAATTCGTGAATTTTCCAAAGCAGCGTATTTTGTACCTGCATCAAGTTCCTTTCGTTTGCGCGATGCCCTCTCGACGCGCGCTATCTCTTGTCAGAGTGCGAGTCTTCTTTTGGGCATGAAATTTTCGTTCGAGGCACTTGTTGTCTTAACCTAAGTCAAATTACGTGCGCTCAACCGATTTCTATGAGCTTTGTGTTCCTAAGGGCTGATTATGATCAGGTATGATGGCGCTTTTCTGTTTTGTTATTCGCATAGTAATTACATTTCTTCTTAGCTCTTTATTACCAGTTTTAAACACGAGTTTTTCTCGGAGGCCAAGCCGCTAGCCTTATCGCATTTTCGACACCTGCTGGCGCTCTGCTTAGTTGCTGCCGTTCGAGGGTGCCTTTGCTAGAATTTGCATCCAAGGCGACTTCGTCCATTATGTGCAGTTCACGACCCGCTTATTTTAAACCGAAAGGTCTAGCTACCCCGGCCGGCGTTTGCCTGTTTGCCGTTTGTGAGCGTTGGAGAAGCGAGGTTAGTTAGTGCCACTCCGGGATTAAATCTCAAATTATCTTCAATACCTGGATTTTACATTTATACATTTTAAACCCGTAATTATTTGGAATTTAAATTCATACGTTTTGCCATTATTAACATGTAATGCTCAATTTCATACATGCTCTTGTTTCAATATTTAAATTTTTATGCTTATGTTTAATTATGCGCAGTATGTAAAGTTGCTGTTTTGATATATTGACCCTCTGTAAAAGGTACAGTCACGCTTTTTTATTTTCAATAGCCTAACAGAAGGTTTTATTAAATGACTGTGATAAGCTTATCCCACGAATGTTTTTTGGTAAAGTTATTAAAATAACCCGAAAGGGGTTTTTAATTTTATGCGTGTCGCAACCTTCAGTTAACGTACACAACTTTGTTATCACATTATTTGCATTTTAATTATTCTGATTATTTACTACTGACACTTCAAGACTTTTTTATTATCTATTAATTAAACGCTAGTCACTTGTAGTCTATTTCCTCTTATTATTTGAAATCTTTTGATTTCTGGCGCCCATTCCATTTCCTTTTTTTAAGACATTCCAGGGCACACAGCTGACGATTTGAACCTACGATCCAAGGCCTCCGAAATTTGAGTTAGTTAGGGCCATCGCGGTGAGTAAATAGTTTTCAGAGCTGCCGTGGTGTATAAACTGTAGGGGGGTTAATCTGCAATTTTTACTACCATTGCTTAATTTTATTAATTAATCGCAGGTTGGTTTCTTTATTGTTTTAGAGCAATCCTGCGATTCAAATTGATGCTATTTATTGTGATAATTACTTTAAACCTGTACTGTGATACTTACTCGTCATTATATGATCTGTATGCCAGTATACACGGTGAGTTTAGTTACGGTTGATTGCATTTATTTGGAGCTATCTTTCAGGAAGTGTGATATAGCCTGGGTATTGAGTTTACAAATTCTTGCTAGATCACCGGGGTGCATTCGCCGTATTTTCAAAATTTGTTGGCGCTTTGGGCTGTTATTTAATTATTGTTCTACCGTTTCATTCTAAAGAACTACACGCCTCCCATCGCTGAGCTGGCGGCCGGCTTCTGCACCTAAATGTAACTAATTTTCTTTCTTTGGAAGATCGTCCAGTATTTCAATATAAATGAGCTAACAACTAACTACAATAACTTTATAACCTCACTTCCAGTTCAAAATTATAAATTCCACACCAGCTTGTTTACTTTTAGCACATGGGCTCAAACAGCTGATTTCACTTTTAACACGCTGATTTATAAAACGTCAGTTTTAGTGAAAAAATCTGGTGTGATACACGCACACAACTTTCTTCTACAGTGATCTTATAAGTAGGCAAAAATTTGATTTTAATTTTTTAAGCGTTTGTCAAAAATTTTCAAAAATTACAAATTCTACAAAAACGGTACAAAATAGAGCGTTAGTTGAAGAGACAAATTTTCTCTAGAATTTTAAGCTAAATTCAAAAATATAATAACATACCGGGTGCCCTATTTAAAATAGGAGTTAATAAAAAATTTAAAAAAAAAACAAAAGAAAGCCATTTTAGAAGTATTCAAGTATCTCACATCAATACACATTAAAAACGTAGTAATAATGTGAAGTTTGAAAAAAATCGTTATAGCCGTTTCTGAAAAAAACAAAAAAAACTGAAAAATCACAAGAGTAAACACCTACTTTCGGTTATGAGATTTTCTTCAAAAGCTTGCTGTCGCATCTACAAAGTACACAAAACTTATATATGAAGTTTCAACGCCATATCTCTGTTCATTTTTGAGATATTGTGTTCAAAGGCAGACACACACAGAGACACACACACACAGACAGACAGACCAATGAAAAAAAATATGTTTTTTGGGTTCAGAGGACTCGAAAACGTGAATATCTGTTGAAAACTTAATTTCGAATATTTGGGGAGAATCCAATACTTCCTTTATTGTAAAAGGAAGTAAAAAGCTGGCGCTAAAGGGCATACTTTTAGTAGTGGTCGTAGAAAAAATTATTTAGTGTCACAACGTCCACTTCATTATTTTTGCTATAACTGACATACAGGAAAGTAGCAATTTGCACTTAGTTCATCAACAGATAAATAAATGTTGTAAAGCAGTCAGAAGTGTCAACGAAAAAGGTTCTATTTAAGGCAGCCGGGATACACGGACACAGGAAGTGCTCTGTAGCGCATGTAGAAATAGCGCATTTGCTTGAAATATCCCACAAAACACTGAAATCGCATACGCCGGCTGCGTATCGGCCTCCAAATTCAACCACCGGTAATATTTTTTTTATTTTAAAATTTATGTAGTTTATTAGAAACGTGAAGATATTTTTACCCCTAGCTTAATTTGATTGTTAAAATTATTTCGTGTCACAATGTCGACTTACGAGGAAAGTTCTGAGTAAAGCCCTACAGATTTTTATTGGTTTTAAAATTGAACATTCTGTTCTATCTGAATTTGAATTTTGAAATAAAAGCTGCGGGTCAGGTCGTGAGTGGCGGGTCACGCCGTGAAAGTGAGTGAACGTGAGCGTGATCGTTAACAACCGGATAAATAAGAACCTTTTAACTAGAAAAAGTGCTTAAAAAAGCACATTTTACGAAAAAAGGCTCAGTTTATGTCAAATAGAGTACTTAAAAAAGCAGTAAGGAATTTTAAAAAATAGACAACAATTTTTATGCAACTTTTTATAATTACAATAAAAATACCAATTAAAATCAACAAGAAAAATGAGAAGATATAAACAGGAAATCTTTTTATGAGCTAACATGTATTATTTCATAATAAAGATATAAATCCAACTTAATTTATGTTAAGAAATAAAAACATAATGAATATGATATTAAAACTAAAGAAATCAAAATATTAAGCAGCTCTATTCATGCCGAAAATAATTGACAATTAAATATTGTTCCAAATGTTCCATTGTTAAATTGTGGCTTCGGTCGTTTAAAATGTGCTTGTATGTCGAAAAGCTTCTCTCTACGTCCACACTAGTAATAGGTGCGTATTTAAATGCAGCTGTATTAGCGGGATCCATGTTCAAATCAGGATGATTTTTACCACTCAAAATATAAGAAATTTTTTCTAGTTATTGGTATCTCGAATTATTTGAGAAATTTTTGTTTTAACTAACTCCTGGAACATCATAAATGACATTCTTAAAATTGTCAATAAATTTATTTGTTTCAGACAACAGAAATTTATATAATTTATTAATTAATGGAAACTGCATCCTTATCGTCTCCGTGATACGATTAAGTTCATGAGCCAAACATGTGCAGTGTATTAAATGTTAAAAAAATCTTTAAATTCGATGCAGCCTTGACCATATACGCCGCTGCGTCTGAAAGCATAAGGAATACTTTTCCGCTACGTACTACTTCCGGTAAATACAAATTTGTTAATACTTCATTAACAAATCTGGAGATTGTGTTGCTGTTAGTCTTGCTTAATTCCCTTCTATACTCATTTCATCATTCAAAACTCCTATAATTAAATTCGCCAAGTACCTTCCCCAAGTATCGGTAGTTGTGTCAACAATGAATCATATATAATTATTTGCAATAATTTTTATAATTCCTTGAATTGTTTCTTGGAAAACAGGGGTAACATAGCTTTTACGAAGGGTACTTTCATCTGGGATACGTCTTTTGCAATGTTTTTTAGAAATTGTTTATAAGAGGGATTTGTTAATTTACAAAGTGGTATGTTTCATTTTAACATCGCTTTGCACAGATCTAAATTGTATTCCCTCTGTTCATTAAAGCCAGAAGTTGATGCTATACATGTCCCAATTGTCTGTTGCTTGATTGTTTGATTTTTATTTTTTTTAATCGTTCATGTGTAATTTTGTTTAAATTCTGGAGAATATCATATTTTTTAGCGCATTGAATCTACAAATTAAATTTTATTAAATAAACTACTAAAAATCACAGTCTTTATGCAGGCTTGGCAAAATATCTGTTTCTTTTCAGTTTTTAATTCTGGATGGTCAGCAATCCACACTTCAAGGAGTTGTTTTTTAGACATTTTGTATTTTTTTAAAGGAAAAAACACCATCACCTACAAGACGAAACAAGACTGCACTGAATCACAGATTCACAGTCTCAAGGCAATGCAATAATGCAAAATGCATCACTGCTGCCGTGTGCAGTCATGTAGCGGTGTAGCATGTTAATTCTACGGCATTAGGCAATTAACGCGTTATATTATGAAAAAGTACCTATTTTCAAAGATTTTGTTCAGGAAACTCCAGTGACCCAAAAATAAGTCCGAAATTATCACTAAATTGAAAAATAAGCAATGGTAACAGCAAATACAAAAAAAAACAGGATCAAATTACTTTTTATGAGATTTGTGAAGATTGCAAAGCAGTTTTTGCTGCTTTTAAAATTGAACGTAAGCAAAAGTGCTTCGAATCCGGTCTTCAGTGATCGTGCGTGAACGTGACTGTTTAATGCAAGCGTGAAACGTGCGTGATGTGAGGCAATACTCACTCACGCGCCCATCTATACTCTGTACTACACATTTCTGTACTACGGCTCGACATTTCTGTTGTACCGCGCACATCTCCTTTCGAAAGTCCTCGCTTACTGCTGCGCAGCTATACGCCCTCGTAATGCGCAAGCCCCCACAACTGTGGGACAGGTTGGTCTCTTGGAATTCTAAGCGATGAACTCGTGCGGTCTGTTCCTGGGAAACTCGGCTCGGATACTAGCACAGTATAACCAGGCCAATACCTTTAACGACGGTGTGAAGCGTCTCGGAGGAATGTGGACCGGGCTCGCTCCTGGCCCTGCCCTTCCTTCAACTGACCCGCTGGTCTAAGATACTAGTACACCCCGCTACATGTAGTCACACCTCAAATGACGGCTTCGATCCCCCATGCGCCTCGAATACTGTGGCAGGATTGCTCCTAGCCGACACCTCATACGGCGGCCTCGTGTTCACCCCTTCGATCCGGATCTTTCTGCTCAACAAACTGGAACAGCTCCGCTACAAGATGGTGGTCTTGAAATCACTTGGCTATGTTGTAACACCCGTCCCTTCTTGTAAGGGATGTTAAACTCTACGCTCGTCGGGTAGCTATTAAACAGTCGAAGATAATTTTGGTTCCTCAGATATATGATAGTTTAACGTACAAAAACACCATCGGGATACAATTAAACAATTTAATTTGTTTAGCTGTGATACACTTAGATATTTCAACATTCATTATTAACAAGATATTACAATAAACTCGTGTAGACGGCTGGAGCTGATAACCGGCGTTCTTATCTCGGCGGTCGGCCAGGCATTGCAGGTGCGGTTGATAAGCGGCCCCGTTTCTGTCCCTTCGGAGTAGGTAGCTGGAAAAAATCGAATTAAACGGTCTGCCAATTATACAATAAAACATATCACGGTTCTGGAGATTTAACTGATAAGACGCGGGTGAAGCCCGGCGCACTGCCTCTAAATTAATTTAGGGACGTCTGAAGACGGATAAACTAAAAACGCCGCATTGCGTTAATAAATATGACTTCAATTTCATAGTCCGAACGTGAGCTCAATGTGGCCGCAATTTCCTCCAAAGCCGGCCGGGAAATTTCGTGCGCTCGGACTATTTTCGACTGGCGAATTCCGGGTTAATTAGTAATGGCCCTAGTGAAGAGGATGCAATATTTAGCCACCAATTCAACTAAGTTCAGGTTTAATTAATAATGGTTTTAGTGAAGAGGATGCAATATTTAGCCACCAATTCAACTAAGTTCAGGTTTAATTAATAACGGTATTAGTGAAAAGGATGCAATATTTAGCCACCAATTCAACTAAGTTCAGGTTTAATTAATAATGGCTTTAGTGAAAAGGATGCAATATTTAGCCTCCAATTCAACTAAGGCCCGGGATAATTAATAACGGTAACAGGTCGGGATTCGGCTTTCAGGGAAATAAATGGTTCCGGGAGAATCTCTTCGACAGGAACAGGGATACGGGCAGGTGGAACTGGGAACTGGAACTGAGATGGAAGTCTTCGCTGGGGAAGTAAATTCGGATCTCTGTGTCTTTCTGACTCGGAATGAGCTCCGCCGTTCGTTTTATGCGACTTCGAACGCTTCTAAAAGTGGGGAGAAACAGCGCGCGACGCACTTTTGTACTTACTGGATGTCACCGAACGTGACGTCGGTCACTGCGCTCTGCTTATCGCCTCGTGCATTGACATTACGGAAATTACGATAACGCGAAGTCGGACAAGGATCAAATTTAAATATTATATTAATATTCGGAAATACAAATTTGATTTGCAGGCAAACGTTACAATGTAAGCGCCATTCCATGCACTCCTAAGTTGCCCTTCTGCCCCTGCATAGGAGGATTCTCTTGATAAAGCTTACTCGTCTTAATCAGATGACTAACTGTCGAGAGGGGACTCTACCACACATATTTGCTGCCATGCCTTTCTGCAGCTGCAACATTTCTGCCTACGGCATTTTCACCCACAGTTGTGCAGCAATACGCCAACGTAATAAGTAAGCAACCGCAGTTGTGGGACAGAGTAGCAGTCTCCTTTTTCAGAACGTTTTACGGGGAAAACTCTGTGCGATCTATACAGGGTAGCTTGTCTCGAATACTAGTTATCGGTTAGCCTGTCGACATCTCAAACGACGGTCTGGCGCATCTCTATTGCCTCGGATACTAGACCAGTTCTGTCTCATATTTGCTCCTCCGATCTATCTCTTTTTGCTCAACAAGCTGGAACAGCTCCGCCACGGAAAGGCAAGAGTACCGTCTTGATATACTCGGCTATGTAGACGCCCGTCTATGATCCCCTGGGTCGCACCTGTCCCGCCTGCATACGGGGCTTCCCTTGGTGTGTGGGTAGAGGACACACCCCTTGGCGGCAGAGGTTATATACAGGTCAAATTTTACAACTGCTTCTGGAAAACTTAAAATTGTAAAATTGTGCTATGCAGAGTTGAATGTGAGAGAATAGCTAAGTGATAACTTTTATTCTTGCTGGATTGGTCGCCAAGATCTCCTGATTTTATATTTGAAATTTACAGAAAAGGCCACCAATATATTGACTCTTAGCGGGAAGCAATCGTTTCGGACTGTAGGCTAATCACAGATAGACAGTTGGCTAATGTAAGGCAGGCATTTAAAGCAGAATGGAGCCACCAGATGTGCTACTTCAAAAAATTTGCCTTCATATAGAAGCAACAACACATCGAACCGATCAGACCGATGGTGATCCATAGTTAATTATTTTGGTCCGGGGTTAAATCCACTCCTAAACCGTTACCAAAGAGTAGCCCCGAATGAAATATGGCTGACAGCTTCGACATTAAGATTGAGAGTCCTCGAAATAGCAAAAAAAAAATGGGTGTCGAAGAATAATCTCACTCTACAGCTAAGTACGAAGGGTTTTAGAAAGACAAGTGTGCCAACACGAAGTCAAAAATCGCTAAACACTCTTTAGGCAATCTGGAGTGCCCAACCGTGCTTTAAGTTGCCGAACCTACGACAACAACAGCGAAAATTCTAAATGACACTTTCAGATCGTAACAAGCTACGGGCATTTGATGTTTTTTGAACTTCATTGTACCTTTCTACAGAACATGGCCGTCTGCAGGTATATTTCTGATATATGCCTTTCCAATACGAATTTCGGAATTTTTTTGGAGTTGTATTCAATTAGCGGTTCTCTTAAGTATAGTCCCAAATTTCAACAGTAATAATAGTTTAGTCATTATTACAAAAGAGCATATTGTATACCGTACAGTGTGTTTTTTGTAATATAAAAATTTAAAAAAAAATGGCAAGGTAATCGAAAGCCAATCCTGAAATATCGTGTATCTAAAATTGAATAATTTACGTAGATAAATAGCTTCAGCAAAACCATGTAAATGCATTCGTTGTATGTGCGAAATTCGATGGATTCAATTGCACAAGACGTGCAAAGCCAACGCTTATCATTAGGTAAAACTTCCTAGGTTTTTCCCTAGGTTGACTAAAAACAAAAATGGCGTTGAAAGTACAAATATACCTTACAGTATTTTATTGTATTCTTTTACACGTTTACAGGATAGTCTGATAACCTGATGAGTAATAACTTCAACTTCTCAATAAATTAGAATAGCGAGATAGTGAAATTCTGATTTAATAAAATACTAGCACTAAAAAATCAATACTCAAGTCTGTATTCATAAATGGAACGAAAATGGAATCAGATGTATAATAAGACTGTAGTGTTTATGTTTGTTAGAACTAGTTATTTTAGGATCTAGACTTACCCTATTCCTATTTCACGATCATTGGTTTGGCTTTCGTTCCATTTCTATCCATCCCCATTACCTTAGTTTTATAACTTCGTTGACTAAAATATTTACAGCAAAAGTCAAATATAGCTTTATCGTGTTGTAATAAAGTAAATTTTTCTGTCGTATAAAGTGGGTACATAGGCACCCTTAGTGATTTCATTATATCGAATCCGCCAGGATAAGGCTCGCTCTTGCTTTATTTATTTAATACAAAAGAGTGTACTTAATATTTTATACAAATACTACAATTTTTTTGCTTAATTTTTGTAGGTTTCAAGCGGCCTGCTTTCCAGTTTGTACTTTTTCATGTTTCCCCGAATGAAAAGCAAGTACTTCTGGGAACAGTAGCAGGCCATGAACTCAGGAATGTTAACGCAGATGTTTAATGGTGACTAACAAGGGCACGTTAACTGGTTTCATTTGTAGTGTAGGTGCTGTTACATGTTTTAGCATCGTTTGCTATGTTTGGGAGACCTTAGTAACGAGAGTGTTAGACGCTGTCATTACAGAAGTAAAACCAGTCAGCTGCGATTACTGCCTCACCCGCTGATCGTTGATTTTTCCCTGCGCTTGGAAATATCTTCCCTTTTGATATTTCAGCTTGGGGGTGTATCACGTTACTTGTGTGTGGGAGTGAAGCGTTTATATGCTGCTATGCTCATCATTTTGATAAATATAGAGCCGCTAACGTAAAACAAAAGTCAAAAGGAGATTTCAGCATATTTTTCAATATTCACTAAAATAACAAACGCTCTTCACATCACGTCACGCTATAATGAATTTATAAAGAAATTAGGCCTCAAATGTCGACCCAAATGTAATCAGAAGATATGCAAAGATTAGGAATACTTGAATTGTTAAATTCCTTAAAAAATGGCTATGCAAAGTAATAAATAATTGATTTCGATTTTCTTCAAAATCTTTGTTTAAATTGTAAGCATATTTAGTTTGGCTGTGTCGATTTTATTAGCTCAGGATTTGTATTATTTATTTTTCGGCTTATATCGAGAATCGATATAATATGTTAAACGAAAAAGAATGTGTTGGTTTTGAATAACGAAAATAAGCTATCTATATATTCGGATAAAAAGAAATTAAATTAAATTAAATTATTGCAGTTCGAGGTTAACTCTTCTTGGTTTTTGCTGTAGCACCAATCAATGTGTCCTAAGTTCTATAGTGTATATCGCTTCAAAATAGCTAGTCTACAGACAGTCAAGGTGGTCATATTTAGACTTATCAAGCATCCATTAAAGTACTTACTAAAGAAAATATAATTTAGGAATTATTACTATATATTACTAGTGAAACAAATTCTATTAAGTGTTATTCTTAGAGTTACATTTATTTTTTCGTCAATGGACTGAAAGATGCCAACAACTAGCTAAACAGAATAGATCAGGGTTAACTTACCTTAGAAAACGTCAAAACTAATGGGCGCAAAGTGGTTTCGACTGGCACGGTTTAACAATGATTATACAGTGTGTCTGCTTAAGTTCGCACCATATGGAAAACTTTTTTATTATTACTTTTACGAAAAAAGTTATTCTTTATAAAAAGTTCTGCATGGTCCAAAACTTAAAATGCAATCATCAGATATCAATTTTTTTTAAGCCGTATACGAGGACTGTCAAAAAATATAAATTCTTATCAAGAGTAAAGTACCTTTATTTGTGACAATATCGAAAATTGTTATTAAGAAAAGTTGATTAGAATCGAAAACTACGTTTAAATATCTAATTACACATATCTACGATGAAAATCAGGTTTTGCTATTTTTCAAATTTTTTTTTAAGTTTTCATATGGAAAACTTTTTTATTATTAATTTTACGAAAAAAATGGATATCAAAGTTTTAACGAATAAAGAGATAACTGAAAAAAGTTTCCGATATTGTCAAAATAAAGTTTTCCATATGAAACAAATTAAAAATACGTAAAAATAACAAAACCTGATTTTTATCGTAGATAGGTGTAATTAGATATTTCAACGTAGTTTTCGATTTTAATCAACTTTTCTTAATAACAATTTTTGATATTGTCACAAATAAAGGTACATTGCTCTTGATCAGAATTCATATTTTTTTACATTCCTCGTATACGAATTAAAAAATTGATATCTGATGATTGCATTTTAAGTTTTGGACCATGCAAAACTTTTTATAAAGAATAAGTTTTTCTCTTAAAATTAACAATAAAAAAGTTTTCCATATGGTGCGAACTTAAGCAGACACACGTATAATAATAATAATAGCTTTATTTGAAGAAATAACAAGTAGGTGAGTAAATACAATTCTAAATTACTGGTATAAAGAAAAACACTTGAGAGAACTTAATTCTATAAAAAATATCACAGATCATGCAAGGAATGGCTTATATCCAGCATAGAAATTGGGTTCTAGGTAAATTGCTCGAATGCAATTGCTCGAAAACGAATTGCTCGAAGTCAGTTGCTCGAAAGTCAATTGCTCGAATGTGACTTTGCTCGAATTGCAAGTTTCTCGAACAGCAATTTCTCGATTATCTGTTGCTCGAAACAAATAGAGTTGTGAAATAGCCTTAACTCGAATCAGTTAATATCAAATATAAAAAAAACAAATTACAAATCATAACCTTTATTAATAAAAAATAGGTATAGGTATGTGATTAAGTTAAAAATTATAAAAACCAAATATTATATGTTTTTAATATGATATGTTATGTGCTATTCCACGGACATAATCATAGATATTTCTGTCATGTCCATAATTATTCGCTAATCTTCAAATTATTTATGCACTACCACGATATATTCTTCGACTTATGGTGTGTTGTTGACCGCTGACTTATTGTTCTATCCGTAATTCGTTCAAACGCTGCTCCCTCTTTAATGCCGAACTAAATTTCCAAATGTTAAGACCACATAAATTCGAGCAAAACATTTTCGAGAAATTGCGGTTCGAGGAAATTGTATTTCGAGAAAAGTTACATTCGAGCAATTTGATTTTCGAGCAATTGATTTCGAGCAATTGATTTCGAGCAATTGCATTCGAGGAATTTGCCGGAGACGTAGGAATTGTATGGAAGCTTTTTTTCCTCTACGTTGCTTACTGAAAACTAACCGGAGCAATTGCTGTTTAACGCTTCTTTATAACCGGGGGCTACTTATCCATATACCTGCATATTTGCCACACTCAAACTAAATTATGTTACATAATGGGATAGCAAACCACCATGCCATCTTAACTATAAAACTTAAACGCTATATGCTAGAATCTCTAAACAACATGAGGACCAGCCTTCAAGTCACGTAATTATGTTACAAATACAATTATTTAACAAGCATGTCACGCTTCGTGGTACACATATGAAAGCTACTCGCCGAGCACAACTGCAGCTATGGCTCGGATACCTGAACATTTCCGCTGAAACCAACGCAGGCCCAGACCTCGCCTGACTAAACGTCTGTAAGGGCTGCTGGACTGAAATCGTTCTATAGAATACCTCTTCTTGGCGTGAGCAATGCAGCAAACTCTGACAGCACAAATCAGGTTCAGACTCCGAAATCGCTTAGGCCGCCATAGAAGGACCCAACGAAAACATAATTAGGAGGTGAATCGCAAGGAAGATAAATGCTTACCAGAGCCTTGGCCATTGAATAAGCGTTAGACTGCAAATTTCTCCCCCACACCGCAGGTGGTGTTAGGTTAGGTGACCATGAAAATTACTTCAAACTTGGCCCATCGAAAACTTTCTTATTATACTGAAATGCACACTTCTGAAATATAACTTAATGCTAGAGGGAGGTATGAAATGGAGTAAACTGAATCGGAATAGAATTTGAAGAAAGCTAGAAAGTTAAAGTAGACATTTATTTTCCTCATTTCTAGAACTACCAAACCACTATCATTTTTCAATACTTTTGAAAAATCCGCCGCTGGCTGATGTTGATTAGGAAAGATTATTTTTTTTATATTCTCTATCACATATTTTGTGGCATCCATCTAATTATAGATTTTATATACGACATTGTATGTCACAGCAAAAACTTATAATATGTACTGTAATTATCATCCTTAGTAGAATTGTGATATAGCGTCCATGGTTTTTTTAAATATTAACTATGGACAGAAAATAGATTGACGTTGGTTCCACGCATGCCTTCTTATGATGACGCAAAATGCAATGATTGTGTCAGTGTATTACTATGATTATTAATACTAGCGACGGAAGTAACTACCGTAGTTCAAAGATCTGTACCGACAAAATAGATTCTCTATTTAGTCACTTAAACACTAAACATTACTTTTTGAAATTTTTGGTATTTAGCCAACAGCCGTTAGGCCAATTATAGGCGTCGCTCTATATTTTATGGGGACTTTCAACCCCATTAATGACTGTCATGATGTTATTATGACATCCGGGACCAACTATTTCCGCGACATCAGTATCACGAAGCGCCGAGAGAAGCAGCCATGGAACTTCCATCTAAGTTATGACCAGAAAGAGCGTTGCTTAACTCTACTGACCGAACATGGACGCTTGTTCAAGCTACACTACCTGTGCTCTGAGGGGAGACCTATTAAAAGGTATTCTAATGTAACAAACCTGAAAGACACTCGACAGTATTAGCTAACAAATTTTATGCAAGTTGCATATCTTTACATTCATGAATGTCTTAGCAAATACTAGTAAGGTGGACAAAACATAGCTTTTATCCTAAGGACACGTTTGCATGACTAATTTTGTTAAATTTTCTTTTCATAATTTTGTAGATCCTACATCCTACGTGGAATATCCTCAAAAGAGGTAAGCACAACTTAGAGTGGTATAAACTTAATTTTGTCTTTAAAAGAGGAAATGTGATCGAGAGTAATTTAAGTAACTCGAGTATTCTATGAAGTTAATTCACTCGTATTTTTAAGCAAAGAAAGGTAGAGACAATATGCCATACCAGTACTGCGCAAAATTTAATTCAAATGTAGCGATTATCGTTAACGTATTTGATGAAAACTGCCACTGATGAAATATATTTAAAGGGCAGTACAGTATCTTAAATATGGGAGTTAAAAATTTTTTAGGATGCAAATCGAAACAAAAAATCTGTTGAGATTACATTCTAAAAATTTTAGAAGATTTTTCAGCTAATTTTTGATTTTAAAAAGTTCATTAATTACTAGTGGTTTTTTAAAATAAAAACCATCAGTTGTGTCAAAATTACAATTTAGTGATTGAAAATAAAAGGTCAATTTAATGTTACGTACGTTTCGCTATTTATTATAGCTTCTTCATGATATATTTTAATTAGTCGATACATTTTAAAAATTATGGGACACACACATATAAAATTTTTAATCTTTAGTATTGGTTTTTTTTTATTACTTTTGGTTTTGGTTTTATTTTGATTGTGAAACTTGGATAAGATCCAATGGTTATTTATGTAAAATTGGATTCCAAAACATTTAGTATGTATTGGTTGTTCTTAGAAAGCAATATGGCCAAGTAAGAAATATCAGCTCCTTGTCAATTTCCATTTTAAATTAACAATAAAAACGGCAAAAACATTTAAAGCGAGAAAAAAAATCCCAACAAGCCAAACACCAAAAAATAAAAATAATACGAGACCAGGCTACAGACAAACAAAAATGGCTATTCTCAACCAACGATCCTTCAAAGTAAATAAACTAAAACTATCAAAAATTTAATTAAAAAAAATAATTACTAAACCAAGAAACTTGCCATTGATTCTTATACAGCTTCTAACAAAAACTAAATACACACAAGACAACCATCTAACTAAATAGATCATTATCTATTTTTAAATATCCCGAAAAATAATCCACCTTATGCTAAGAAATGAAAATATCACAAAATGGAAATTACCATGGAATTCTAAACACATATTGTAGAAGTAGGACCTCGAGGCCCAAATGGAAAACCCTTCAATACTTTTGAATTAGATAAAAATACAAACATACCATCCCACTAAACTTCAAAAACAAAAATTTATTAATGAGAAAGAAAAAATTGTTTAAAACAAATTCTTGGAAACAAATCAAACAACCGACCAATATAATTACAAACAACCAATACATACTAAATGTTTTGGAATCCAATTTTACATAAATAACCATTGGATCTTATCCAAGTTTCACAATAAAAATAAAACCAAAACCAAAAGTAATTAAAAAAAAACCAATACTAAAGATTAAAAATTTTATATGTGTGTGTCCCATAATTTTTAAAATGTATCGACTAATTAAAATATGTCATGAAGAAGCTATAATAAATAGCGAAACGTACGTAACATTAAATTGACCTTTTATTTTCAATCACTAAATTGTAATTTTGACACAACTGATGGTTTTTATTTTAAAAAACCATTAGTAATTAATGAACTTTTTAAAATAAAAAATTAGCTGAAAAATCTTCTAAAATTTTTAGGAATGTAATCTCAACAGATCTTTTGTTTCGATTTGCATCCTAAAAAATTTTTAACTCCCAAATATCACAGCTGTACAAACATTTAATAAAATTATCTTAAATATATCACAAATTATCTTAAATATATCACAAATTATATTATGCTAGGCACGTTTAATGGAGAACAAAAAGAATGAATTCAATAACGTATACGCAAGAAAGCTAAACGAGGAATAATGGAGGTAAACACAATGAATATGCCATAAACACGAGGGCTTAGTACATGAAAGCAAATATCTGTAATAAAGTTAACAACTTAAATATTGCTTGTAAGTACTGGATGAATAGAAAGAACTTGAATAACCTGCATGCTGGAATTAGATAAAGTAGAAAGCAGTAATAAGCGGCGCTACGCTTCTTTATTATTTTACCTTTAATTGTGATTAAGTTACTATCTAGCTCAGACGTCAATGCACCAGAACCTTTTTTACCTCATGTTACCCCGCCAGGAATAAAAGCCAGGGCTGTTCACATGAACATATTACACTATATACGTATGTATTACATACATACAAATAAAATAAATACAAAACCACAATACGCATATAATATAAGCAGTGATTATTATTTAATCTTTAGTTTGAATGGCTAAGGGCTAAGAGCTAAAGTGTACTCGCATTTACAGTTTGCCATTAACATATGCCATGAATGAACAAAGGTTAAAGTTTGGTTTGCAGTGCTACGAGCTAAATTATACGCTCAATAACAGTGTGCACAAGATACAAATGACAAATGTTAATCGTTAACACTACCACAAAAGTCGGAAAAATATCTTTCAAGCACTTCGCCAATTCACTTGAAGCCGGTTCTGCTTCGCACGTAGCTGCTCCTGCCATTTCCTGATTCACCCGCCTTAAATCCGGAGTCCAAATTAAGCGTTAAAGTATGACGCAATGTGAGACCGTGGATCAGCCTCTAAATGGCGTCGTTGTTCAGATTTGCACCTATCACACTCGGTACGGAAGGCGGATGATTTCACCTTAAAATCACTATAGAAGCTTTTTTCTGTTAGATATATGGGCCTCGAAGATGCTCCCCAAGGGTGTGCAACAACTGAGCTCGGATGCCGCCTCCAAGAACCAAGCGTCGGTCGCTGCACTTGGTTGTACCCCCCTGCTGCTGCAATTCAAACACCACAGTCTTCAGGTTTCTACAAAGTAGCGCGAAACTGCGCGCTACCGGTTTATTTTTACCTCCGTGTTGATTGGCGCTTTTTCTCAATGCACTATCGGGAAGCGCGGGAATTCGCAATGCGTTTTTATATTATGATTAGTGCAGAGAAAAAATACAGATCAGCTTTATGCTAGTGGGTTTATATATTAAAACTCTCTGGTGAAACAAATCGGGCCCGTTACAAGTAAGACAAAATAGTCGCAGCGAGTTGGAGCAGACCACTTGAAAAACAAATACTACTCAAGTTAACATACAAATTCAGGAAACAAAAGAGCAGAATGAGAATTTATAATTGCAAGGTTA
>OW679197.1:93822470-93975533 GCA_940337035.1 Agriotes lineatus
GTCCCAACGTTTTGTGGGATATTGCAAGGAAACGGGCTATTTATACCTGAGCTACGGAGCACCGACCCTTCGAATTCATGCATTGCAGCTGTATTAAGTAACGCACTAATTTGTTGCTCCTTTTTGTATCGTACAACATTTATTCTCTATCTATTGGGGCCCAATTTTGGTAAGAATAAATCCTGCGCCATGTACAAATTATTACTTGTATTTATTGCTAAGTTAAATCAAAAATTTATTTTTTTTAGGGTGCTCACCCTGTATATATATATATATACGTTTGTCTGAAATTTTCTCGGTTTCATGCCAGGTCGATATATAATGTGTATGCAAAACATTGTCTTCATCCAACAAATAGTTTTTGAGTTGTACTGCCAACAGACAGACAGACAGACGAAATTGAGAAACCTGTTTTTCGACATCTACGGACCCTCTAAAGGTGATTTTTTCGCGATTACAATATTTCCTTCGTCTTTTGGACGAAAGAAGTAAAAAACTATTGAGGAAATGCATATACAGTGTGTCCCATTATTGATGATACAAGAGGCGAGATGAGCTAAACATTTTTGAATTTTATTTTAAAACTGTGGAATTAGGAACAACTTGGTCTGAAGAGAATTTATACATATTTTCAGTTTTTGAAAAAAACAAGTCGGCCTTGACAGTGAAGTGAAAACTATTTTCTTTTAAGGTAAACTACTCTTCTTATTCATGATACAGCAAAATTTGACCAAGTAAAGTTGTTTATAATAATAAATTATGGCTCTATACAAAATTTCAGGAAGATCTACCTTCTTATATTAAACCCTTATTTTTAGATTCAACAAAATAAATTGTATTGTCTTTTCAGGTAAACTACCTTTTTTTGTTTATAATACGGCAAAATTTTACTAAGAAAAGTTGTTCAAAATGAAAAATGTTGGCCCTATACACAATTTTAGAAAGTTCTACCTACTTAGATCAAACAGTCATTTATAATAAATATAGTTTTAAACGGTTTAAGATCAGGGGTCGGCAACCTGCGGCCCGCGGGCCGCATGCGGCCCTTTGCAACTTTTTGCGCGGCCCGCCAAAGCACCAATATAACTTTAGGAAAAATCAACAAACTTAGAGCGTAAGCGTGCCGAAATGTGGCCGGTGACAAAAATGCGTGACAAACAGGAGCATAGTGGGAAACCTATTTTACTGCGCAAGTTTAATCCCCACTCCCCAGCGAATACGACGTCTCGCTTAGCAAGTGTAGCATTCTTTCTAGTGATGGGCATAATCGGATGATTTCAATAATCGGAATGTTCCATTTCGGAATGTTTATAAAATCGGAATATCATCCGATTAATTTACATTCCGTAAATGCAAGCAAGGGAAAACGAGCGAAATAACCAGCGGAAGGAAGATGAAGTGCGTGCAAATTTACGATGAGAGCACTCGCCGTCGCGCCGTAAGCCCTTATTTGCGTTGGCATCTATTGTTTGGGTTTGTAGGACGGTCAGTAATAGCTATTTACGTTATTAGACCGGTAGCAACATTTTTATGGCCGCGCCAATACTTTACAGGTCGAACCGTAGGGCGAGACCTGTATGTTTGGCAAGGCCATAAGAATTCTACCGGTCGTGTATCGTATAAGATTTTTTAGAATACTGCATTGGTAACTAGCGTTTACATTGTTACAAACGAGTAGTAATAGAACTACTACTGGTCTAGGCCGGTAAATTTTATCTACCGGACTCGTTTGTAACTATGTAGACGCTAGTTAGCAATGCAGTATCCTAAAAATAATTTATGAGTTTGAGTGGCACAGTGGGATATGAGAAAATAAAATATTTTTTCAAATTATTACAGTAGTTACGTTAATAGATTTTCGGAAAATGGTAGAGATGTTTTAAATTTTAATAGCACATAAAGTACATAATAGATAGTATAAAACAATACTTGAATTTGAAGTCTGTAGGTGTACTATCTAATAATTAATCTACGAAATACCACTGCCATTAGTGCCATTCACGTATCATACACGTGCGCACACGGCGCGACCCGTCGACATTCGCCAACCAGCATATAGCAGTCAAGTGAGTCAATACAACATTCCGTCTTCCGTTCAGTTCAAATTGGCATTTCGTTTTCTCATTTTGTGTACCGAATAGTAAAATAATCGAATTCCGAAAGTTCCGAATTTTGTGCACCGAACAGTAAAATAATCGAATTCTGAAAAGTAATAGGAACCTTCCGATTTTTTGAACAATCGGAAACTTTCCGATTATTCATTCCGGATAGGTCCATCACTAATTCTTTCATTTCGCCAGTTTGCTGCTGGATGTTCATATGTGCGTTCATGTTGACAGCCGGATGACGTTTCACTACAATATATGATATAAAAGCACTATTTAAGTTACATTTGAATGTGCGGCCCGCATAAAAAAATTTATTTTGAAAATGGCCCGCCGTCCGAAAAAGGTTGCCGACCCCTGGTTTAAGTAGGTAGATCTTTCTGAAATTTTGCATACGGCCATAATTTATCATTCGAAACAACCTTTCTTGGTAAAATTTTGCCGTATCCTGAACAAAAAGGGTAGTTTACCCACTGTCAAGGCCGACTTGTTTTTTCAAAAACTGAAAATATTCTTAACATTCTTTTCAGACCAAGCAGGACTTAATCCCACAATCTTAAAATATTATTCAAAAATTTTTAGTCTATCTCACCTCTTGTAACGTCAATCTTTGAACACACTGTATATCTTAGCCAGCTTAAAAATTATATTGATGCAGGAGTATTATCAGAAACATGGCATTTAGACAACCCAAACATTTATAATCTATATAGATATGATATTGTGTCTAACTTTGGTAATATTAATCAAAATTACAGTGTACTCATTTATATAAGAAACAAGTTGAAGCACTCCTCATTTGTACACAATATAGGTTACGTAAAGGTAAATACAATTAAAATTAACCTCCAGAACCCAACAATATAAATACGAGTACTTCAGCACTGAGCTCAATCTATCGGCCCTCATCTACGTGTCCCTGTTCCTTTAATAGAGAATTGAAACCATATCTCGAAGCTCATACAGGCTCTGGGTACATACAACCTTATATTGTAGTTGACGTAAATATAGATATCCCAGATAAGGACTATGCTCACGAGTATCTTAATATTCCATCAGAAGCGGGCTACTTTTACACATAAACAATCACACCCGAATAGAAAGAATAAGCAAAACCTGTATTGACCACATAAATTATTTGTTAAAGCAAAAAGAAATTCAAGCAGCAGCTAGCACTTATAATTCTGAAAACGAATCCGACAGACTACCTCGTCACAGTAAATAAACTAACAGTGGAAAAACTAGCACTCAAATACAAACGTCGATTTACCAATCGGGTGAACTATAAAAGAACCTTTCAACTCCCTGCAATTCTAAACCTTGAACAAAAAGTGATCAAAGTGAATGCAGAAGAAGGTGCAAATGATCTAATAGATGGAATTCTACAGCTGGTCAATGAAAAGCAGAACTTATATGCCATATGAAAAAAAAAACAAATCCTGTTAAATAATTGTATACATAGCAAAAATAACCTCAGCATGATAATAAAAACAGCAAAAAATAATTACTAGAAAGAAAATAATTAATAAAAATTCGAAATCTGACTAAGCGCTCTGGAATATAGTAATGAAGTAGCCACAGGTAAGAGAGATATAAGACGGATAGATATAAACTCAAATCCAAAAGGCAATACAACATCAGATAAGACAGAAATTATAAACATCATTGGTACACACTGCACAAATATGGGCAGATTGCTTGCGAGTTGCATAAAACCATTGGCAAAATATTAACCACCCGAGTAACAAAGAAACTGATAAAATACATCCAATATACCAAAAACGTGTCCTTATGCTTTGATAGATTCGCTATTTCGGTACAAATGACAAATAATATTCCATTTGCTTCAGTTGACACAGTGATGCAGAACCGTAGGGATGCTCCAAAATTTGATGGAAAAATATAAAGGGGAGATTCCAAGACTGTTTCAAACATGCACTGTTCTGTTTGCTGCATTTGGTAGAATACCAAAGAAGTTGTAGTTCTCAGTAATTGCTATGGTGATGAACCATGTGAAATGGTGAGGAAAATGAAAAATTGAAAAAAAAGGTAATATCCTGTCCCGAAACAATATGTTTTGATAATGAATACATTGCAGGAGTAGATCTTTCACATCAATTGCCTACATTATATGATTACATGATCGTAAGCTCGGAAAACGGTGGAAGTTGTTCTATACATTTAGAAATCACAGCTACTGTAAATGCCTCTATAATATATAACGAAGTAAAGCATAAAAAGAGCCTTTCAAACATCCCTTCGTAGATCTAGCTGAAGAGCTGATCAGCTGTGGAAGAGGAAGGGCGGAAGTAAAAAGAAAAATTGGTTCTAGTCGCCCTTGCACCAGCTCCAAAAATCTTAGAAACGTTGGTGGTCATTTACCATACGAAGGTCCTACCCACCGACGATGTTGTAGGTGTGCTAAACGCAAACCGGAATAAAGAACAAATATGATTTGTACAATTTGCAAGGAACCATTTTGCAAAAAATGCTTCCTAACATTTATTATTCTAAGTAATAATGTTATGACACTGTTCACGTCTATGCAATTACCATTTTTCAGAGCTTGTAATAAAATTATAAAAATACAAAGTATTAATATTGGCACTTATATGTCTGGTGATAACATATTGATAGGACACCTAAGTCCCAGGGGTTTTTAAAAACTGACTTTCGGGATTTTTTTAAATCAATAAAGTAACATGTAGCAATTTTACTAAAAATCATAACGATACTGTATAAAAGTTGGGTTAAGCGGGGCAAATATTTTTCTCATCATAGGATCTACTCCTAAAGTGTGAAATTCGTTAACAAACTTAACCAACTATAATTCGACAAGATGAAGTCTGAATTTCTGGAATTTGAAATGGAATGGACTGGACTAATGAGCTTGATTAAACAACTATAACTTTACGAGGTGAAGCCAGGATTTACACAATTTATTCAACCAAAACGGAATGCATTGGACTAATGTCCACGTTGCAATGATAGCCGAACTTAACCTACAAAGGTAGATACAAAACAGTATTACGATTAAATTAAATTGCAGTATACATTCCTACTAATAAAACATACAGGGTGTCCTGTTTAAAAACAGAACAAAGCAAGTATTAATTTTTTTGCAAACAAATTATACTTTAACATAATAATTGATCTCTACGGACTTTCAGTATTTTCCCCTATAATTTAAAGTTCTGATCTAAGCGATATTCTCTTTTAAATTCAATTAAATGTTTCTACTAACATTGTGATCAACTATGCTTTTGCTATGTTCGGTTTTAAAACCGGTTATCCGGTATACGCAATTGAATGCACCGTGTACTGGTTAATTATAGCCGAAAATACATGTCCTGCATCACGGCCAAGGCCAGTTTAATGAATAATCCATAAACATGTCACGTTCGTTCATGGACTCATCCGAGCTCCTCTAATAAACTACACCAGTGATGTCGTCCTCAAAAATAGTCCTCTACGCTGTATTTCACGCGTGTCTACTTAGTTTCAGCCAGAGCGTTTTCAGAACCTTCGCATCAGTCAGCACGTCCTGAAAATAACTTCAAAACTAGGTCTACTATTAAGATAGGTCATCCAAAAGGAAGACCACAATAAAAAGCAATATTAGACTACAACTTCGTAAACGAAACAATCTCTTACCAGAGCTCTTCCTACTTCGACATGACAAAATTGCAGCTAATCAAATCCACAGGTGTATGCTACCTTGCTTGGAATCTTACAAAATTTCCTCAATGCAAATCCTCAAAAACTTAATATAGTTTTAACAAACGCCGCATTATATCTGCTTACAGGATCTTCCCCCACGACGTGTGGCCGTTGCTATACTTCAAAAAATGGCATTGGTAATCGGCATCTGTTGTAGAGAGCTTTAAAATAACATTGAGTTTCCAAATCGAATTCTCCACAACAGTAATACCACGATACGAATTATAGCCCACTCCTCTTTATTTGAAAGATCAAAATTGAAACTGTTACACGCAGGAAATATTAGTTGTAGTGCTGACGGTGCTAATCAAGCATATTGGGTTAATTCATAAATTTACAAAAAATAGTGTTTTTTGCTTTCAATCTTTAATGTTTCAGTAAATAAATAATGTTTGAATTTTTTAAAGTTAATTTGCTTCGTCTTCGATTATTTAAACTGGCTTTTTGTTCTACTAACCTATTCTTATTTGTTTGGAGATTTCAACTTATTGTATTCGTGCTGGTCGGTTTCACAACAACAAAATAATAGACCTGTTATAAAATGTAGCGCCTTATTGAAGCAGACATCAAGATATTGGATTTTTTTTAATTTAACGCATTTTTCGCCTTATATTTAAAATACTAGTACTTTTCCTGCTCATTCATGCCCAAATTGATAGTTTAGCTATGTTTTAAAACCCAATTTCTTTTCTTCCAAATACTGACGTCTTCCGGTTCATTTAATCATATATTGGGAAACGTTTCATTCAAATTCATGTGGTTTCTTGCCGTATAATTGACGCCTTATCTTAATAATTGTACATACAGACATGGCCTTGTTTCCCGGGTTTCTCAGTTCTGGGCGTAAATGTGGATGCTTCATGTGGTGCAGTAATTACGTTTTCGTGTAAGTCAGAGAGAGAGCCAGATAAGTAGCGCAAACGCGTGTTTCTATAGCTTCAGGATTCACCCGCCTGAGATCAAGAAGGCAACAAGTGTTATAGTTTGTTTTACGTCGGCGAAGGCCTCGTGCCTTCGCCTGGCGACTTTGAAATTAAGGGAAACTGTGTGGGTCACTTTTGAGTGACGTCTTGTGTATTAGCTGAAGAATTCCCGTATCGAGGAGTTGGCAAGCTGCGATGACGCCTTGGGCGGATAATTAATTGGAAACCTCGTCTGTGCTAATTGTTGTTAATGAAGTTACGTGTACCGTACCGCACCCTTGCCTGTCGTTAACGTTCTTTGTTCTACCCTCCTTGGAAAATTCATCATTCAGACCCACTTGACAAGTAGCACGCCAGGTTGTTTCTCGCAGTTTCTTCAAGCATTTTCATGTAGTTGCTTGAGCAGCACCTGCAGCTCTGTTGGACATCATCACCGTAACCAGCTGAACCCCTAAAAGGTACTATGTCCTTTTGTAGTAATTTTAAAGTGCGAATTGTGCAGTGAAAAGTGATTTTTTGTCGCCATTTTGCGTAGTGTTGCTGTTAAATTAAAATTACGCGATTGAACTGTTGTCGCTGTCAGATTTGAGTATTTACCATAAAGTTTTATTGGTTGTAAGTAGTTTAATTGCCTAATTAAAGTTGTCACCGTATATAGATTAAATTGTGCACAATTAACAACATTAAACTTTATTGAATATTTCATTTGATGTTCATTGTTCTATATATTTATACATTAATATAGTTAATTTTTAATTAGATGTGTTTCTCTTTAGAAGATTTCTGGCGTTTGCCTGTGTGTTTTGTGGTTTTTTCCTCTATAAAGGCTTTCAGACAACTGTAAGAAAATGCAAGTAAGGTAAGCCCGACGCAGCTGTACGTGGATCGCTCCCCAAGCACTGCCAAGGTTGGATCAGAAAGGTTTCGGTTATCGCTTCCACTTTCTCGATGACAGCCCACCTGTTTTTTTCTCGATTTAATAAAGTAGTGGCGTCTGATTATTAGCATCCTTATTTCGTTTACCGGGTCGCTACCCTAATCAAATTTGTCATGAATTCTCCTTCTTATTCTGAGTGTTAGTCGGCTAATTTTGTTACAGCCCATCGTAACGTCATTGGGGCAACGGATCTGAGAATTTTCCGATTTGTATTATTTTATCGAGTAACTGACGGTTGAGTGTTTTGGATGTCAAATTCATGTCGTAACGACGGATTTGTGTTGTAACAACTTCGCCCCTTAAGCCTCGCATTTCTAATTTTTTCTCAGTCCATTCTAAGACATTTACCTATCTTGTAACACAATATAGCATATTATAATAGTTGTTTTAAACACGTTAAGATTTATAGCAGGTTTGTTGTTTTGGTGTTTTCTTAGTAACCAATAACGGTTTTTTAATATGGTTAAACATTACTCTCTTTAAATTTCTTAAGCAATTCATTTGTTCTATTTAGCTCAGGAATGTGCCGCAGTAGCAAGTCAGCATTCCTGGCCAAGATCAACACTGGCTCGCCTATAGTTTTACACAACACTATTCAGGAAAATCCACTTACAACGTGTGAATGAACTGCATCGTTTGCTAATAATTTGGTGCGTGTTTACTTTTAACAATTAAGTCATCAACTATTACAAGGTTATCAGGTGTTTGTTAATATTTCCTTGCCCTAAGTTTGCAAAAATGTGTATACAGTGAGAGCGAGTTCTATCAATAAATTCAGTATTAGCTTTTAATGATTACTACTCACTCACCTGTACATGGGCAAGCGTTCCAAACCAAAAGTACTTGGTGTCTGAGGCTGGACACTGGAAATTGGCGATCTCCTGTTACTAACATCTACTACTAACAATGCTAATACCTACTTGAAATCTAGATCAGTACAGGTTAAGTTGATCTTTTGGTAACAGTTAAGAAGGCGGTAAACAACAAGAATAGGTCGCTAGCGCATATAATCAAGTAAAATTTATAAGCTTAAAATATACATTTGTATCATCAGTGCGCTCGAAAGCTAAGGTTAATATTTTAAATTTTAACGTCAGCTATGTTCCTGACTTCTTTGTTCAGTATGTTAGCACTATAAACTTTAGACATAACATAGAATATTCATATCAGCAATACTACTTCAAGCACACATTAAAATTTATCTCTTTAAGGCGGCGACTCAGACTCAAAGAGTCGCATCCACGCTGCACGTTAAATTTTACTATAGATTCTAGAGCTCCAGATAAATTCGAGCTCAGTTTTTCATTGCACTTAATATCCGTAATAGTCGTTCCCTAGATCCATAAACGGGCAAAAAGACAAGAGTATTTGATATATACTGGAGGTAATGGACTCTGAGAGGCATCGTTGTGGTATTTTACAACACCAGCAGAGATACTCACACGAAGGGATATCGACAGGGCCTGCAGGTATTGGTCGTATGTCAAGCATGTCATTCGCAGCCAGCTTTCAGTGTGTATCTTCTGTCTGTGTACCAGTTCGTTGCAACAGCTTAGTGCAAGCCTAGCATCAATATTGCCGCAACTAAACGCGTTGTTGTTGAAGTTGTTATGGCTGTTCTCCAGTAAATATTATTCCTCAGAGTTATGCATTTCCTTGTCACATTCAAATGTTGCTGTCACGTCGAATTTCCTGCGGAATTTGGATTTGTATTTCCAGACTTCCACAATATCGCCTGCTCTTCGGTTTACATTTTAAGGTTCTTCCAAATATAGCGAATGCTGTGGGCGGTGGAGTTGGCATATTTTCATTTTTAGAGCTCCTCTTTATAGACACATTTTGACCCTTTTACTCAAACAACTGACGTTATGATTGTATCGAGTGGCTGAATATGTTGCAGAACTTGTGGATGTTTTCCATAAATATTTTATTGAAAAATTATGTAGCAAACGTATACTTTCTCGACTTTTCGCCCTCACGTCTGTAGTATCTAAAATGTTTACTTTTATATAAACAATTTGATGTAAAAAATTCCAGTAATTTACAGCAACCTACTAGAATCACACTTGGAACGACATTTCAAAGCTACCTAGAATTTACCAGATACTCGTTAGCTGACAATTAGTTTAAAAACGCACCTCCTCAAGATTTAAAAAGGTTATTAAATAACAGTTTTAATTTTCCCGACAAATGTAACAGTAAATAAAAAAATCTTTTTTACTGCGTTCAGACAGAAGTTTAATAAATGTCTTTAAAATTCTGTAAGTGGTGCTTGCCTGTCTCAAGTTGTCTACAAGAACAAGTTGAAATATATTTCTTGGATACAGACAGTTTCGGTTAAATTCTCTTTTACGATAGACTTCGTGTAACGATTTTATTGAAATTGAAAGATACAACCCTGAAGCTTTTAAAAAGGGTAGTAGTAATAATTATTTTGAACTGCAGGAGTGCGACAAACGTAACTGAAAATCGTATTTTAACCGATTATTATTTAATTACTTATATACACATGCACCTAGCAGTTGAATCTATAAAACCGTTTCCATTTATGACTAGTTACTTTAATCAATGGTGATTATTTTGCACTAAAGTGAAAGCTACTATAATTTTCTGTAGTAGGAACGGAAGGATATAGTTTGTATGTGACGCTTCGAAAGGTAGTGATGTTACTCTAAATTACTTGTCTGATGTTTGAAAATATTTAACTGTTTTGAATGTAGCTACTTATAGGTTTCAGTGATGTTAATTTATGTAATAAATGATGCATAATACGAACACATCAAGATATATTAACAAATGAGCAAATCTATTAAACAATAATTCTATGTGAAAGTGCATTTGTTGTGAATATTTTTTTTTCTTTTTACAATAAAGAAGTATTGGATTCACCCCAAAGATTCGAAATTGAGTTTTCAACAGATCTTCACGTTTGAGAGTCCCATGAACCCAAAAAACATGTTTTTGTTTATTGGTCTGTGTGTCTGTCTATGTGTCTGTGAACAGAATATCTCAAAAACGAAGAGGTATGGCGTTGAAACTTCATATATAAGTTTTGTGTACTATCTAGGTGCGACAACAAGCTTTTGAAGAAAATCGGATAACCGGAAGTATAGTGTTTACTCTTGTGATTTTCCAGTTTTTTTCGATTTTTTCAAAAACGACTCTAACGATTTTTTTCTTTACATTTTTATTACATTTTATTGTGTATTGATGTGAGATAGGTGATTTTTCAGTTGAGTACCACTAAAATGGGTTTCTTTTGTTTCTTTTTCCTATTTTTTTTATTAATTGCTAGTTTAAATACAAGACCCCGTATATTATTACATTTTTCAATTTACCTTAAAATTTTAGAAAAAATGTGTCTCTTCAACTAACGCTCTATTTTGTACGGTTTCTGTAGCATTTGTAATTTTTGAAAATTTTTGACAAATGCTTAATAATTAAAAGTCAAATTCTTACCTAATTCTAAGTTCACTGTAAAAGGAAGTTGTGTGCGTGTCACACCAGATTTTTTTCCAAGGACTTCACATAATTGTTCTAACAAAAAACGGTATTTTTCGCCTTTTATCATAAAATGGTTTACAATTTTGCACAGAGAAGCAGTTTACCTGTAACAATTTAAAATTTTCAGCTGATGTAGGCGCCCTCTTTACATTTTTATAACGCCTTGTACTAGAAATAGGTTTTTAATCAAGCAGAATTCAGAAACCTGTGTTCATATTAAGGGAAAATAATAATAATAATAATTTGCACCTATAATGCATCTTCTCCGAGGACACACTGTAGGGTATATTATAAAAGTATATATAGTTACTGTTTTTTCCGTTTGCCTATAGAAGTACAGGTGGCTGGAAAAAAACTAAAATTATCGCTTATAATACTATAAGTACTCAAAGTTATGTCGATTATTTTTGGGGTATCACGAAGGTCCATTGCGTGTGCGTACAAATAGGACGAGTTGCGGAGCAATGAACACGAGTGATACCACGCAAATATAGTCTTTCTAACTGTTAACTGTTAACCTGTTAAAAAACTAATTTGTGTAAACATCTTCAATAAATATTTTAATTTGTTCAAAGTACTGACTACTAGTACAATAGTCGTTGCAATTCGGTACTTGTACATGTCGTTTTCATTGGTCCACTTTTGACAGATGACAGGTGAACTGAATACTCAAGAATATTTTTTTCATTGATGTCCGTTCCCATTACTAAAAGATTTTTTACCAAAATTTCTTCCACCTAAGCTACATTTTCCTTGATATGTCAGATTGACTTAACTCGGGTCCCGATTGGTGTAGCTTGAACAAGCGTCCATGTTCGATCAGTAGAATTAAGCAACGCTCTTTCTGGTCAGAATTTGGATGGGAGTTCCACGGTTGGTTCTCTCGGCGCCTCGTGATACGGCTGTCACGGAAATAGTTGGTCCGGGATGTCATAATAACATCATGGCAGTCGTTAGTGGGGTTGGAAATCCTCATAAAATGTACAGCGACGCCTATAATTGTCCTAACGGCTGTTGGCTGAGTACCAAAATAAAATTTAAAAAAATTGGTTATGTGGTGTATCATATGCAGTATTTACCTGGTGTACCTAGACGTACGATTAATTAAATCTCCAAAGCTAGCTCAGTTAATAAATGATTTGACCTTGATTTTTTTCAGGTTGGGGCGTGCATTTTAAAATTACTCTTTAATTAAAATTATTTTATGTTGAAACACGAAATCAAGTAGGTAGATTTATTTTACCTAAATTATACATTGACAGTTTATTAAATATTTTACTTCAGCAGCTTTTATGAATATCATTTCTTCTTTATTTCAGTTAATTATTGATCAGACATTAAATTGTTTCCTTTACTCATAGCAATCCTGTAGATATCTACTAACTTCAACCGACAAAATCTACTAACCCAAACATCGACCTTCACAGACAGATAGATCTCTGCTACTTCCAGCTATCAGTGTCAGTAAATAAGACTTCTTTCAACTTTTCATTATATTTCTATTAGAAATAACCAAATCTAATTTGATTAAAAGCTTACTAACTTTGTAAAATTTTAGAAATTATAGTTTATTTTTCATTAAGGAAAATAGATCATTCTCACTTTCTTGTTCAAAATATTCAACATGAAATTCGGTATGAATCCTAAAAATATAAAAGGAAAACCGATAAATAGTGGATAAAATAGGCTGACCTACAACGTTTATTTGAGTTATATAGGAAGAAACTATTCTAAAGCACGATCAGTCCCACAAACTTATATTTTCCTAGTGTAAAACTGAGTTTGAGTTCAGAGCACCATCTACTGCATTCTTATTTGAAATTTAGTATATCCCTTTGCGGCAGTGGAAGATTTCCATCCACCATGGTGTTTAAGAGTTCAAATGTTGCCTCCAGAGCTTGCCAACAAAATTGGAGATGAACGTTTCAGAATGTGACCAGTGTAGGATTCTGCATCCGGAAGTTGTAAGTGACTAGCTACTGAGAAGATATTATGGTTAAGGTGTTCATGCTGACTGCTTGAATAGGGCAGTTTCCATTTTTGGAGTTCACAAATAATCGGATATGAGGGGTATGCTCAGAACCCAAAGAAACATACTTTCTAGACAGGTAAGAGAGTCAATGGCAATCTTTTACGTTAGTCTTGGAAAGTGGGATTGAAATACGCTAAAAAGATTGCTTGTCCTGTATATCTCGTAGATTCGTATTCGAAGTGCAACACACCTGCAGGCACCCGAAATACCCATCAGTGATGGAATCTGAAAACATAAATAAATAGTGCACCTACTTGAAGAATAAAAAGAAAAATATTCGTACTTTCATCATCAAATAATCACTGTCAGGTACTTATCTTAGAAATTTGTGAATGTTTGCGATTTCTCGACTCATTTTTACTTAACTCGTCTAAAATCACCTTGCTGGGTTTCTTCAAATCTCCACGTTTCAGCGTCCCTAGATGACGAAAAACAGGTTTATCAATTGTGCCTGTCTGTGTGTTTGTTGTCGGTATAACACAAAAACTATTTGTTGGAGGAAGATGATACTTTGGATGCGAATTATATGTCCACCTGGCATAAAACCGTAAAAATTTCGGTCAAATAAGCCGGGATTGGCATCTTAAAATAGAATTTTGTCTATTTTTGGTTTAACTGAGCAATAGATAAAAGTAATAATTCGCACATAGCTCAGGCTTGACAAAAATGAGACCCAACAGATACAGAGTAAATGTTATAACAGAGATAAAAGTGGGCAACAGTAAGCTTGTTGAATGTAATGCAGCGCAACGGCCACATACAGGAAATTCCTTCGTGACAGGATAGAATTAATGGGCGCGATATGAGCGGCTTACTGTCACCCCATTGAAATCCCATTCGCAGGAGCAGGAGTTCGAGTCCCGTCTGAAATATTTTTTCATTTCCAAATGGTGTAATTCGCATTGCCAAGTATTTCCTTTCATCGTTTCAGTATTATTAGTATTCAGTATTCCTTTTATTTTTAGAACTATTTAGTGTGGCAACTTCTACTTGAGAGGAAAGTTCTGAGTAATGCCCTTTACACATTTTTCAGAGAAGCAATAAATATTCCGTACTTTCTACTATATCAATGCTATTCGACGAGATGCCCCATTTTTGTGTTTTTACATTTTTTTATTTTATATTCTGAATACAATGTATCCACACATGCTAGTTTAGTTTTACAGTTTGGCTGAAATTTAAAATTATTCACTTTTATGTAAAGTTTTTTGGAAACAATGTCTAGTATGGTTAATTCATCAAACTGAGACAGTAAAGTCTGCAACCCAAGTAACAAATATTAACAGTAAGTTGTTTACTGGAACGATTTTATTAAAATTGAGATCATAGGATGTATAATATCGTGTGTTACAAAACAGCTCATTTTGGGTAGGCCTTGGAAAGAAAGATAAAAAATCTAGCCATGTCTTAACTTAGTCTGTAGGTGAATGTAAGATTGCATTTTGTTTATGAAAACATCTATCACCGTGACAGGTAAAAGTTTACACTGCAATAAGTCTAATTGCATCAAGCGAAAAGGAAAATAAGATGGCATGTACACAACAACGAGTGTAATAATCATAACAGTCAACAAACATTGTTTTTGTTAAGTGATGTGTATATTTTTAGGAAAATAGTTCAAGGTCAAGATGTAATGTAGTTCTTTTTGACTTATGATAGTTCATTTGCTTCAATGGGTATATATCAAGTTACGGCAAACCTCAATTTGATCTTGGCATGCTGCGAATGAGTTTTTTTTTTTTGGAACACACGATATAAAGGTTATATAAACTTTTAAGACTAGGATGCATCATCAATGAAGCATAATCATCCCCCTTCGTGCACGACGGTTAAATTCGTTTGCACGTTCGGTACTCCACTAGAAACAATGCTCCCAAGTACGCCACTGGAAACAATGCTCCCAGTGACGCCCACCCCCGCCCTTTTAATTCATCTACCGAGTGCCACTACGAATCCACCCTCACTCATTTAGTCGAGCACCTAGATACCGGGCATCAAATTGCCATGTATCGAGGCACTCGGGGCTTGCGTCGACTATCTGCGGTATTCGTGTAACGAATAACCGTTCGAGAGTAAACTCTCTACTAGGGATGGGCGCGTGAAGTGAAGACATTCGGATCACGGCGGGTCCCGTCGTGAACGTGACTAATATTTGAAAATCGGGACGTGAACGTGAGTGAAATTTTTCAAGACGTGATTCACGTTTTACGTTAGTTTCACGTTAAATATTTAGTAATCAATAAAAGATTCCAGGGTTCCCCGCCCACGCTCTGCCCTTCCATGTGGAAGAGCTAGAGATGGAACCGCGCATGCGCATCTGCGTTGTGGTGTGACTGTTGTGTATACTATGTACAGTCAATGGCGGCCTGCCTGGGAATCAATAATTATTGGCATTTGACTAAAATATTTAAAGGTATGACAGGTAGGAGATCAAACTGATTCAATATGTATGACTAATAATATATTGTGTTCAGTCAATTTTCATTTATTTCTTTTTGTGTCAACTGTTCTGATTGCAACATATCATCTAAATTATTTCACGTGCACAACATATTTTATTTTAGAGTTTTTAATTCTGTTTAGGTTTTTTTACTTCCCTCATCGAAAAGACGAAGAAAGTATTGTAATCGTGAAGAAAACCACCTTCCAAGATTTCTTCAGATCTTCACGTTTCAGGGTCCCTAGATGACCAAAAATTGGTTTTCTCAATTCCGTCTGTCTGTCTGTCTGTCTGTCTGTATATTAGCGGTATAACCCTAAAACCATAGTTGGAGGATGACGATATTTTGCATATATATTATATACGTATCTACCTGGTATGAAACCGAGAAAATGTCAGACAAATATATACAGAGTGAGCAGCTTAAAAATTAGGTGTTGCTTATTTTCGCTTTAACAGAGAAATAGGTATATAGAATTAATAATTTGCACATAGCGCAGGCTTTATCCTTGCCAAAAATGGGACTCAACAGATGCAGGATAAATGTTGTGCGAGACAAAAAAGCAACGAATATGTGCGTTACGTTAAATACACCTGCAGTGGCTTACACGGCGAAGGCCTGTCAGGCCATTTTTAATTTCAATAGTTACGTGACCATTTGGAGCCGTTTTGGCATTAAGTTGACCAGTTTGCCTAGATATAGGTACTTTTTTAGTCATATTTTCTCGTATAGTACATCAGCTATGTGTCCCGTATAATACTTCACCTAATTGCATCTAAAATTCTAAAGTTGACACGCACGCAACTCCGCACCGCTCTGGGCCCTAGCCGCTTGATCGGCAGCTGTATTTTGTTTCGACCCGTTTACATCATTCATATTCTTATATGGGTATTTCGCCACTCTGCAAATTAAAATATTAAATAACGAAAATATTAATACGAACGTTTCGAGGGACAATCTGCCCTCGTTATCAACGAATAACAATTAAAACGAACAAGAAACTTATCTTTTTTCACTGGAAGGAAAAACGACCAACCTCCAATGAATTTTTTGACATTGACGTTTGTTGATATCTATACCTACTTAATCTCATCTTTAAGAATCGATAGCCAACTATTGTCTAAATATAGCTAAATATTTACTTAAGATACTGACTCCTATATCAGGAAAGACAGACACGTATATAAAGAACACGTCCCATTTCCTTGAAAAACTTAAAGAAGCAAACATAAACACACAACACTTAATGGTTAGTTTCGATGTAGTTAGTCTCTTCACTAATGTTCCAGTAGACAAAACACTCAACATCATTAAACATAGGCAAACAAGTTTCTTGTTCGTTTTAATTGTTATTCGTTGATAACGAGGGCAGATTGTCCCTCGAAACGTTCGTTGTTAATATTTTCGTTATTTAATATTTTAATTTGCAGAGTGGCGAAATACCCATATAAGAATATGAATTATGAATTCACGCCACAAAGAAGTTTCAGAGATTATTCGTTTACATCTGACTTTAATAGTTTAAGCTTTAGTCGCTCTCTTCCGTCCGCGGCTGGCCCCGTTGTTGTCAAGCGAGGCAAACTGCGATCTCATTGGCTACAACTTTTAGAGCGTTAATGCGCGTCTGAGCTCGAAACTTAGTCTGGCGTCCCTTTTGGATTTAGTTAGTCGCCGGCCGCCACACAGTACAGTCGTTATAGCGTGATTTCTGCCGCCGACGCGCTTCGGCGCTTAGGTTTGCTAATGAAATGCCGTTTGGCCGACGCTGTTGATAACCAAATTCATTTATCTGTTCAGGCCTAATTTATGTGCGTTTTTTTGCTAATGCTATGCCGTTTGGTCGACGCTGTTGATAACCAAGTTCACTTATCTGCTCAGGCCTAATTTATGTGCGTTTGTTTGCTAATGAAATGCCGTTTGGCCGGCGCTGTTGATAACCAAGTTCATTTATCTGCTCAGGCCTAATTTATGTGCGTTTGTTTGCTAATGAAATGCCGTTTGGCCGGCGCTGTTGATAACCAAGTTCATTTATCTGCTCAGGCCTAATTTATGTGCATTTGTTTGCTAATGAAATGCCGTTTGGCCGACGCTGTTGATAACCAAATTCATTTATCTGTTCAGGCCTAATTTATGTGCGTTTTTTGCTAATGCTATGCCGTTTGGTCGACGCTGTTGATAACCAAGTTCATTTATCTGTTCAGGCCTAATTTATGTGCGTTTTTTTGCTAATGCTATGCCGTTTGGTCGACGCTGTTGATAACCAAGTTCACTTATCTGCTCAGGCCTAATTTATGTGCGTTTGTTTGCTAATGAAATGCCGTTTGGCCGGCGCTGTTGATAACCAAGTTCATTTATCTGCTCAGGCCTAATTTATGTGCGTTTGTTTGCTAATGAAATGCCGTTTGGCCGGCGCTGTTGATAACCAAGTTCATTTATCTGCTCAGGCCTAATTTATGTGCATTTGTTTGCTAATGAAATGCCGTTTGGCCGACGCTGTTGATAACCAAATTCATTTATCTGTTCAGGCCTAATTTATGTGCGTTTTTTGCTAATGCTATGCCGTTTGGTCGACGCTGTTGATAACCAAGTTCATTTATCTGCTCAGGCCTAATTTATGTGCGTTTGTTTGCTAATGAAATGCTGTTTGGCCGGCGCTGTTGATAATCAAGTTCATTTATCTGCTCAGGCCTAATTTATGTGCGTTTGTTTGCTAATGCAATGCCGTTTGGCCGACGCTGTTGATAACCAAATTCATTTATCTGTTCAGGTCTAATTTATGTGCGTTTGTTTGCTAATGCTATGCCGTTTTGTTGACGCTATTGATAACCAAGTTCAGTATTCTGCTCAGGCCTAATTTATGTGCGTTTGTTTGCTAATGCTATGCCGTTTGGTCGACGCTGTTGATAACCAAGTTCATTTATCTGCTCAGGCCTAATTTGTGTGCGTTTGTTTGCCAATGCAATGCCGTTTGGCCGACGCTGGTGATAACCAAGTTCATTTATCTGCTCAGGCCTAATTTATGTGCGTTTGTTTCCTAATGCAATGCCGTTTGGCCGACGCTGTTGATAACCAAGTTCATTTATCTGCTCAGGCCTAATTTATGTGCGTTTGTTTGCCAATGCAATGCCGTTTGGCCGACGCTGGTGATAACCAAGTTCATTTATCTGCTCAGGCCTAATTTGTGTGCGTTTGTTTGCTAATGAAATGCCGTTTGGCCGACGCTGTTGATAACCAAGTTCATTTATCTGCTCAGGCCTAATTTATGTGCGTTTGTTTGCCAATGCAATGCCGTTTGGCCGACGGTGGTGATAACCAAGTTCATTTATCTGCTCAGGCCTAATTTATGTGCGTTTGTTTGCCAATGCAATGCCGTTTGGCCGACGCTGGTGATAACCAAGTTCATTTATCTACTCAGGCCTAATTTGTGTGCCTTTGTTTGCTAATGAAATGCCGTTTGGCCGACGCTGTTGATAATCAAGTTCATTTATCTGCTCAGGCCTAATTTGTGTGCGTTTGTTTGCTAATGAAATGCCGTTTGGCCGACGCTGTTGATAACCAAGTTCATTTATCTGCTCAGGCCTAATTTATGTGCGTTTGTTTGCCAATGCAATGCCGTTTGGCCGACGCTGGTGATAACCAAGTTCATTTATCTGCTCAGGCCTAATTTATGTGCGTTTGTTTGCCAATGCAATGCCGTTTGGCCGACGCTGGTGATAACCAAGTTCATTTATCTGCTCAGGCCTAATTTGTGTGCGTTTGTTTGCTAATGAAATGCCGTTTGGCCTACGCTGTTGATAATCAAGTTCATTTAACTGCTCAGGCCTAATTTATGTGCGTTTGTTTGCTAATGAAATGCCGTTTGGCCGGCGCTGTTGATAATCAAGTTCATTTATCTGCTCAGGCCTAATTTATGTGCGTTTATTTGCTAATGCAATGCCGTTTGGCCGACGCTGTTGATAACCAAATTCATTTATCTGTTCAGGTCTAATTTATGTGCGTTTGTTTGCTAATGCTATGCCGTTTTGTTGACGCTATTGATAACCAAGTTCAGTATTCTGCTCAGGCCTAATTTATGTGCGTTTGTTTGCTAATTAAATGCCGTTTGGCCTACGCTGTTGATAATCAAGTTCATTTATCTACTCAGGCCTAATTTATGTGCGTTTGTTTGCTAATGCTATGCCGTTTGGTCGACGCTGTTGATAACCAAGTTCATTTATCTGCTCAGGCCTAATTTGTGTGCGTTTGTTTGCTAATGAAATGCCGTTTGGCCGACGCTGTTGATAATCAAATTCATTTATCTGCTCAGGCCTAATTTATGTGCGTTTGTTTCCTAATGCAATGCCGTTTGGCCGACGCTGTTGATAACCAAGTTCATTTATCTGCTCAGGCCTAATTTATGTGCGTTTGTTTGCCAATGCAATGCCGTTTGGCCGACGCTGGTGATAACCAAGTTCATTTATCTGCTCAGGCTTAATTTATGTGCGTTTATTTGCTAATGAAATGCCGTTTGGCCGATGCTGTTGATAACCAAATTCATTTATCTGTTCAGGCCTAATTTATGTGTGTTTGTTTGCTAATGCAGTGCCGTTAGGCCGACGCTGTTGATAACCAAGTTCATTTATCTGTTCAGGCCTAATTTATGTGCGCTTGTTTGCTGATGAAATGCTGTTTGGCCGACGCTGTTGATAACCAAATGCATTTATCTGTTCAGGCCTAATTTATGTGCGTTTGTTTGCTAATTAAATGCCGTTTGGCCGACGCTGTTGATAACCAAGTTCATTTATCTGCTCAGGCCTAATTTATGTGCGTTTGTTTGCTAATGAAATGCCATTTGGTCGACGCTGTTGATAACCAATTTCGTTTATCTGTTCAGGCCTAATTGATGTGCGTTTGTTTGCTAATGAAATGCCGTTTGGCCGACGATGTTGATAACCAAATTCATTTATCTGTTCAGGCCTATTTTATGTGCGTTTGTTTGCTAATGCAATGTCGTTTGGCCGACGCTATTGATGACCAAGTTCATTCATCTGTTCGGACCTAATTTGGATGTTTACTTGCTTGCTAATGCATTACCGCTTGGCCGATGCGATTAACCGCCAAATTCACTTAAATGTTCGGGCTTGCTTTGGATGTTTGTTTGCTGATTCATAACTGCCTACCAAGGCCTTCTGTATAACTAAGTTCATTCAGTTGTTCGCGCATAATTGTTGCGCTGTTTGTGGGAACATTCAAGAGTCGCTGAGGTCGTGGTGAACTAATTTCATGTGATTATTTAAAGTTAAAGCGTCTCCCAACTGGCTATATAGTTTAGTCCATATTTGTGTTTACCTTTTTGTATATCCCTAATTTATATGTGTGAGACCAATAGACCGGTATTTTGAACGTGGCCTTATAATTTACGACGAGTCTGTGCATGCCCACTTTCAGGTTATTGTGTAAAGATAAATGTACGGCGCAGCCTGATTGTTTAAGCGTTACAGGTAAGTTGGCGATGCTTGCCGCTGCGGTGTCATGAGGTCATGCACTTATATTCTATTCCCGCTGTTTTCCAAGGTGATAAGTCGAAAGGTAGGTTCACTTACTTCTGGTTGGTCTGTGGGCTTACCCTCGTATTTTCGTTCTGGTCGATGGAACCGGGTGTGGTCCAATTTATTTTATCAATGTTTACCGCCCGTTTAGCCCTTGCCCGTAGGTAATATCGTAAAGGACACTCCCTTGCTCCACTGAGGTCTAGCCGGCATATCTTGTTGCGGCTTAGGCAGCGGTCCTAGGTGAGTCTTTGTCCCGATTATGTAAAATATCGTCCGCGCCGGCCGTTTAGTTCTCGAATGAGCCGGCGCGATGTCGTAAAAGTCGATTTAGACCGTAATAGGCCTTATTTAGCTGTGGTCTACCGGCGAACAATGAACTGAATGGGCAGGCTCGCCCACAAGCATTGAAATTCTAATCCCAACACGGGTAATATTTTTGCATTTAAAAATTGATGTAATTTGCATTACCAAGTGTTTCCCTTCTATTGTTTTAGTATTATTAGAAACGTGAAAATATTTTTACTCTTAGTTTCCTTTGATTTTTAATAGCTATTTGTGCAACAGATGCCAAAAGTGGATGTTTATGCACGAGTTTGCACACAATAGCTTTTCCACGGACTTACGGACTGTTATCAATCCATAATTGTCGATTTAACAAAAGTTTGCATTTATGACAGTTATATTTTATGTCATAATAAGGAGATTGCCTTGACGCGCACGTGAATCTTGCTGCAGTCAGTAGCTGTCAACGTTAGTTATCAAAGGTAATTATAAATGTACACATTTTACTTTATTCATTACATAATGCTTTAATAATTAAAAAACACTTTACCTCTAACGAAAGAAGTATGTTACGTTTAGATTACTCTGCATTTCTTAATTTCGAATTCGAATGGTATTTTCCCGCGCATCGTGCGACTGGGACATTGGGCCGCGATAACCTCGATATGCTTTTATTTGGAAAACCCGAATGCGGTCTGTGACGCGTTCTTTTTCCGCTCGCAGCTTGAATCGAGCAGTATAGTGGTTTTAGCAGTTCATGAGCTTTCGGGGTATTTAGTAGGGCTTTTGGTTAGTTTTACGCTGTGGTGATATGTGAACCCTCACATTTTCGTGGCTTTAATGCCCCGAGCTCATTAAAGGAAGCTTTCCTGCGCTTTGTGCGGATTCGTTTTTGGTAATTGCAACCAGGCGCTGTTCCATGTGCCCAAACCGTCATCTGGGCAAGCAATAACAGGCATAATTAATTCCGGTTTTCTTAGCTAAGCCAGCTAAATTTTGGGCCCGTTCGCCGCGCTGAATTGGCGCAACTCTCGATTGTTCCCGTGTCCTTGGCGACCTGCTGTAGGTGTTCTGCGAGTCGACGGTGGTAAGCCTCCACGGAGCCGCTTTCCCTTGTCGCCAGCGCCTATTTAGGGTACAAGAAGGACCCGTATTGGGGGTGCGTTTGGCCTCCTGGTTTTGGCACCTTAACTCGCTGCCGCGGCGCCGTTTGCGCTGGAAAACACCACCTACGGCCGTATGAACTTCTCGGCCGAGAGCTCGACACCGCGTTCAGTTTCCTCCAGAACTGAGCCTAGGAAATCTGCGGGCTAAGTAGCTTGCGGAGCTGCCTCTTTTAATTTGTTGTAAAGTGCTGTATTGCGTCATAAGGCTCTAAGTATGTTGTAGCATGTGATGAAGTAATGTATAGCGATCTTGCGATTCTAATTGATGCTATTTGTTGTGATAATTACTGTAAACCTGTACTGTGATACTTACTCGAAATTATATGATATTTATGCCAGTATACAGGGTGAGTTTAGTTACGGTTGATTGCATTTATTTGGAGCTATTTTTCAGGAAGTGTGATATAGCCTGGGCACTGAGTTTACAAATTCTCGTTAGATCACAGGGGTGTATTCACCGTAATTTCAAAATTTGTTGGCGATTCTACTCTTGATCTCTAGAGATTGGTTTTCTTTTCCAACGATGATAGTATGTCCTAGATAGACGTACTCATTGACAAATTCTATTTGATGGTTTTGTATGTTGACGACTTCCATGTTTTTACTTATAATTTTTGTTTTGTTATAGTTTATGTTTAGACCAATTTGTTGGGAGGCGTTGTTTAGTTGTTCTAACATGATTTGTAATTGTTTTAGATTGTCACTAACGATGACCACGTCGTCGGCGAAGCGGAGGTGGTTTAAATAGCTTCCATCTATGTTTATTCCAAAGTTTTCCGAGTTGAGGTGTTTGAAGACATCCTCCAAAGCCAAAGTGAAAAGTTTAGGGGATATAACATCACCCTGGCGTACGCCTCTCTCCAATTTAATTAGATCTGTTTTCAAGTCGTCGTCAATCTTAACATGTATTGTGGAGTCCTCATATATATCTAGAGTCAATGCGTGCGTTATTCATAGCTGTTAGAAAGGACCATTTTTCTATCGTATCAAATGCTTTATGATAGTCCACGAAAGCCATATGTAGTGGAATGTGGTATTCTGTAGTCTTTTCTATGAGCATTCTGATTGTCTGAAGGTGATCTATTGTACTAACGCCCTTTCGAAACCCGGCCTGTTCATTTGGTTGGTATGAATCAAATTTTTGTGTTAGTCTATTGGTTATAATTCTGGAAAAGAGCTTATAAAGGTGGGAGAAAAGGCCAATGGGATGGCAATTTTCTATGTTGGTCTTTTCTTCTTTCTTAAACAAGAAAACAACTTCTGAATGTTTCCAAGCACGTGGTATCTTCCTTTCTATTAGGCAGCGGTTTAAGAGGTTTTTTAAGGCATATATAAGCGTATCACCTCCCATTTTCACCATTTCACTTGTGATACTGTCTTCGCCAGGTGCTCTTTTATTTTTCATTTGAAGTAATGCTTTTTTAATTTAGTTTTTAGTTACCTCTGGCAGGTCTTCTGAACCTACGTTTAATATTTTCTCTGTTGGGATGGGGTGTCCTAGCATTGTTGTGGAGTATAGTTTTTGGATTGCTTGTGCTATATCTTTTCCGGTTGAAAATATAGTGCCTCCTTCATCCTTTATTTTAAGTATACTGCCTTTCCCTCGTGATAGTTTGGATCTTAACACTTTCATGCCCGTATTTTCTACAATAACATTTGTGATTTGTTCAGTTTTATAGTTTCTAATGTCATTTCTAATTAGTTTTTTCTCTTGCTTGTTTATTTCTTTATATTCCTTGGTGTCTCTATCGCATTTTCTTCTTTGTTCTATTATTTTAATGGTATCTGGGCTTAACTTGGACTCTTTTTGTTTAGTTCTTTGTGACCATATTTTCTTTGTGGTAGTTTGTATACTCTCTGTGATTCTCTCATTCATTTTGTCTATGTTTTTTGTTTCTATATTTTGCAACTTATCATTCAGTTCTTTTTGGTAATCTTGTTTTTTTTTGTAATTCTTTTGTTGTTGGATATATTTTTGTATGGATTAGTTTTCTTCTTTCTGATCGTAGATTGAAGACAAACGTTCCTCTCACAGCTCTGTGATCACTGCCTGTATTTAACTGATTTAGTATACTTATATTTCGGCATACATATTGGTTATTAGATAGGATGTAATCTATTTTATTTTTAGTATTTTTGTCCGGACTTCTCCAAGTCCACTTCCGTTGAATTGTTTCGTGTAGACAGTGTTGAGTCAAAATATTTTTTGACGGCTGCAAAAGTTTGCCAATATATCTCCTCTAGTATTTCGTGAGCCAAGTCCTTGATTTCCGATATAGACGTTGGGATCGGTTGGGGATTTTTGGCCTATCTTAGCGTTGAAATCTCCGGTAACGATTTTATAGTGAGATTTTTCCTGTTGTGCAAATGCTATGTCATCATATAATTTTTCTATTTCCTCCTCATCTGCAGTACTGGTTGGGACATATGTGTGACCTATTTGCATATTATATCGGTCATTTAATCTGATTACTATATAAATGACCCTTTCTGAAATCGAGATGTGCCTTAGTGTACCTAATTTTGTTTCTTTAGAAGATCGCCCAGTATTTCAATATAAATGAGCTAACAAGTAACTAGAATAACTTTATAACCTCACTCCCAGTTCAAAATTCCTAATTCCACACTAGCTGTTTACTTTTAGCACATGGACTAAAAGTAAACAGCTGATTTTACTTTTAACACGCTGATTTATAAAACTTCAGATTTAGTGAAAAAAGCTAGCTCTGAAAGGCATACTTTTAGTAGTGGTCGTACAAAAAATTATTTAGTGTCACAACGTCCACTTGTTTGTTTTTGCTATAACTGACATACAGGAAAGTGACAATTTGCACTTAGTTCATCAACAGATAAATAAATGTTGTAAAGCAGAAAGACGGACACAGGAAGTGCTCTGAGCGCATGTAGAAATAGCGCATTCGCTTGAAATATCCCACAAAACGCTGAAATCTCATACGCCGGCTGCGTATCGGCCTTCAAATTCGATTTTTTTTAATTTGAAAATTTATGTAATTTATTAGAAACGTGAAGATATTTTTACCAATAGTGAAATATAATTGTAAAATTATTTAGTGTCACGATATCCACTTCCGAGGGAAGTTCTGAGTAACGCTCTACAGATTTGTATTGGTTTTAAAATTGAACATTCTGTTCTATCTGAATTTGAATTTTGAAATAAAAGCTGCGGGTCAGGTCGTGAGTGCCGGGTCACGCCGTGAAGGTGAGTGAACGCGAGCTTGATCGTTAAAGACCAGATTATCAACCGATTAACTTAAAAAAGTGCTTGAAAAAGTACACCATTTTACGAAAATAAGCTCAATTTATGCCAAATAGGGCACTTCATGCCGAAAAGAATTGACAATTAAATATTGTTCGAAATGTTCCATTCTTAAATTGTGGCTGCGGTCGTTTAAAATGTGCTTGTATGTCGAAAAACTTCTCTCTACGTCCACACTAGTAATAGTGCGTAATTAAATGCAGCTATATTAGCGAGATCCATGTATAAATCACGAACATTTTCACCACTCAAAATATAAGACATTTTTTCTAGTTCTTGGTATCCCTTATTCTTTGAAAAATGTTTATTTTAACTGACTCTCCAGTGGGTGCTGGAACATCATCAATGGCATTCTTAAAATTGATAATAATTTTTATCGGTTGCAGGATATTAATGCCTTGTTTACATATACAAAAGTAGGCTGGTAACTAAATCATAACTGATCTGTACGGTAATAGTCCATTACCGTACATGGCAACCATAACCATACAGCAACCGATAAACTATTGAACAAATCACGGATGTTATGAACCATAACAGCCTCAGATGTTTTAAAATCCTCGCTCTGCGAGCTCGGATTTCAATACAACAACTGCGGCAGTTATGATACTCATAACATTCCTAGATATGTTAATAGCTATAATTCATTCAAACAACGGACTTTTATTATTAGCGTAATAGATATTATATTTATTAAATAATGGAAACTGCATCTTTATCGTCTCCGTGATACGATTAAGTTCATGAGCCAAACATTTGCAGTGTATTAAATGTTAAAAAAAATCTTTAAATCAATGCAGCCTTGACCATATACGCCGCTGAGTCTGGAAGTATAAGCAATACTTTTTCGCTACGTATTACTTCCGGTAAATACAAATTTGTTAATTCTTCATTACCAAACTTGGAGATTGTGTTGTTGTTAGTCTTGCTTAATTCATTGGAACTTGTTAAGAACCCTTTTGTAGGCATTTCATCATTCAAAACTCCAATAAAAATTTGCCACGTACCTTCCTTGAGTGTCGGTAGTTTTGTTAACAGTGAATCATATATAATTATTTGCAATAATTTTTTTAATTCCTTGAATTGTTTATTGGAAAATAGGAGTAACATAGCTTTTACGAAGAGTACTTTCATCTGGGATACGTCTTTTGCAATGTTCTCTATAAATTGTTTATAAGAGGGATTTGTTAATTTATTAAGTGGTATGTTTGATTTTATCATCGCTTTGCACAGATCTAAATTGAATTCCATCTATTTATTAAAGCCAGAAGTTGATGCTATACAAGTCCCAATTGTCTGTTGCTTTTTTAGTCGATCATGTTTAATTATGTTATTAAATGCTGGAAAATATAATTTTTTTAACGCATTGAATCTACAAATTAATTGTTATTAAATAATATGTTTCTCTAAATGAACTACTAAAACTCACAGTCTTTATGCAAGCTTGGCAAAATATCTGTTTCTTTTCAATTTTTAATTCTGGATGGTCAGCAATCCACACTTCAAGGAGTTGTTTTTTAGACATTTTGTATTTTTTTAAAGAAAAAAACACCATCATCTACAATACGAAACAAGACTGAACTCTTAAGCCAATGCAATAATGCAAAATTGCAAAATGCAGCACTGCTGCCGTGTGCAGTCATGTAGTGGTGTAGCATATTAATTTTACGGCATTAGGCAATTAACGCGTTATATCATGAAAAACTACCTATTTCCAAACAGTTTGTTTAGAAAACTCAAGTGACCCAAAAATAAGTCCGAAATTAGCACTAAATTGAAAAATAAGTAACAGTAACAGCAAATACGCAAAAAATCAGGAACAAATATGACTCGAATTACTTCTTTTTATGAGATTTGTGAAGATTTGAAAGCAGTTTTTGCTGCTTTTAAACTTGAACGTAAGCAAAAGTGCTTAGAATCCGGTCTTTAGTGATCGTGCGTGAACGTGACTGTTTAAAGCAAGCGTGAAACGTGCGTGACGTGAGTGAATACTCATTCACGCGCCCATCTCTACTCTCTACTACACATTTCTGTACTACGGCTCAGCATTTCTGTTGTACCACGCACACCTCCTTTCGAACGTCCTCACCTACTGCTGCGCAGTTATACGCCCTCTTAATGCGCAGGCCCCCACAATTGTGGGTCAGGGTGGTCTCTTGGAGTTATAAGCGATGGACTGGTGCGGTCTGTTTCTGGGACACTCGTCTCTGATACTAGCACAGTATAACCAGGCCAACACCTTTAACTACGGTGTGAATCGACTCGGAATGTGGACCGGGCTTGCTTCTGGTCCTGCCCCTCCTTCAACTGACCGACTCGTCTAAGATACTAGTGCACCCAGCCACATGTAGTGACACCTCAAATTACGGCTTTAATCCCTCACGCGCCTCGAATACTATGGCAGGATTGCTCCTAGCCCGACACCTCATACGGCGGCCTCACGTTCACCCCTTCGATCCGGCTTTTTCTGCTCAAAAGCTGGAACAGCTCCGCTACAAGATGGTGGTCTTGAAATCACTTGGCTATGTAAGCGCCATTCCATGCTCTCCTGAGTTGCCCTTCTGACCCTGCATACGAGGATTCTCTTGATAAAGCTTACTCGTCTTAATCAGATGACTAACTGTCGAGAGACTCTACCACACATATTTGCTGCCATGCCTTTCTGCAGCTGCAACGTTTCTGCCTACGGCATTTTCACCCACAGTTGTGCAGCAATACGCCAACCTAATAAGCAAGCAATCGCAGTTGTGGGACAGAGTAGCAGTCTCCGTTTTCAGAATGTTTTACTGGGAAAACTTCGTGCAATCTATTCAGGGTAGCTTGTCTCGGATACTAGTCATCGGTTAACCTACCGACATCTCAAACGACGGTCTGGCGCATCTCTATCGCCTCGGATACTAGACCAGGACTGCTCCCGTTCCGACACCTCTAACGGCGGCATCATGTTTGCTCCTTCGATATATCTCTTTTTGCCCAACAAGCTGGAACAGCTCCGCCACGGAAAGGCAAGAGTACCGTCTTGATATACTCGGCTATGTAGACGCCCGTCTACGATCCCCTGGCTCGCACCTGTCCCGCCTGCATACGGGGATTCCCTTGGTGTGGGGGTAGAGGACACACACCTTGGCGGCAGGTTATATACAGTTCAAATTATACAACTGCTTCTGGAAAACTTAAAATTGTAAAATTGTGCTGTGCAGAGTTGAATGTGAGGGAATAGATAAGTGATAACTTTCCTTATTGCTGGATTGGTCGCGTTGGCCACCAAGATCTCCTGATTTTATATTTGAAATTTACAGAAAAGGCCACACACATATTGACGTGCTTTAAGTTGCCGAACCTACAGCGAAAATTCTAAATGACACTTTCAGATCGTAACAAGGTACGGGCATTTGATGTTTTATGAACTTCATTGTACAGGGCATGGCCGTCTGCAGGTACATTTCTGATATATGCTTTTCTAATACGAATTTTGGAATTTTTTTGGAGTTGTATTGAATTACCGGGTCTCTCAAGTATAGCCCCAAATTTCAACAGTAATAATAGTTTATTCATTATTACAACAGAGCATTTTGTATACCGTACAGTGTGTTTTTTTTGTAATATAAAAATCAAAATAAAATGGCAAGGTAATCGAAAGCCAATCCTGAACTATCTAAAATTGAATAATTTGCGTAGATAAACAACTTCAGCAGAACCATGTAAATGCATTGGTTGTATGTGAGAAATTCGATGGATTGGACAATTGCACAGGACGTGCAAAGCTAACGCTTATCATTAGGTAAAACTTCTTAGGATTTTCCCTACATTGACTAAAATAAAAAATGGCGTTGAAAGTACAAATATACCTTACAGTATTTTATTGTATTCTTTTACACGCTTACAGGATAGTCTGATGACCTGATGAGTAATAACTTCAATTTCTCAACAAATTAGAATAGCGAGATCGTGAAATTCTGATTTAATAAAATACCAGCACTAAAAAATCATTATTCAAGTCTGTATTCATTAATGGAACGAAAATGGAATCAGATGTGTAATAAGATCGTAGTGTTTATGTTTGTTAGAACCAGTTAATTTTAATTTTGACTTACCCTATTCCTATTTCACGATCGTTGATTTGGCTTTCGTTCCATTTCTATCCATCCCCATTACCTCAGTTTTAAAATTTCGTTGACTAAAATATTTACAGCAAAAGTCAAATATAGCTTTATCGTGTTGAAGTAAAGTAAATTTCTCTGTCGTATAAAATGGGTACATAGGCACCCTTAGTGATTTCATTATTTCGAATCCGCCAGGATAAGGCTCGCTCTTGCTTTATTTATTTAATACAAAAGAGTGTACTTAATATTTTATACAAATACTACACATTTTTTGCTTAATTTTTGTAGGTTTCAAGCTGCCTGCTTTCCAGTTTGTACTTTTTCATGTTTCCCCGAATGAAAAGCAAGTACTTCTGGGAACAGTAGCAGGCCATGAACTCAGGAATGTTAACGCAGATGTTTAATGGTGACTAACAAGGACACGTTAACTGGTTTCATTTGTAGTGTAGGTGCTGTTACATGTTTTAGCATCGTTTGCTATGTTTGGGAGACCTTAGTAACGAGAGTGTTAGACGCTGTCATTACAGAAGTAAAACCAGTCAGCTGCGATTACTGCCTCACCCGCTGATCGTTGATTTTTCCCTGCGCTTGGAAATATCTTCCCTTTTGATATATCAGCTTGGGGGGCGTATCACGTTACTTGTCTGTAGGAGTGAAGCGTTTATATGCTTCTATGCTCATCATTTTTGATAAATATAGAGCCGCTAACGTAAAACAAAAGTCAAAAGGAGATTCAGCATATTTTTCAATATTCACTAAAATAACAAACGCTCTTCACATCACGTCACGCTATAATGAATTTATAAAGAAATTAGTCCTCAAATGTCGACCCAAATGTAATTAGAAGATATGCAAAGATTAGGAATACTTGAATTGTTAAATTCCTTAAAAATGGCTATGCAAAGTAATAAATAATTGATTGCGATTTTCTTCAAAATCTTTGTTTAAATTGTCAGCATATTTAGTTTGGCTGTGTCGATTTTATTAGCTCAGGATTAGTATTATTTATTTTTTGGATTATATCGAGAATCGATATAATATCATGTTAAACGAAAAAGAATGTGTTCGTTTTGAATAACGAAAATAAGCTATCTAGTATCTATATATTCGGATAAAAAGAAATTAAATTATTGCAGTTAGAGGTTAACTCTTCTTGGTTTTTTCTGTAGCACCAATCATTGTGTCCTAAGTTCTATAGTGTATATCGCTTCAAAATAGACGGTCTAGAGAAAGTCAAGGTCGTCATATTTAGACTTATCAAGCATCTATTAAAGTACTTACTAAAGAAAATATAATACTATATATTACTAGTGAAACAAATTCTATTAAGTGTTATTCTTAGCGTTACATTTATTTTTTCGTCAATGGACTGAAAGATGCCAACAACTAGCTAAAGACAATAGATCAGGGTTAACTTTCCTTAGAATACGTGAAAACTGAAGGGGCGCAAAGTGGTTTCGACTGGCACGTTTTAACAATGATTATATAATAATAATCGCTTTATTTGAAGAAATAACAAGTAGGTGAGTAAATACAATTTTGAATTACTGGTATAAAGAAAAACACTTGAGAGAACTTAATTCTCATGCAAGGAATGGCTTGTATCTAGCATAGAAATTGTATGAAAGCTTTTTTTCCTCTACGTTGCCTACTGCAAACCAACCGGGAGCAATTGCTGTTTAACGCTTCTTTATAACCGGGGGCTACTTATCCAGATACCTGCATATTTGCCATACTCAAACTAAATTATGTTACATAATGGGATAGCAAACCACCATGCCATCTTAACTATAAAACTTAAACGCTATATGCTAGAATCTCTAAACAACATGAGGACCAGCCTTCAAGTCACGTAATTATGTTACAAATACAATTATTTAACAAGCATGTCACGCTTCGTGGTACACATATGAAAGCTACTCGCCGAGCACAACTGCAGCTATGGCTCGGATACCTGAACATTTCCGCTGAAACCAACGCAGGCCCAGACCTCGCCTGACTAAACGTCTGTAAGGGCTGCTGGACTGAAATCGTTCTATAGAATACCTCTTCTTGGCGTGAGCAATGCAGCAACCTCTGACAGCACAAATCAGGTTCAGACTCCGAAATCGCTTAGGCCGCCATAGAAGGACCCAACAAAAACATAATTAGGAGGTGAATCGCAAGGAAGATAAATGCTTACCAGAGCCCTGAGCATTAAATAAGCGTTAGACTGCAAATTTCTCCCCCACACCGCAGGTGGTGTTAGGTTAGGTGACCATGAAAATTACTTCAAACTTGGCCCATCGAAAACTTTCTTATTATACTGAAATGCACACTTCTGAAATATAACTTAATGCTAGAGGGAGGTATGAAATGGAGTAAACTGAATTGGAATAGAATTTGAAGAAAGCTAGAAAGTTAAAGTAGACATTTATTTTCCTCATTTCTAGAACTACCAAACCACTATCATTTTTCAATACTTTTGAAAAATCCGCCGCTGGCTGATGTTGATTAGGAAAGATTATTTTTTTTATATTCTCTATCACATATTTTGTGGCATCCATCTAATTATAGATTTTATATACGACATTGTATGTCACAGCAAAAACTTATAATATGTACTGTAATTATCATCCTTAGTAGAATTGTGATATAGCGTCCATGGTTTTTTTAAATATTAACTATGGACAGAAAATAGATTGACGTTGGTTCCACGCATGCCTTCTTATGATGACGCAAAATGCAATGATTGTGTCAGTGTATTACTATGATTATTAATACTAGCGACGGAAGTAACTACCGTAGTTCAAAGATCTGTACCGACAAAATAGATTCTCTATTTAGTCACTTAAACACTAAACATTACTTTTTGAAATTTTTGGTATTTAGCCAACAGCCGTTAGGCCAATTATAGGCGTCGCTCTATATTTTATGGGGACTTCCAACCCCATTAATGACTGTCATGATGTTATTATGACATCCGGGACCAACTATTTCCGCGACATCAGTATCACGAAGCGCCGAGAGAAGCAGCCATGGAACTTCCATCTAAGTTATGACCAGAAAGAGCGTTGCTTAACTCTACTGACCGAACATGGACGCTTGTTCAAGCTACACTACCTGTGCTCTGAGGGGAGACCTATTAAAAGGTATTCTAATGTAACAAACCTGAAAGACACTCGACAGTATTAGCTAACAAATTTTATGCAAGTTGCATATCTTTACATTCATGAATGTCTTAGCAAATACTAGTAAGGTGGACAAAACATAGCTTTTATCCTAAGGACACGTTTGCATGACTAATTTTGTTAAATTTTCTTTTCATAATTTTGTAGATCCTACATCCTACGTGGAATATCCTCAAAAGAGGTAAGTACAACGTAGAGTGGTATAAACTTAATTTAGTCTTTAAAAGAGGAAATGTGATCGAGAGTAATTTAAGTAACTCGAGTATTCTATGAAGTTAATTCACTCGTATAAAGAAAGGTAGAGAAAATATATCATACCAGTACTGCGCAAAATTTAATTCAAATGTAGCGTTAACGTATTAGATGAAAACTGCCACTGATATGAAATATATTTAAAGGGCAGTACAGTATCTTGAATATATCACAATTTTTATTAAGCTAGGCACCTTTAATGGAGAACAAAAATAATGAATTCAGAAACATACACAAGAAAGCTAAACGAGCAATAAGAGGTAAACACAATGGATATGCCATAAACACGAGGACTTAGTACATGAAAGCAAATATCTGTAGTAAAGTTAACAACTTCGATATCGCTTGTAAGTACTGGATGCGTAAAAAGAACTTGAATAAACTACGCGCTGGAATTAAATAAAGTATAGAAAGTAGTAACAAGCGCGGCGGTTCTGCGCTTCTTTATTATTTGAACTTTTGATTTCCTTTAAGTTGCTATCTAGCTCAGACGTCAATGCACCAGAACCATTTGTTACCTCATGTTACCCCGCCAGGAATAAAAGCCTGGGCTGTTCACATGAATATATTACACTACATACGTTTGTTTTACATACATACAAATAAAGGAAATACAAAACGACAATAAGCAAATAATTATATAATATAAGCCGTGAATATTATTCAATATTTAGTTTGAATGGCTAAGGGCTAAAAGCTAAATGAACAAAACCTAAAGTTTGGTTTGCAGTGCTACGAGCTAAGAGCTAAATTCTACGCCCAATAACAGTGTGTACAAGATATCAATGACAAGCTATTAATCGTTAGCACTACCACGAAAGTCGTGAAAATACGTGTATCTTCCAAGCACTTCCCAAATCATCTCAAGCTGGTTCTGCTTCGTGCGAAGCTGCTCGCAGGTATTTGCTGATTCAGCCGCCTTGAAGCGGAGTCCGAATTAAGCGTTAAAATATGACGCAATAATCTGCGCTGCTCGAAGTTACGACTTAGTCATTAATGGTGGATGTGATCCAATAATACTTTGGTCAGAAATAGACTACCCTGGTTTCACCTTTACTGCCAGCGAGACCGTGGGTCAGGCTCTTAATTGCGTCATTGTTTATATTTACACCTATCACACTCAGTACGGAAGGCGGATGATTTTACCTTGAAATCAGTATATAAACTTCCTGCTGTTAAATATATGGGCCTCGAAGATGCTTCCCAACACCTCCTGGGCTCGGATGTCGCCCTCAAGAACCAAGCGTTGACCGATGCTTTTGAATTGTACCTGTCTACTGCTGTAATTCGAACACCAATGTTTAGCTTCCGACAAAGTAATTCGAAACTGCGTTTTACCGGTTTATTTTTACTCCGGCGTTGATTGGCGCCCTTTCTTAATGTACTATCGTAGAGCGTGCTAATTCGCATGGTTTCAAATGCAGAATGCGTCCTTATTACCTAATTAGTGCAGCACAAAAGTTACAGTTCAGCTTTATGCTAGCGGTTTTATATATTGAAACGCTCTGGTGAGACGAAACAGGTTCGTTACGAGTAGGGCAAAATAGTCGTAGCGAGATGGAGCAGAGCACTTAAAATACTAATACTACTTAACCTATCATACAAATTCATTCAACAAAGGATGAGAAGGAGAATCTACAATTGTAAGATAAAAATCATTGCAGCAAATATCACGTATATGTGGCAACTAAGCAACTACTCGCCAGACATAAAATATCTCAATACCGATCCTAAATACAGAAATTGGTTTTTTATCCATGGGGAGTGATTAACAATACAATGACACGCATTCGCCGATAGTGAAATAATTTAATAAATACAACTCATCAAAGGAATATCTTTAAGAAAGTCTCCAGGGTGCCATCAGAAACCTGATTTTGGTTCATAAACACCTCGCAAATAAAGCATTATTCATTCATCAAATTCAATGGTTGTATGAAGATAGGGAACTTCACCAATACAGTGAAATTTGCTTATATTTGTGTATTTCACAAATACAGAAGAACGAAGAAGGACTGTACGTGCTATCGTTCAATCAGCATCTTAGCTACATTGTCCAAACTATTTGAAAAACAATGTTTTAATCGTTGAATTCGTCATTAGATGACAGTTAGTTATTGGTTCAACCAAACCAGTTTGGCTTAAGGTTGTACAAATCAGACGACTGCACAAGTAGTAGAATATAGGGATATAAAGATGAACAACTTTCGCAGTAGCTGCTTTTCTGGAATAAGCCAGGTCTTCGATGGAAGGCCTAAAATACAAGATGCTATACACACGACTTCTTCAATTTTTATTAACAATAATTTGAAAGTCCTAAAAACAGAAAGTTTTCCGTCCGCGCAAGCAGCTTGCAGTTCAACCATCAACAACATGAATCCAGGGGTTCCTCAAGGCGTGTAATTGTATAACACTTTGCATGGGACAAATTCTTTTTCTTGCTGATGATGCAGAGATAATTACACGGAAGGAAGATCTTCAGGCAGGCTTCAATTCATAGCTAATCTCTCTCTCTCTCTCTTCTTCTCTCGGTCCAACCCTACGACAGGGTGTGATGACATCATGCATCAAGTGTTTGTTGGATTGTACTGTACTCGGGCTTGGCGAGCTTAGCCTTCATAAACTTGTGTATGTCATCAAGTTATCATCTTTCATACTAGGTGTTCTGGTCTCCATATTGGCTGCTTTCGTTTGCATTAGCATTGTCAGTTGTGTTAATATTCACTTATAATAAAAACCGTGAGTTGTCAAAGTTATGTCGATTATTTTTGTGGTGTTACCACGCATTTCATTGCTCTTCAATAGCCAATCCCAAGCGTAATGGACATGAGTAGTGATACCACTGCAAAAATAATGAACTTAATGACTAAGAATGGTATTCGGGGGACTATTCAATGAACCAAACTATTTCTTCCAATTGGTTTTTAGTAAATCTAGTAACAAGCTACCCAATATCTATAGTAATAGAAATCTAAAATTTATTTTTTTTAATAAGAACTACATTTGCTTAAAATACTGACTTGATTTGAATACCTTCTAGAAATATATATCTCCTGATATTTTTTGTTTGTTCAAGAAACGTTAATTTCTGGATTTTCATTCGACACTTTTTGACAGACGACGTACGAATTGAATAGTTTCTCATATTTGAAGCTGTTAACTGCTTTGAGACTGTAATATTCCATTATTACATTCTGTTGCACCTTAGATTGGCCTTCTGAATGCATTACTATCTTTTGCCTTTATGGATTGTTAGTGTAATTATTGAGTATTAGTCTTCTACTTCGTTAGGACTTTATTTCAGTTTATTAGTGATTGGGCTATTTGAATACATTTACTTGTTTAAGGGTATACTAACTAGTAGAGGTGATAAGCTGTCCCACAGTATTAGCTGTCTACTCATATATTACTTGATCTTCAATCCAGATATTCCTAATAGTTGTGTTATCGTGTGTAGTTTATAGGTCCCTTTGTCGTATTCTAGTTTCTTAAATGCACATATCGGTTCTTCAAACCCTACTCAATCTGTTATTGCTAATTTATTTTTCTTCGTTTGTGCTTTATTTTCAATAAACCAAGATTTCATCTTCTTTTAATAGTCTGTGATAATGTTCTTAGAATTATTCTTAGGTGTTGCGCCTCTTGTGTTACGCCATGTTACGTTCCATAGAAGATAATTTTGTTTCATAGCCAACAATGGCTTGATCTAGATTGATTTCTTGTACATTTTTATTTTAGTGTCAACAAATGTTATATATAAAAACAATACTTAGCCCTTCTGGTTTTTAAATATATCTCTATTGTTGCTATAAAAAACTTACATATACCTTTTACATCGAGCCTTTTCCGGCTTTAAACATATTTTTATTTGGTTAAAAAACAGTAAAGCAGAACACGGATTAGATTACTTTAAGAGAAAAGTGTGCATCGACAATTACTAAGAAACATTAACACGGGAAGCAAAAGCAACAAAAAGAAGTAGATAACATTCTACATGTCAAGAGATTGAAATCGACTCCAGTAAAACTGTTCTAGCGAGTTAAATGACTGTCGAACGACTCTTACTCCCGTTCTTTCCCTCTCAACCAAGAATCTGGTACAACGCTCACCTACAAATCTGAAACCATTGAAAGGCGGACAATACTGCCGATGCTGATGCAAGGAGATGGTCACAATTAAGATGTAGCACTAGCACATGCAGATAGTTTTGAAGCTTCAATATTACAGAGCGAAGTTGTAGTTGTTTTAGTAAAACTTAAAAGTCAAAAATCAGCTGGATAACATAATATAGTAATAGAAATGCTGAAGGAAAGAGAAGCCAGCGGAATAGATTATATAATATGCAATACAATTTCGAAAAGTGGCGTTTAACAAGAAAATGCAAAGAATGATTGTACCTCCCCACACAAAATAAAGGGACTAAACAGCACTGTAACTATTACAGAGTAATTGCTTTGTAATCATCTAAGTAAAGTTAAGTTTTACACAACAGCAAACACTGTTAAACCTTATTTCTTCCCACTAATCTCTGAAGAACAATCGGGCTTTATTCTTATCCATGGAACGAAAGAAACTAGTTAAGATTAGGAAAATTATAAACATAATTCCTCTGAAAATGTTTTAATGGTTGGTCGAAAGCTTTTAATGCCGTAAAATGGTTTCAGGACATCTTTTTTATTAATTGAATAAAACAATGCACCCTTAGCCTAGGTTGAAGTGTTCTATCGTCATATTACTAATGCGAGAGTTGGAACATGGAACGCAAACAGTTTATACTGAACACTATCCGGCTGGTAATAAAAAGACTAAAAGTAAATATCCTTAGGGTGAATGATGTTAGTTGGTAACGACCGGCATCTGTACAATAAAGAATGGTACAATCCGGGTAGCAATTCTGTGGTGAAAAGGCAAAAGGGTATAAGTCAAAAATGATAATTTTACAGGAACATCAAAAAACTATTTTGCTGGAGATTTGAGAACAACATTTAATTTTTTTCGCTGTTAATCAAAAGAATCAAGTCGATTTATTGACTACAGCTTGCTTTGCTATTGATTCTAAAACTATTTCTGCTAGAAAATAAATAAATACGGAAGTTATACCTTATCGAATTTCCTTTCATTCATTTTATGAATTAGCAAAAGGGTATAAGTTGACATATAGCTTATTGCAATTTTCCGGATTATGTGTTTTCTGATAGATAATTACTATGACAAAACAGCATATGTAAACATAAACTAAACAAGAATATGTGGTTTCGAGTTTGAATAATGTGAGGTTATGTGTAAACTTACCGGTTAAGATCTTGTTACAGCACTTCTCCAAAACTTTGTACGCACGAGAACGTGTCCATTTTGGCACTTATTCGTTAAACTACACTATAACAACTAATAATAACACTGGAAAACTGGACCGCTAAAACACGCTATTGCACCTGCATGGAAATGCACTCGTAGTATAAGTGTACATAAGTTCTTTGTTTCCAACAAAAACGGAAAGTTATGAAATGGCAAAAGGGTATAAGTTAACATATGCTGTTCTGGCGTTGCAGATAACTTTACGAAAAACTTTGACTCGGGGTATTAGTACACATGTATCTATTTGCCATTGACTAAATTTGCCTTTTTATCAATTTTTAGTGAATTTTCAGGGAATAAGTCGACATATCCCATTTAAAAAACTTGCTGTAACAATGCGGTTATGGTATGTAAACTTATATCCTCTTGTATTTAGATGCCCGATATTGCTCTGGACACGGGGCGTCAATAAAATAAAAAATTAGATAAGTCGACTTATACCCTTATTCCTTTTTGCCATAGAATTACCTACAACATAGATATAGAGTTGAAGTAATCTTAAACTAAAAATTCAAATAGTAGCGCCAGTCATGAGTATCACACCATACTCAGAGAGAGCTATAATTCTACAGCTAAAAACAAACAGGGAAAAAATTAAAAGTATACAAATATATGCAGCAAGTTCGAACAAGAAAAATGAAACAATCGAAGAATTGTATGCACAACTAGAGAAAATGTTAAGAAGTGTCAACGAGCTCTTTAAACTCGCCGCTCTTAGATTGTACAAATGGAGGCCTTCAGTTGATAAACCGGGAAAAGTGTTCAGATAACAGATAGTCCACATAATCATCAATAATCGGTATAAATTCTATCAACAAGAACATGTCCTGATTGTTATTCTAATCATAAAACTGTAATAGCTAAAATTAGTGTAAGAATAATAAAGATACTTAGACGTTAGAACAATTTTCGAAAGAACCTAAAATACTCAAACAAAGAAAGACCAATGATGTATAAAAACAAATTAAGGTTCAAGAAATATGAAACTGAATGTAGGAAGTTTTGTTAACTGTAGCCAAAGAACAACTACTAGGTAAAAGAACAAAGAAGAAGCCTTGGACAATGGAGGAAAGTTTAGATCTTATGGAGTAATAAAGAAAGAATAAAAATAATATAGAACAATGCAAAAATGTACATATATTAAAACAAAATAAAATTAAATAATACCCCAAGAGAATGAAAATTCAAAAAACTAAAAAGCACAGAGAACGGACATATGATGACAAACCTGGCAAAGAAAGTGGACTCGGAGAAAAACAAAATAAATAATAAAATAGAGACAAGAGTGTGAGGAACAGCAAGGAAGAGGTAATTGAAAAACAAGAAATGTGGAAAATAGGCACGTGGAATATTAGGAGCCTATCGGGGAAAGAAAAAGAATTAGAGGAGGAATTTGAGACAGCAGGGTTGGATATACTTGGGGTAACTGAAACTAAAAAGAAAGGAAATGGGGAACTCGAAATGGAAGGAGGACATTTATTAATATACAGCGGAGTAGGCAAGAGATACCGTGCAAAGGAGGGAGTAGGATGTATAATAAAAAAGGAGAAAATAAAATACATCCACAAGTGGTCAGGGATATCAGAAAGAATATTAAAAATAGAAATGAACATAGACAGGAACACGAAAACATCAATAATAATAGCATACGGACCCAGCGGGGATGAGAGAGCAGAAAAGAAAGATAACTTCTGGGAATTATTATCGGAAATAATAGAAAATGATAGAGGAAGACTGATAATAATAGGCGACTTGAACGCAAGAGTAGGTAAAAAGAATAAAGAATCTGGTGAAGTAATTGGACAATATGGGGAAAGCTGCAAAACTAATAATGGAACAAGGTTAATAGATTTCTGCATAATAAATAACCTAGTAATAACCAACACCTTCCATGCTCACAAAGACATACATAAATTTACAAGAGAAGTAAGCAGTAGAAACGAAAGGTCAATAATAGACTACGTAATAGTAAATAAAAACCATAGGAATGAAGTAAAAGACACAAGGGTGAAAAGAGGACATGAAATATATTCCGATCATTATCTAGTTATGTCCAAAATGATGATACAGGGAATAAAACATAAACTAGTAACCAGTATTGGGGAAACGAAAAATATACACATAGAAAAAATTAAAACGTATAAACTGAAAGATAGGGACACGGCAAAGGATTATAACTTAAAAGTAGAAGCAGCGATGGACCAAATAAATGAAACTGCAGACAGTTTAAATGTCGAAGAATTGTGGAAATTTATAAAAGAATCGCTAAATAAGGTAGCAAGAGAAGTATGCGGAGTGATAAAAATTAAGGAACAAAACAAGCAAACCAGATGGTGGAACGAAGAGATAAAGACAGAAATAAAAATCAAGAAAGAGAAATGGAAGGAATATTTGAGAGGTAGAACGAAGGAAAAATATGACAGATACAAAGAGCAGCGAAATAAAGTGAAACTGATGGTAAAACAAGCCAAGCAAGTATCATGGGAAGAATTCGGTGCCAAGATGGAGAGGGACTACGCCGGAAATCAAAAACTGTTTTATAGAGTATTAAAAACTCTTAGACAAGGTAAAACACACAAGACAAAACACATCAAAAGTAAAGAAGGGAAAATGCTAGAAGAAGATGAGGATATTATAAAGAGATGGAAGGAGTATTTCGAGGAACTTTTAATAACAGATAAGACTTGTAACACAATAATTGAAGAAATACGCGATGACCCTGCTGAACAGGACGAAGATATAACAACAGAAGAAGTGACTGAAGCCATGAAAAGACTAAAAAGAGGTAAATCAGTAAGCCATGACGGTATATACACTGAGATGATCTCGAATCTAGGAACGAAGGCGACAGACATAATAGTAAAACTAATAAATAAAGTTTGGAGAGAGGAGCAAATTCCACGAGACTGGGAGATAGGAATCCTACTGCCAGTGTACAAGAAAGGAAGTAAAAGGGACTGCACTAATTATAGAGGCATTACGCTGTTGTGCATATTAGCCAAAATATATGAATGGATACTAGCTAAAAGACTAGAAAAGACAATAGAAGGACAATTAGAAGACGCACAATGTGGATTTAGAAAGGGACGGGGCGTTCAAGACCATATATTCTCGGTAAAACAACTGATAGAGAAATACGATAATAATAAAATATATGTGGCTTTCATCGACATCAAAAAGGCGTTCGATAGTGTACCTAGAGCTTTAGTTTGGAACAGCCTAAGAAAAAGAGGAGTGAGCGAAAAACTAATAAATGGTATTAAAAGCTTATACAAAAACACAAGGAACTATGTCAGAACCAGAAATACAAGATCGAAGGAATTCGTAACCACGGAGGGGTTAAGACAACGGGGAGTTCTCAGCCCAGCATTATTCAATGTAATAATGGACGATGTAATGAAAGATGTGAGGGGGAAAGCAAAGAAACTGATAGTAGGATACAGTAATTTGGAGCCAGTGGAGATAGCTGAAAGTGTCTTTGCGGACGATGTAGTGGTCTATGCGAAAAACAAAGAAAACCTACAGTACAACCTGAATTTATGGACAAAGGCCCTAGGCGAGAGAAACCTAAAAATAAATGTGGATGAGACCAAAGTTATGGTGATAGGTAAAGAAGACGAAGAAGTAACAATAAAACTGGATGGGATAGAAGTAGGGCAGGTGAAAACATTCAAGTACCTTGGCGTGAATATACAGAAAACGGGAACTATGGAAGCAGAATTAAACGACAGGTTAGAAGCAGCAGCAAAGATATACTACTCCCTAAACAACGCTTTCATAAGGAAAAATGAAGTAACTAGGAAAACCAAGATCATAGTGTATAAATCCATATTTAAACCTATATTACTCTACGGAAGTGAAAGCTGGACATTAACAAAACTCATGGAAAGTAAAATTCAAGCAATGGAAATGAGATTCTTAAGAGGAGTCAAGGGAGTAACCAGGAGAGACAGAATAAGGAATAGTAAAATAAGGGAAGAGCTGGAAGTGGAACCGGTAATAGATGACATCAAACGACGACAATTAAGATGGTTTGGCCACCTAGTAAGGATGGGAGAAGAGAGAACAGTAAAGAAGGTATGGCAAGCAAGATCACCGCAGAGGAGAACAAGAGGCAGGCCGAAGAAGACGAGGGACAGTCAAATGGTAGACACATTAAGAGACAAGGGAATGACATGGAACGAGGGGAGAAGAGTGGCACGAAATAGGAGAGAATGGGCACGGAGAATCTACGGAACTGAATAAAATACCGTAAAATAGATTAGAATAAAATTTAAGTGAAATATGTTTGACCTGTTGCACTGTAACATGTAAATATTACCTTAGAAATGTGCATAGCTCACCCTAACACCTAACGGTATATAGGGTTATGATAATATATATATATATATATATATATATATATATAAAATTAAAGTAGTAAAAGACAAACCAATTGCCGAAGAACGTGCAGAAATGGAGTTATTGGAGAGGAACTATGACAATAACAAAACACGCCAGAATCATCATCAAAGATGCTGATGAATATATTTTGGTTGATGTTGATGATAAGTTGGAGAGCTGGAGGACTTGCGTCCAAGAACTCTTCAATGACAAATTAGCACCAAGTATTGTTTTAGAAGCAGACAATAATTGAACAAATTGTTTTGTATCCTGGACACCAACTATGAACTAAGGGTATGCATACTTCGTTGTTATGTATTCATCATCTTACTTTATGGAGTAGGAGCTTGGACGTCCTACAAGAAACACTTAAACAAGTTATAAACGTTCGAAATATTGTCGAAATGTCGCGTATACCATGGTTCGATAGAATGACCAATAAAGAAGTTCTGGAGAGGCTGAATAAAGAATCTAAAAATGTATACATCATAAAAAAGAGAAATCCCGAGTACTTGGGCCATACAATGAGATGTTCCAAGTGTGCAGTGCTCCAACTTACAATTTTTGGAAAAAAGGAAATGTGATGACTGGCAGACGGAAAATATCTTGCGCTGAAGAATCTGTTGAATATCTTGGCTGCAACAACGTCGAACTGTTTCCAGCGGATGTCAACAAAATCCAACATCCCATAGTTTAAATATGGCGAAATTAGCTGTTGGGAGAATGATCCAAATATAGAAGGGCCAGTGGATATCGAAAATTACTAACTAATCTGGACTCTAATGTTTCCTATTAGCATGAATAGGAAAGCATAATTGAACAATCCTTTGTGTTACATTTTTTACGATATGGGAGTCCAAAGTTTGATTATTATTTTCTTTAATCTTCAGTATTAGGATAGAAAAACATTATACACTTAAAGCTAATAATACGAATATAAATACTTATAAATAATTTTGTCACTTATGGAACAGTTCATCTAGTTTTGAGGTTAGTAAAACCTCACTATATCACCAAAAATACATTAGAAAGACTATTCAACTCACTTGTCATCTACCAAAAACTGACCAATAAAAATACAAGATTTGACGTCTTTGAGCCAATAAAAAAGAACTATATTGACAATTTTCACTAGTGAAAATAATCGACAATTTTCACTAGTGGTATAGTGAATATTTTAAACAAATGTGATTTTTATTAGAAAAAGTCAATATTAGTGTTCTGTTACTATAGAAATTGCGTAGTTTCGTGCTAGATTTACTGAAAACTAATTTGAAAAAGTAGTTTGGTTCATTGAATAGTCTCTCGAATACCATTCTTAGTCAAAGTTAAGTAAAATATTTTTGCGATGGTATCACTACTCATGTCCATTGCGCTTAGGATTAGTACTCGTGCTAGCGCACTCGTCCTAATCGATACTAAGCGCAATGGACATTCGTGATACCACGGCAAAAATATTCGACATAACTTTGACTACTCATGGTATTATAAGTGATTATTTTAATAATTTCTTTCCTACTCAGTAAGTGCCTTGTAATAGCGTAAAATGGAGTCAATGCACCATGAACAGAATTGCCTGGAGGCTGGCTCAGGTTTCTGTTACTTTGCACTGGTTCTTTGTCCCTAATAGTTTAAGCACAGGGGTGAGACTGCACCCCTGTTTTAAGACAACGTAGTCAATGTCACTTAAAGGGACGATAATAATTATTATGCTACGCTGAAACGAAGCTTCACGTTTCGTAAGTTTATAGCTTGGAAGGGTAGCATCGATGTAAATGAATCAAACAGTCAATGTCGATTGTTTTATTACAAAAATAAACGGTCTATATATACAAAATATAATTGCTTAGTTGTACAAAGTATATTTACTGTGACGGTATACATTTCCCAAATTCTGTCAGCATTAAGCCAGTCTGATTTCCGAATTATCTGCAAGTATGTTACACTGAACCTGAAGTTCTAAGTCGTGTCGTAACGTAATATGCTTACTGGCAATTGTGGAATTTAAACTGGCTGATTATGAAAGCAGAATCGCATTTAAAACTTATGAACTGAATTGAAATTTATGTCTGTTTAATCCAAGATTAAACACACCATTTTTGCAACACCTTGTATACGAAGCTTTGAGACGTTGACAATCAACGCTGCTTGATGTAGAAGAATTCATACATTTGAAATAAAATGCTAGAGGAGAATTCTTAGAAATTCTTAGAAATGCCTCAACTTTTAACGAACTCAATATCATATAGATAAATCGTCCTTTGTCAATAATTCTGAGACGCACACTTACTTTCTTCGTCCATTATCAAAGGTAAAACAGATAGAAGAAGAAAGGGGGGATGATCACTAAATAGATATGGCATTCATGTTGCTTGAAAGAACAATTTTTTAGAAATTGTTTTTGAAAATAGCCTAGATTGTTTTAGCGTACCTATTTTCAACCAGTCAATGTAACTATATGGTTATTACTCTTCAGTCCATCTTGCTATCTAACTCAAATATTTGTTCATACAAGCAGCATGTCAACGGTATGAATCTTCCACAGTCGTCTACCTAAGTGCACCGTAATACAGAACTCGCACGTTTCTTTCAATAAAGCAACTAAAAACGCCAAGCGTCTACTGCAGTAAGACTAGCGTGCAGCATTGTCTACTGCAGAATTTCATAAATTTCATATTAACTGGTACTATGACATATTACACGTCCTCTTTAATATTAGCAACTTGAGTACACAATATCCTCATTAGGAGACTTCAAAGTCCTTCATGTCGTTTTCGTTGGGAGTACCTGGATAGAGCTCGCATTTCAGGCCACTGTTCGTTTGCATGCACGAGTAGTTGTGTCTGTGCTGTCCAGAGGGTATTGGGATAGATCCACTAACACAGTTAGTCCTGCTGATAAGTAAATTATCCTCGGTAGTGACCAGGAAAGGACCCCGCGCTAAATTAATTAGTGGAAATTGTGATAGTCCGAATAACTTGCGTTAGATTTAACATTCGAGCACCTATATCCGGATTCTTGCATAAATCCGAAATTGTTTGCGTGTGAATCCCCTCTGATCGAAAAAAGTAATTAAAGTGCGCTCTCTGTCTGTTTCGCTGTGTATAACGCTTTAGTGCAGGAATTTATTTTAAACGAGATTGCGTTTTATAGCCTTAAAGGGCTTTTAAAAACATATAAATGATGTAAATTACGCTCATGTTATCTTTTAACTCATATTTTGCTCTGTACTTTTTACCTCTTTATGAAAATTGGGGCAGAATTAAGCGAAAGTGCGCTAAGCGCAAACAGCGCATCGAAACGCCATTAGCAAAATTAAAGATTTCCCGACGATACCTTTCTTTTCTCTCAAAATAAATTCGATTCGAAATTCCAATTACATTACAGCGACCTCAGTTTGAAATATGTTATTGCTTCCGACAAAATTTAAGATTGTTTTCCCACATTGGTCAGCCAATATTTTGATTTTATTGCCGACTTTTCCATTCCCGGGGAATATATTTTATTTCCAAGTTCGACGTCAGGAACCTCTGTTACATTTAAAGTTAAATGATTGCGGCAAGAAGCGCTTAACATAACTCGGGCATTTTTTAAGACCCTAAATCGAAGACAATTCCCTGCGAAGGTATTTTCTGCGGAAAGCGCGAGGTCAAATATACTACGGAGCGAGTTTTTCGGCCGCGAATATCTTTGTTAGTTTATCGTCTTAGTAGGCTTTTTCAATTACCTAATTACAAAGTTTTAACAAGTTTTAAAAGCAATTTCGTAGCTTTTTAAAAGATATTACTCTTTTAACTAAGTTTTCGAGTGACGGGCGACGTCATTAATTATACGAAATACACTAATATACATATTATTAGTCGGTTGCAGGCGAAAGCTCCCGATATTGCTTGGTGCCAGGTTAAGTTTCCGAGCTTTAAAAGCTCCTTGCCTGCTCATTCTTATTCGCGCACACCACCTCGAGCAAAACGCTAACAATTCACTAAAACGCTACATATCAAAGAGGAAAGCATTTTTAACACCTTCTCTTTGTGCATCGCCTTTGAAAACGATAAGAGCGAAATATTACACGGTATTACGTTTTATTAAAATAACTGTGATCTAAATTGTCACATGGAACGGCACTAGGACAATGGTAAATATCGTTTAGACATGCGACATGATCATTACCAGGCCTGTAAATTGTTAATGTTGTCAGCGAGTGTATTATAATTAACTTTTTATTATACCCGCAATCGTTGCCTACGATATTTTCAATAAACCTCTTTCTCGCGCGTGTAACAAATTATTATCTCTACGTTTACTTATTTATAATCGCTTCCTATCAGGCAATTACCTTCCTCTACAAAAAGAAGGCAAACAATCTATTACTCTTGTGAAAGAACCCCAAATTAATAATGTAAGTGATATGCCCAGTATGTATTTTCTTTTTAATTTTAGACCTTTCAAGTGCGTATTTATTTTTCATTTTTATTTTGTTTGTCAACGTATCGACCTTAAAACTTCGGAAATTTATTTGTTACGGCAGTTTTGAACTGTATCACTTAAATTTTTTTTTACTGTGGGAGTGGAATTGAGGGCGTCTGGCTAATATTAACGAGGCTATTTCGTAGTATTTAATAATTTAACCGCTTTTAGTACACAAATTATTTCAAGACCGATATTGAAACTTTTAGTTGGAAATTCATCGCCTGCCTGTAGAACAATTAAAGAAATAATTTGCAATTGTATATTTTTAGCCGTGTTAAATGATTTTTTATTTCTTTCTCAAAATGTAAAAACTAGGAGCGACAATTTGTTACGTGTTATTTCTACAATAATTAAAAATTAAGTTGATCAAAAATTGTCTTAAGTTGCTAGTACGTAATTCCTTATCATATGTTTGGTTGTCCAACCACATTTTTCATTTTCTGTATGGATTTTCAAAATCCTTGGAAGCTCTGGGGGATTTTAAGTAATTTTGAAAAATATATTTTTATTATGATTTCCGGTGACCATTTTATGGCGCTGCGATTTTGTCTTTTTGGTGTTGTTCCGCTTCCTGGATTTCTTCACTACATGTGGATGAAGTAATTTTTAAATTATTATGGGAATTGTCACTCAACTTTAAGGATTTGTGTGTGAAACAGCTGAAATAAAACTAGTCATGCTAGGATACAACTGTATTTTTGTGCAGTTACTCATCCGACTTTGTAGATTTTTCTGGACGGCTTCTCCACAGAAACCCCAAGATTGGAACCCTGCTTAGCTTCTTCAGAGACACTGACTCTGCTGTTTCTCCATGGTACCTTTTCCGTGCTACCCCGTATATTCGGGTTGTGTAAGCTCACAAACTGTGAACTGCCATTGGCCGACGGTAGAGAGAATTTCTGAAATCTGTAGCTACAATAATCTGTTCACTTTGAGCTCGAGTAATTCGCTTAGTTCTTTTTTTATACTTTAGAGATATTAGAGTGGCAGCACTGTCCGCGATTTTTGGCTGCAATCAACTACCGAACGACACGTTCCACACGTTTTCGTTTACAATTAAAATTTATGTAAATTATCTGTAATCGTTTAATCGCACAGCTTGGTGTGCATTATACCTCGAGCTTATAGGCCTACTCTCGTGGATTTTGCATTGTAACATAATTACACCCCTATGCGAAATGTGACCCCCGTTATCCGTTTTCGCTGGTTACATATGCTCGTATACAGTTTTGAGAGGAAAATCGGACAGCTGGTGATCCTTACTCACTTTTTTAAAATTTCAAGTTATAAGTATATAGAACTGCGTATGCAACAATGTTGGTTTCATAACATTTACTTAAAAATAAAACGTCAAAACTTCCACTAAGTACCTTTCTAACAGAATAAAACCTTAGGATTAAGAAGGAATTCCTACGGATAGATTAAAGTATACAAAATCTCAAACATTATGCAGAGATAAATAGTGTCAGTAATCAATTACGTTACACAATTTCTGGGTGTTAAGAGTACAAAAGCAGTGTTATAATGGACTCTATTGTAGCACTGTTTTCGGTCTTACAATAATCATATCGTGACATGAAAGTAGATAGATTAAGTTATTCAATTAATCATTTATTCATTTGTAATCGTTAGCCTCTTTTACCTTTGAGGCAATGAATTGCAACCCGGAAGCGACTTACATTACCCTTCTCCCATCCTGAAACATACCACATTCAACAGTCCTAAATGTGTGACGTGCTTAAGAGCTGTATTTATAATGGAGTAAGTTTGAAATGGCAATAGATACTCCAAATGTTACTAAATGTCTGTGTGTGCATGTGTGTGTGTGTGTGCGCGTGTGTGTGCGTGTGTGTGTGTGTGTGTGTGTGTGTGTTTTGCCACCCTTACAGTACGGTGGTTACCCATTTTATGTCGTAATTATAAATTTCTCGTTGTAACAAAATGTAGTGTCATAATTAGAATTCCGCCTGTTTCAATTCTTTATTGGAGAAACCGGCGCAGGCATGGAAAATCTACACGTCATCGACGTACGTTCCGACGTTTTATTAAGCTGCACCTATCTATTTTTGTTTAATCGAGTCGCGGGGCGCGTGCTGTCTGTAAATTTTCGAGTATGAGGGCCCAGCATATTCAAGACACTGGCGCGAGGCGGTTGCCCATTGATCTTTCGCGTATCTCTTTTACCAGATAATCTCCACGCATCCTTCTAAGTCGAACCTGTTTTATTAGTTCATTAATGTATGTTGTGAAATATTTCAAATCGGTCGAGTTAGGAGGACCTAAGTTTTGAAGGCAGTGGCAGTGCAGTACTCATTTATTGAACAGGGTACTAATATTATTTCTTTTATGGAATGGTGCCACAGGCGAGTATTTCATCATTATAAAATGTTTGGATTTGTTGGACGCGGTCAAAACTTCAGCGATGACCAATGGTAAATTTGTTTATGTTATATTAATAAAGTTGTCAAAATTTTACACCGTGAAAGTCATTTGTGAAGCGAAAAGCAGAAATGTGAATTCTTGAAGTAACTTCAGCTTCTGAGAGAAATTACATAATTTTTCAACTTTAGACCTTCCTTTAAACATTGAGCTAAGTCGAGCACCTGTAAGGTTTGTTGACGCAGCTTTAACGTTAATTTAAGTTAGAATCATATTTTCATTTAAAAGTAGGATATACGTTGCGTTTCGCATAATCCGTCTTTTTGGAACAAACATTGGATATATTGCAAAGTTACGGTAAAATTTCAGTCATTTTGCTAAATGCCTTATTGCTACTAAGGAAATACATTATTATTCAATATGACTAAATGGTAGCGAACTTGATTTTTGAAAAACATTAACTGAAATATTTGGAGCTTCCTTGTTCAAAGTATCAATCACTAACACTGTAAAACCTACAAAGTAAAATGATCTGCAAAAACTCGTAATGTAAAAATAATTCAAATAAAGATATTCATAAATAATACAAAATGATACAAGGCAAGAGTTTGTTCTCTCTCTGAACTAAACAAATGCATTTTAAATTACAGTAAAAAATTCAAGTCATGAGTTATGTTCATAGACTCCGTTGACCTCCTTGGGACATGACAATTGATACAACCGCGGATATAACAGTTAAATCAACATCCTTGTTCGAAAAAGCAAATAAACTCTAGTCAAAGAACGTTAATGCTACCAATATATTTAATTATATACATATGTACCGTTGCAAGTAGGGCTATTATAATAATTTGAATTACATAAGAGCTCGCCAGTTACGTAATTAGAACTGCTTTGTACCTTAAAGATAAGCTTGTATCCTACTTACATGCAAGATGTCCCTAGATAACGCTCATGGGAGTGTTAGAGACATTGATTTCTTTCGTGATAAAAGTTTACCTTATTCTTAAAATGCTCTTTGTAGTTTAGTTCCGGTTTGGCATCCAGATTAGTATATCCAGAATCCATGTCAATATCAGAGCTCCAGCGTATTTATGTGTAGGTGCTTGTGAGTGTTAAATAAATTACTTTTAAAAACACAACTCATCGTTTAACAAATGTAAATCGCCTTTTATACATACGCATGGTTTTGCAGTCAGATTGTGTTTCTATGGTTTGCAAAACCATTTTGTATATCCCTACCAAATTTATATTGACAAGAAACGGCTTGTCTCGAACTTAATGTGATTCCCGAAAAATCTTCTAGTAGAGAGGCCCCAGATGGTTAAATCTCACCACGTGGAAACTAATTGCCTACATTATCCAGTATTTATTTGTTCATTTTGCCTAGTAGCAGCAAGGTGTTTTGCAAAATGACTGGACAGTTTGCAAAAAGACGGATTATGCGAAACGCCTGCGACATATACTCAATAAATTGAATAGAGCTTATGAGCTAGATTTATGATGATTCAATAAGAATTCAACTAATACTTCTAAGGCAACCATACAACTGCAAAATTGGAACAGCTAACATTTTCTTCTTCTAACGTAGAAAGTTAACTTTATCTTGAAATGCACGAGGAAATGTTGTCATATCTAACTTATCAACATGCGGCTTTTGATGTAGCTATAATCTAAATTGCTGTATAGATACTGGTAAGTGTATTTCTTGTAGTTAAAATTTGGTAGATCAAGCTAAAACAAGCAATTTTGAACCGTAAAATTTTATCTGAATAATTTAAAGCGGGAGATCCAAACATCAGTATCCCTCAATTTATCTCCATTAATTTTAGTGATTGTAAAATTCATCCCCACATAATCGAGATAATTTTAGACACACCTTGGTGGTAAAATAATAAGAATTGAATTCTTATTACAACGGATGACGTGCAAGAATGTGTTTTGTTTTACTAGGGTGCTGAAGCAGTTAAAATTAACTCTACAGCCGTGCCCTCGGTCTAGTGTCATATTCGTCCCTATTTCAAGATACGGTTGCAATATACTTGGAAATTATTTTTATCTGACTGCATGCAGGGGTAGGTAAATGATTAATTACCCAATGAGTTGCTTACATAAGGTATTCCTGTTGTTACAGCTATAAATGGACTGGGTTTGCTTTTTTTGTAATCATAATCACACTTACCATTATTTAGTCATTAATAGAGGCGCCTCCTCTCCACCTTTTTAAGCTAATAGGGAAAATGTGTATAGAAAGCATTATAAACTCATTTTCTGTTAGACTGGCGTAATTAATACTTGCTACTTAATTTCTTAATGCGACAACATCTACTGTACCAATAAAATAAAAAACGATAATTTAGATATGTCGTCTACTATGTATTTTACAAAACCAGGAAAAGTGCATTAAGAAAAATTTGTTATTTTCAAAAATATTTTAGTAGGCAAATGTCATTACACCATTCGTTTGACACCATTTCCGTTAGGTAATGAAGCAATTACACCACTAGTGGTGTAATGGAAGTTAATTACACTACTAGTGGTGCAATTAATTTCATTACCTAACGGAAATAGTGTCAAATAAATGACGTAGTATGTCCTTATCAAACCAGTTGTAGATAATATTTATTTACGTTACAAGTCCGGGAAGTGACTTATTAAAGTATGAGTTTAGATATTTACGGACGTCGTGACGAAAGGAGCCGAGTGCGGAGCTTCTAAACGAGTGCTTTAATAATAATCACTTCACGGACGTGTATCGTACACAATTTCACAAATTATACTTCATTACTGTCAAAACAATTTTTTATTTGAATATTTTCTTTCTATAAGAACGCCATTTTAAAAAATTTAAATATACGGTACCCCCACCCCAGAAAAGCGCCCTTCGGTGCTTTTCAAGAATACTTCGACACTCAGCTTCATTCCGTTCCGCTAGTACAATGAAATGTTATGGACCAGTTATTTATCATAAAAATTGTAAATACGCACTTCACTCCGCTTCACAGTTAAATGTTCTGAATCAGTCTATTGTTATAAAAACTATTGATAAGCGCCCTTCGTTGCTTTCCAAGAATACTTCTGCACCTTATCTTCGCGTTTATTATCAAATTTAATGTGTTATTAATGAGTGTATTTAAGAAATCAGTCGAATGCTGTAAAAATGCTGTTCATTATTTCATGTAAAAAATAAAAAACAAATATTTATTTTAATGCTTAAGCAAAACAATTTTATTAATTATTTCATTTCAATCAAATTTTAACAAAAACAAAAAATCAATTAATGAAATTAACTTAAATAATAAAAATGGCAAATCTAATCAATTCAACTTTGTATGTGCTGTGTGCGATTCTTAAGAAACCGTTATGACAAAAAGACTTAAACAAGTTTAATTAAATTAAAAAAAAAAAAATTTGTAATTATCATCATAATCATCAGTGGATTTGCCTTATATATTTACATGTGATTATTATTAAGGAAAATAACAACCGGACTTATACGGACATTTTGAAGGCTGGCAACTATTGTTTGGATCACGGCACGTGGTTCACACCCATGGCACGCGGTTCACACCCATGGCACGTGGGTTACACGTGGGAACTTAGAATAGATTAACTCTCATTTTTTAATTGATGTCGGTATATTGAGACTTTGAATTTTATTTATATGTCGGTTTTTGTGTTGTACGAAAAAGATCAGAAAGTGCAATTTCTTTGAATTTTCGCCTTCGACCATACCTCAAAATTGATATTGCCTTAATTTTCGGAAGACCTATCGTATGAAAAAGATCAAATACTTCAGGAAGGTTCCTGGCCACCGGAATAGTGTACACATACGAACATACGTACACCGCACAGCACGTTTAGGCACCACCAATGCGAGGGAGGGATCTATTGGGTTGGGGTCTTCACCAAAAGGTCCGTACAACCGAGCTGGAGACTTGGTATAGTGGGTTCATTAGTCGGTTGACACGAAATTTTAGAGATATTTGACTCAGAGTGGTTTTCGATATGAGGGAATTTCAATACTTCGTTCACTTCGTGCCCTGTTAGTATTTCATATTAAATCACATCATCTACTTTATATCGCTATATTAATTATCCAAAACTCGTTCATCCTGAGAAGTAGCTGTTTCAGAATTATCAAAACTTTCTAAAATATCAGGCGCATGTATATCAATATTATTGTCGGTTTTACTGCGATAAGGCGCCTCTATCAAATGCCACCTATTTCGACGATTACACCACTCCCTCTAACATCAACCAATGAAAAACGACAAAATGCATAGTTACGCATGTACTAACTTTTGATAATGTACATAGCAACTGATAATCACATACCTTCCTGATTAATAGGTGATAATCACACGCTTTCAAAAACATCACGTTACCTGCTGTCAGTACAATTGTCATAACAACCACATTAACTGTACCTTTAATATTTAGAATACACTATTCAAACGTTGTTTATTGACTCGTGATATAATCTAGCCGAATGCAACTCGTGTCTTCTTGATTATCAAATCATTTCTGTTTCCACTCGATATATTGTTTTAGGGAATCATGCTCGTCGTTCGGACTCGCGTGCTTGCCAAACAATGTATCTCGTGTAAACAGAAATGATTACTTGATAATCAAGAACCCACTAGTTGTATTATATATGATTATACCACTCCCTCTAACATCAACCAATGAAAAACGACAAAATGCATAGTTACGCATGTACTAACCTTTGATAATGTACATGGCAACTGATAATCACATACCTTCTTGATTAATAGTTGATAATCTCACGCCTTCACAAATATCACATTACCTGCTGCCAGTACTATTGTCATAACAACCACATTAACTGTACTTTTAATATTTAAAATACATTATTCAAATGTTGTTTATTGACTGGTGATATAATCTAGCCGAATACAACGCGTGTCTTCTTGATTATCAAATCATTTCTGTTTCCACTTCTCCGGACTCGCGTGATTGCCAAACAATATATCTCGTGTAAACAGAAATGATTATTTGATAATCAAGAACCCACTAGTTGCATTATATATGATTATACCACTCCCTCTAACATCAACCAATGAAAAGCGACAAAATGCATAGTTACGTATGTACTAACTTTTGATAATGTACATAGCAACTGATAATCACATACCTTCCTGATTAATAACGTATGTAACAAAAGTTTTGGGAAAAAGTTTAAATATGTACCGATGGGGCCACAATTATATATAACAGCAATAAGATAACATGAACAAGAAAATAACACGTATTGCTTGATTAAGAAAGAAATAAACATAGTAGCAAATATACGAGTTGGCTTGATGCTCATTTTAATTGACATATGTCAACTAATTGTGCCTACTAAAATAATTTTGTTGTATGATCATCTCTTTCTTACTCAAGCATTCTATTTTGTTGTTCATGTTATCTCATTGCTGTTATATATAATTATGGCCACATCAGTATATTTAATTCAAATTAAATTTTATTCAAAAAACGCTTAAAATATGTTGATTTTACATCCAAGATAACATTAATAACAGCACTATATAATGGCAAGCATTCCATTATTTTTAATGCCCAGCAATTTTGTCATCACATGTCGCATAAGCCCTTGGACAGGATTTACAACAATTTTATAATTTTTTGAAATATTTGCGACAAAGTTGTACCTTATTTTGTGCATCCCAGCCATTGTCGTACACCTTTCTGCTTTGTAAAGCCCAAAAATCCTTGATATGTCTTGCCTTGCCCTGATTCAGTCAATCTCTCGTAGTTCTCGCATAATGGCAAAAAGCCAAGTCTGGCCAAAATATTATTCCATTAGCAGCATGTGTATTTTGGGCACTTACGTCTTCGGAGAGTTTAAAGGATTACGATGCAATTCTCTATACACAATCATATATGAAACATGAAAAAGTCGACCGAACCACCGAATTGATGTTTTTACGCTGTCTTTAGCTCTTCTCACCATTCGGGCGACAACTCATGCGGACATCGTTTAGGGCCTTGACTTTAAGGTAAATTACACAAGGTATTCCTTGTTCGCATTCTCTTATAGTTCGATAAATTATTGAAACTATCACATTTTGGTCTCTCAAGATGTTGACAATATCGCGCTTAGGCATTCGTTCAACCAATTAATAAATAGCCATTCAGATTTCAAGTTTGTAAGACATTTTGGTTAATGTAATTGCAAAATTTGTATTCTTATCATAAATTTTGATATTTTGTTTCCAAAGGAAACTTGATAATGCGTCGTTTAGTTATATTTCTCTAGCTTCAAAAAAATTCTCAACACTTTTGTTACATACGTTAGGTGATAATCAAACGCCTTCACAAATATCACGTTACCTGCTGTCAGTAAAATTGTCATAACAACAACATTAACTGTACTTTAAATATTTAAAATACACTATTCAAGCGTTGTTTATGGACTCGTGATATAATCTAGCCGAATGCAACTCGTGTCTTTTTGATTATCAAATCATTTCTGTTTCCACTCGATATATTGTTTTAGGCAATCACGCTCGTCCTTCGGACTCGCGTGATTGCCAAACAATATATCTCGTGTAAACAGAAATGATTATTTGATAACCAAAAACTCACTAGTTACATTATATATGATAATATCCTTTATCTGTTTTTACAATATACGAACGTGGTTCTTTGCATATTTCTACCACTTTACCATACTGTTTGGTGTCTGATATCCATACAAAATCACCAGTTTTTAACAGTGTCAATTCTTTCGTATTGTGTCTATTATTAAATAATTTTTCTTGTTTATTCTTTCTTTTTAATTCAGTTTGAAAGAATGACTCAGTATTCACAGGCGCATTTAAATAATAAACTTGGCAAAACTGGTAAATTAGTTCTTAATTTCCTTTCCATAATTAGTTCTGCTGGACTAAAACCACATTCCAGTGATATGCTCAAAGGGATCGAAATATATTCTATTTTAACAAATTTTTAGCAATTTTAACAGTTGATTCAACACACCCATTATTTTGTGGAAAGTAAGGACTACGAGTTATATGAAAAAAAATACTCATTTGCAAAGTTTTTAAACCCAGATCTGAACTGAGGACCCCCATCCGATCGAACCATCTCCACAATACCAAACCTACTAAACTTTATTTTACATTTTTCTATGAGAGTATTTTCAGACAAATCTCTCATTTTGAAAATTTAAAACTAACGCTAATAGTAGTCTGTAATTACTACATACCAATATTCATGTTTCAAATAATCTATTCCTATTTTCATCCATGGCCGAAGAGGTATTTTATCTTTGACAAAAGGTTCTTATATATTGTCACGTTCTTCTATGCAAATTGAACAATTCCTTACTAATTTTTCTATTTGAGACGATAAACCTACCCACCAGATAGAATGTTTTGCTCTTTCCCTGCATTTTGTAATACCCAGATGACCCGAATGTATAAAATCTAAACATTATTTTTGTAATGTTGGAGGTACCTAATTTAATTTAACGAAACCCCGAGGTAGTATCCACCTTTTAAAAAACTTTTGCACCTTTTAACAACGACAAAGACGATTCTACACCACGCATTGGATAGTAAGCACGACAAACACTTTTATTAAGCTTAGTATAATCACAACAAAGTCTTATACCGCCATATTTCTTACCTATAACCACAATTGGAGAGACCCATTCTGTATGAAAATCTACTGGTTCAATAATATCGGGATTAATTAACTTCTCGAATTCTTTCCCTAGATTATCTAGCAATGGTATTGGTACTGAACGAGGTAGTGACTGAACATATGGAACTGCATCTTCTTTAAGTTTTATGGACATTTCACCCTTAAATTCCCCAATCTAATTAAAAATTTGAGGATACACTTTTTCAATATCTTTGATATTCACATTATTATTATTACCGACAAAACAAACCATAGGATCAGGAAAATGTACAATCTGTAACTGATTTAAAGCATATCTACCTAAGATTGGTGATTTTAAATTTTTAATTTTGTAAATATCAAATTTACCTGAGTTATTCTTGTATTTAATATTACAATTTAGTTTCCCTAAAACATTTCATTTTTTTCCGTCAGGACCAAAAATATTTTAATTGCATGTACCTAAAACATTACCTTTTAAGAAATACCGACTAATATTATGTGGAGGAAAATAAACAACATCCGCTCCAGTGTCAACTATAGTTCATTCAGATTCAAGATAGAGCAAAATCTGCAACCCAATATACAAACAAATATCAGCAGTAAGTTGATTACCAAAATTATTTTATTAAAAATTAGATCAGAGAGACATGGCCTTATTGCTGTCTATGAATGTCAAAATCCATGTGTCATGTTTTTAATGTGAATCTTTGCTTAAGGAGTCCATTTACAAAATTTTTTAGTGGGCAAGTTTATGCTCAGATCCCATTCAGCAGATTTCATTTAGGTAGACATCGCACAATTTTCCGATTTGAAGCTTTGCAAATTTGACAAAAACAATAACCTCTAAATTATACTAATTACATCCCACGATCTATATTTTAATAAAATCAAATTAGTAATCAACTGACTGCTGATATTTGTAACTTGGGTTGCAGATTTTGCTCTATATTGAATTTGAATGAACTATAGGCATTTAGTTTTGAATTTATCATCTACCGTCACTGTTACACACCAGGCTGGTGTGTTCTGAGAATGATCTAGCTTTTCTAGAAAAAGTCTATCTACCTCGCATTGATCTTCAGAATCCATCTGCTTAATTAATCTGTCTTGTCTCAAACAAACCCTTTCTCAATGTCCTCTAGAAGAACATTTTCTACAAACTGATGATCTTGCAGGACATCTTGATCTGTCGTGCGGAGAAAACCCATAGTATAAACATCTATCATTTCTATTTGAATTGAATGTAGTTGTATCTGAAGCAATTCTTTCTTTTGGTCTTCTCGCAAAACTGCTTTTCTTCTGAGTATATTCTGACACTTTTGTGACGGATAAATCTTCCTTTCTGTCTCTGTCTCCTTGTCTAAGAATTTCATTTTGCTTCATTTGAGTTTCAGTTTGCTTTGCTATCAATATAGCCTTATTTAAAGTAAGATCGCTTAAAAGTTGCAACCTTTCACTAGTCTTGATGTCCGACATGCCTACTACAGTCGAATGCAGGCTTTCACGGCCGTTGCCCATAACGATAGGTTCTTCCGGGTTACGCCGTGGTCGTCGATTTGAACTTGACGTTTCGCTGCTCATGCTGTCAGCTTCTCCAGAAGTTTTCTAAAGGCTGATGTTGGTGCCTTTTGCTCCTGGTTATATATCGAGGAGTCGTTACGGTTGGCTGCTCATGTAGATCTTGTATGTTATTCGGATTTGTCGTTTTTCCGCTTGGTTGCTCACTTGAAACTTGTTTAAGGATGGATTGGTTTTGCAGAGCTACCTTCCATGTGTTACTAAAGCGATAGCCGTCTTCTCGATTGAAATTGTTTGGATTTTTAATAATTTCTAGGGATTCCCGAATAACACGAGGGAAGTATTTTTTTAGTTCTGGCTAGTATGTTTACGGATTGGTAATTTTGTTCTGTGGTCCCCTGGCCCTAATAAGTGTTCTGCGATGGCTGATTTTTGTATGTTTCCAAGTCTGGCTCTGGTGTTCTTTTATTCGACATTGGATGTTTCTTCCCGTTTTTCCGATGTAAGATTTGCCACAGGTACAGTCGTGTGCAAATAAATCTGGGACAATGGTTTTTTCATATGTAAATTGGGTTAAGATTTGAAGCATATCTCTATGGATTTCCTGCTATTAGAAAGAGTTACATTAAACTCTGACAAGTAAATGAAAATGTAGCTCTTTCTGGTAGCAGAAAATCCATGGAGATATTCTTCAATTCTCAACTCAACCTACATATGAAAAAACCATTGTCCCAGATTTATTTGCACACGACTGTACATTGGAGCTGGTAAACGCCTTCTGTCTGTAGTCTGGGCAAAGGATCTTTGTTGGAGGGGATCAATTGTTCGACCTTTCTTATTGTACCATAGCGGACTCCAATGTTCTTTTTATCTAATACCTTTCTTATTCTGTCGGTTACTCCGGCGATGAAAGGAAGGCAGGCGTAATTAATAGGTTTTAGGTTTAGGTTCTTTCGGTTTTATGGTATGTTGTCACGCTCCACATGTGGAAGAAGCCTTACTCAGGAATGGCTACAGTCGACGAGACATCAAGAAAGCGTGCCAACATACCATAAAACCGAAAGAACCTAAACCTAAACCTATTAATTACGCCACCAAACCGGTACAATTTCATACAAATATATACCGGGTGAGCACCTTAAAACATAAAATTTTATTTATGTTTGTGTTAATTTCGAAATAAAAGGAAGTAATAACTTTCACATAGGTGAGGCTCTACATTTTACAAAAAAAAAAGACTCAACCGGTAAAAGATAATGTCACAAAAGATAAAAATGTTTCAACCATTATACCGCGCTCTTCATGAGACGCGCGCGCCGAACTTTTCCAGAAGAGGCGCGATAGCTCAGATGGCATTCCGCCGCACATACATCCTCTGCAGAGACTCAGCCAGGATCGAGCATTCTGCAGAGCCGCAGATGCGGCGGCTACAAACCTCAGCGGGATAAATTTTTTTAAATTTTAAAATGTATTTAATTTATTAGAAACGTGAAGATATTTGTACTCCTAACTTAGTTTGATTTTTAAAATTATTTAGTGTCACAATGTCGACGAGGGAAGTTCTGCGTAAATCCCTTTATAGATTTTTTTCCAGGTGGAATCTTGTAAGACACCGGGCGACCTGTAGTGTGGAAATCCTGGTTAAGACCAGTATATCCACTAAACCACCTGCTTGGGCCTCTAGCGCATCTAGAAACGGACAACTTGTGCCATAATCCTAGATGCGCCAAGCGTTTGACTTCATTCTTTATGTTGGCATCTGTTCCTTCTCGTCTATCTTCTTTTGTTTCATCAACATTGCTAAACATTTATTTATTTTCTCCCAGTTTTCCTTCCTCATTATTATTAGTTCCATGAAGTTTTGGGGTGTCAGCTCTGCCCCAGTTTGGTATGCATCTCGTGCCTCCACCGTTCCTATTTCTCGTAAATAAAAATTGTGTGCTCCGCCGTATCGATGTCATGACAGTACATACATTCATCATCGGATGTTATGTTCATTTTCTTTGTGTATGTCCTGAAAGACCCATGCCCCGTTAGAAACTGTGTCAGGTGGAAGTCCAGTTGCTTGTGTTCGCATGCTGTCCAAGTCACAACGTCTGGCATAAGGCCATTCGTTCACGCCGCTGTGCTGTAGTGGTTTCTCCACCACTTCTGCCATTAATTTATGGTGTTTTCTCTTTCCCTCTTCTGCGTAATTTTTAGGGGAGCATGTGCTAGTTGATAAAGACGACGTCTTTCTTTTATGATTAGGGTTATAGGCGGGATTCCCGTGATTCCTTGTGCTGCTGCCGAGGATATAGTTCTATACCCGCAGGCTATTCTCAAAAGAGCCCTTGGCACGACCTAGTCATTACACCCATATTTGTCTCCGCTTTCTGGGTTGTTCGCTTTATGTGTTCCTTGAACGTTAAATTCTCCTCGAGATAGACTTCAAGGTAGTTCATTGCTTTTGTTGTGTTAATTTCCATGACTTTTAGATTCAGATGGTCCCTTCTCCGAGGTCCTTTCAGGAAACACGCCTTTGTTTTCTCTACGGCAAGAGTTATGTAATTTTTCTCCATCCACACCTTTTTTCTACTCAGTTTGGGTATTTATAGCATTTTTAAGTGTTTCTTGTTCGAGAATGTTTAAAATCAGGTCCCGGTTGGTGTAGCTTGAACAAGCGTCCACGTTCGATTAATAGAGTTAAGCAACGCTCTTTCTGGCCAGAACTTGGATGGGAGTCTCATGGCTGCTTCTCTCGGCTCCTCGTGATAAGGCTGTCACGGAACTAGTTGGTCCCGGATGTCATAATAACATCATGACAGTAGTTAGTGGGGTTGGAAGCCCCCATAAAATGCACAGCAACACCTACAATTGGCCTAACGGTTGATGGCTGAGTACCAATAATAAAATAAAATAAAAAAATTAAATAAAAAAAATAAAAATTGTAATTAATATTTTTTGCATGAATTCTTCTCACTTATTTATTCTTTGCCAGTTTTCATCGGAATTCTACAGATGTTTTTCCAATTTCTCTATATCTTACAGTTTCTCTCCGTGTTTAATGTAGTACTTTCTTTGCTTTAGTTCGTTATCTCCTGTGTATAGCTGCGTTGTTGCTATATAAGGAATTAGAGCTCGTCCTTCGCACAATTTCAAATTTAAAATTTTGTATTCGTTTGCTGTGACAGTTATAACAAATTACGGTTTTGGAAATTGGTCGCCCCTTTGTATGGTGTAAAACCGCCTTTAGCGCTAATATTCATATCTAGCGCGTCGCGTTATCCAGTTGCCTGAAGGGCTTTTGTTTTGGGTGTGATTTCGGTGTTTGTGCGGTGGTTTGACGTATCGCCATATGTCTGAGTTGAAGATGGTATATTAACTCACGCCAGTGGGCAGATTGTGGCATATTAGCGACGTTTTTGGGAGCTTGGTTTTCTACGCCACTACGGCGGATCATTTCGCCGGGTTTGGGCTGGAACGTGGCATATCTTTGGCCCACATGGGTCGTTAGCATCGAGTCAAAAGACATTGTCAGTTCCTTCGTAAAAGCTGTTAGGGAAGGTTTCACTTTTGCAGGTTGACCATTACCTAATTGTGTTTGTGACTTTTTGTGTGCAATGCTCGAGTGGTGCTCTTCAGGACCCCGTACATGTTACTTTGAATTCGGACTTTGAGACATTTTTGAGCTATATGAATTCCTAGCGGATTCAATAGGATTTCTTCAGAATTCCTTGAACGTTACCGCTGCGTTATTGTATTTAATTCGTGAATTTTAACCTCTTACTTTGAGTATTGTGAGTTCTGTTTTTATGCACGCCTTCGTGAGATTGCCTGTCATGTCTCGACGAAGCTTAATTTGTGTAAGTTATATGGCATTCAACCTTTTGAATCACATTTCAACCTCTAACCGTTTTATGCAGTATTGTTTATTGATTAGACGCAAGTCTGTAATTTTAGATTTGATCGTTAATTGTATATACGAACCTGTAATCCTGCCTAAAAAGTGGCCCTGTTATAATCAGGCTAGTACCATTATTTTAGATTGTCGCTTATTGGGCGCACTAGGGGCACTATAGAAATTAGACGTACGTACAACCTGTAGTAGAAATTACACATTGTTATTCTATTTGAATATTACACACTGTTACCACTTATTTGCCTTATAGTGTTACTGCAACCCCCGGATGTGGAATTACCCGGCGACTGACTGTCGCTTTGGAGTTTATGAGTTCTCGTTTCTATCTGAGCACACTTGTTATAAAAAGACTTGTTGGCGTCCTCAGTATTTATTTATATTTTGATAATTTTGTAAAGACTTGTACTTTTCACTGTTTAGCTAGTTGGCCCCTCGAATGTGCCCATGTAGGCACGTGGAAATTTAGAAGTATAGTGGAAAATTTGGTATTACCAACTTCTGTTCGTTATATTTTAATATTGTCTCAATGTCAATTTAGGAAGTGATTCAGAAAGTAGTTTGTGTTGACTTGTAGGATCAGGTTAGTATGTTTGGTAGGTACTAAAGGAATGAAAGTTTGGTAATAGGATGGTTGGATGATTAGGGGTAGGGTAATATTTGCGAGTAGGACAACCAGACCAAACCTCGGTTTTAAAACAACTGTAGTTTGTTAGCTCATAAAAATTAAACACAGCGATGGTTAATACTACACTGATTTATTACAAAACAAATTCTATATTTATACACTATACTAAGTTCAACGTCTAACCGTAATAGTGCAACTTTGTATTTGTTAATTTAGCACGGCCTAGTAACATGGCTTTGTTAAAAGTACTGTCTATACATTAAATTAAATTTGTGATTGTAAATAAGGTAGTGCAGATTAAGACCTACTAACATGGCTTATTAAAAATGCTGTTTGAGCATTAAACTAGGTTGCAGCAATGATTGGTATTACAAAATTCCTAACTAATTATGTTATGTACTGCTCCTAGATATTAACACAAAATACGTATGGTTTCGTATTCATATCGTTTCGCCATTTTATATAATAGGGTACGTTAAGCTTTTGATTGTACCATTTTAGTGACACCATCTAACTTCATTGCACTATTTATGAAGAAACAACGTTTTCCTAATACTATTTAATTATGTTGAGCGTAGATCGTGGCTCCTTATTTCACACTATCTGATCGTATCGGACTGTGGATAGTTTCAGATACAATAGAATATCAGTTTATCCATCTTATCCTACCTTAGATTAAGGAAATTCTATCCAGCCGTTTATGGTTTTCTTAGCGAGTTAAAGGCATTTTTCCTGATGCATGTTATTAATTTTTTTTAAGGTCCGAAAGTGTTACTTCGAATTTCGTCCTGTTGTTGCTGTATGTCCGTCAACTTCGTACGCCGTCGTCTAATTTAAGTTGCTTAAATAGCTTTAAGTGTTTTTGAATGTGTAGGTGCATTATTTGTAACAGCTCAACTACTCCGTTTGGTCCGGCGGTGCGTATCACGTATTAGACACTTTCGCTTATCGTTACACTTTGCTCTTCTAAAGTAAAAAAAAATATGTCATCAATTTGTGTTCTTATAATGTTATTCGATTGTGTATCGCTTAGCTTTAGTATTTCGATACTCTATTAATTTTTGTAAATTTCTCGGTGTAATCTACTGGGTTGCATTAGAGTCGCTTCATCTTCAAGTTTTCTAGCGAGAGGGTTGCATAGGGTCTGTCCAGCTATTAGCTATTTCAGTTTCTTCAATCTCTGGTTTAGGACACCCAGTTGCTTAGTATATACATTAATTAGTCCATACTTTCAGAACCACTTTTTTTCTGTAGGTAATTTGTCGACAAACTGTAGTCTGACAGAGCCTTTGTCCCTTGAAAAACGAATTAATGTAGTTTAAAAATTATGAAGCAATTTTTCCCGTCAGTGTATTTGCATCTGAGGCACGGATGTGGTTTATTGGTGCTAATAATAAAGTTGCTGTGCCATATAATTTTCTTATGAAACAGATTGCGTTCGTAACACGTAGCCAATTATAATGTACTGGGCAACAGATTTAAGGTATCTATTTTTTATTGTTAATATTTATATACCTTTAAAGATTTGAATGCAACGTAGGAAATATTGTATAATATACAAAGCGAGAGTATGTGCTCTTAATTTTCATATTTAAAGTTTTAGTTTTGCATACAAAACCTTAAGTAAGTTTTGGTATGAGAAGCATAACAAAACAGCCACGGTCCAGGCGATTTGGGCGCGAGGGAAAAGGCACAGGCCATAACGGAGCGGCACAACAACGACGGAAACCAGCAAGGGTGAGACATATGGAGTCGAGACACATAACATATGCAAATATGCATGAACAGCGGGTGTATGTAGGCACGAAAATCACGAGCAATTCTAACTATTCATTTTTATTTAATAAGTTAGCTATGTCTGCTACCTCTCTTCGAAATAATGAATTTTTCCTAGGTAGCTTGCGTCTAAATAACTATACTTGAATGACCGCACATAAATGTCAGCATTATAATAATATTCAGAAACTATACTTACAGCTGTAAAATATTAATTAGAAAAATAAAATTTCCACCACAACGTACATGGCTTCAGGATATTCTGAAATTAAGCATAGAAACCAAAAAAATGGGTCCGATCTCTACTATAGACTTTTGCCTTTGAAGTGTCTTGACTAGTATACTGGGTGACAATGAGACTGGGGCCATGCTTATATCTTCTTTATTTATGAATCGATTTGGATAAAATTTTACAAAAAAATACTAGACATAATTTCTGATTGGCCGATAGATATAGTCAAAATGGCTGACTTCCTATTTTACCGGAAATTATACCAACTTTGATTTTTTAAATGGAACACCCTGTATATTTTATATGAGTCAAATTACATATAATAGTCTTACCAAATTTCATTTTTTTAAACAAAAAAATATTTTTTTCAATTTTTAATTTTTACCATAGAAGGCCTTGGAAATTTGTTATCTAATTGACTCTAGCAACTCTTAATAATAGTACGCTGCAATTAGACCCAAACCTCAACATCCAAAGTAAAAGTTTCCCTCCAACTCTAAATTGTTCTATACATTCCACATATTGTTTGGTAAAAAGTTACACCATTTTAAGCGTCGTGTTTGGGGGGGGAGGGAAGTTATAAATTAGTAGTTTTTATCAGTTTTTCTTAAATATTTTGGAAAAAATATGACATCACATAGTTCGCACAGTATTCTAAAGACGAACAATAACAAAAATGACAGCAGAACAAAAAAAATTAGTTTCCCTAGTGATGTCAAATTTTTTCCAAAAAATCTAAAAAATGTCTACATTTACACCCTCCGTAACTCTGGAACCGTTCACTTTAGCAAGATTATGCACAGGACCATTTTTGTTCGCAATTTAATGTAGATTATTTTTGTATATAACACTTTTCGCGCTAAACCGCAAAGTTTTCGAAATGTTTAAGAAAAACTGATAAAAACTACTAATTTACTAACTTCTCCCCCCCCCCCCCCAATACGACGCTTAAAATGGTGTAACTTTTTACCAAACAATATGTGGAATGTATAGAACAATTTGGAGTTGGAGGGAAACTTTTACTTTAGATGTTGAGGTTAGGCCGTTTTTTGGACTAATTACACCGTACTATAATAGCTATTTTATAAATAAGGTTAATAATAAACCTTTAATAAAAGAATATAATTTGCTAAACTCATTTTTTAAGAAAAAGTCACTTTTTTAAATGGCACTAGTAAGGGCCACCTTGCCATTAGATAGAAAATGTAATTACCAATCTAACGATATGCATCATGCACTACTTCATCTGAAACTGAAAATTAATAAAAAAATAAATTTGTTGCTTAATAAATTTAAATTTGGCAAGAAAATTATATGTAATTTGACTCATAGATGCAGAAAAATATAAAATATACAGCATGTCTCATTTAAAACAACTAAGTTAGTATCATTTCCGGTAAAACCGAAAGTCAATCATTTTGACTACATCTATCAGCCAATCAGTAATTATATCTAGTATCTTGGTATAAAATTTTATCCAAATCGATTCATAAATAAAGAAGATATAAGCATGGCCCTAGTCTCTTTGTCACCCGGTATACCATATGCGCAACATTCAAGTTCGCGTTTCTAACCTTATGTAATTGACATACCATAGTTATCAATCATTATAGGTTACCTTATTGGTCCCTTGAATGTTTTGAAGGGGTTTTAATGCTATTAGTGGCCGAAAACATGCTTTTAAAACCTTTGGAACATCAAACTTTACTTAATACATTTGTATGTATAAAAATATTGTCTTTTTGTGCACAATAATGATCGCATCCAAGCGCAGTCCAATATATGGTTCAAAATTATTGCTCAACCTCTCTGTTGACGAAATCAGGTAGGTACACTTATATTGTTCCTAAAGTTACAAAATCCCTAAGAAAAAAATACATTCAGCGAACTTTTCATATTTCGTTTTAATAAGAAAATAAATCATCGACGTTGACCTAAAACTTGACTTGCGTAGTGAGATAATGGTTTTCACGAAAGTACTATCTGAAAATAATTAAATATGCTATGTTAATATTTTTACTAATACTGAAATAGTAAGAGTGAACGCTTAGTAATGCGAATTACATTAATTGGCAACAAAAAAAGACCGCAGTCGGTGGGATTCAAACTTGCACTCCCAGGCGGAATTCAATTGTTAGTATGACGCTTTACGCGCTCGGCTAAATTCCGCTGCCAGGCATAGTTGCTTATCGTTACATTATGAAGGAGGTGGTGGGACCGGTGGCGGATGAACTGCACCTAATCGGTGGCCATGAAAACGTGACACACGCAGCCAGGCAGGTAGGCAAAAATTAATTACAGACGCCAATGTCTCTCACTCAACAACAGGATGTAAGAAAAACTTAAACTCTACAATTTCCAGTCAAGAAAAATTTAAAAGGCCCAAAAAGTGGTGTTGCTATAGCTTCTCAAGTTTTAACAATACAGGGTGTCCCTGAAAAAGAGGTCAATCCGTTAACCAAATATTTCTTGAGCAAAAATATAACGATTTAAGTCAACTTACCTATATACAAAGTTGCTTAGTTTAGCCGATAGAGGGCTTTAAAAACGATTAACTTTTTTTTTAAATAAGTCGAAAAATCTTTGATAGATTTTATTCATTTTTTGGCCATGTGTTTGTACCATTCCATATGATATATTTCATTATAACATTCCATAATTGACTTTTTTAGATAATTATTTGAGTTTGGCTTTCACTTTAGTTATTCCGATTGTCAGTTAATACAAATTACGATCTAAGTTCTGATGTTACCAAGCAACTGTCTCAACTAAATCAACTTATATGTTCAAACCTTTCTAGAATCTGGCGGTACAATGCTCAGCTTGCCCCTGGATTTGGATTACAGAGTTGGAGCGCGCCTTTTGTGCTTTCGCAGCAACCATTGTGTGCGGTGTGTGTCTTTGTGCTGTGTTGACCTTGTTACTCTATCCCTTAGGTCTGTGATTCTGAGTAGAGCACAGTTGATTTAGTGCCCAATTGTGAATGGTCTCCCCCCCCCCCCCCCAGGGTATTCGAACTGAAGACTTTCTTAATGCAAGCCTATCCCTTTCCCAACTGCGCTATGCGGTTTTTTCGACTAAAGTTAATAACCCTAAAAATTTACCAAATAAAGTCATTATAGATGGATAAACTTTTGAAGCATTTACAATAAACGGCGGTGGAGACAGTGTGGAACGCTTTCTGAAGTTTTCTTAACCCTTATGATACCGTAAAAACTTACACCTTTTATCTCCAATACGGAGTACCTGGGTACTACCTCTATATGGTATTTAACATGCATTTTAGTGCATAGTTTGCCTGCGTTATCGCTGCGGACATTTGTTTTCGAGTGCCATAGCTCATTTTTTATTGTTTGTTTATGCTTTGTTCTCAAATGTTATGAGTTAGACTAATGAAATTGTGCAGCTCAGGGCGTCAGTTGCGTTATTTACGAGTTAGAGTGCAGTGGATTTGTGTGTGTGTGCTTCAACATAAATGGAAGTGAATCCAAACGAACCGGTAGCTGGACCGAGTGGTTTTGGCACTTCAGTTGTTTGATTATCAATAATGAAAGTGTATGTCTTTACAGATAAAGAACAAGGAGACGCATGCCAAGTCAATGTTGGAGATAGAGTAGAAATGAATCTATGTCAGTATTACAAAGGCTCCGGAGGAAACATCACTACCAACAATTTTTTTACGTCACACCCCTTGGTAAACTGCCTTAGAAAACAAAGGCTCACTTTAGTTGGAACATTGAGGAAAAACAAACCCTAGATCCCAAAAGAATTGCTACCATCGAAGAACAGGGAAGAAACATGGAGTCTTTTTGCTTTTTGTGATGAAGGAACTTTATCTTTCTATGTCCCTAAGGAGAACAAAGCTGTTGCTTTCGAGTATGCACACATATCCAGAAATAGATGATACGGCTAAACCCAAGAAACCTGAAATAATTCTCTACTATAATTCTACCAAAGCCGGAGTTGATCAAATGGATCAAATAGTAAAGCAATACACGACTAAGAGAAGAACAGATCGCTGGCCACTGGCCTTTTTTATGACATTTTGAATTTTGTTTGTTTGGCAGCGCACATCATTTATACTGAAAACAATCCACAAGTTGCCCGTAAAACTGATCGTCGTAAATTATTTCTAAAAAATCTAGGGAGAGATCTCTGCCTACCCTCCATAATAAAAAAAGTAAGATACCGCTGACCACGCGGTTTCATTTCGTGAAAACCGCCATGGAAAACATTCTTGACGTAAAAATAGCCATCGTACATAACCCACCACCAGCACCAACCCCCTCAAGAACGTTACAAGACCGGGAGCCTAAAGTTCACTGGTTACTGCATCATGCGTAACACCGCGGATGAAAAGAGGAAAAGGAGAACGCGCAAAAGGTGCTATAAATGCAAGAACCAAGTGTGCGATAAACAACCGAGCTCTGTAGATGTTACCACGTCTGCTTAGCATTCAGGAGGTCGTGTGTCAACAGAGTACCTACTCTGAGGCGAATTCCGGGCTAGTACTTCTCCACCTTTCCAAGCCTCTCTTCCATTCTCCACCCCTCCTTTCTCTCGCCTATCCTGAAATTCCCAGTATTGGCTGAAGAGGGACGCGAGGTTCCTATAGCAGCCTGCCTCCACTTTGAGGAATTGAAATGACTTTGAACCTATACCTTACTTTATCTTGCGATGAACACACCAATCCATCTCTTACTGTATGCAGAAAATGTGAGGAATGAAGATACGGCGTGTTTATTCTAAAATCATGCATCATTATTTACTTTTTTATCTTCACTTACTTTTTAATGCTCTATATAAAACTCACGCATTATCTAGTTCTGTTTACTATGAATTACATACCTGCAATATATAAATTAATACTATCCAATTGAGCATTTATTATTACAGAAATCGTTTTGTATTCATATAAACCTAAAGAGTACCGGGGTACTCCACACGGGAGACACAAGGTGCACTTTATAAAATTGTAGAAATAAAATCTTTGCTCACACTATTTTGACTAAAAATATGTTTTTCGAGGGTAAAACTATTTTGTGTGAGATGTCAGGAAAAGCGAAAATATAAGGTTGAATAGCAAAATTGTTATATTTATTTATTTAATTCGCACTCAGCCAACAGCCGTTAGGCCAATTACAGGCGTCGCTGTGCAGTTATGAGGACTTCCAACCCCACTAACGACTGTCATGATGTTGTATGACCGCCGGGACCAACTTTTTTCCGTGATAGCCGTACCACGAGGCGCCGAGAGATGCAGCCGTGGAACTCCCATCCAAGTTCTGACCAGAGACAGCGTTTCTTAACTCTGCTGATCGAACGTGGATGCTTGTTCAAGCTACACCACTCGGGACCCAATATGACTGTAAAGACGAAATAGTACCCGGGTACTCCGTATGGCATCATAAGGGTTTCTTAAATTTAATATTGGAGAAGATTTTTAGGGCATCGCTGCCACGAAATCTCTAGTTTACGCAGATGATATACAATATTGACAAGAATTAAACCAGAACTTGTCAACGTGTTAAATGGATAAAGTAAACTTCAAAAGAAGTGGGGCTAAAAATAATCGGAGTCAAGATCAACTACACGGTGATGCTATTCTCCATTCCTAATAAATATCTTGACCACTTTAATTTTGGTATTTTTATGGTTGTAGCTAAATTTGGTTTTTGAAATACTTTCTTTAATTCTTTATTTGCTGTTTTCCAATTGTTGTCGCCTATTTCTTCCGTAAATTCACCTGTATGTTTTCCTTTCCTATATTCTCAGTTATTCTTGTATTTCCTTGCTTAAAAACCCAAGTTTTACAGGCATATAGTAATACCCTGGTCTTCTTACAATTTTATATTTCTTATCGTTGGTTTTGCCTACCCGTTCTTTGCTCCTATTATCTTTGGCATTGCTTCAGCATTTTGGTATTCTGGTGACACTCTTTTTTCCTGAGTTAACATATTATCATTATTTTTGGAGTCGTTTATTCTTGTCAATGAAAGCCGACCGAGAGAGAGATATCCCAACCGTTACATCGACCAGATGAAACCCCTGACAGGGCTCGGGGTACAAAAAGCTACTCACCTAGCATATTATAGAATTGTATGGAGAAGAATGGTGAATCATACTAATAAGTGTTAGTAAGCCCTTAGGGTTGAGGATCCAGAAGAATTCTTAATCAATATTTTCGAGACGCTTTTATTATTTTATTGTATGTTATGGTTCATCTCTTGTTTTGACATTGACGATTACGTCATTGACATAGGCGATACATTGGTGTGCATTATAATAATTGCTACTTCTCCAATTATCTTATTTTTCAGATTTATCGCTACAGCACTATATTAAGTAAGATAAGACGAATAAAGTATTTATTGATACTTCGGCATACTATTGACATGGAGCGGTTCATATCATGCGTTCTTTGGGATACCCGCTCCTTAAGACTACTCTTCGTAATCTGATGAATGGCATTTTCAACGTGCTTTGACCTTTATCATATTATGTTATATACTTATATGATGGCACTATATGTGCGCCAACTTGGGCTAAACAGAATTCGTAAAGGAGACGGGAAATAATAATTGCAAAGCCCGGATGAAGGAAATCGGTTGGAAACCAAGTTGTCGATCTACGAATACCGTTAGCTGAGAGTACGAATACAACTTCGATAATGTGGCATTTGAGATTTATAAGTGAGAAAAGATAGCAATTACCATGCGTATTATTCTATAATTTAAAAAAAAAACTTTCCCGAATCGAGATTCGAACTCCACGAGTGTTGTTGCTGCACTAATCTGACTGTGTAGTTGGATTACAACTAAATGTTTATTATCATCGTCAGCTATTAATCTTTCGATTTTTCCATAACTCTGAAGTGGTTGTTACCGTTTTCACTAAAGTTACGTAGATACGACAGAAACTGTAATTTTATAAAACGGTAGGTCCGAAAGCAATTTTTCGGCAAGTAGGGCCCAAGTAAAAATAATTCACTGTGGATATGTTTTTGTTATGTGTACCCTTGAGATGCCTGCTTCTTAAGATTTATGATATCACTGCACATTTCTCTTTTGCACAATAGGAGGTTGTGTTAGGATGACTGTTTCCTATGTGTATAATCTTTTCTCTTGTAAAGCTGGCTGACCAGTTAAAATCAAAGTCTATCTGTATTGTGGTTATGTAACACCCAGAATCCACTGTTGGCAGTTACATTTGGTTCTGTATTAGTTCTGGTTTCTTATATAATTTTATACTTATAATGTGCTTTATATACATTAGCGATTTCTATTTTGAGTAAACATTTTTTAAACGCTGGTTTATTTTATAGAGAAATTATATTTGAAACCGCTAGGGAAAATGTTCGGCGCCCAACATAGACATCTGAGGTCGAAGAAAGCGCTTAAACTACCTAAGCCAGTCTTCCTGGTAGACCTGAGCAAAATTACGTCACCAACCCCGCAAATCCATCCACCCTATGTTAATAGACAATTTTATTTGACGTATTTCTTTGTGTTTAGGCCGCAACCGAATTTTGGCCTTGAGCTACCACAGAGGCAATGATCGCAACGTGCTAAAGCAGAATACGCCACGCCGTTTCGTAAAAATATACTAAACTTAAATCATTGCTTCCTAGTGTGCAAATATCTGTTTAGGGGCATCTCATATTGAACGCTGACAATAGCTATAATTCTGCTTTCCCATTTTTCGATAGTAAAAAAATATTGCCGCGACTGAGATTCGAACTCGCAATCTATAGCTCGGGAGACCGAAAGTATACCATTACTGCATCTGGAGATTGCAGACAGGGGAATGACGTGATTGTAAATTTGTAAAAATGCTCGTGGTCAAAAGCACTACTTTGGCAGGTTGTATCGAAGTAAAATAATTGAAGAGTGGGTCTCCTTGCCTCATTCCATTGTTTATCTAAATGGGGTTTAATGCAATATCTTCTATTGTTATTTCGTTTTCTGTTATCTTGGGAAAATAGTTTTTAGAAATTTATAGGAGACTCCCAATTTCTTTACAACGTTGAAAATGTTTTTGCTAATTGTGTGATACTATAATGTTAAATTCAATAGAAATTGCATGGATAATTGCAGTTTTTCGTGCTATATTTTTAGTATGTGTCGTATGGTGAAAATCTGGTCCACCACAGATCGATTTTCTCTCAACCTGCACTGGTATTCGCCTACTACTCATTCTACGTATGCTTTTAATATATTCGCAATTGCTATAGCCAGAATTTTATATTCGTCATTTTTTGCTGTTTTTCTGTATATCGGACATATTATCGCAATGCTGAATTTTTTATGTATCTTTGTCCTCTCCGTATTGTTTTATTAGACTGTGTATTTTTTCATGGAGCTCTTTTCCTTTAGTTTTTAGAAACTCTGTATGTTATTGTTTCAAGGATTTCTATGTTTTTTAACTTTTTCTTTATTTCTTCCAAATTTTGTGGTTCTACATTTTGAGTGTGCTTGGTTACTTTAATTTGTTATAGTGTCTCGTCTTCCGTATGGTCCACGTCTGCATGATATATTCTCGCTACCTTTCTCCTCTTTTTTTGCAGTCCTTCAACCAGATTTTTCTCCTTACCTTTGCAGTAAATTATTTGCTCTTGGCAACCTTTATCACTTCTCTAGCCTTTTTTTATTTCGTGATCTCTCTATTATTATGCTATTCTTTGATTTTTTATATGGGTTGTCTTCTTATCGTTTTGCCTATTTTTAGAAACCCTTTTCGCTCTTATTGCTACCTTATATGCATCTATATTCTATAGTATCTTCGGATATCTTCTCCAGATTTTTTACCTTTATCTTAATCTTCTGCAGGAGGTTATGCCTTAGTAAGCTTTATTCGCTAATAAAATTTTTGTTACATCCTATACAATGTATCTATCCCTTTAAAACTTCTATTCTAAATTTTTGAAACGGGTAACACTCACCGAATTAGTAAAGCTTCAAAGTAATATCTATATGCTTGTCCTGATTTTAATTTTGGAAATATTTTGTTTCAAAGTAATAGTTCCCATTAACCTGCATTGCGAAACGCTTATTTTAAAAATTCGGAGTTCGGAATACTAAAATGGGCCCTCTGTAATAAAGCAATTAAAACTTTCATTAAAATGTGGTTTTAGGTATAGTAAAGGTATAGTAAAGAGCGGGCATAGAAGTTTTCAAAAAGAAGTGCGCCGTGGCTATGCGCAACGATCCACTTTGTAGGTAACAACTGTTTAATAGTTCTGCCATTTACCTTGTTACTTAAAGAGGTGTTAATTAGTCTCTTAAGAACTAGCAATTAACTCAAATATAGGGAGGAGAATGACCTACATAGCGATTACGATGCGAACATAAAATTAATATTATAATGTAGCTAAAACGTATTACTTGACTACAGCTTAAAGTCTTAAACCAACATATTAAAAGTTACTCTATTTGAAAGGTGTTACCTCAGTACTATGTCAAAGTGTCCAATAAAATTATGGCCATTGACTGTACTTAGAAAACAATATTTTGCTTCAACCCATATCTTTGTAGGCCGCTTCGAAACATATTTTCAGTTACGTCTCTAACTTCGGCACACAACAAATCCTTCTTGTTGAGCTTCAAAAACAACTTGTTTCATTCCGTGAGTTTAATAACTCGGTGCGTGAACTCTCGAAATAACTTTATGATGCTCCCGTACTCCTGGACATTACGGAGGGGTTATTTAAATCCGAACTCGACGGCGTTTCAACGGCTGATGATGCGCCTTGTTGACAAAGAAAGCATTCAGTAATTCAATCTGGTTTTGCGGGTTATTTGGAGACCGAACACAAGTGCAGCGGCATTGTTTCCCGCCATAATCAGGAAAAACTTCGCAAACAACTCAAATAAATATTTAGACAAAGCGTTGTGTAACAGGTAAACGCGCTAGCTAAATACATAAATGAGACCTCTGCGACCGCCGCTACATACATAAGAGGGGCCCAGGGTTCACTAAGACGGCTAATTTGTTTTTGTAAACCCGAATTTTACATTCAATTAGAGCGCAGCGCCGCTATTTTGTTAATGCATTTGGTGCAACTCTAATTGATGTGCTTAGCAAACGGAGCGCCTCGAGGATTATTGGTCTTAAGGGTTCTCCACTGGAGAAGGCGGGTTGCATTTATTATCCCGCCACTACATGCAAATTTGTATTCGAATTCGAACAAGGAACTAGATGTGGTCAAACTGTAGTGTGTGAGCAAACAAGGACCGGTAACGAGCTCTGATCAAAGCACTGTAAACTGAATTTGACTGCCGGATCAACCCAGGGCGTTACACAAACACTGAGCTTTAATTAAATCATCGCTTGCTTTGGTTCACCTAGGCAAATTGTATCAAATTCCCTCTTAGAGTACGAGAAAACTCGATTACCCTTTATAATTTCCGCGAAGCAAGATGAAGGAGTGTCGAACTCATTTCTTCCGCATAGCGGTCCTTACGCGGAGCCCTGCGGCGCCTCGTGCCAATCTCGCACGCTTTGCGACTTTGTTAGGATTGATTGGAAATGTAACGGCAACAATAAAAGAGCATGTAGGAAGTATTTCCCAACAACAAAGGATCTGCAAAATCCCGAGGCGTTAGGAGTGTGCTTTATGCTCTCGGTTATCCTGCGTTAAACGGTACCTGAGAGAGTCGTATTAGCGGAAATTATTGATTGTTCCGGAAATATTTAAACAGCAAAGGTCCTACTGCAGATCCCCGAGGCACATTTCCGCTTTCTACGTCCTTCATAACTTTCGGGCGCTTGTTTAAAAGTTATTCAATTATAGGTTAAATCCGGTAAGACGAGGAGATTCGGAGGGGCTTTTATCTCGGAATTTGAATTTTTGCGTTTATACGAATTAAAAATTTACTCCAACTTTTATAGGTAAATAAATAAAAGAAACGCACCCTTAAATGTCAGTTTTCTTGGCCTACAAAATATCGTGGAAGATGTATGAAAGGAGATATGAAAAGAGAATCGTAGTATAAAGGAAACAAAGGCTGCAGGCCGAGCCTCTTGAGACTCGGAACGTGAGAGCGGGGAATAAAACATTAACAGACTTCGTTTACACCGTGTACTCTTGAGCGGACTAGGCGTAATACGTCTTAGATTATTAGATTAATTTATACCGAAAGCGGTCATTAAAGCCACACTTGTAGGCTTCTAAATAATTATTAAGTCCCGAGATATATCGTTACACAAAATCTTGCCGTACCTTATCAATAACTGTTCCACACAACTTTAAAATACCGCCGTTAATCTGAACGTCACACGGCAATGATAAATCTAATTCCATTTAAACATGCAACATGAACATTACTCGTTTATTAAAAAGAACAATGTAAAGTCCTGCTGAACTTGTACCTATTTGTAAAATTTATGTACATTCAAATTTAGCTCGGGAATTCCAAGGAATTTATTGTGCCTAGGGACCTTAAAAACGCCCGTTTTAATCTTAGGTTTACACTTTGTTTTACTGAAGAATTAGTGCTGTCCCAAATGGCGTGTTAGACATCTTAAAATCACACCCCCAATATCGTAAAAATTCTAATCAAGGCTATTAACACAGGGAGCTTTATGGCGGGTTTAAGTGACAAAATTTAATTCCACTTTTTATTAATGTTGCCATATCAAAATCTTAATGAGAGGAAAACGACTTGGAGCTGACATTGTAACAACCATAGTTGAGCAAACGAGGCAAGCTGCTTCCAATTTTTATTTAAGAAAATTTTAATTAGTTTTTACCCATTAGCCAATGCTCCCAAGTTTAGTTCGTGTTTTCCGAGTTTCTCAATAAATTACTAATAATAGTGATTAATTCCCGTACAGAGTTATAATGCATGCAATTTATTGGCTATAATTTACAGAAATATCTACTTTAGAAAGCTGCTCTACTTCTAGTGGACAACTCTATTATTCTTAACAACAATAATGTGGAAATTTACAATACATTTAAAATTTTAACCAGCTATGCAGCACGATTTGTACACATACTATTAAATAGGAACGGTATATTAAATCTATTTCTTATTTGTGTTTTCTACGTCATAAATTTAAATCATGAAATTTTTTACGCATTATTGTACGATAAACTGTATATCTGGCACGGAAGTAAATATAACAACACTAATAAATGGGTAGTCAGGGTTATTCCGTTAAAACACACAAATTGTAAGGGGTATTTGAGGTTATTGGTAATTTTTATAGTATTTCGCTTGCCTAGTAGCAGGTTAGTAAGAAAAACAATGCTAGAAAGTTGTTGATAAATAGTTTGTAGCCAAGGTGGTACAGGAAATCTTATTAGCAAACTTTCTAAAGCAAGTGGCCCCTTGCAGTTTCTGTGCGTAGTATTGCCGATGTATTTGGGATGTATGCCTTGAGAGGCATCGCACGTATACCGAGAATTAATTTTTGAAGTTTACAATTGCTCTTTTAAGCCCGAATAATAACTAAGGGGCGAGTCGATTTTCTGTCGTGGCGTTAAAGTACTTAACAGCTATTTCTTTAGAGCTTTATTAGTTTTCTTTGTCGGTTATTTTATCTGGCTAATTTATCAACCTGTATCAACTTTGACAGCACTTTTTGAACGTTTCTCGCTGCTGTCGTACGTTTTCATGTTATTAGTAAATTCACTATGGGCGGTTGGCCTGCGGTGGGCTCTCAGCTGTTGGTGTACATGCAACTTGGGAAGGTGCCTTGTGAAGAAGACGTCAATTTTTAATATTGTTTGCTTATCGGCTATGCAAGGAGGATGCCTAATCGGAAAGCATAAAAACTTCCAGGAATTATTTTTAAACGTTACATATTCCTCCTTTTCCTTTTGCTTTTTTTAGACTAAATGTGGGAATTGTTGTGGTCGTAACAAATCACCTTCTAAAATTTGCTTAGATCTTCGGGTGTCACGGCCCTTAGATGACGAAAAATATGTTTTCTCAATTCCAACTGTTTGTCTGTCGCCAGTATCTTTTACTTCTCTCGTGTAGAATATGAAGCAAGAATAGTAATCCCGAAGAAAAACACTTTAGGGTCCGTAGATGACGAAAAACATGTTTTGTCATGTCCGTCTGTCTGTCTGTTCTCCTGTCCGTCTGTTGTATGCATCTGCCTGTTGGTGGTATAGCTCAAAAACTATTTGTTTGAGGAAGACGATATTTTGCATGCAGATTATACAGCTTGTCCGAAATCCGTTTAGAACATAGGAAATTAATGAGTGCGACAAGGAAGACATAAACAAAATGAGTAGCATGACAGAGATAGAATGTAATCATGGCTAGGTAAATTTTTAAACTAAAATTAAGTCAATGAAACAAACAAAAGCTTTTGTCAAATATTTTATCTCTCATTAAGAGTATAATGTGAGGTTTAAATATACTATTGTTTACTATTCACATAATTATTTTAATTATTTAAACCTCACTTTATACTCTTAATGACAGATAAAATATTTGACAGAAGCGTTTGTTTGTTTCATTGACTTAATTTTAGTTTAAAAATATACCTAGCCATGACTACATTCTATCTTTGTCTTACTACTCATTTTGTTTATGTCTTCCTTGTCGCACTCATTAATTTCCTATGTTCCAAACGGATTTCGGACAATCTTGCTATTAGGCCAAGAGCCCATAACACCTAAATTACTAGTCATAGCGGCAAGCTCGATAGGTAGTAAACCTTTTTATATTGCCCAAGTAGGTGTCAAAAACGCAAGTATGGCAGCCGAACTGCGGTTAGAAATATTAACGGCGGCTTTGGGAAATTGTTAATAAATTTAAATATATTTTTTTAAAGCGGCAAGGCTAATTTTCGTTGTAATCGATAGACAAGGTCCCTAAACCCAGACGGAAATTATGTGCCATACTGATAAGAAGGGTATAAATGGTCGCCATACTAGGTTAAACTGGTTATGTGGGTAGCCATACTGGTACAAACAAGTACGATTTTATTATCCATGCTGCTATCACAAATTTTGGCAAAAAAAATCATACATGTTTGTACCAGTATGGCTACCCACATGACCATCTGAGAGGTATGGCAATTATTTTTTGGATAATTGGTGTTTCAATGAAGTTGTAAACAAAAATTGAAGCTTGCCGCTATTATTATTTTTTACAATGGAAAAATTACCAGTTTGATCTAGTATGGCGGCCCTTTACACCCTTCTTATCAGTATGGCTTATAATTTGCGTCTGGGTTTAGGGATCTTTTCTATCGATTGCAACGAAAATTAGCCTTGCCGCTATAAAAAATATATTCAAATTTATTAAAAAATTTCCAAAGCCGCCGTTAATATTTCTAACCGCAGTTCTGCTGCCATACTTGCGTTTTTGACACCTACTTGGGCAATATAAAAAGGGTTACTACCTAACCTACTGAGCTTGCTGCTATGGCTAGTAATACAGGTGTTATGGGCTCTTGGCCTATATAAATCAAGAACCATTTGCTAAATAAAATGTTTTACCATTGACGAAAATAGGCTTATTTTAACCCAGGGTGGACACTCTAAAACATGAAATTTCTTCTTTTTCTTTGAAATCTCCAAAAATGTTCGTTTCAGAACTTTCACTTGCGAGGGAAGTTCCGAGTAGAGCCCTATATTTTTTATTTGCAAATTGATGTGAAGCACATTACCAAGCGTTTCTCTTTAACGCTTCAGTATCGTTAGCACTGTTAAGTTATTTGTACCGGTTTAACACATAATTTTGAAGACTTTGGTGTTCCTTTGATCTTTCTGGAATGTATAGTTTCAAAGCTTCCATTTCCGAAGGAAGTTCCGTGTAAAGACCTTTACCGATTTTTCTTATCTGTAGCTTCTGAATTCTGACTCCTTTCTTATTTTCTACTGTAAGCTTCTTTGTCAATACCTGGGTATTGGATAGTTTTTGAACTTCTTCGACTTTCTTCTTGCTTCTACTAAAAAATTACGGGAGTATAGCATTCGTGACAAAAAACTCTTCTATGTTTCTTCAGATCTTCACGTTACAGCATCCGTAGATGACTAAAAACATGTTTTCTCAATTACATCTGTCTCTTCGTCGGTCTGTCTGCCTGCCCTTCTAGCTTTTGGCGGTATATTTAGCTCAAAAACAATTTGATAGAGGGCGCCCTGTTTAACAACCGACTAAATGGAAGTAAAATTTGGCACATAGCTCAGGTGCACTTAACAAAAATAGGCATATTTTGGACATACATATTGCTGTGATACAATTTTATTTTAATATTAACTACGCTTACGTCGTAGGTCACTAATACTGGCTATGATTCCGCTGTAACATACTAGCTTAATATTTAATTAAAACTTAATTTCAGCGTTTTTTTTTCCTTTTTTAATTAATCTATACCTTAGTTTTAACTTTTAATAAAACTAAATACCTCCTTAGAAAATAGCCGTTACCCTTAGTTACTGGTGCTTACAAGACATCAATTGTTGAATGTAACATTTTACAATAATTATCGGATTTCATCAATAAAAATGCATTTTTTTTAAATTATATTATCTTAACTTTACCTTTTTACGTCGTTTCTGTACAGAAAATAATTTTCAGGCAGTCACGATTTGATACTACGGTGCTTTCTGTGTTGATGATCTTCTCAGCGAGATTTGCGCTTCCCAACGTAACTGCAACCCTTCTAAACTAATTATAGTTGGATAAATGGGCTGACTCCGGTCCTGATGACCCAATATTGACCTTGACTATTCAGGAAACGGCTTTACAATTCTTTCATATGCAATCAGTCCAGCGACTGGTTTTAAGCACTGTTTTGGTTTGTTTTTGCGTGATTGTATATCACTCCACGGTATGTGGTAAATAATAATAAGATGCTTTAAGTTAATACTTTACCAAATGGGTGCGTATATTACGTGCAATAACCGTAATTGTTATCATTGCCATGGTTATCAATTGCTTGTAAGTGACAGCTCTATTTGATGGAATTAACAAAACCTCTACCAATGTAGCCTTTCACATCTGGTGTTTCTAGGTTATGACTGACTTTTCTAATAAAACACATCTTTCGAAGCTTCACATGATGCTATCTGCCATACTAACTCTGGTAATTATTTGCTAGAATTTATTAATAAGGTGTTTTTTCAGGTTGCAACTGCAACTGCTCGAACAACGGCTGTAACGTCGACAAAGTGCTTTCGTTGAATCCCTATACTGAGTGTAATTTTGCATCTTGTATTGCATTATTTGGATATAACAGATCTTATTAAAGAATTCGATTAACTTATTGTTTTACTTGCACGTAGTTTTTGGTATTTCTGTACATACGTTTCACACATGTACACTTGCTTTCAAAACTTTCTCGTACACATTCAAAATCAAGTAACAACGATTTTGCAAAATTTTAGCTGTGTGAACGGGTAATTTTGAGATTAGGTTAAAAATGACATTGACAGCATGTGCTCTGTCAGTCGAGGCATTTTGACTTTTCAAAAATTTAAATGTCAGAGTTGATTAATTACAACCCTGATTTAATACAGCGAAAAATAGGTGTACGCGAAAGTTTTGAAAGCAAGTGTACGTTATATAAGTAAAATTTGGATTAATAGCACCAGGCTCTTATTACAAGATATATCTACGGTGCTTGAGTATTTTTAGTGTATACGCCTCCAGAATATTCCACTGCGATTACTGCAATACTGAAGCTTCTAATTAAAAATAATGAGTGTCTTACAAATAAATGTATAAATCTTTTCCAATTTAAAGAAAACATTTTCAGTTTCTGGCGGCCATAAGGAATTCCTTAATACTTTCTCTTTGGCTGATTTACTACGACCCAATCTTGGTTTTATTTCCGATACAGAGAGAAAATAAAGTACTTCGGCCTAATACGATTGATGTAAAGAGAGTCTTTACTTTCGATTGTTCCCTTAACCTTTCATAACGATTTCTTTCTTTCGCTGGCTCTACAAAGGAGCTTCTGCTGTACGAACGCTATTTCCATTCGAACGTTTTAAAAACAGCCTAGATAGGGCTTCAGCTTTAACAACAGCAACAACACGATCGTGGCGTTCCGCGAACGCAGCCCTAATTTCGGCTTGACTCCGTGTTACCTGAATAGAAAATTAAAACGAGGTGCAAAGGCACGCAAATTTATCTATGAAACATGCGCAGTGTTCCTATCAATATCCGCCTAATTTATGTGCAGGTTTGGGGAACAAGAGAAAATTATAACATGAAGCTCTGAGATGGAAGCAAAGTAAATTAATGCAGGAGGAATTAATATTCACTTGTGAATTAACAATAGCTTTTCTAAATTTAGGTTGAGATGAGCGAATAAATCGATGCAGATGAAATGAATCCCATAAGTTGCTGACAGTGTGTTAGAGAATCGTTTAAGGCGCCTGAAATTGCAGAGTAGGCGAAGATGCTTCTAAAGAACGTTTAAAGGGTTAATGCGATTATATTGTAATTTATTTTTTCTCTTGCAATTGCGGCGTAATTTCTGAAACCAAGTTGAGCTTTTTCACTATTTTTAATTCTATGTTGGGAAAATTAAGGTTTTTTAGTTTGAAGTTTATTTCACGACGATGAATTTTTCGTCCATGAAAGGTTTTAATCGCTTAATAAGTCAAATGGAGCAATTTGGTTTATGTTAATCTAATTAATTAAACTATAATGCATGCGGCTATTGCTCATAGAATGATAATGTCCGACACTTTTTTCTATTATTTTATGAGTCGTGCTTTTTTGGGTACTTCGCCACATTACAGAATTAAAAATCAATATTAACCAATGTTTCGGAAAACGAATCTGTGCTCTTTAAAGTAAAGGTTGTCTACAGATCATCAACTCTAACGTTATTAAAATTCCAGCAAATATTTAATGATAGTAACAACTTGTTCAACGTACCACCAGGTCGGCTGTGTGCCTGGCTGTCGCCTCTACACAAGAGGGTACTAAAAGTTGTAAAACCTATTCAAGAGCTGATAATCGGATCACAATTTACTTATGTTGCAACTAAGATTGTGCTTAAATCCTTATGGAAGTCGCATCGTCAAGGAATAGTTTTCAAACGAATGCAAAAAAACTTCTCACTGTCACACTATGGTATTTTCCTTATTTATTTTCTTTTTTTTAATAATTTATTGCCAGTCCAGCAGTAGTGCTATTACATGACAGAGCTCAATTAGATTTTTAACAGTGTTTTTCACTATACACTATCTACATCGATTCATTGTGGTATGTTACATGTTTACCTGTGATATATTACAATACATGGATTATTCAGGTTTACAGATATTAGAAATTCCGCAAGTAATAATGTTATTCACTGTCACTGTCACTGTTTAATAAGTCTATGGGTAACTTGCCTTTTAGTCTGGTGTGTAATGTTCTTTGGCCGAGATTATAATGGACCGCACCCTCGAACTGATTAAGTTTTTCATAAAAGGATTTGGCTGCTTTCGTTATATAATGTTGTATGGTAGGAGTACCGGTTTTGCGATGTAGTTGAGAGTTTCTAATGTACCAATCGGCATTTGTGACGATACGTAACACTTTGTTCTGGAGAACTTGCAGCTTATTTATGTTGGTTTTTTAAGTGGCACTCCAGACCTTATATCCATGGGTGATGATAGGTCTTATTATTGATCTATAAATTAGGGTGCCACATTCTATTTTTATTATCGGGTATAGCATTCCAAGCCTGGCATCTGCTTCAGTTAACTTTTTATTTATAGGGAGGCTCCAGTTAGCCTTCTATCCAGATGCATTCCCAGATATTTTACAGCTTTATCTTTTGCGTTCCACTGAATCGGGATGTTATTTATTACTAGGTGGATCTGATGGTCGCCGTAAGGTAAAAATTTTTGATTCGCATTTAGCTGCATTTATCTTTATGCACCATGTGTTGAACCACTGTTGGAGTTGATCAGTACTTTTCTGGAGGTTATTCGCAGCATTGGGGATATCTTGATCCTGGGTGATTATGGCAGTATCATCTGCATACATTGCTAGGTCCGCTCCTGGGGATGTGTGTATGTCGTACATAAATATATTAAACAAGATAGGACCTAATATCGAGCCTTGAGGGACACCTGCTCGTGTTTGACGAGTTGTAGAGGTATATGAGTTAACTCTGACTTGAAAGGTTCTTTCTGTTAAAAAGGAAGCAATTTTTTCTAATAAGTAGGGAGGTCATCATTTTGTGTATAAGACCTTTGACCCAAACTCTATCAAATGCTTGCGCTACGTCTATGAAGGCAATGAGTGTATGCTTCCTGTTTTCAAAATCTGCTTCTATCCTTTCTGTAAGTCTGAGAAGTTGTGTGAAGTGGAGTGTGAGGTTTTAAAGCCAAATTGGTGTTGAGGAAGTATATTATTATCATCATCCAGGAATTTTTTTAAGCGATAGTGTATGGCGCGTTCCTGTAGGTTGGATACGGTAAACAGAAGACTAATTGGTCGGATTGTCATGTTGTTTACCTGGCTTCGGAATCATTATTATGATTGCTTGTTTCCAAGCGACTGGAAAGTATCCAACCCTTAAACTAGCATTGAAGATTGCAGTTAGATAGCATTTTGCTTTATTTGGTAGATTTTTAAGGAGCTGGTTTGGGTTCATGTCTATACCTAGAGCTTTCTTATTTTTCATCTTCTTGCTTCAATTCAGACGGTGAGATAGGTCCTGTGAGTGTAATACCTACTGGGTCTGTATTTCCAGGTTTCCATCTATTTGTCGATAATGATCGATATTGTCTTGGTCTACTGGTATGGTGAATGTGTTCCCTAGTTGTTCTGCAAAAATCTCGCTCTTTTCCCTGTCATGTGAGTGGGTTTGACCATTTATTCGAAGTGGTTTAATCAGCATCGGTTGTTTAAGTATTTTTCTGGTGGCTCTCCACATATTGGGGTTCCCTGTGTCAAGGGATTCTATGTAGTTATTGGACATTGTGATTCTATGTTGCTCTAGTTCTTGTTTTACGGTTCTGATTAGTCTATTCAACCTGGCTTTAATTACAGGGTCACGGGAGTTTTGCCATTGTCTACGGGTCTTATGTTTTTTTCCTAATCAGGCTATGTATGTACGTTGGGACGTTTTGGCTGTTTGGATGATTATGTAGTCGCATATTCTTTGTCGGATTTTGAATAGCCTGAGCGGCTGTCATATTGAATAGCACTATTGCCTTATCAATATATTCAAGTGAGACAAGACTAGTGGGACATGTTAATTCATTTTCCAGTTTTGTTCTGAATTTCTCCCCATCAACTGGGCCGTTAATTAGTCTTGGTAACTTAGGGTAATAATACGGAGAGCTGTGTATGGTGAATATAACAGGTACGTGGTCTGAGTCTAACTCCTCGAGTACTGTCTGATTTATTGGGAATTTTAAGTTTTTGTGCAGTATAATGTCTAATATATCTCGCAGGTGATTTGTTTTGTACGGGTAATAAGTATATTCTGATGCTGCTGATACCTGCAATCCCAGTTATGAAGATATGTTCGCGAGCTTCACACCATTTGGGTTAGGTTTCCTGCAGCCCCAATTTTGATGTTTGCAATTCAGGTCGCCTATTAATAAAGTGGGGAGTTGGTTGGAAAATATTTGTTGTAGATCCTCTTGGAGCAGCTGGTTGTTTGGTGGTTTATAGCTAGATACTATTTTTAGTGTACTATTGTTTTCCATAGTGAGATTTACAGCTACTGCCTCTAGTTGATGCATATTTATTAATTGAATTCGGGCGACGCTTAGGTTTCGTTTTACAATTATTGCTGAACCTCCCCACCCTATAGTATTAGATGTGTCTTTTCTGAAGATGTGATAGCCCGGTAGGGCAAATTCCACATTTTGGATGAAATGCGTTTCGGTTACCCATGCTATCTCAATTCCATGACGTGGCATAAAATCTAAAAAGGTTGATCTTTGTTGTTTCAGTCCATTCGCATTCCAGTTCAAAAATGTTAATTTATTGAGATGTAGTTTATTTGGAGCCATTTTGGAAGAGCAAAGGGATTAGGGACATGATGAAGTTTTTTATTTGTTCAAGGGGTGGAGTGATCATTTCTAGGATTGATTGTAGTATATTTGAGGTAAGAGAATTGTCAGTTGGAGGAGTGCTTTTATTGAGAACACTTGAATTGGAGGTGGGAGTATTTTTTTTGAGCAGTGAAGCATAGGTAGCATTAGACGTAACTTTACCAGTAATTTACGCGTTAGGGTTAGAGGGTCTCATTATGGGAAACGCTGGCTTATTATTGTGCTGTTTTATATAGGGGCAGCCTCTATAGTTCGCGGTGTGTTCTCCTCTGCAGTTGACGCGTTTTGGTTTGTCAGACCCCGTTTTTCGTTGAAATTGGGAATAGTGATGGTGTTCCGCGCATTTCACACATCGCGGCGGTAAGTGGCAATAGTCTTGTGTATGCCCTATTAACTGGCAGTTGGTACATTGGGGGTGTCAGTATTTTTACGTCGCAGTTCAACTGTTACAACGCAATGTAGTAATCTGTTTAGATTAAAAATTTATTTAGCCTTGTCCTGTTGAATTAATTCAACTGCTACAATTGGCATTGGCACTTTGTTATGGTTCAGGAGTCGGGTGATTTAATGCACTGGATAATTTCAAATAAATAATTCTGCGTTAATTTCACTTTCTGTATGGAGATTGGAAGACTACGTATTATTACGGAGATATTACTGTTTTCCGGATTCCTGTAGGTGTAATAATTGGCATTATGTTTATCATAGAATTTCGTTAGTTTGCGGTAATCGTCAGTGGTATTTAGGTTAATGCGTAGTTCTTTCCCTTTATAGATAGTGGTAAAATCATGTGAGATAACAGATTTAATATCTTGAATGATGTTTTAATAGTTAGTTCCGGCAGGTAAGAATATTGGTGGCACCTTAGGTTTTTCAACTATTTCATTTCTCGCCTGTGGTTGTGATGTACCTGGTTCATTTGTTTGTAAAAGATACTATTTATTTTGGGTTAACAGCGAGTTTTTGCTAAATAGATAACGCTTGTTCTAATCTGTTTCTTCGGGTGAGGTCAATGGTCGTTTATTTGAATTTGTTTCGGCGATTGGGATACTTTCGCATTCCATATCCTTTGGGTTAGTGTTATTTATTTTCTGATCCATTTCAAAGTACTTTAACAATTTCAAAATAATTTTACAGTAAACCAGTAGCCTACTACGATCAGACACAATATAATAGTAGTCCTGGTTTTACAGAAAAAAAGTTACTAGAAAAGTTGCTCGGAAACACAAAAATAGCGCAAATCGGAATTTTTATCTAAAAATTATTATTATTATTATTACGATTTCAGACAATAAAGGGTTCACTTCTCATTACGACATCTCTCTATCTTTTTATATTATTTTCTGATCGATTTAAAATTTTGTTCAGCTGTACTATCCTTTAAAACGCTTGTTTTTAGATTTTTACTTCCCTCATCTAAAAGACGAAAAAGTATTGCAATAGGCAAAGAATTTCCTTCCAGAATTTCTTCAGAACTTCACCTTTCAGGCTTCCTAGGTGACGAAGAACAAGTTTTCTCAATTCCGTTTGTCTGTCTGACTGTCTGTTGCAGTTATATCTCAAAAACTATATGTTAGAGGAAGACGATATTTTGCGTGCACTCTACATGCTTTCCTGGAATGGAATCGAGAACATTTCATTAAAATATATACAGGGTGAGCACTTCAAAAAACCAAATTTGCCTATTTTTTCTTTAACTCAGGGGCCATTACTTAAACGGAAGCAATATTTTGTAAGGCTTTCACCCTTGACGAAACGAACGCTCTAGCTACTGCCAATATCGCATTCGCACGCTGAGATTCGAATCCCAACGCTTGTATTGTTTTTTAAAATTGATGTAACTCGCATGAAGGGGTCCTTTCTTTTATTTTCGTATTATTAAAAACGTTAAGATATTTTTACCTGTAGTTTCCTTTGGGTTTTAAAATTATTTAGTATCACAAGGCCCACTTGTGAGGGAATTCTGTGTAAAACCCTTGCAGATTTGTACTTTCCTCGTAAGTTCAAATATATTCAGAGTGAGCACCTTTACAACATAAAACTTTATTTTTGCTTTAACTGAGAAATAGATACAAGTAATAATTTGGACACCGCTCAGGCTTTACTCTTGATAAAGTTGTGACCCAACAGATACAGACCAAATGTTGTATAAAATACTAAAATAAGCAACAATAAGCTTGTTCCCTGGAAGTAGGGAATTGAATTGAAATCCTTCCGGAGGCGCTGAAATGAATGTGAGTTCGAATTCCCTCTGCAATACTTTTTCAACTTAAAAATTATTGTAATTTGCATTATCAAATGTTTCCTTTTATGATTTCAGTATTATTAGAAACGTTAAGATATTTTTACCCCTATTTTACTTTGATTTTTAGAATTATTTAGTGTCATAAAGTCCATCTGCGAGAAAATTTCTGTCTAAAGCCCTTAGAGATTTTCACTTCTCTTATCAATTTCAATCCGAGACTAAGGAGTTCCAACATTAGCAAGGGATCTTTTACATGCTACACATCGTAGTAACACGGCCCACGCCACGGCTTTATATCACTTCCGAATGATGGCATTCTGTAGAGGTTTTCATGTAACTTTTACAGCTATTACATCATATTATCTTAAATTAGCTGAACTACTCGTAACTCAAATATGTTAGTAAATACTATATTAAACCTTTCCTTAAATTTTATTATATAAGCGTTCTTTAATAATTTGTTCATACTTAAGTAATATGGACGGTAGTTCAGGTGCAATAATATCAAAAATATTCATTTGGAACGCAAATAATTCCATAGTACGTAGTCATGAACCGAGGGTACCGGTAACCTACATAGAAAATCGAACCGTTAGAATTAGATGAAAGTAACATATCTGTAACGTTTGCACTCCAATTCTAATAGTTTACCTTCAATATTGTCACTGAACCGCTGTCATTTAACAGTTTTGGAATATGACAAAAAAGTTCTTGATATTTCTGACGTTTTGAAGGTTAGTAATTTCAAAACCAGAGCACGTTACTAATCGTATTTGAGTTAGACAGAGAAGACCCTGAATGCCACGGCCTCATAGGAAGTTTTTCCTATAGATTTAGTTGGCATTGAGTGTGCCTTGCAGTGGTCTATATTATTTACCGGATATCGCTCTCCTGTGAGCCTTGTCATTGTAATTTTTGATTTTGTGATCTCGAGGATAAATTGTATTTTGTGGTATTCTTATCCCATTTAAAATGGTTAAAATCAACTGCTGCGTGCCAAACAGCATCTCTGAGGGGAATCATAGCCGATATCGGTTTATTCATCCTGAAAAAATCCTGAATTATACTCTAAGTGGTTGCGTGCACTTGGTAACCCAAAGCTTATAACCCTGAACAATTTCTTTTCCCTGAGGTTGACATGTGTTACAGACGGAGGGCCCCCGTAGACAGTGGAAAAAGTTCGATAAAACATATCATAATAGACCACTGCCAAAAATAAATGACATTCAGAGAACAATTATACAGGATGTCCCAAAAAAACTGCTTAGACAGGTACAATGATTTTAATAGAAATTAAAACACAGGGCACAGGGTAGTCTTACTTTTACTAAAGTTAAACTGCTGTAGTTGTATGGTATTTTTTTACAAATATTCATAAATTTTATATCATTTTTATGCAGCACTCTAGGGAGGGCAAGCATCTCTGACAGGGCATATATCTTTGGATATAGATAAGCTGTGTTCGAATTGTGTTGAGTACAAACTTGTCAAGTGTTTCCTGAAAATTTTCAAGGCAGCCAGCATAATCTTTTTCTAATACGAGAATTTAATGCATTTCTGCAGGCAAACGAGGACTTCTACTGCACAATAATGAAACGGGAACGGTATTTCAAATTTGTAGGTTATGCTTTCAAAGCTATTGGATACAAGGATGTCGGACTTGCCTCTAAGGGCCGAAACGGCTATCACATCGCATTAAGCGAAACACTCAGAAAGAGGCGCACCCCCTTTTCTTGACGCTAGATTAATGACTTTTGGATTAGAACTGCCGCGTGAAGGAGTTCAACGAGTTTTACCCGTCTCCTCCTGTGTGGCGGCGTTAACTTTCAATCTAACTGGACAAGTATCTTTATTATAAGGATTCGATAAAAGTAAAAAAAATCAGTTAGTTAGTAGTTACAATATGAGTGCTGTGCAAGCCCAAGAAATCAATCCTACACTAAAGAAAGCTAGCTGCCTTTAATAATACGAGAAACACCTATTGCATTCATTGTATACAGTTAAAGAAGATTGCTATTGGTAGGCTGGTTGTACATAGCACAATTTTATTTGAAATAAAACAAATGTTGAGTCTCCTGACCCGAGTCTTTTAACTTGTAGGGTGGACGCTGGTGTTTGGGCAATCAAAGCCGTCCCAGTAAATTTATTACCAAATCTGTTCGTTAAACGTAATATAATGCTGTACATCAAGAACAAAGTACCAAACTATTTTTAATCTTTATCTCACTACAACTTTTACTAACACAAATATTAGCTGTAACTAAACATACTATAATTAGAAAATTTTTAAAAGTTATTTTGTTCGCTGTCTTATACCTTTGTTACTACGGTTGAATTCACACAATCCTAGTTAATTGGAAATAACTTTACCAGTTTTTTGAAATTAATCCGTGCTTATAAATTAATTGTGAATAGCTGCGAACGGAAAAGGGTCTGCAGCTTCAGAGAAAGAGCTGACGTTTTTCGTTATTCTCCCCGGAAGGCATTTTATTGATGTACATTCCCAAGAACGACTCCAAATGGCCGATGGGAAGCGATGCTTGAGGCAACCAACGCAATGTAATGCTACGTTGTTTACGTGCAATATACAATCTGAGCGATATGATATGGGGCTAAATTCACGCAACATAGCAGGTGCGTGTCGAGGAAGCCCGTGGGGTTGGGCAATATAATAGCATTCGGCCAATGCAGTTCGCTATAATGCATTAGCGGTGTTGGTTACATTTGTATACAATGAATCTACAAGCTAGAGATTTAGATAGCCTTGTTACACGTAATCCATTTACTAAATGAGAAGCAATTTAGCCATATTTTCTGTTTTGTTAATACAGTACTTGGGATTCAATTTGTGTTTGCCCCTGTGATGCTATAATACATTGCGTGGAGTCGTTAGTGGCATTTTAAATTATTTTTAAGTATATTCGAAATTTCTTTTGGTTTATGTGTTAACATATTATGCACAACAAGTTTAATTAATACAAGGGTAATTATTTAATTTTGCTTTTGTGTAGGTACAAAATAACCAATTATGATAAATTAACGACTTGAAGCTTAATTCTAGCAGCCAACACAGATTAAAAACGAATTTTAATAAATGTTTAGATAAGGAGTTCATATCTGACTAAATCACTCACATTATAGGAGATATAAACAGCATTGACAAGGCTAGAATAAAACAAAGGGATACCGAAATAAGACATGGACTAAAGCCCATTTTGTTTCAACTTAATAGTGGACAAAATAATGTCTAAAGCGAAACTGAATGGGCATAAGCCGAATTAAAGTGATGCCGATGATAGTCCTATTACATACAGTGATGGATAGTTTGCAACTGTTGCTGAATACGTTTAAAACTGCTGTTGGGATATACAATATGAAGACATCAGAAACAAAAACCAAATCTCTGGTAGTACCTCGAGAACAGAAATAATATAAACTAGTAATAAATAATTACATAAGTAGAAGCACAATCAATGAGCTTTCTTGTTTTTTTTTTTTTTAATATAAGCCAGATCAGCGGAATCGCTTCACATGGTTGAGATGCAATTTTACAAACTTATGCGTTAAGATATAGACTAGAGGCGGATACCGCACTATAAATGGGTTTTGCGTTACACTCACTGTTTATTAAAGGTAAGTTATCGTATTTCACTGATCACTGTCACCTGTAGTTGAATAGTTTCAATAAATATCTTGCGGAAGTTGACGTTTCAGCCTGGAGTGAATACCTTTGGATCCTGTGTTATAATACCTTGCTCCACCGCACTGCGTAATGTCAAGGAAATATGTTCTTGTTGCTGTCTTGATAAAATCCTGAATGCATGGTATATTTGCCTCTCGTTGAAGTTGAGTGTTTCGCACAAACCAAGGTCCGTTGAAGATTATACGAAGAACTTTATTTTGAAATATCTGTAATTATTTCAGTTGTGTTTGTGAAGCTGCTTCCCAAACCTGACATGCGTACGTTAGAACAGGTCTGATAACTGACTCGTAGATTAGACATCCTACTTCATGTTTAAGGGGCGAGTTCTTATTAATGATTGGAAACAGCATCGCCAGTCGTGCATATGCTTCATTCAGTTTTTTATTTGTATGAAAAGCCCATGCCAGTTTCGTATCGAGGAATACACTTAGGTATTTCACTGCTTTACCCGGCGGATTCCATTGAACAGTGTTGGACCTATGATGGAACCTTGTGGTACTCCGGCATGAATATTCTTTTTTGCTGATAGTGAACTAATGATTCTTACTGCAAACGTGCGGTTCGCTAAGAAATATTTAATACTGGATAACAAGTATGCGGGCATGTTTATTTTCATCAGCTTGAACAATAATCCTTTTATCTACACTCGGTCGAATGCCCGAGCAATATCAAGGAACAGGGCCACGATATGCTGCTTATTTTCAAATGCTGTCTCTATGAGTTCAGAAATACGAGACAATTGATGCACGGTTGAGTATTTCTTTCGAAAACCATATTGGTATGCCGGAAGAATCTGATTGTCTAGGAGAAATGCATTGATACGGGAGTGAATAATTTTTTCAAGGAGTTTTGAGAGTATAGGAAGGAGATTTATTGGGCGGTAACTGTCAAGGTGCTCATGGTTTTTGGCTGGTTTATGACAAACTAAGATGTGTGCGTCCTTCCAAGGATTTGGGAAGTATCCAATTCTAAGGCAAGCACTGAATAATATTGTTAGAAAAGTAATTACTTTTAAAGGGAAGTTTTTGAGAACTATATTTGGAATTAGGTCGTGACCTGGCGACTTTTTAGGAGACAGAGTCCGAATATGCTCTAATATTTCTTCAGGAGAAGTAGCTACTATTATTCCGGGATTAGCTGGAAAGTCCGCAGTTAATTTCATTTTTACTGCTGCAAAATCAGTGTTCCTGTCAGATATTTTGGTAACAAACGTATTTTGTAGATGTGTGGCAAATATGTCGCAGTTTTCTTCATCGGTGGCGTACTTATGATTATCAAGTTGTATAGTGGAAACTTGCGGCTGTTGTTTTAATATTCTTCTCGTAGCTCGCCACTGGTTCTTCACGAGCATGCCATCCCAAGGATGCGCCTTAGAAGCCAGGTACCTACCATTAAGTTAGCGCCCAGTTTGAAGTATGTAATTGCCAAAAACCATTCAGGCATAACGTCATTTTCGAAGTTCCGTTTTTGTCTCGTAGTATTGAAGAACTTTATTTAGATCTTGCTACCATTTCTCGATATCGACGTTGGTCTTATATCAGCACCGCCTTCCTGTTGACAATGTTTTCATATGGACGCCGTCTTCTTTCGACGCCGTCCACCGTCCTGAGCTACAGATGTATTTCCTCTTCTTTGAACACGGGCCGGTCTGGTTTGAAAGTCAACTTGCCCGTAGCCCGGCTAAAATTTTAGCCGACAATTCTGACTAGGTTTCCATTGACCTATTCTTTTGAAATATTGTATTGTGTTACGTGAACCTACTTTAATTGTTTTAATAATGCATGTGACACACTACCACCAATTCAATATAATTGAGTAATCGTACGTATGAAATCGGAACCTTGAGGGCATCCACGTTGGGGTATGTAGATCGATATTGGCAATCGGTGACTGACATGTTGCTAGGCTATCAAAATATACTTTCGTAGTTGGTCTAACGCCATGACGTCACGCGTGTAGGTAGAGTAAGACTAATTTAGTGCAGGTATCGGTATTTCTAGCTGCCCCGGCAAAAAATCTATTTATTTTTAGAGTGTTGCTTAAATTTGATACGACTTAATTTTTTGTGAAGCAAAATGCAGTACTCGTTTGAATTGATGGGATTCATTTTCATGAAAGATACAAGGTTTTTTTAATAAAATTACCCATTGCATGTCCACCATAATAACGAAGACCGGTCCTTGCATCTACCGTTATTTTTACTACCGCAAGCGAGCCCTTGTTCTCCCAGCTTACGACCCCTTTCTCACTATTTAGTCGAGCAACGTTTACATTTGCTGCATCTTATAAACGGAGATTCCGTTGTAACATAAAGATGACAGAGATGAGAATTCTAAGAGCCACGGTGGCTAAGGCAACATATAGGCTACTGAACGCTTAACTTAGAGAGACGAATAACAGAGAAGATATGGTTAGATTCTTTAGACAAAACTAGAAAGAGGTGGAATAGTTCGTTTCGCTAAGGATGGAAAACATCTGGGAATCCGACCACTAATAAGACCCACTAAGGGATCGGGAAAGATAGAGATGCGTTTATTTTCCAAGAAACTTAATCCGGAAACAACAGGCTTCGGGTTTAACATCGGGAAAAGAAGAAGAAACTTGATACAATCTATTCTGATCGCCACCTGCTTTGACCTAAATGGTGGCTGTAGATCGCCGAAAACAATTTTGGTATTTAATAAAAACCGTTATATCTGGGAATCGAACACCATAATACGTTTTTATAATATCATTAGGTTTTCCGTCACTGTGAATGACCTGTGAATCTTCATTTTCGTGTTTGTTATTTCAACTAGCATGGCGGCACAAAAGTCCTTTATGTCGCCGGCTGTAACTTTCTACAATGCATCCATCTACATGCTGTAATCAGCCCAACTGCCACCACCGCTTAAAAGTAAAAAAATCGAAAACTAGTAATTGGAATCGGTACATAAACGAGTTAAAACGTTGGCTTTTGAATTCATCGAAGTCTTCATTTTTCGATGTTTTATACTGTCTCTGTATATTATTTCCTTTCTCCTTTAATACAGACATACAGTTATTTAAAATAATAGTAAATTAGCACATAATATATTAACGAACAAATGCTTTTCGCCTGGTGCTCTTGTTAAAAATGTATTAAAATTTTCTGAGTATCTTAGACAACTTTGGGATATAGTTTTCCGACTTTTGCTTCAGGAATACTTGCATTTTTTTATATTTCGATATACCAATATTCTCCCTTCTTTAATAAAAAAAATGTTATTTTGTACTCAGCCAACAGCCGTTACGCTAATTATAGGCGTCACTGTACATTTTATGGGGATTTCCAGCTCCACTAACGACTGTCATGATGTTATTATGACATCCGGGACCAACTATTTTCGTGGCAGCCGTACCAAGAGGAGCCGAGAGAAATAACCGGGAAGCTCCCATCCAAGTTTTTACCAAAAATACCGTTGCTTAACTCTACTGATCGTATGTGGACGCTTGTTCAAGCTACACCACCCAGGACATTAATGTACTACTTAACATGAAAAACGTAGACCATAAAGTTGATCACTTATATTTCTTGCATAAGACTTTAAAATAGACCTTGGCTATAATTTCAGAAAACGTTTTAATGTTCTTTTCTCTTCTCCATTGCATAAATTGCGCATAGAAAGTTTCATATCCCTTCTTTGATTTTTGTGGCAGGAGATTTGAGGACACACTCACCACTTTCTCTAAAATTTCTTGCATATTAGCACTACAGATAACCAATAATTCATGTTTTCCATATTTATTCACAAAATTGGCACAAAAGTTAGAAAGTAGTTAATTTTTAAACTCAAACTAGCTGTCAATAATGAAAACGTAATAATCTGTTGCTAGGTAAATTTAGAACTTGGCTTACCAAATAAATAATACACCGATTTCTGAATGGTAGTCAACTTTATATGGATGGACTGTTTGCAATAAACCCTTTTTAATTTGAGTTTATTATCTTTTATATAAATTTTTATTGTGTAACGTTAGCGCCAATAACAAATTTACCTAACGCATAAATATTATGCCAGAAATTTATATGGCGCTTCTTCAAGTTACAATCATGGCTCACATATTCAAAGCGCGTGTATTCCCGTTAAACCGACTCCTAGCCGCGATGCGCGGACACGCGTGCGTCAACACTCGACGCAATTCCTAATCTCTCCCAACTAGAATTTAGACCTACAACGAGAGCCAAGAGGTATATATTCAAACCATTTGGAAACACATGAGAACTAGTGTTCCAGTACTTCTCCCCTCCTAACGCCCTGCGCTACCTGATCAGCGCCGGTGGATACGGTCCCATTTTGTTGAAGGATTCCTAATTCCCCTAGTTGATCAGCACCGGAGGATACGGTTCCATCTTGCTGAGAATGTCGTTTGATTTCTACAGTAATTGTTTTCCACGCCAATATCGCCCTAACCTCTTTGTAAACTTAACCTTTGCCCGAAATAATTTCAGTTGCACGGAAGGCGGAATAAATAGTTAACATGATAATATAATCATAATTTTTTTATTGTTATTGACCAGCAGACGTTTGACATCCGGAAAAAATACGCGTATTCAATAAAAATTCTTCTAATAAATAACATAAAAATATTTATTACTTGATTTGAATTCCTTTTTGACAGTAACCTGTCTGGAAAATAAATTTAAAACGGCTATCATAACTATTAATACGGCTATTTTTTTTATTGACTACGCAATAAACATACTTTCCTCGCCTACTTGCTACACCAATTTCTTTAGATGCTTTTTGTATAGGCCTGCCGCAAACCTCTATCGCCGTAGGAAATATATTAGTAGGATCCATTCTTTTTGTCTATTATTTTGCACAGTTGCAAATGTTAATAATATCAGAAACCTTCTTTCAATCAAACACCAACGAATTGTTTAACATATACACAATAAACAGAGTCTAAATTATTTCTTTTACACCAACTAGTATTTCTGCAACGGCAATACGACTGTTGTCCACACAAAACCAAAAATAAGAGCAGTGCTTCTTGGGCATGCAACAGGTAAGTAAACCGCCAAAAATTTAAAGCGAAAGGCGGAAACGGAGTCTCAAGTGTCTCAAAAACAGTCCGGGTCGCTGGAGACCCGTTTTCCGTATTCTGAGGGTTAACCTAGGATACATCTTGCCTGTATACTAGGAGCAACCTCCAGTCCACCGGCGTAATTTAGGTACCACGACCGAGGCAAATTGGCCTGCTATCGGGAAACCAGACCGATCGCAATCATCCAGCGGTCATCGGCAATTCTAGCGGTAAAGAGCCGGACTTTGCACGAGGTCGAAATTTCATATCATTCTGGGTGGTCCAAACTTACTCATCAAAGAAGCATCACAATGCGCATGGCTTAATACAGTAGCCGTGAATATTACCAACACCGCAATACACCTAATTACATCGCATTTACGGCAGGGAAAAACATAAACAACAACGCCATTTTTCGGCCCTTATATAATCTGTTACATACCAGTCGTTCGAAGCCGCTGTGTGTTGGAGATACCGGCCAGCAGATCTACCTGGACTCGTCTCGAATCCGGAGCCGACACTCCTGTACATTGGGTTGCAGACCGCCCAGAAGTATAATAACACGGAAATAATATTTATTGTAAATAGAATTTTCATACTAACCAAGTCTTCTGTTGTAATTATTGAAACACAATATATCTCTATTCCTGTGTGTATACAATACATTTGAATACACGGTTCTTAGGCATTTGAACTTATCCTCAGCAACCAGTTGGATACTAAATTTAGTGAAATTATGAGCTTTAATACGCGCCCTTCGCAAGGGACTTAAATTTAAAATTTTTGTTAGAATCCAGTAGTTTACAATTGCCGTTTTAGAAAAAGTATTATTGTTTAATTTACGTTTTTGATGTGAATAATTTTACAATTTATATACCTTGATTTTATTTCTTAATCTTACGACTTTTTACCTTAACTTGCACAATTCCGCATGTTTAATGGATTTGAATAAATTAATGATGCAATACTCGTGTAGACACATAACATTCATTTTAGAAATAAATATAAAGAAATCGTACAATGTCTCTATTTTACAAAAATCTAAATTTTCTATGTCAGTGTTACATACTGTTGGCTTCAATTATGACGTTTACTTTATAAGGCTCTTATACAGTTGCTGTTAAAATAGAAAGTACTACTTCTGCGCTGTTTTTTAAACTTTTGTTACTAGAAGTACATAGGTGTGAATATGATTTTATATTCAATAAAAATACAATAGCCTAGGTGCTTCCTATTTATGGACTCTTTTACTTAAAAATATTTTGAAGCGAACGGGATAAAGCATATGAATGTCAAATATTCATTTCAAGATTTCTTTTTATAAACATCTCAATTTCTCTATAACGATGTTATCAATGTCACGCTGTTCAAATATGTAAACACAAAAAAAACCTATAACAGCTTTGAAAAACAGTTGCTATTCAAGTGACAAAATGGTGTTTACCTTGAAATTCTTTACATAGAATTGAAATATTACCAAAGATGACGCTTCTATCTGAAAAAATTCATTGTTGGGGTTAAAAATATTACCAAACCTGAAATAAAATGTGGCACAGAAATAAATTGTTCTGCTGGCAAACTAAATCAAGCACAAATAATTCATTCATATGAAGAATTCTTTAGCATAAAAATACGTTACCTCTGCTGTTCCACTAAGGTATTTTCCATTGCCAGTATTGATACTATTATTAAGCATAAAACTGGATTTCACAGGCATCCAATAACGTCAGGTGTTGAAAAGGCGAAGTTTCGTTTTGAGTTTTTATTGCAAAAATATAAATAGCATTTGAAAGTATTGTCTAGGACTACGAAGCTTTTTTCAAAACTTCTTTTTTTTTATTGTATACACGTGATTTACAATCTGCTCTATAGGAACAATAAGTAAATTAGATTAATGTATTACACATGAAGGGAGAAGCAACCCAGTAGCTACACTCCGAATTAACTACTTTTAAGTTATGGGTTGAATAGAAAAACTTTACTTAACTAAAGCTATGGATCTACATCTGTGGGCCATCTTCTTTTTATTCTTCTTCTTACTTCTAGTGGGACGCTAAGAGTACTAGCTTCTTCATTTGGATGTCCAGGGAGACTATTTAGGTATCTTCTGGTTAGCTCGCGGATTTCATCATTGACGAACGGAATGCCTGAGTCATCATGTATGGTTTTATTGCTGACATACCAGGGGGCATTGAGAATTATTCTTAAAATTTTGGACTGCAACCTTTGGATGATATGGATGTTCGAAAGTTTAGCACAGCCCCAAAGCTGTACCCCGTATGTCCATATCGGCTTGATTATGCATTTGTATAAGAGAATCTTATTGTCTACTGTAAGTTTCTATCTTCGTCCTATTAGCCAGTTCATTTGTTGTATCTTCAAGTTAATTTGTGTTTTTTTGTTCTTAATGTGGGGTTTCCAAGTCAGTCTGCGATCAAGTGTTAAGCCTAGGTATTTTATCTCGTCTTTCACAGGAAGACGAATGTCGTTTATTGTTACTTTGGGACATTCAACCCTTCGAGTTGTAAATGTGACATGAGCAGACTTTTGTTGATTTACGGTGATATTCCACTTGGCCAGCCAGCTTTCAAACAGACTGAGGTGGTACTGGAGGCAATTTGGGGTTTTTTATTGCTAGCAATTAATGCGGTATCGTCCGCGAAGGTGGCAATTTTGGTATTAGCTGTTGTTGGAATGTCAACAGTAAAAATTAGGTAAAGGAAAGGCCCCAGCAAACTACCTTGGGGAACTCCGGACTTGATAGGGTAATAAATGGATGTTTCCAGTTTATATTTAGTTTGGAAGTAGCGGTCAGTCAGGTAGGACTTTAATAGGAGGTAGTAAGGTGTGGGTAGGGTAAGCTTCAGTTTGAATAGCAATCCGTTATGCCAAACACGATCAAACGCTTGCTTTATGTCGAGGAAAGCGGCAGTGCAGATTTTCTTATCTTCAAAGCTTTTGAGTATTTCGTTTATTATTCTATGGCTTTGTTGGGTTGTTGAGTGAGTTGCTCGAAAGCCAAATTGATGAGATGGTACTATTTCATCCAGGTCAATTGACTTTGTAAGTCTTTTCAGCAAAAGTTTCTCGAATATTTTGGACATTGTTGACAGCAAGCTGATAGGCCTGTAGGATGTTGCTTCATGTGGTGGCTTTCCAGGTTTGTGGATCATGATTATTTGTGCGAATTTCCAAGTTACTGGATAATAAGCTAACCTAAGCATGCTATTGTAAATGGCTTTTCTTGGTAACTCTTTGAGTATTAGCGGAGTGATTAGGTCGAAACCAGGCGCTTTCTGATTTTTGCATTTCGACATTTCGTGTTTTACTTCTGCAGGGGAGAAAGGGGCTATTGGTAATGTCATTGGACAGGGACTGCTTAGAAATTCATCAATTTCTGGGTTATCATTGCTATTGTCATTTAAGAGTGGACTGAAAACTTCTGATAGATGTTCTGCAAAAATAGCAGCCTTATCGTGATCTGTCTTGGTTCAACTACCATGCCCTTTCCTCAATGGAGGAATGTAAGCGAATGGTTTTTTGAAACTTTTGGTAGCTTTCCATACATCGAAAGACTTCGACAAATTAAGTGCCGTTTAGTTATTTAGAAGAATTCCCTGTGGGATGCACGACAAAGTTTATTTCGTGTTTTTTTACTATTTATTCGCATACTTCCCTTTTTTTTGTACTACTTTTTATTTAGTTTCTTTGTTGTAAAACTAAGTTAATAATTGTTTTAGATTATTATGCTATCAACCAATGAATGATTTCAGGATAGCACATGTGAATGCCCGCTCGCTGCTGAGAAATATTTCGGATTTGAAAACTTATTTTGAAAATGATATATACAATGTAATCGCTATCAGCGAAACATGGCTAATGCAGAATGTACGAGATGAAAACGTGCATCTTCCAGGTTATCAAATACTTCGTAAAGATCGTGATTATGGTAGAGGTGGAGGTGTAGCTTTTTATGTACAAAATAATTTAAGCATTAATATTATAATTACATCTAATTTAATTGAGCAGTTATGGTTTAGAGTTAAAATTAATACAAAATCTTGTGTTTTTGGAGTAGTTTACAGAGCTCCTAATTCAAATTTTAACGATTTTCTAAGCGAATTTGACAGTGCTTTGTCCGCGATAGTACCAGATTGTGATTCTTTATTTTGTATGGGAGATTTTAACGTTAATCTATTAAATCAAGACAGTTGTTTAGTAAATCAAATGGAATCCTTAATTGATAGTTATAACTTAACACAAGTAATCAATGTACCTACAAGAATCACTAAAACTACCTCTTCACTGTTAGATTTAATAATTACTTCCGATAAAAATAGTGTAGTTAATAGTGGTACCGTTAATTTAAATAATTTAGATCATGAATTAGTGTACTGTAATCTATCTTTCGCAACTAATAAGGCAAAAGCGCGATTTTCTACTTATCGTTCGTTTAAAAATTTTGATTCTGGCCTATTCCTCGCAGATCTGCAGCAATTGCCGTTTTATGAAATATTCGATATGAATAATGTAAATGAAAAAGTGGATTATCTTACTTCACAAATAAATCTTGTGTTAGATCAACATGCTCCTTTTGTAACTTCCAGACATACAAAAAGTTACGCACCTTGGCTAACTGAAAATATTAAATTAATGATATCACTAAAAGATAAAGCTTTAAGAAAATTTAAAAAGACCCGAAATCCTTTGCATTGGGACTATTATAAGCAGTTGCGCAACTTCACAAAACAAGCTATCATAAACGAAAATAAGGCTTTTTTAGACTCTAACTTAAATGTCGCGGATAGCAAAACTTTGTGGAAAAAACTATATAAGTACAACATACACACTAAAATTCAACCGGAAGTGCCGAAGCATTTGGCTGAGCCAAATAGTATTAATGACTTTTTTATAAATTCAGTTCCAAAAGTTGCCTCTGATATGAGCTCTATTTTAGAATTCTATAATGACAATAGATTAGTCGACGCAAATGTTTCATTTAGTTTTAAAGCAATCGATGAAGAATGTGTTATGAAAATTATTAGTTCTATCAAGTCGAACGCTGCTGGGATTGACAATCTTAATATAAACGCGATAAAACTGTGTTGTCCGCATATCTTGCCTTACCTTAGGCACATTGTGAATTTTTGTTTAATCAAAGGAGTCTTTCCTGACTCGTGGAAAAAAGCAATAGTGTTTCCAGTACCTAAAATTAGTAAACCTAATCAATTTAAAGATCTTCGGCCGATTAGTATTTTACCAGTATTATCAAAAGTAATTGAAAAGGTCATTGATATTCAAATTAGGGACTTTCTCTCATGCCATAACATTCTCCCAGAAACCCAGTCTGGTTTTAGACCTGGATATAGTTGTGCTACTGCCCTACTTAATATAACAGACGATATTCTTACAGCTAGTGACATGAATAAAGCCACAATACTCGTCTTGCTTGACTATAGTAAAGCGTTTGACACATTGAACCACGACATATTTGTTGCTGTACTAAAATACATAGGTTTCGATGAGTGTGCAGTGCGACTATTGCAAACGTACATGGATAATAGAACGCAATGTGTAAAGTTAGGTACTATGCTGTCAAACTCGGCTATACTTGAGAGAGGTGTACCCCAAGGATCAATACTGGGACCACTATTTTATACTATATATACCATAAATTTCTCAAAAACTTTAAAGTTTTGCAAATCACATCAATATGCGGATGACACACAAATTTATCTCTCGTTTAGCTCGAATGAGGCAGCTATGGCTAATGATCGTGTAAATGAAGATATTAGTAGTATCATTAGAGAAGCTGAAAAGCATTCGTTGATAATAAATGCTTGTAAAACGTCTGTGATAGTGTTTGGACCAGCCAGGTGTATTAGTGAGTCATTGCCATTTATTCACACTGATATCAAAGGAAAATTGATTAAACCCGTAGAAGTGATAAAAAATCTGGGTCTTACAATTGACTCTTCTTTACGATTCAGACAACAGGTGACAAATATTCTTAAGTCATCTTACGCTATCTTGAAAAGTATTTATCCTCACCGACAGGTCTTAAGTACAAATGTAAAAAAAAATCTATGTGAATCTCTGGTGCTCTCGCGCATAAACTACTGTGATGTTGTGTATGGACCATGTCTGGGAGTGGATGATACAAACAGATTACAGAAATTGCAAAACTCATGCCTAAGATACATTTATGGTATACGAAAATACCAAAGAGTATCACATAAATTGCAAACTGCTGGTTGGCTGAATATTCGTAATCGACGTTTATTACATTCAGCCTGTCTATTTCATAAAGTCGTTACGACGAAATGTCCGTCTTATTTATATAATAAGATTACATTTCGATCTGATGTACACAACATTAATATTCGCAGGAAGGATTGTCTGTCTATTCCGGAATACAGAACACAGAAATTTAAAAGCTCTTACTCCTATCAAATTGTTCATATATATAATAAATTAAGCTGCTCCCTGAAAACTCTACAGCATGCGTCATTTAAAAAAAAATTTAAATCATTTTTAATCTCGAAGCAGTGAGCTGGATTAGTTCTACGTGTGGTATCTGCTCATTATTGGAGATACATTATGTTACAACTGTATTAGGAATTGTTTGTTTTTTTGTTTTTGTTTTGTTTTTTTTCTCTTTGTTTTTTTTAAGGTTAGGTGGAAGAACGGCGCCTTCATTTCCGCAAACTTTGTAGTTACTTTTCTTATATGTATGGATAATTTTGGTTTTTGTGGAAATAAAAGACAATTTATTATTATTATTATATTATATAGATTGGTCCTCGCTTGATAACGTGGTGTCGACCGGGGTAAGTGGAGCCGCTAGTTTTATTAGCTCAACTTTGATTTGTAATATCTTTGAACCTTTTACTCAAAACGACTTAAAATGTGGGTATTAATAGTTATATGTGCTATTATCTGGATAATCTACATACGTGAAATGATAGCAGTTTTTTTTTATCAAGAGAAAATATGTATCTATGCTTTGGTTTCCACTTACCCCATAGTAAAGGGGTAAGTGGAAACTATACAAGGGGCAAGTGTAAAATATACCTAAATTCCTGCATAGAAACGCATCAAAATACAAAGGGGGAAGTGTAAACAAAGCTCTTAACTTTACGTCATAATGCCATGAAAATAATTTTATTAACATAAACGTAAGTACATTGTAACTTATTTTAAAATTTTTAAGATAAATTATAAGAGTCAAAACGAATGTTAAAGTTGATTCTTCCTCGTTTATCAATAACTCTTGACCGTAAAAACTTGAAAATTTCTTCAGGAGCAATGACACTACTATCTTCAATATTTGGCCAATGGAATGATGAAGATAAACCAATTCTTCTGGCAAATTTGACATAGAGGCTGGGTTCCTTTTCAATAATCTGAGCAACAAAAAACTTAATCGTTTTTTTTGTCGCAAGTTTTGCCATAACCCAATCATCAACAGCTACTGTACCACAATTTTTATTCATTTCATCCATGAAATTATTTTCATTCAAGTCTTCTTCGAGTTTATCGGATACATCACTGGCATCATCTGTAATCATTTGTTGTTCATCTTCGTCACTCTTGACCACTGGAATGGGTTTCTTCTTTTGTTTGAATTGTGGTTTTTGGGAAGTTTGGCAAGTGTAACTCATTGGGTTTCACTTGCCCCGGCATAAGTTTTTTACCGGGGCAAGTGGAACCCAAACAAATTCGTGAGTTTTTTTTAAATCAGTCTATTTGACGTAAAAATATCCTAAAACTACTTATTAACAAATACATACCTTGAAAAATTTCAAACGTTTCTTGAAATTCACTTAGTTAAGGTAATTACTGTAACAATTATATAAGCTCGTGGTCGAGTGAAATCAGCAACACACACTATTGCAAGCAATTTTATGAGCGACTGTTGAGGTGGCGCTTCCAGCGCATACAGCAGTCACATGTGATCCTTCGGCGAAGTATTTACAGTGTTGCCGTTTTTTTTTCTATTTACTTAAAGATAATAAATACGCATGGGTTCCACTTACCCCAAATTTACACTTACCCCGGGTGACCTTATATAAGTTTCAAAGGTAGTGTTTCTAGTTTCTTGTAATTCCAGTTTTAGTTGCCTTGTCAGCCTATTTTATGTAGATCTGTCAACAGGGTTTCTACTTCTTTGCCATATACGTCTGGCTTTTCTTTTTTTTCAACAAGTTCTCTAATGAGTAGTGGTATGTTGGCCGTTGACTTTATATCTTTGTCGGTTTTTGGAGTGGATATCCAGGCAGCTTCTTGTATTACACAAGTTATGTAATTTGTTGCAGCATCGAGATCGCCAGGATGTTTGCGATTGAGGTTGAGGTTCAGATGTTTATCGATATGCGATCTGAATGCCTCGCAGTTTGTTTTAGATGAGATAAGCTTGGGCACGTCTGGTCTGAAGATGACATGGGTACTAAGTGTGGCTATTATAGGAGTATGGTCAAATGAAAGATCCCAATTTGGGGTAGTTTAGTGAGAAACCTTTGAGTACAAAGAAGTCAATTAGGTCGGGCAGCTTATTAGGGTCGGATGGCCAGTACGTTGGTTCTCCGGTGGAAATATATGAGCAATTACTGTTGTTTATGGCCCTTAGTAGATTTCTACCCTTGGTGTTAATTAATCTTGACCCCCAGTCGGTATGCTTGGCGTTCCAGTCGCCTCCTATTATAAATCGGTTCCCCATATGCTGGAAAAGTGCTTCATATTCTTCAGTAGAGATAGTATGTTTGGGTGGACTATATAACGCAGCTATATCAAAAGACAATGGTTGAGAGCTGATATGGATTATTGATGTTTGAGTTTTGTTAGTTTGATGTGCAGGCATATCATGGTGTTTTATAGTATTGCGGATAATTACTGCAGAACCACCATGGGCTGTTCCGTCAGGATGGTTGGTGTAATAAACTTTGTACTGTGGTATTCGGAATACTGTCCTTTCAGTAAAATGCGTTTCCGAAACTAGTAGAACATCGATTTTATTAAGTTATAGAAAATTGAGTATTTCTGTTTTATGGTTCGTTAAACCATTAGCATTCCAAGAAGCAATACGTAATGAAAAAAGGTCCATTAACGAGTTATTTTGCCAATGGCAGTGGTTAGCAAGTTCAAGATCATACTGTTTTGGTTTATTAATTGGAAAAACATTGATTTAAATTCGCTGAGGAAAGTAGTCAGCTGGGTTTCTAAGTTAGTCTGATGGTTTTCCATTGTAGTACCTTGCACTACTCCGGCATACGTGGAATTATTTCTAAAGCAGCAATTTTTAATAGTGCAATTATTTTAGTTTATTACAAGCAAAAAACAAACTTTTCTATCATTTACCACATATCAGCACGACAAGAACTAACCACTTACGTCTTAGGTAAAAAACTACGACTTATTATCAGCCTATTCACTTAGAACCCTCATATTTAGTGCAACCATAATTTTGAAAGAAATCCCACCAGTGCAGTGCTTCGTAAAAATAATGCAAATTTACTATGGTTCAGAACATACATAAATATAAATATTAAGACTAAAAACATGTAAGGTTATAACCAATCATTCTGGAAAGCCACAAAATGACTTAAATGTCCACAAACAGTTGTGTCGCCTCTTGATACTGAAAGACACCTAGCTAACGTATACAGGGTATCTCATAAAGAATCGGAAACCGATTGGTCATAGATTCTTTAGGTTGTAATAAACCTCATATACCTTAGTACAAGTATAAAGTATAAAGTCTCTCCAGTAAGAAGTTATAAGATATTGAAGCAATTTTTTTATTTTTATGTTAATTTCCACAAATGCACAGATATCGATTTAAACATTGGTACTATTATGCACGTACTAATAAAAAAAAACTAGAATTAATTATGAGACACTTAACCTAGCTTTAATTTTTTTTTGAGGTCTAGCTTTATTATCTATAACAATTTTTAAAATTCTATATCATTATCTAAAGCGAAATAAAAGACGTGAAAACAAAGCAATCTTAGTTTATAAGTGCAAAAGCAATCACATCTTAAAGTTCCTGTCAAAGTTTTGGGTTGTCATTAAGATGAGATTATCAAGTAGACATAACAATGAACAGTGATTTTGATCTGGTAAGCAAAAATGATATACCAATTAAAAACGTTGGTGACATAGAAATTTTTGCTTTTATGATAACGAAAATGCAGCGACATAACACATATATTAGCAATGGGGAATTCGTTATGTCGCGGCATTTTCATTTACGAGAAAGAAAAAAAATAGGCTACCAATGTTATTAATTGATTTATCATTGTTGTTTACTAACTCACGATCAGTATTCATTTTTTTTATCATGGTTACTTAATAATTGCACGTTTTAATGCCCACCCAAAACGTTGATAGGAATTTTAAGTAATCGGTTGCTTTTACGCTTAGAAACTAAGAGCACCTTATCTTTATGTTTATAAATTATGGTTCAGATAATACTTTGAAACTTAACAAAGTGCTACGGATAACAAAGTTAAAAAAAAAGGTTTAAAAAATAGGTAAAGTGCCTCTTACAGTAAAGTATAGTTTACGAAGAAAAATCCATTAGTGCAGTACATAATAGTAATTTATGTGCACCAAACATGAAATCGATATCTCTCCGTTTGCGGTAATTAACATAAAAACAAAGAATAAAAAAATGTAGTTTAAGGGCCTTATAACTTATTATTTCTGTTAGAAAGTATATTTATGTTTCCAATATGTTTGTACAGCAATAAACAAAAAATAGGTTGGAAACAATGCAAATGGCATACATCAATGACATAAGATTGAATCCCAGCGATTTACAATACGGAAGTTACTTAAAGATAAGGTTTGTATAATAATAACAACTTTATTAGTCAATTCTATGAGGTAGGTCCAGCGGTTGTGCCTATATAACCTTTGAATGTTTGTACTGTTGTCTAGTAGGTTTAGAGCTAACGTGTTAGGGTGATGTTCTAGGTTGCTTGGGTATTTTTCACTGAACTTCATTATCACGTCTTTTACCGTATGCACTTTTAAGTCACGTAAAATGTCTGCGTTTTGTACAAAGTATAGCGCATCACACATATCACATAGCACTTTACACTGCAATCTTTCTAACATTTGGATGTCGGAGGTGGCTGCTGTACCCCACAGCTGGATGCCGTAGGTCCAGATGGGTTTGAGGACTGTGTTATATATGAGGAGCTCGTTGGTTAACGATAATTTGGATTTTCTACCAGGAAGCCAGTAGTGTTGGCGAAATTTCAGACCAAGCTGCTTGCGCTTTTTTCAGATGTGGGACTTCCACGTGAAACCCTTATCGAGGTGCAGACCAGGTATTTAACCTCTGTCAGTTGAGTTAGTACAAAATTGTTTTCAAGGACTGCAAAAGAAGTTCCTTTGCACTTTGTAAATGTTATGTGAAAGGATTTTGCTTCATTTAATTTAACACTTCATTTTTTGGTCCATAGTACTAGTTCGTCTAAAGCTCTGTTGTAGGAGATTTAATGCAACAACCGGATCTCTATGTTTCACCATAATTAACTTGTCATCAGCAAAAGTAGCAGCAAGTGAGTGTGGATTGGTTGGCAAATCTGCTGTGAAAATGGGGTACAAGATGGGGCCAAGTAGGTTTCCCTGTGGCACGCCTGATTGGTTTGCATGTAGCTCTGTTTGGTCTTGTCTGAATTTTACATGGAAGTATGGTTCTTCTGGATAGAATTTGAGGATATTATAGAAAGGGTGTGGTAAGAATGCTTTCAGTTTGTACAATAGCGCTGTGTGCCAAACTCTGGCAAATGTTTGATTATCATCTAAAAAAGCAGCTGTACAGTATTGTCTTTCTTCGAAGGCCTGGTTAATTGTGTCTACGACTCTGTGGACCTGCTGAATGGTAGAATGATTGACACGAAAGTCGAACTGGTTATCTAGGAAAATTTTGTGTTATTCCAGGGTTAGTCTTTTGGCCAATAATTTTTCTAGTAGCTTACTTAAGACGGGCAATAGATTAACTGTCCTATAGGAACCAACTTCGTTGGGAGGTTTTCCAGATTTGGGAATTAGTATTACTTGCGCTACCTTCTATTGTACTGGGAAGTAGCGCGGTAATTCTTTGATTAACTTCGCTGTGATTAAATCATAGCCTGGGGCTTGCTTTGGGTTTAGGTGGTATTTAATCAGCCTCTTGACTTCAGTAATTGTGACTAGTTCCATGGGCAGAGCAAGTTGGTGCGGAATATTCAGGAAGTCCTGTACTTCCGTTTCCTCATCAGCGGTTATTTGAGAAGGACTAGGTTGGAAGACATTTACCACATGTGCAAAACTTTTAAGACGGAATTTGTACAAAGGTATATTAGGTTTTTTGGGTTTATTATAATTATAACCTAAGGTATATATGACCAATCTATGTACCATTCTTTTTAGGGCAACCTGTCTAAGCGAAATGACGAAAAATGGGATGAAGGGAGAACAATTCTCAAAAGAAGCCTCTTTCCTAGTGAAATAAAAAATAAAAGGGTGCCTAGATAATAAGGTTCCAGCCTACTACCTCCTTACTGGAATAATATTAATGGAGTGCTACGTAAAGGTATAGCACTACATTTATTACGTTTACAAAGAGCAAACGATGTCTTTTATCTTTTTTATATTTATTTTATACTGAAAAACAACAAAACCAACTGTAACATCTGTACTTTATACATTTACCTTATAAACTAAGTCTTATCTAAATCAATTTTATTTTAAACAGCTGAGAAAATAGTAACAAACACTTCCTATCAGAATTTAATGTTTTAAGTATCAATATTGCTTATTTGTTTACCAAAGTTTAAAATGAGAGCGAATTTGAATTTGTAAAAAATATTAGCATGTTAATTATCTCTGAGTTTTTAAATTTTCTAACAAGCACAGCATTGGGCAAATGAACAATAAAATCCTGTAAGGTAGTTCTATAGCTAACTTAATTTCGTTTAGTTACCTCTCAGTTAACCAAGTTTTTTCACAGAAAAACACATTCAGCAGTGTTCCGGTTTTTTATTTTCATTCCGTTGCTTTCATTTACTCTACAAAACATTCCGTTAGGCAACGTTTGCTTTGCTTAAACAAACAAGCGCACAGTTAAAGCACACTTACAAATTTTAATTTTTCATCCCGCTTTCAAAGTACTGCAGGAATTTCGTCGCTGTTACAACCAATTTGAGGAATCCTCCTTGCGCAAAATAAAAGTATATTAACTATTTCTTAAAGCGTCTAGGCACCTTAAGCTTTGAAATTTTTATTTGTAGTCGGCTATTGTTCGGCATGAAAAATGACTGTGACAGCCCAAAGAAAGCAAAGATTTTGTTATTGTCTTCGGGGATTGTGACGAACGTACCATCCGACCATAATTCAAGGAATAAAATGAAAGATTTTTAACAATAGTCCTTTGAGAGTTTTTGGGTAGAAGCGTAAGGATTATTAATACGTTTCCGCATCTTTACTTAAAACGACAATCCGAGATTTCCTTCGCAATTTTCGCTTTATCATACCGCCCTCTTGGCCTTTCATCTGTTGTCTCTGCAAAATTCCGACATCGGATAGATAAAACAATAATTGAAGTAGCGCATTGTAATTCAGCAGATCACGGGCCGTAGATTAAATTCACCTCCTTGTCAATTCGCTTCTGTAGTTTTCCTGTCTGGGAAATGCCTTCGCCTACTTCGATGTGTTACTCCTGTACAAGGTGGCTAAAGGACGTGACTGCAATTTGTTACCTTTTATTGCACCCGGTTTAAAGAGAAGGTTGCCACGGCACGTACAAAGTGAATAACAAATTCCAGAAACCAATTTTTTGGAGATAGGCCCGTATTAGTCTTCACCGGTGCTTAATCTTATCGTTTTAAAATAACGAATGCATCAAACGTTCCCTGCATTTCCCGTGCAGAAAAACGCTCCCTTACACCTTTGTTAGTTCTTTTTTAGAATAATTTATTACCAGTAAGTTACTATACTATTTTTTTGGTATTTTGCCACATTATCTAAAACCAGCATGATAAGTAATTGGTATTATCTATTCTAAAAAAGAACTAACGAAGGTTTTAAGTTATCATGCTATTTTTTTGATAAAAATTGCATGGATATTGAACCGCCACAAAAAAGTTTCAGAAATTATACCAGTAAGTTAAATATGCAGTTTCTCTAACTACTTTACTAGTGAGGCAAGCTCATTTTTTGTCTGCAAGAGAGCCCGCTATTTCAAGTTAAAACTGTTGCGGATTGAAAAAACGTGTAAAGAAATTTAAAAAATTGTAAATGTTTCTTACACAGTTGGTGTATTATACTATAATAGCTAAATAACTGCATTCATCTTCCTATGGGTTAAAGAATAATCGTTTTAAACAGTTCGTAATACATTGCCATGAATAGTCCTCTTCTTTGTTATTATCAAACAATTAGTAGCGAAACTCTTCTTTACTGACAATGACTGTACACAAACAAATACAAAAGACCCTGCTGCTATACAAAATAAATGTGGACTTTACTTGCCTTACTTGATTTTAATTGCTAAAAAATGTAGTGCGATGCTTCGTTAATCAAGATATCACAAACAGCTTCTTTACTGTAAAGTAACTTTATTATGTTTTATCATGACACTCAAGAAGTAAAATTTAGGGTTCATAAATAAAATATTTAATCTCAATTGTTTGAATTTTTAATCACAAAAAACAATGTTGTATGTACATCCTGGGTTCATATGGGTTTAAAATAAAAGATCAAGGGACTTAGTTCTTACGTTCATTACTATGAATTTTGATCTGGAATGAAGCCATTAAAATTTGTGGCAAAAAATTACTTCACAATTCCACGAGATACTTAAATGACATTTAGAAAACTTATTTTGTCCACTGTTTTCTACGCCGCTGCCTAAACACACACCGTTGCTGATAGCTGTGGAAACCGTTGCTGAACCTTGTATTTGCGTCGATCGGCAAAATTACCGCTGTTGATGATCTGCATCACGGTTGATTGTCGATCTGTTGCCCGAACTACCTCCAAGATATCCAGATGCCGCCAAGTCTTGCTGACAATTTGTACCAAGATAATTAGCTTTCGTTGTATTTTGCTTGCATACACATACATTCACTAATTCTCGAAATAAGAGTTATAATGTTTTCGAAATTGTGTTTAATTGACACACTGACAACCAATTTTCATTTTACACACTGGTACAACAGATCTTAACTTTAGTTGTCCTGAGATCGAAATTACGTAGTACTACCGACGTAGTTTTATACATAAATGTCTTAAAAGCATTTACAATCGGTTATTAACTTGACATATCTATTAACGCAAATGACTTCGCAGTTTTTTTTAATTCAAATCTTAAACCGACATAGTTTCTGCATTATTAATTTAAAGGCCTCGTTCACATCTGCCCAATTTGTTTATATACTCTAATTTAGTCCCGCACAAAACGTCTGCTAATTGTTTTCAAAAGTCACTGGCATTCGCTAGGAATTTGTCTCGTTGACATAAATGCCGGTTATAAACAAACGCTAAGCGAGTCACGTCACCTGGTTTCAGTACATAATCAATACCTTTGCCGGCGAAATCATACACAAGCAACAGAAAAATACATAAAAATGGCCGGAAACCTACAACTTAATTAACTATTACCCTAATGGTCTATATAATCTTAAAGTCTAAATACGTTTTAGTTGAATTATTAATAGACGAAACTGGAATCTATTTTTCAAGCAGATCCTACGAATGATTTTGACGCAAATCTACGTTCAGGTTTGTAGAGCTTTGTTATGGCCATAAAGAAGCCTTTATGGGGATGACCGCTACACTACCTTTTCGCTGCTTTAATGTTGATTACAAATGTACACTTATGGTTCGTATCAGTGCTTCAGTTTGTCCAGTTTCAGTTATGCAAAGAAAAATTTTGCAATTATCGCATCTCGCTTCTTATAGGTTTGTTTTCTACATGGTAGAACACCATTACAACAGCTTTGTTTGTCTCGTCTGCTCGCTTTATCACTTTGAAGGTTGCTTGACGACTTGTCTAAGGCTGCCGAACGAGCCCTACGGACTTCCAGGTTCTTCCAAAGCGTTCTGTAGTGACTTCCAGGTATTCTGTGATCTGCTCGTTCTTCCACGGTGTCGTATAGGCCCTCCATGTGTGCAAGCGCTGTCAAGTGGTGGCGCAATACGGCTGCGGTGTTAAAGGTACCGAGTTCAATTCCTGAATCAAATGCTCTCAACAAACGGTGGTACTCTGAGATATTTTTTTCTCTAATTGCTTAGTTTTTATCTTCTCACCAGTAATATGTCCACGTCGTATAACCAAATGACAAGACTAACATTTGGGGCTAGTTTAGTAGCTTCTTAGTGTTCCTTCTAACCAAAACTCACTTACCGTAGTAGTAGTAGTAGTATTTTTGGGGAGACTCTCACGAGTCTAGCACGTAGGCCTTCATAGGCCTTTTTTGCCAACCCCATGAATAAGGTCTAGGCATGCAGAATACCAGGTACCTTAGGCCTACTTAGAATTTTGCCGAGACTAAGGAGTTAGCCCTAGCAAGGGATCTGTTAAATGATACACATCGTAGTAACATGGAACCCGCGGCTTTACATTACTTCCTAATGATGGCATTCTGTAGAGGCTTTCGTCCGCATTTTTTAATTTTTAAAAACCTCACCGGGATCGGGGATCGAACTCTCGACCCTTAGATCGGTAGCCAGAATGCTTACCACTGAGCTATGGAGCCCGGCACTCACTTACCGTGTACGGCTTATAGTTTATACTATTATATACTGAAAAAACGAGCAGGTAGCGATTGGGTAAAATAAAACATAATATATCAATAGTAGGGATTGAGAATGAGGCTTTAATAATTGTACTGTTTGATTACAGTTTAATAAGCGCTTTGGACGCATAAAGGTTAAACTAGGCTCGTCTATTTAGAAAAAATCCATGTGGTTAAATGTTAATTTTAATAATGAGCATAAAGGTTAAAATGGGTCACTGAATACAAAACGATCCAGGCGTTACATATTAATATAAGCATAAGTTACGTTAAGCATTAAAGTAATAAAATTATCACAATTAAATATAAAAAGCAAATTCCTACATTTAATAGTATCAAGGTATCGGACGTGCATCCGGTCAAACGTTGGTAAGAAAAACTAACCTCTAACTTAAGAAATATAACGTAAGTCTGTCATTAGTCCTTCGAAACAGTTATAAGTATAAAACACAATGTTTATTATTTTATATACATTTCGCCGGCTGCCTTAGACGTTAAACAGTAAACGTTACTTGGTGCTATCTTACCCACAACTCTTAATCACATATAAAACATTTTAAACAGAGCTAGTGCCATAACGCAGCTACTGCCATATGGTTTTTCGGGAACAGCAACACCATCGTCTCACAATAATGCAGCGAAAGACGGGACAAAGCTTGCACAACCTCATAATTTCCGAACTATTACAAACTGGAGCAGCGCAATTGGCAAAAGATCTGCATGTTGGCCCCAAACAGCTGCCTCGAAACGGTTTAGCGGTTCATAACGTTTAGTAACATTTCCTAACGCTTCTTAATGGGGCTATAAAGCAAATCGCCTATTAGCAACAGTAAACCAAATTAAAAAGGAACTCACGTACCTTAAGATTGATAATGACCCATGATGATGTGCAGTGGAGAATTAACTCTGGATGATATCGGAATAAAGCATGGGTTTCAGATCCTTATTGGGCCCACATCACGGAACTTGTCAGGGAAGATAGACGGTCGGCCTTACCTTTTGGCGAAAGTTATATTTGGTGTTTTGCCGGCTGGTAACTATCGGCCTAATTGGGCTAGCTCGCCGCGAGGGTCGCAGGGTTCCAGCTATGCTAAGAGAGAATACAAACAAAAAAAAAAGGAGTGGGCGCCAGGTCCTCGACTCAGTTCTAATCCTTATGCCGGACCGTGCACAAGGTCAAGACAATTTCCAGCAGCACAAAGAAAACAATCAAATCAACCACCAAAGAAAATATCACAGCTTTATTTCAAAGAGTTTGGTGCGTACTATAGTGCAATGCTAACATAAACTAAATACAAATATCACAGCAGGCAATATTTTTAGCAACATCAAAGAACACACAGTATGCGACATGCAATAGTAAATATAAATACAAATTTAAATATAAGTATTGGGCAAATAGTAGCCCACGAGCAGCAATGACTATGACCTGAGAATGGGCTAACACATTAAAACATTGTGCGGTTACAACGGAGCGTAGCGAGTATTAAATTTAAAAAAAAAATAAATTGATCAAGCGCGAGTCGCGGAGCGAGTTTAAAATTTCGCGTATACCGGTTCGGAGCAATACAAGACCACCTTGGCTAACGTTTCAACCCCGAAGGTTAGCTAAATGACGCTATATCTATATTCAAAATTTTCTAAAGGGCGGAATCAGCGTGCGTTTGCGTGGCCACACATGAACGACGGTGTCCATATTAAAAATGCATTAAGTGTACGTATGTATATTTATATGCTAAAGAAAGCAAAGGCTTGGATTTGCCCCTTACTCGGTTAACGGAGATCTACAATAATCACAACGCTCCCGAGGGGTGCTCACGAGACACTGCTACTGAAGTGTGCCTAACTTCACGCCGAGGGTTTGACATGAAAATATTAATTATTGTTTTGTGACGAAAATAGCGAAGCTTTAAGGCGTCCGAACTGTGTTATGCAAGCGGGTGAGTAAAAGCGACGTCCAGATAGGACACAAGTGAAGCTCAAAGTTCTACTCTATAAATCTTTCAGATAACGCAGAGGTCAATAAGGTTAGGAGACCCGAAGGCACAAACGGAGCAATACACAGGTAAACCATACGACCTTAATTTAGCAAGTAGCAGAGGGTAACCGCATGTCATTGCGCGGCGGCCCGAACAAAAATAACACAATTTCAAATATTACTAAACTAACGATGCACGAAGCCTACTATCGTACAATCCGATGCTGAATAAAATCACACATGTCCGGAGTGCTAACGGCATGAAACAGTATGATTCAATTATAAGTTACAACAGGCGCAATGCATATTATCTACAATAACGTCTTGCCTGCAGGAAAGTTCACCAGAACCTAGTCTTTCCGTTCGCTCCCCTGGGGTTGGACGTAGCTAGAGAGAAGCAACGATGACGGCTGCAGCTGCGGGGTGCGGTGCCAGCTATGGAGGTCGCAAGATGACTTGCAGGTGAGTGTAAAGCAGTTGCTCAATCTTCAGCGTGGCCCACGAGAGTTGAAAAATTCACAGGCGATGCGACTATCTTAGGGGCCCAGTACATCGAACTGGATTCGAGCAGGGTGCAGTCGAACGGGGTAGGTCTACCCCAGACAGGAAGGATTTCAAGCAGATGGGGAGTGTTTTAACTCCCGCCGGGAATTTTTGGCTAAAAACGCACAGAACCCAAATGTACTCCCGATTAAGAAGAAACTGACCTAATCTTACCTCAAGCTGGGGGTCGAGCCGAAAGAAGCGTGCTAAAGTCGTTTCCAGGAGATCCGCCAAAGCGAAGGGATGCAAGTAAGTAGCTAACTAATCATTACGAACATCCACGATAACGCAGAAATGCTTCCAGATCCCTCAAACAATCTATTCGAAGAGGCGAGCCCTACCAAAGGGCTATGAAGCACTTAGCTGCAGAGGAACACCTACTAGCACGACGGTTTAGCTTGGAAAGAAAGCCGAAAAATTCAAAAACCCAGCCCACAGGTCATCTGATAACAAAAATTTGGGCCAGAAGAAGCCAAAAAACCAGTCAGGCAAGTTTGACTGCAGGAAAAGATAACATTGCTCTAGCAACAAATGGAATAGTTAAAAACAATTTGTATCACCGGTTGCCTAGCGGCCATACCCAAATATTTGTAGAAATATAGCAAGAATAAACCTAATTTGCAAAATATGAGTAATTAAACGAGGGATTGCTTACGAAACTGCATGATAATTATAGGAGAGTAATTAAAAATAAGATATAGCCAATTATACCCAGTTTAAAGCATGCAATAATTGACAAAAGCCAACCAAAAATATTCAAGTTCAGAAATTCAGCTAGCGAAAGTTCAATACTACGGGGGACACTCCAAAAGTATCGTAACAAATTCTCCCCCCACAAAAGGGAGGGTAAATCACTCCAGATTTACCCGACCATACAAATGCCATCAAAACCGAATTGCCCAAAAAAAACGAGGCCTGCCGGAAAGAAATACAAAGGGAAGAAACAGAGGACTTAAAAGAGTAGACAGGAAGAGAGGATGTAAGAGTTCAAGCACATCATCGAAGACAACTAGACACCAACCTCTTCCGTCGCTGCAAGATGATGTGAGCTGCGCCGGTGGAAGGGAAGGCTACGTCAGGTTGCAACAAAGATGCACCCGAAACGCAAACACCTCGGAAAAATGCGGAGTGGGAGACAGGAAAGCAAACGACACAGAAGAAGGAAGGGAAAGGAAAACCAACCTCAACCAAGGGTTAAGTACTTAGGCCCAGGATCGACCTACAGCACTGAAGCTATCTCCAAATGACGGAAGATAGAACGGATATCCAAAATAACACGAAGTATAAAGAGAACGAGCACAGCAAAAAGAGGGAACATCCCTTTCAAACAAAAAAAAATGAGACAGAGAAAGATGCGAGAAATGAAGGGACCAGATGTTTAGGTCGGGACTCCAATTCGAGAAAAAGGAAAGGTGAGTTGGGTCCCAAAGGTTCCGTCCGACGTCCCCAAACCAACCTCCCAAAAAGACGTAGACTAAACCAGATCATCATTATCGTCGACAGCGTTGTTGAGCTTCAAGTCTTTGGCATGCCAATTCCCGCGTAGACGTCCGTCTGGATCCTTAACCCGGCGGTACACGGGTGAAATTGCCGAACACCAGTGCACAAACCCGGTCAAAATGACCGTGTGTATTTTTTTTGCTCAAAAGCGTTTGCTTTCAAATATGATGGCCTTAAGTCATTCAAATATCGATTTTTAGGATTGAAATAATAGTAATACCAAGTTACCACAAAAATTTAATGACAAATGAACATTTAAAAAGGCTAAGTATAAAAAACCTAAACAATTATTTCTACACAAGTAACTTCGGGATATAAGAATACAAACGAAAAAATTTGATTTTCAAAAGAATACCACAAAAATTGTAACATTTAATGCATTGTGGATAGAAATTATTCAATATCTTCATAATTTGTGCCCTCCGCGAGGTTGGTACACAAAATATTTGTGTGTTCCTAGTGCCTAGTGCTACGTACACAAATGCATGAACCCGGTCGAATCGACCGTGCTCCGTCACTTTGTAAGTAATGAGAAAACTTTGCACAAACAATTAAACCGAAAAAAAAAATGTATGCTATCAGTCGTGCCAACCAACGATCAAGGGAGGTATACCTAAAATATTAGACACTGTTTACATTTGATTTTTTTGAACAATAAGGCAAAAACTAAAAACCCGGTCATTTTGACCGTGACCCGTGCACTGCCGGGTTAAGTTGATAAATGAAGCGAGACAATTTCTTATGAACTATAAAGGGTCCAATGAACTTGGGTGCCAATTTAGCAGTATAGTGGTTAGCAGCATCCGATTGCGTGAAGTTTCTTCTCCAAACGGAGTTGCCTATCTGATATTCATCAGGTCGTCTTCGCAGGTTGTAGTAGACCTTCGAGCGATCGTAGGCCCTAGCAAGACGAACTTTTACTTCTTTGTACAACCGTTGCAGCGCTTGGGCTCTTATATTGGGGTTTTCATCCCTGATGACACGAAGTTCGGGACCTTCATCTTCAGGTCTTTCTTCAGGATTCCCGTCGAGTGTAATTTCTCGGCCAAAATTCAAAAAGTAGGGGCTATGACCAGTGACATCATGCTTGGAGGTTCTTATGGCACAAGCGACTTGTTGTAAGTATTTATCCCACTCACGTTGTTTGTCGGACACGTACGCTGTAAGCATTGTTTTCAGAACACGATTGATGCGTTCCGTTGGATTTGCCTGAGGGTGATACAACGCTGTAAACGCTATTCTGCAGCCATAGTTCCTAGCCAAGGCAGTAAATTCGCGACTCTTGAACTGGACACCATTGTCGCAGATAATTCTCTTCGGAGCGCCAAACAATAAAAACACGTTTTCTTCAACGTGACGTACGACTGCAGCGGCCGTAGCCTTACGAAGGGGAAATACAAGAGGAAGTTTAGTGAAGCAATCAGCCACTACAAGTATATACTGGTATCCCCGAGAAGAACGAGGTAGAGGTCCTATGAGGTCCATACAGATGACCTCCCAGGGCTTCGAGATGTTTGTGTGACCTCCCATATGTCCAGCGGGTGGTCGTTGGTCAGGCTTAGTGCGGGAACACACCTTGCAGTTGCGAATGTAGCGCAGAACGTCCGTTCGCATCTTGGGCCAGTAGTACCTCTGAGCTATGCGACCTAAGGTTTTCGAAACGCCAAGATGTCCTGAGGTAGGATCATCATGATTACGTCTAAGTACTTCTGAACGTTTGTCCTTAGGTAGAACTATCTTCCAATCTTCATTGGCCTGCATGAGTTCTGGATACGGGCTCCTAACATGTTTGTAGAGTTGCAAATTCGACTCGCGCCAAGCAGGATAGTGCTGTGGATCGTTTCGGATTTTTAGGCGCATCCGAGCATACCAACGGTCTTGAACATCATCGTCCTCAGTGACCTCATCGACAATAGGTACGGACCTGGATAGAGCGTCAGGTACGACATTGTCTTTGCCTTTGCGATGGATAACATTGAAATTATATTGTTGTAGGCGTATGGCCCAACGCGCAATGCGTCCTATGGGGTCTTTAATATTATGCAACCACTTGAGGGCGTAGTGGTCGGTCACGACGTCGAACTTAGTTCCCTCGATGTACGGGCGAAGTTTTTCGATGGCGAAGAGTACCGCGAGACATTCACGTTCCGTTGTGCTGAACTTCCGCTCATTCTTCGTGAGTGAACGGCTTATATAGCAGACGACCTTCTCTCCCTCAGGATACGTCTGGGACAAGACGGCTCCGAGTCCATAACCAGAGGCGTCCGTCTGAATGGTGAAGGGCCGACTGAAATCTGGGCAAGAGAGCACAGGGGCCGAGACGAGGCAGTCTTTGATGGTGTCAAATGCGGTTTGACATTCCTCAGACCAAACAAACTTCTGGTTCTTGCGAAGCAGGCGAGTCATAGGTGACACAACTGAAGAAAAGTTAGGCACAAAGCGCCGATACCACGATGCCATTCCCAATATCGTTCTAACCTCTGGTACCGTCTTGGGGTTAGGGATGTTCAAGATCGCTTCGACCTTTTCCGGGTCGACAAGTAGACCTTTGGAGTTCACGACGTACCCCAGGTACTTCAGTTCGGGCTTGCAAAAATGACATTTTTCCCGGTTCAAAGTTAGGCCGGCCTTGGCGATCCTAGATATGACTTCCTTCAAGACCTCCAGGTGTTTTTCGAAGGTAGGAGTGCAGATAATAATGTCATCCAAGTATGTGAAGGCGTAAGGTTCTAGGTCGGCACCAATAACTCGGTCGATAAGGCGTTGCCAAGTCGCCGGGGCGGTATGAAGGCCGAACGGGAGGCGACAAAATTGGTACAACCCACGATTAGGGACAGTGAAGGCAGTTAGCGGACGGCTAGCGACAGAAACCGGCACCTGAAAGTAAGCTGACTTGACATCTAACGTGGTCAGGTATTGTGCATCACGTAACTTGTCCAAGATGTTGCTGATGTACGGAAGTGGATAGGCATCAGGTTGGCTCACCTTGTTGAGCTTCCGATAGTCTACGCAGAAGCGGTAGGAACCATCCTTCTTCTTTATCATAACGATGGGCGATGACCATGCGGATGTTGAGGGTTCCACAATGCCCTTTTCTAACATATCGTCGAGCTCTTCATTCACGTGCTTTTGCAAAGCAGGCGAGATTGCATAATAGCGCTGCTTAATTGGTTCAGCATCTGTCTTGATTACATGCTCCACTAAATGGGTGCATCCTACACCATCTCCTATCAAAGAAAAAGCTTCGCTGATAGTCTGATCAAGCACAGCTTGTTCGTCGTTCGTGAGGTGTTCAGTTGAACGGATCGCAGCGATTTGCTCATCAGCCGAGGCTTTGGAGAAGGTCCATTCCCCATGGCGAAGATCTGGCACAAGGGCCATCCTTTTCCAGAAGTCGGTGCCCAAAATTAATGTATGTGGGAGTGAAGGAATAACCAGGACTTCGAAAGTTCTCACGCGATCTCTCAGGACGATGGGGACGGTAAGTGTACCTATACTATGGCATTTCTCACCATTGGCGACGCTGCAGTGGTAGATTTAGCAGAGCTTAATTTGCAGACGTCCTTCAATACTTCCCATCCTTGTCGACCTAAAATGGTACGGCTCGCGCCGGAGTCCAACAAGCCAAGTAGATCCTTGCCATAAATAGACACTCGAAGATAGGGCCTCTCATCTTTGTTGGCGTGACCTAAGATGAAGTCAAGCAATATGCGATGTTCTCTAGGTAAATCGGTCGTTGTTTGTGACTGTTTGACAATATTAGCTTCAGAGCTTTTCTTCCTAGAATTGCGAAGTGATGGGCACTGGGCCCTGCGATGATCGAGCTTTCCGCAGTTCCAGCAAACACCAAAGGGTCGAGCAGCTGTAACCTCGCAGACTTGTTCTTCGCAGAGGGACTAGGAGTGGAACTAGTTTCCTCAATGGCAGCAGCTCTAGCTCCAAAACGGGGCTTGTGATAAGCCAAGTCAGGTTCAAGGGCTTGATAAGGCGGAGGTGGATTCTTGAACCTCGAAGCACGCACCTTAGCATCTTCAATTAGTTTTCCAAGTTGTCTGAGTTGCGAGATACTCGTGGGAGAGTAGAGAGCCAGTTGTGCCTGTAAGTATGGTTGCAGGTTCTACGCATAATCTCTATGCGCTCCATTTCTACAGGTAGACGAGAAAGGCGACTAAAAAGGTTCTCCATGATAGCGACGTAGACCGTTACGGGCTCATCGGGTCCTTGGGTTCTACTACGGATTTCATCCCATAAGCTAGTTTCGTAGTCGCAAGGCAAAAAAGCGGCTTCAAGGCGATGATCAATTCATCCCATGAACGGATAGTGTTGCGAATGGAACGAAACCAAATTCGAGCGTTGCCAGTGAACAATTCGATGGCAGCAGCAAAAAGTTGATCCTTGGACACGTTTCGAGCTACACGAGTCTCTTCTATCTCTTCCAGGAAGCTAGTCAAACCATTTCCTCCATCGAAGGTGATCCTCCATTTATTGATGGCTAAATAATTGGCTGAAGTGTGTCTTTACGACGCAGAATGATTGACTTCTTCAGCAGCAGACGAGCGTCGATTGACGGCATCGGCAAAGGGTGGATAATCCAAGTACATGCCAGGTTGAATGGCTGAGCTAGAGGGAACAGACTGCGGGGCAGAAAACTGTGAAGTGAACAAAGGGTGACTCCACGTAACCGAATTAGCAGTAGGACGAATAGGCAAGGCAGCGTCTTCCTGAGACGTAGTGGCAGCAGAGCTATGGGGGCGAATATGACTTGTCTGGGGCGAAGCTACTGAACCGTCCTCCGAGCTTGAATCACTCGGTGCGACTGACGTATCGTTACGAGCTTGAGCATCAACGTGAAGCTGAAGTTTCGCTTCCAAGGCGGCAATTAATTGTTCGCATTTATCCTTCAAGGACTCCAACCTAGAAGCGGAATCTGGTTCTGCTAGAATATGACCTAGACGACCTTGAACATGAAGAAGGCGAGTACCTAATCGTTGGGCATCATTGTCCAGGTTCCTAGAGGTGCAACTGTCAATTTCGGCAGCTAAAATAGAGAGTTTGTCTTCGCAGATCGCAAGTTCTTCAGTAGCGTCCAGAGACACGGGAGTGAAAGTGACATTCATAAGAAGATCCATCTTCAGACGGGCACGAAGTAATTTAAGTTTGTCCTGGGCATTGCCCTGAATGACAATGTCTCTAACTCGAAGCTCATAATCGAGTTCATCGACGAGCAGTCGATTAACATCTAATTTAAATACCATCTTGCTGTTCCAACAGGACAAGATGATCACAAAAACTTATTTAAACTAGGCTTATAGCTAACCCAAGCAAAACCTGTAAATAGCATGCAATAAACAAACCTATAACTAGCAATAATCAATTGTAAATACCCAACAAGTATCGACAATAAATAATACCAAAATAATGTAAATCACCTAGCCAGTAATAAATTCTAACACCCTAACAGTTCGATTTGCACTATAGTACCACCAAGTACCCTAACAACGACGTAGTCAAAAATCCTTTCAAGGCCCCAAAGCGTTGGGCGTCAAAATCTTCTTGTTAGGGAAGATAGACGGTCGGCCTTACCTTTTGGCGAAAGTTATATTTGATGTTTTGCCGGCTGGTAACTATCGGCCTAATTGGGCTAGCTCGCCGCGAGGGTCGCAGGGTTCCAGCTATGCTGAAAAAGTATAAAAAAAAATAGGGCGCCAGGTCCACGACTCAAGTTCTAATCCTTATGCCGGACCGTACATAAGGTCAGGACAATTTCCAGCAGCACAAAGAAAACAATCAAATCAACCACCAAAGAAAATATCACAGCTTTATTAATAAATGGTGGGTATGTACTATAGTGCAAATACAAACATTAATGTACAACAAATCAGGCAGGCGTTCAAATACACATAAGTGATCATACGATGTACCAATTATAAATTTCAATGTAAATGTATATATATATATCTAAATAAATTATTACAAATGCATGCAAAAAAAGAAGAAATGTAGTTTCGGGCCGTAAATAAATATTACCATGCAAATATTCATAAAGCAAAATTTAGGCCGCGAATCGTTGGACAGTACAAACACTCTAAAAAAAAAGAAACGAGGGTACGCCGGGCGTCGCGGAGACAATTAAAATAATTTAAATTGATTAAGCGCGAGTCGCGGAGCGGGTTTAAAATTTCGCGTATACCGGCTCAGAGCAATACAAGACCACCTCGGCTAACGTTTTAACCCCGAAGGTTAGCCCTAAATGACGCTATATCTATATTCAAAATTTTCTAAGGGGGCGGAATCAGCGTGCGTTTGCGTGGCCACACATGAACGACGGTGTCCATATTAGAAATGCATTCAGTGTACGTATGTATATTTATATGCTAAAGAAAGCAAAGGCTTGGATTTGCCCATTACTCGGTTAGCGAAGATCTACAAATAATCACAATGCTCCCGAAGTCGGCTTATGAGACACGCTACTGAAGTGTGCCTAACTTCACGCCGGACGTTTGACATGAAAATATTAAATACTGTTTTGTGATGTAAACAGCGAAGCTTTAAGGCTTCCGAACTGTGTTATGCAAGCTGGTGAGTAAACGCGACGTCCAGAAAGGACACAAGTGAAGCTCCAAGCTACAAGTTCTACTCTATAAATTTTTTTTCAGATAACGCAGGTCAATAAGGGTAGGAGACCCGAAGGCACAAACGGAGCAATACACATTTAAACCTTATGACCTCAATTTAGCAAGTAGCAGAGGGTATCCGCATATCATTGCGCGGCGGCCCTAACATTTAATTACACAAATTCTAAATATTACTAATCTAACGATGCACGAAACCTATCACCTAAATCACATGCCCGAAGTGCTAACGGCATGAAACAGTATGATTCAATTATAAAGTACAACAGGCGCAATGCATATTATCTACAATAACGTCTTGCCTGCAGGAAAGTTTACCAGAACCTAATCTCTCCGTTTGCTCCCCTGTTGTTGGACGTAGCTAGCGAAGCAACGAGGGCGGCTGCAGCTGCGGGAGGCAGTGCCAGCTGTGGAGGCTGCAGAATGACTTGCAGGTGAGTGTAAAGCAGTTGCTCAATCTTCAGTGTTGCCCACGAGAGTTGCAACATTCACAGGCGATGCGACTATCTTAGGGCCCAGTGCATCGGACTGGATTCCAGCAGGGTGCAGTCGAACGGGATAGGCCTGCTCCAGACAGGAAGGATTTCAAGCAGATGGGGAGTGTTTTAATTCCCACCGGGAATTTTTTTGGCTAAAAACGCACAGAACGCAAATGTATTCCCGATTAAGAAGAAACTGGCCTAATCTTACCTCAAGCTGGGGGTCGAGCCGAAAGAAGCGTGCTAAAGTGGGCGTCCAGGAGATCCGCCAAAGCGAAGGAATGCAAGTAAGTAGCTAACTAATCATTACGAACATACACGATAACGCAGAAATGCTTCCAGATCCCTCAAACAATCTATTCGAAGAGGCGAGCCCTACCAAAGGGCTATGAAGCACTTAGCTGCAGTGGAACACCTACTAGCACGACAGTTTAGCTTGAAAAGAAGGCCGAAAAATTCAAAAACCCAGCCCACAGGTCATCTGATAACAAAAATTTGGGCCAGGAGAAGCCAAAAAACCCAGTCAGGCAAGTTTGACTGCAGGAAAAGATAACATTGCTCTAGCAACAAATGGAATAGTTAAAAACAATTTGTATCACCGGTTGCCTAGCGGCCGTACCCAAATATTTGTAAAAATATAGCAAGAATAAACCTAATTTGCAAAATATGAGTAATTAAACGAGGGATTGCTTACGAAACTGCATGATAATTATAGGAGAGTAATTAAAAATAAGATATAGCTAATTATACCTAGTTTAAAGTTTGCAAAAATTGACAAAAGCCAACCATAAATATTCAAGTTCAGAAATTCAGCTAGCGAAAGTTCAATGCTACGGGGGGCACTCCAAAAGTATCGTAACAATACACCTATCATCATAAAGGACAAAATAGCCGAAAAACGCCGCCTCAGGCAACGATGGCAACTTACCAGATCGGACCTCGACAAACGAGAGTATAATAGGGCCAGCAAACATCTAAAAAAACTCCTTAGTCAACATTAAAATCAAGGAATACAGGCCGATGCCTTTGCTGAATATCTCACCAAAGTGTTTACACCCTTCCCTTGTCAACTCCCGAATGAAGATGCCAAAGATCAACATAAAGAAATCTCCAGGATATGACCTGATCGCTGGGACAATTATCAAACAATTACCAACTAAAGCTATACAAGCCCTTACACATCTGTATAATTCTATCCTCAGAATCCGGCACTTCCCAAGTCAATGGAAAACAACGCAAATAATCATGATTATGAAACCTGGTAAACCACCAACGGAAATTACATCATACAGGCCCATAAGCCTACTCCCATTCTGTCAAAGGTCCTTGAAAAATTGATTCTGAATAGATTAATGCCAATTTTAGACGACCAAGAACTAATCCCTAACCATCAATTTGGTTTCCGTAAACAACATGGTACGGTGGAGCAGGTGCACAGAATAACGGACAAGATATACAGAGACTTGGAAGGAAAAAGATACTGCTCTGCAGTGTTTTTGGATGTCAAACAAGCTTTCGACCGAGTTTGGCATCAAGGCTTATGCTACAAGCTCAAACAATACCTACCCTACCAGATGTTTGAACTTCTGAGCTCATACATAACAAACAAGCACTTTTTGATAAAATACAAATACGAAAATACAACATTACACCCTATCTCCTCTGACGTACCGTAGGGCAGCGCATTGGGTCCCATCTTATATTTAATATACACTGCTGACCTACCCACATCGCGTCTAACAACATCAGCGATCTACGCAGTCGACATGGCCATTCTAGCCTCTCACATCAATCCACAAGCCGCCTCAAAGTATCTCCAAGCTCATCTCAACAAAATTCAATGGTGGGCCAACAAATGGCGAATCAGAGTGAACGAAGCTAAGTTCCAACACGTAACCTTCACTATGAAAAAAGAAAATTGCCCTCCAATAACACTCAATGGACACCAACTACCACACTCAGAGGCAGTCAAATATCTGGGTCTACACATTGATAGGAGACTAACCTGGAGAACCCACATATTCACCAAGCGTAAGCAACTCGGCCTTCAACTCCAAAAGTTATACTGGCTCATCGGTAGAAAATCTAAACTATCATTGGAAAATAAACTCTTAATTTACAAAATAGTTCTTAAACCAATATGGACTTATGGGATCTCCCTGTGTGGTACTGCAGCTACTTCCAATTTGGCAATGCTTTATCGGTTCCAAAATAAAGTACTAAGAATAATCATTGACGCGCCATGGTAATAATGTGATTTTAAGTGATCTACAAATTCCCACAGTGAAAAGTGAAATTAAAAATTTTAGTGCGAGATACAAAGACAGACTGACCGTTCACCTCAACGATTCTGTGCAGCACCTTATGGAAGATAATAATAAACCCAAAAGACTTAAACGTTTTAAGCCATCTGATTTACCTACAAGATTTTAACTGTAACTGTAAATTACTTTTGACAAATAGTATATTCTTTTCATAACCCATACATTACATATTAAAATAATGTAAAGGGAGATTTCGCTGGAATTCTGCCCCACGTGTTACCTCTTAATCATCAGTGCTTACACCAAATCCTATAAACTACTTATTGCCAAATAATCTATGGCAGATTGTATAATTAATGGAGAAATAAAAAAACAGCAATGTTTTGCTTCTTAATATCTAAAAGCTTCTTTTAAATTAAATTCATTAATTACATGTAAATCCATGTTTAGCCTGAAGAAGTGTCTAGATATTAAAGATTGAAACGTTGCAAATATCTGTCCTATTCCAGTAATTGTTTAATACCATACTAATGCTGAATTTTTAACTCATTGTTTTCTTAACTACTTGCGTTTATTGTTTTCCACTCTCTAAACTTGTGTCTGTATTAAGTTACATTTATGATCTGCTTTATTGGATTTGTGTTGTCTATAAAATTTAATGTTTTAGTTATTTTAAAATGATACTGAAATGATTTATTTGATTTAGTTGTTAAAATACTGCGCAGTTCCAATTATTATTCTTTGTAAAAATATGTAAATTATTTTACTATTATAGTCAATTTATTCGTTATTTCATGTGGTACTCGATACAATGTTTTTACTAAAATAAATCGAGCAAAATTGTATTTTTAATTGATTTTAAGTTGGGTCCGAAAAATTACATAAATACCTGCAGAGTACCTGTTATAAGTAGCCTCAACAGATAAATAACATATACAGCGAGCAAGCAAAGTATCAGTTATAGGAAAATGAGCCTTATCCGTATACCTGAAGTGCGCCAATTCATTTCACACAAGCTACATCATTCAAGTTTTCAAAGTGCTGATTTTCTGAGGTAGTTTGGTCACTTAATTTTACATTAATTGTAATTATGTAAATTAATATGATGTTGTCTTTAGTTTTCCTGTTGTGGTTTTTTCTTTCATCTTTAAAATATTAATTTAATATATTCATTAAATTCTAACTGTTAAAGTTGTATTTTATCTATCTTTTAATTCACGTTAAAATGCAATTTTATCGTCTAGACGATAAAAAATTACATATTCACCTTGTTGGTAGCACTGCCAAGCTATGTGAAATCCGAAATATGCAGGTTATATTTTGCATCAGTCTGTGTCAAACAACGTACTTTTAGTGACTGTATAAGGATCATATAAACATACTAGGAGATGATGTCATCAATATGTTATGACGTGCACGCACGGGCTCAAAAATTCAGGTATAGTATTTTTTCTTCAAACGTTTTTATAACAAATTATTTACAACTTTGTGAACAAAATTCGAAGAAAATTACTTGATCTCGCCAGCGGCAGATAATATTATCTGCCGCTGACGAGCGGCAGATAAAGTTGTCAGCGGCAGATAATAACTTTATCTGCCGCTCGTCAACGGCAGATAATATTATCTGCCGCTTGGCAATAAAGTGACAGTTTAGCATCATCAATCCAGCAGTATAATGCCATATTTTACTGCCGTTTGAAGAAAATATAATTTATTATTATCGGTCTATTCATTATATAATAGTAACGAATACCACTCGAGCAATCGAAAATAATGATTGTTTTCGATGCTCTTGTGATATTATAACTGACTAGCAACCAGTGAGACAAATGTCTCATTTAATAAAACAAAAAAGACCGTCCCGGACGGACCAGCGTCCCGGACGGACGGAAATCACGTAATTTCTAGAAAACCGGAAGTGTCACGTGACTGAAATTCGGTTCCTGACCTGACATGACCATTCCAAACATATAACTTTCATAACTTTTTTCTCTATCTCTTACGGTTTGGCTGCTGAAACAGCGTCCCGGACACACAAAACAGCGTCCCGGACAGACAAGTCTATTAGATAAAGGATTATTTCCTTCATATCCATAATAATGCGTAATCACTATGGTTTCTGTCAGTCTAATGCCCGGTTGCACCAACCTTGGTTAGTAGTGAGTTAAGTAACTCATATTAACTAAACTGTAGTTAGCGTGTTTTCAGTTGCACCAACCATTATTCGCTCTAATCAGTAGTTGGCAAACTTGTATAAACTAACTACTGAAATTTCTGCGGTTAAAATTTAATTCCAAGTTAATGAGTGGTACTTTGACAGTTCATATTTCTATTTTAGCTGTACACTTATCAGCAAATATAAATTCAGGCCATTTATTATTAATTTTATTATGAAATACGTATATGTATTTATCATACTCTATAGTAGTTATTGTTAATTAGACAAATTAATTTATGTATATAATTCTGCAATCTTCTATCTGCTTAATCGAAATGTTTTCCGATTGTGAATCAACAGATAGCAGTGATTCTGGTGGTACTGTAGAAGAACTCCTGGAATTAGTTAATTTGATACCAAGGCCCAAACTATATCGGAAGAGGAATAATCCCATAGATATGTATGACGATGTAGATTTTAAAATGAGATATCGGTTTAGTAAAACTGTTGTGCAAGACATTTTGAATATGTTTGAAATTAATAATTTATAAGACAACAGTAATCGAAACATACCTGTGATACCGTTAAATTAGCTTTGAATAACATTACGATTTTATGCCACTGGCAGCTTTCAGCAAGCGTTGGCTACAATATAGTCACTGTAGTTTTGGCTGATCATATAAATGTGAACCAAACCAACTGTATGCAGAATAATTCCACCAATAACCGAATTAATTGCATCTCAGGCACAAGAATTTATATGTATGCCAGATTCTGTAGAAGCTAGCAGATCTGCATGGCAACATTTTTTGAAATTCACAGATTTCCTAGAGTAATTGGTGTAATTGATTGTATCCATATAAAAATGTTATCGCCAGGTGGAGAAAATGCTGAACTATACCGAAATAGAAAAGGATGGTTTTCGATAAATACTCAGATAAAATGCTATGCAAATTTAAAAATTATGGATATTGTAGCTCGCTGGCCTGGTTCAGTACATGACAGTACAATTTTTAATTCGTGTTCCCTTCGAGCGAAATTTTAAACTGGAGAGTATGTCAATTGTTGGTTTTTGGGTAACAGCGGTTATGGTTGCAGAAGTTATTTATTAACGCCACTTCTAAATCCAACTTCTGCAGCAGAACAACGATATAATTTGTTTGTTGTGTGGGAAAGAATAGTCTTTAAACATTATTAGAAGAAGCGTTAAACAATTCGGCCACATTTTTCCATGCCTCTGCCTTCTTTTTCACTGTTGTACCATAGGTTTTTTTATTTTTCAGCACATGAAAATACTTCTGTACAATTTACAATAGCAGTTCTTTCTCGCCTTCAATGAAATTAGACGATCTCTCACGTTTTTCCATATTTATAATAAATTGTAAATACCTCCAGAATTCAAATGTGAGGACAATGAGAACTGTCAATGTCAAAGTCACCAATTAACCAATCAGAAGCGGCTAACGTTTAGATAATGCAATGTTGTCACATCAAATCTCAAGTTAGTTAACTTGAGTTTAAAACATGTTGGTGCAACACTTCTCAATTTAATCCATATTAAAATTTTAATGAGAGTTAGCTAGCTTGAGTTAAGTAATTTAACCTGCGATGTTGGTGCAACCGGGCATAATAATGACAAAAATTCAAACGTCAAAATTTAACCGCGGTTAAATATGTGTCAAAATTTAATCGCTTGTACATAATTTTAACATGATTGTTAAAGGTGGTTCACCAACTGAATTTTATCCATTTATTCAGGAAATAATCACTCCGAACATCCCGTGTGCATGTAAACTAGCCTGAATAAATTTTGATGATTTTCTGTCAGAGTGTTTTGCTCAGAAGAAATATATCTCGTAAATTTTCCGCCCCAAAATCCCTCGTGCTTGTTGAACGGCAAATTTACTTAACATATTTCTTAGCAAAACATTCTTACAGAAAACTGTTTGTTCAGAAAATGGAAGCTAATATTAAGGTTAAGCAAGCAGAACTAAACTGGTTCTGACGATTTATGAAAATAATTACTGACGTCAATTATAAATCGTAAAACTATAATGAAGATCATATTGTTCTAATTATTCGATTAAACTATAACCAGATTTATGTACACATAACAAACTAGCGAGAACATGGCCCACTAAATTTGCAAATTCGACTTACTGTAGGCAATGGTAATTACCTTAATATTCTTGCCGAAAAGACACACAATTTCCTTTCGTACCGTTTCTGGAAATGCCGCACAGACAGGAGGACCATGGAAACATGCTAACACAGTTCTGCGCAGATAATAACCTGAGAATAAGTAATACTTATTTTAATCATAAAATACAGTACAAATACAAGTGGAGTAACAATAGGGGAAACAAATCGATCATTGATTACATAATATCAAATGAGCACATTCATCCCTCCCAGGTACTGGATGTCCGAACGTTAAATTCGGCTGAAATTGAAAGTGATCACAGGTTACTATTGGGCAAAATACGACTAACAATGCAGAAAACAAAAAATATCACACCAGTGTATGAGGATAAGTTGAAGATAGAGCTACTAGAAGATCAAAGTATAAGAAACCTATATCAAACACGGCTAAAACAACAAATCTTTCAAAATGCAATACACGACGCAGATAACATTGACGAAGCCTGGGAAAAAATAGAAACAAATATATTAGCCGCAGCCAAAGAAGCATTGGGTACAAAAAATGTCAACAAGAATAAAGCGATTATAAATAAGACACTATGGTTCTCCGCAGATGTTGAAGAATTGGCGAAAGAAAAAAGAAAAGCTTATATGAAATATAAGTCGATGCCCACCGTTCACACGAAGTGTACAAAACAGTAAGAAACAGAGTTAACGACAATATTAGACAAATCAAAGAAAGTTACTGGGAAAAATACTCCAAAAACTTAGAACGCGATTTTTATGGGCAACAGAAACAAATCTGGAGGATGATTCGTAATCAGAAAAAGGAAATAAGAGAAGATATAGAAAGCAGCAAGATAAGTGAAGAAATATGGCTAGAATATTTTGGAAATCTATACACAACAAATTTACAAAATCAAGCAGCAAATATATTAGAAGATGACGTACAAATCCGATTAGAATTAAATGATGATGATATAAGGGAAACACTGCAGAAATTAAAAAATAGGAAATCTCCAGGTGAAAATAACATTACTAACGAGATGCTGAAATATGGCGGAGAAAGTTTAATGTTTGAAATGATAAAATTAATAAAACGAATATTCGAAATTTCGAGAATACCAACCCAGTGGAAAAAGGTGTAATAATACCGATCTTTAAAAAAGGACAAAAACAGGTCCCTAAAAATTATCGAGGGATTAATTTACTCGATACCACCTTAAAGCTAACAACAAAAATTATAACACAGAAGCTTACAGAAATTATAGAAATAAGAGATGATTAAAGCGGGTTTAGAACTGGTCGATCATGCAACGACGCTATATTTATTATTAGACAAATAGCTGAAAAAGCATTTGAATGTAACAGACCAGCTTATTTTTGCTTTGTCGACGTAGAAAAAGCATTTGATAATATACAACTACATCACATAATACAAATACTAGAGGACAATAATGTTCCACAAAACTTAGTTGCATTAATCAAGCACATATATGAAAATAATACTAGTAAAATTAAGGTGAATGGTAAATTAACCGCAGAAATTCCTATAACCAAGGGTATCCGCCAAGGAGACTCGCTCAGTCCTTTATTATTCAATTTGATCATGAATAAAATAATTACAGATCTAACACCTTTACAAGGTTACAAATTGACAAATAATCACATTAAGATGATTTGCTACGCAGACGACGCGGCAATAGTCGCAGATAACGAAGATAAATTACAAAGACTTCTGTTCCGCTTCTCGCAAAGCTGTAGTAAATATAACCTAAAAGTCGCTATTTCCAAAACTAAATGTCTTACAGTTAGTAAAGATGTAAACTTGAGTTACAAGGACAAGTCATTGAGCAAGTGAGCAGCTTCAACGATTTGGGAATTGAAATAACCAGCGCAAAAATGCTATATGAGGAGGTACAAAAACAAACTAACAAAGCTTTAAAAATATCGGGGTGCTTGAACGACTGCATATGAAGAAATAAATACTTAAATGCGGAAACAAAAACACGAATTTACAAATCAGTTATAAGACCTGTACTTACATATGCAGCAGAGACCCGCGCAGATACAGTAAAGACCCAACAAACATTAGAAACAGCAGAAATGAAAATTTTACGAAGGATCACTGGGAACACCTTAAGATACCAGAGAAGAAGTGAGGACATAAGGGACCAATGTAAGATACAAAAAATAGGAGACTGGGTGAAAAACCGTAGGGCAGAATGGGACCAACACATATCGAGGATGGAAGACACTAGACAAGTAAAGGTGGCCAGAGATAATGTTCCACGAGGAAGGCGTAGTCCAGGCAGACCAACGAAAAGATGAAAGGATAATTTGGGATAAAACAAGCTGCAAGCTTATATACAAGTAGAAGAAGAAGAAGAACAGGAGGACCTGTAATTTCAAGGTGATATCTGACACGCCAATAGATGCTTATCTTACGACTTTACTGTTTTTGTTTGTACGTACACGCACATACATAACTACAACAAATAAACATAGATATACTGGTACATAGGTCATCTTTAGCCTCTTTAGCGTTTACAATGATTTAATTAGCTGTTACTGATCGTTCCATCAATGAACGATCAACTTGAACTGTAGTTTACGACCAAGAGCATAAGTTGTTGTTTATACTGATGGTAGATCATACCACTTCCGATATGATTTTAGACACTGAGATGAGAATCGTTTGGGTACATGAAATGGCAACTAATCTGACCTGACCTAAATGATACTCAATGTAAGTGATGCGCAAGTTCTTTGTATAAGTACAATGCGTCTAAAACATACGAGTAGGTAGAGAAATCGGAGAAATCAGGTTAGATTATTCAAAATATAGGGCGTGGCAAACCGTATTTGTTTGGTGTACAGTGTATCCTAAACATAGGAATATTCTAGACAGTAAGAGAGATAATGTTCTGTTATTTCCATATGAATTGCTTTTCACTTCTCGTTCCTTTCAGCACTTCATAATAGTGTATGATGCAACTAGTAGAAAAAGTGATATTCCAGATCGACTGTCGACTGTGGAAAATCTAGATGAAGACATTAGTCAAGTAACCACAGGAGGCCAGCAATTTACTCTTCCTCCGTGTTACACATACTATTTTTTATCCGATTTTTTTTAATCCAAAAATGTATCGTTACTGTTCATATATAAGTTCCTGCCGGCCTAAACCAGGATAGTATATTGTAATACGAGCGTAGAAAGAATGACATTGGAAAACGCATGTAAAAGATGGAGCATGAGCGTTAAGAAGGGTTCCATTCACATTTCACATAAGTTTTCCAACGGCCTTTTCACAGGTGTGTTACATACTATTTTTTCGTACGGCGGTTTCGCATTCTGCAAGAAATTTAGTTTTTCAATGCGACACTGTAAAAAAATTGTCGTTTGGCCTTACGTTTTTATAGCACGTCAACAATGGTACAATGGTAACGTACGATAAAAACATAATTCGCACGATAAAATTAAAACGGCATAAACCCTAGTTTTTGACAGGACAGACTGTACAAACAGTTGTCATTTTGACACGATCTCAGAAATAGCTATTTGTATTACTAAGAAGGAAAGTGTATTATTCTTTCCAGTGGATGTAATTTAATGCTCGAGCGTTAGCGAGCAAGTGAGGGAATGACAATTTATTCCAGAGGTATACATATGATTCTTTGACACTTTTACATTCTATAATATCTCTTGTATTCAGCTGAATTCAACAATATTTCAATGTAAAAAAGCAGAATGCTAGTTGGATTGTTATTATTCACATTGCATCCAGTTCCCAATGGCAATGGGAGCTAATATAGCATATTTCCTCCCGCAGTCATTAAAAACCAACAAAGGAACCAAACGTCAATTTTCCTAGGTATTTCACTGCGTTAACAGCTGGATTCTAATAAATTTGTTGATTGTCAATTGTGATATTTGGGGGTAAAATTGGTCTTCGAAGAGTACAAATTTCGGTTTCGCATTTATTAGTATTGAGTCTTATGCACCATTTATCAAACCACTTTAGCAAAATGTCGGTGTAATCTTGTAGACGACGCCGATGGGCAGATATAAAAATATCGGTAAGTTGAGAGAGTAGAACAGTGTCATAAGCATACATAGCGATGATTGAATTGATGATCCAGTTCTTAATTTATGAATGCAACTATAAGTCACTTAAAAACCATATGTCAAATTTGACATTTAAGTATAAACGTAGTTGCATTTATAAATTAGGAAGTATTCCATAGCCATACTAGATGAAAATAATTTTTGATCATACTTTAGATAACAAGTATGCTGACATGTTAATTTTCATCAACTTGTACAATAATCCTTCTATCCATACTCGTTCCAAAGTCCGAGCAATATCAAGGAACAGGGCTACGGTATACTACTTATTTTCAAATGGTGTGTCTATGAATTTAGAAATACGAGACAAGTGATGTACGGTTGAATATTTCTTTCTATGTGTTCCTTACCTGTTCCTGTTACCTGATAAATTTCACAAAAATCAATTTACTTTGCTTGAATCGTCTTGAATAACATTTCTAGTCAACATTTCATTTTTGACAGGTTTGTGGTGTAATTGGTTGCACAGCAAATACTCGCAATGCTTTGATCTGAGATTTTTTAAAATTGAATATTAGGGAATATGTCCCGGTATATACTTATAGAAACATCACCCCGCTTGCTGCCGCTACTACATGTCGCACCTGATGGAAACAAGCGTACATTTTTTACACCCCGTTTGCCAAAGTTTAGTTAACATCATAAACGGGTAAGGAACAACACTTTTTATACAAAATAAAAGTTCCACTGTTAGTCCTCGGCCGGGTCAGTGCTAATGAATGGCGGCGCGGTGGTAGTTAATGGAATTTCGTTTCGTTTTTGTGTAAAGTTTTAATTGCACTTCGATCGCCGAGTTGCATTGACGTGTGTACTTATTAGTAGTAATAGCAGTACGCTTATATATCAAATCAAGAATGGGCTTCGACTTTAGTTGTGCATCAATCTATTGCCGCACCGTTTACATTCTTTGCGAATCCAAACAACGCAATGTTTGCCAAAAAGAAATTCACATTGGAATTATGCGAGACGGTGAAGTAATCATTCGACTTACATGCACACTTTATGAGGAATGTTCCTGTGACAGGATAGTACTAAAACCGAACGAATGGGAAATGCTACTACATTTAAAATCAATCATTTTGGACAAGATAAAGCACGAATTAATCACATTCGGCAACCTTTCCCTATATTACGACGAAAAAACCGATAATACCGGACTATTAGCGAGAGCCAGCGAAAAAGAAATATTAAAACTTGACTTAAATTTTCAACACTACCTTTATTATGTACCTCCTCTTCTTGTTCTTGACGCTTCAGTTCTTTGATAATCGCTTCCATGACTGCTGAGGCATATAATTCCCGTATGTGGTTCAATTGTTGCAAGAGTTTTTCTTTAATAGACATCGTACTAGGCTGACTAGGCCATCGTCTGGTATTTGAACGGCGAGTGGTCGTTGGAAGAGATGCAAACTGGATCAGAAGACGTTCCGATAGAGGTAACGTTTCCAAGATTTGAATTTATCCGTCAAAACATGCGCAGTTGCCCTGCGCAATAATACATTTTGCGCCAGAACCAGTCTTACTCAACTACTGAGGAGTAGCACTGTAGGGTTTTATTAAATTATTCCGAGTCTTATTTGCAGAGTTTGTTTACAAGATGTTGATTGAACCTCCTTTTGCGTATTGTAATATATGCAAATCAGTTTTTAGAAACTTTAAGATCAAATTTAATTGAAGGTATCGTGAAAACAATGTAATTTTTTTGGACAAACCTTTAACTATTCAGTTCGGTAGAGGAAGGAAAGGGTTCGGAAGTAGCAATGTTTATTCGTGTTAGAAGTAAATAAAAATAATAATAATACATAATAGTTAGTATACTTCCCACAAACATCCGCCCCCAAATGCTCCCCGCGAAAATACCCCCCCCCCCCCCAAAAACGAGATTAATAGAAGCCCAAAAAACTTATGATTTTTACTCTGGTAACATTTTGAACTTTGACATTTTGATCCAGAACCTACTTATCTCTACTACTACATCTCTAAAACATTGCTTGCTTTTAAATTCGTTTAAATCCTGTGTTCTCCTGTTTAGCAGAAAAGTCGATATGCAAAAATGTGAAATCTAGAGTTCAAATCACAAGCAATGGGTTAGTAATGCCATTAAAAGATGCCCTGGACAATAATTTTAGATAAAGGACTCATATAAATAAGTGTATACAAAAAGTATACCTGAATCTAAAGTTACTGTATTCACATGGATTGTATCTGACTGAGGAACAAAAGAAAATGCTGTGTGATGCTCTAGTGCTCTCCCACTTTTCATATTGTTCAGTGATATACCTGCTCACCTTGCTTAAATTCTGATTTTGCTGGAAGTAGCCCAGTGGCCAAGTATATTTTACCTGATAAAAGGTCATGTAGTTTTGGATTTTGGATATGTTGTATGTACTTAGGCCCTTATGAAAAATCCAAGTTTTCTAATTTGGCGCTCCTGTGCGCGCCTCAGTACGACCACTTTTGTGTCACTTTTTTCGGTTTTTACTCGATAACTCTTTATTAATGCGTCCTACAAAAAAATTACCTGCACCTTTTTATAGAGCACATTCGCTACAATTTACTCCAATAACATGTTTTTCTAAACCTCATAGTTGCCGAAATACAAAGCTGCAAAGCACATTTTTTTTCAAAAGTTAGGGGAAAACAAACAGTGTCTATCATCTTAACGGTTTATTGGTTCAATTAAAGACAAAATGAGTAACACTTTGCAGCCATATGATAGATATGTGCATACAAAAATTACAAATAAGACCACAATACATGGAATATATATTATGTATATAAATTGGCTCAAGTAATACATTTACAAATAAGTACATACAAACAAAAATAAATAAATTAGTTCAATTTAAAGACAAAACGAAATAATTTTGTATCCAAATGATAGGTATACGTATAAAAAATAGACAAAATGCAAAGTAATAATAATACAGATTAATACAAATAAGGCGTACAAGCAAACATTTTTTTTTGTATAGAAACGTTAGGCTTTTGATCTTTTGGTTCTATCTATAGTATCACCTTCATTACTTTCTATAACAAATGTAATGTCTTCATTTTGTTAGACGATCATCTAAGCAATTATTGGCACCGCTTCCTCCTCTATGTCAGGGATGGCGAACCTTTATTCATCTACGTGCCATTTTTTCTAAAGAAATGTTTAATGAGGCCATGACGTGCCATCAAACAATCTTGACTTAGTGATTAATGGGGAAAAATAAACTAAATACTATCGACTTAAAACTCTTTATTTGCAACAAAAATATACATTTTGTACAGCAACAGTGACGTTATGTTTATTTAAATAAAAGAAAAAATTCGTGCGACTTCTGCTGTTGCAAATTAGATGCTAAATAATTTATATTAGCTCCATACTTTGTTACTTTTAGCAGAATGCAAGTTGGACTGGATTCATCTGAGAAACGGCCTCTAAGCGAGTCTTCTGAAAATAATCACTCACAAGCATAGGTAGATGAAAATATTGTTAAGATAGCAAAAGCCAGCTTCTTCAGACTGCTAAATGTGTCTGGAATTGAATTCCACGTTTCCATAATTTTGATATTGGCATTTTTACATATAGTCTTTCTATTTCATTTAATTCCAACTGTTTCCTTGTTTCGAAAAATTTTTGAATCCATATTGAACTAGACTGGAAATCAATCAGCTGCATTTCAATTTCTTCAATTTCCAACCAATCAAATTTGGCCAAGTTCAGTTTATCAAGTGAAGTTACATCAGGATATATAATAAATTTCAGTGTTTCCGATAATTCTTTGAACTGAGAAAATCTCGTTGAAAATTCTTTGATTGAAGAATTAATTACCGAATTAGACTCTTCACTCACTTTTGCTGGGTCTGGTTTTTCATGTAAACCAAATCCCTGGAGATTTTTTTCAAGTTTGGGAACTACTTGTAGTTTTTGCTAACAACATCGTTACTGAAAACTTGCAGTTTAGCTTCGAAAGCATGAATGAGATCTATCATAACAATAATTGTTTTATTTGCGCCTTGAAGCTTCACGTGCAATCCATTGTTAAATATAAATTGTTTCGATTAGGTACCTAAATTCCTTAATTACTGCCGTGCCCAAATTATTTTGTGGCGTGCCATCAATGGCAGGAGTGCCAATGGTTCGCCACCCCTGCTCTATGTCATCGTCGTTTGTAATAATCTTAGAAACATCCAGGCATGATTGTTCACAGAAATTATTACGAGTAATACATCAGTGCAAACCAGCCTTTTTGCAGCTGCAGGCCTTAGCACACCCTTTCTTATATTGGCAAGAAATAGTCTGTAGCTACGATTCTGGTGCAGCGTATTCTGTTGTTTTAATTGGAGTCAGTCCTCGCCTGCCTGTCGTCCAGCCACAATCCAAAGGGTTCTTTTCCCTGTCCATCAATGTTTGGACTTGATGATATTATAATGGTCTTAGGCCCAAGACCCGACTCTGCTAACAGTACAACTTAAGAAACAAGTCAATACGCACAGAGTGGGTGTGTTTTATGTAACTGCAATACTAAGCTTAAATTTCAATCAGTAAATGCATTGGAAAAGAGATTCCAGTATTAATAAAGAAATTGAGTAAGGAACGCAAAGGGTAAAGCTTGCTTTTCACAGAATTGAAGTTGAAGTGCAAATTAATTAAATATTAGGTTCGTGCAGAATGAATAGCCGAACCGAAAGAAATGAATAGTCACAAAATGCGATGTGCATGTCAATGAAGCGTAGATTTCAATATAGCTAAGCAGGGAAATTTGTGAGCAATCTAAAAAAGGTATAGGAAGCCAGAATAAAATAATAATACGTTGCAAAGAGCAAATTAGAAGGTAGGCAGCAAGACAGGAAATAGCATATAGAGAATCAGGCAGCAAGACATAAAAAGCAAGTGAAAAGCAGACAGAAAGACATGAAAAAGCAAGTGAGAAGCAGACAGGACATGGAAAAGCAATTATGAAGAAATAAACTCTATAAAATAATCAGTGCAATTAACGCGAGTGAAAAAGAGCAGAGCACATAATAAAACGTGTTTGTGGCGCAAAGAGACATTTAAAAATTAAGAAATGGACAATATTTTAGTTATAAGAAATTTGTAAATTTAATAATTTGTAATCAAACTTATTTCCAATATGTACTTAATTTGATCAAAACTAATTTCCGTTAGCTTGGTAACCATAGTGATAGATTAGAATTTGTTTTAATAACGGACAAAAAAAAAGAGAACAAATGAATTAATTAAGAGCTTGACATGTAGTTTTTGGTGCTCCACTTTAATTGAAGTTTTAACATAATAAATTGCCCTATTTACACATAAAAAGTATATCATTGTATTGGGCAAGTGTCCTATTTTATGTGGGAATTATTTGGCGTTTTCCGCAACAAAAAAATAAATTTTTATCGAGAGCACCTCCGAGGTTTTCCGGCAGCCGATCACATCGGGATTCCGACCTTCGATTCCGGCCAAAATAAGGATCCTGAGCCAGGGATTTCCACTGCGTCGCATCAGGCAGGAGTGCAGGAGACCGATCAACAGCATCAACACAGGAGAAAACCGTTCCAGAGGCAGATAAAAGCTGGGGCCCCTGTCCGAGCATTGCGACGAACACCCCCAATTTTTAAGGTACCGTTTTATCCTATAAGTATCAGTGTTAGCATCCGGAAATTTGTGTGCATACGAGACCAGACCTTGCTTATCAAGATTCGAGCAAATCCCAGCATCCAGCGAAGGCGCAGTTCAAATTATAAGCGTTTTCCTAAATTTGAGGTTAGGCGAAGGTAAAACAATTGCGAGATTTAGACGAATGTCCCTTCTGACGTCATGGAACAAGTTAATGCCTGAAACAAAATCTAACAATAACCGCAATAAGCGCGAAGATTTAAATAAATGCGTCATCGAATATTCACAATTTTGCTTATTTTAACGTCAACAACGCTGACTGCACGATCGAACCATTTTGTGGGTTTTGACAGTATTGCATACATTAGCTACGGCGTATTGGAACTAATTCAGGTGTACAGTGGCGCACCAGATCAAGTAAAAATTACAATCTATTAGGAATTCACCCTGGGATTAGAGTTAATTGCTCTACTGAGCTAGCGTTTTGATATAATAAATTACAGATAAATATTAAAAGGACAGTAAATAAGTACAGCTCATATTTTAACCAGCCTAATAAATTGATAACAGGCAAAGTTCCGTACATAGTAAACTGTTAAATCAGTGAATTGTGCATATTGGATTTTGCTCTAACTTACAATTAAAAATTAATTAAAACCAAGTTATCAAAGAGAGAGCATCCATTGCAATATATGCGTAATGCGTTATACCGGGCTGCATCTTGTGGTGGTGGCAGTCTGGCAAGGTAAAACTTGCTTTTATTTACAGATTTTTCAAAAAGCTGACAGTGTAGATCGTCAATAGTTTGAGCATTCTTGTCCCCACCATACAAGGATACGAAAAATTTCTCATCCAATTTGGTCAGGAGTAGCTTCTGACTCTCTGAATGAACTTACTGCTTCAAATAAATTAGGGTGCTTCTGAAGGACACTGCAAAATTTTATTTTTCCATGTCCAAATGGGGCCGATGTAGTGTCACACCCACTGTATGCATGACGAAATAGAATCTCTTGTGGGTCATCTCTGAATGAGTTTGATGAATAAAAGTAGGCCAAACGTCAGTGGAATAAATTGTTAAAAAACGTGTTTTTCCTTTTTTCATAACTTTTTTACCTTTGAAGCTCAGTATTTCGGTAATTATGAGGTTTAGAAAAAAAATTATGAAAGTAAATTATAGCAAATTTTGTGCTCTACAAAAACTAGAAGAATGCACCAATAAAGAGTTACCGAGCGAAAACCGAAAAACATGACACAAAAGTGGTCGTACCAACGCGCGCACAGGCGCGCCAAATTAGAAAACTTAGATTTTTAATAACGGCCTAGGTATATACATATCCAAAATCCAAAACTCCATGACCTTTTGTCAGGTAACAACCCCTTTTCATGACCTGGCCACGGGGTTAAAGGGCATAAAGAGTTTAAAATGCCTGATTAAGATTTATTTATTGTATTCATAAATTTTACATTTCACACAAATTTATCGAAGCTAAGTGGCTAAACATATCTAACAGACACATACTACATACAGCTTCATTATATCATAAAATAATTATAAATAAAAAACCGTTTTATCTATAACAAGGTAAAATTTCAAATTAATGTACATAATTTAAACATAAGATACAAGGGTGTCATTACACCACACCAGTACAAAACTGCTCGTTTTCAACATTTACTTCAATTCATATTCATATGCATTATGCTAAATAACATTTTAACTAGAATTTAGTATGCTGGCTATTTATAATTTTAATCAGTTGGAAAACAGTTCAAACTGAACTCATCCTTGTGATTTTTGTGTGAAGACACTATACAGGGTGTCCTCTGAGGTAACCAACAAACTTACACCACGTGTTTTAGAAGTGATTCTGAACAAAAAATTCATATACACTTTAGATCAATTCTTTTCCGTTCTGGAGATATCAATGAAAGAAAAAATGTGCATCAATTAATGTAAATTTACATATAGAGATAAGCAAGATAAAATGACTTTTGTTGATTAGTAGGAACTGTCAAAGTAATTATTAATTAACAACCATGCCTAGATCTATTCTGGATGGTGGATACGAAGAGGAGGCCCTGTACTATGGCCTGCACATTCCCTTGACCTTTCACCATTAGACTTTTTCTTTTGGGGTTGCCTTAAATCTCATGCTTACAATAACGGTAAGCCAGACACGCAAGATTTGATTGCAAGAATAGTTGAGGTAATAGATTCTCTACGAAATGAACTTGCTGGTATTAACTGGCAACAATGTATGACTCAAAGACTAGCAGCATGTTTAGAAAATAGAGGCGAACAATTCGAGCAATTATTATAATATTGGTTTTTTATTTTGCTGTGATTCCTTAATTAAATTGATGCACATTTTTTTTGTCGATATCTCAAAAACGGAACGGAATTGATCTAGTGTATATAAATTTGTTTGCTCAAAATCATCTCTAGAACACATTGTGTAAGTTTGTCTGTTACCTCAGGAAACACACTGTGAATTGTTTCTAATTATGTTCTGCATAACATGAATCCTCCACCAAAATAAATACTTTATTATTATTATATAAAAGTTATCCCAATTTCTTGTTAAAAGCTGTGTACATTCCCACATTCAATAAAAAAATCTTCAAACAAACAAAGTAAGTCAATGTAAAATAAGTAATTAAAGTAATAAACAAATCTTAGCTGATTAGTGAATGTAGAGTGCAACTATTAACGTGTATCGCTTGCAGAACAGCCTCAACTTAGTCAGCAATTGGATGGAGAACTAATAATTACGCCTCGAATTGGTTTCCCTGGATGGCAAACATGTTGGTGAGTAAAACCAAAAGCCTTCAGCCTATCAACAGAGCTAGGAAGAAATCTAGGATTTAGAAACCCGAAGTTAATCACTTACAGAAACCTTACCCAAATCATTTCAATGAGCTCAAGAAACATTATTCAGAATTTTGTATAATGGGCAGCAAAAAATATCGTGGAAATCGCAATTGAGAATCAAGCAAGACGGGAGCAGTTGTTTGACCAATTACACCACTCAGACAAGTCAAGTTAGTTTTTTAATAAGCAATAACATAGCTCCATTTTGTCCAGATCCTGGCCTTCCAAAGGAAACTGTTTCCTGGTATTGTTGAATGACCTTTTGAACTGCATAATGGTGGATTCCCAGACTATGAGAAACATAATTTTTCATCTTCAACCACGCAACAGTCTTGCTGCCTGTGCTCATCTACAGTTCATTTCTTTGAAAAACACTTCGTCAATTTAATGTAATACACATTTTTCAAACAGGAAAATAAGCATTACACAAAACATGTATTTAAAATGAACTTTTAGATAATTGCCATAAAATTACTATATGTAAATTGTTTGTCGATTTCGAGTAAATTTGTGCTTGTTTCGGGCCTATTAGATACTGGAACTAATTACTAACCCATTAAACACAATTTGATGAGCTTACAGGGTTGGTTCAATTTTTTTGCTCGCTAGTATATAACACGAATAAGATTCTTCTTCTGTATGCATTCTCATATGTCTAACTAAATCACGCTTTGCTGCTGCAGTATATATGCAAATTGAACAAGAATAAGGTTTTTCTCCTGTATGCGTCTTCATATGTGCAATTAAATTACCTTTTTGTGCCGATTTATACTCGCAAAGTGAACAAGAGTAAGGTTTTTCTCCTGTATGCGTCCTCATATGGTACACTAAAGTACCTTTTCCTGTTGCTTTGTATTCGCACATGGAACAAGAATAAGGTTTTTCTCCTGTATGCGTCCTCATATGGTTCACTAAAGTGCCTTTTTCAGTTGCTTTATACTCGCAAATAGAACAAGAATAAGGCTTTTCTCCTGTATGCGTTCTCATATGGTTCATTAAAGTACTTTTTCCTGTTGCTTTATACTCACAAATAGAACAAGAATATGGCTTTTCACCTGTATGCGTTCTCATATGGTACACTAAATTACTTCTCTGAGATGTTTTATACACACAAATAGAACATGAATAAGATTTTTCTTCTGTATGCATCTTCATATGTTTAACTACATTACTTTTTTGTGCTGCTTTATACTTGCACATCGTACATGAATAAGGTTTCTCTCCCGTATGTGTATTCATATGTTTAACTAAACTACTTCTTACGCCTGCTTTATACTCACAAATAGCACATGAATAAGGCTTCTCTCCTGTATGCTTCTTCATATGTTTAACTAAATTACTTCTCAGGGCTGCTTTATATTCGCAAATAGAACAAGAATAAGGTTTTTCTCGTGTATGCGTCTTCATGTGGTCCACTAAACTACTTTTTCGTGTTGATTTATATTCGCAAATACAGCACAAATAAGGTTTTCCACTTGTGTGGGTGTTCAAATGCTTAACTAACTTACATTTCCCTGCAGTTTTACATCCACAAATGGAACTTGTGTAAAATTGATCCGTATGGGCCATCATATGTTCCAAGAAATTATCCTTATCTACTGCTTCATATTTACAAAAGTTGCAAAGTAACTGTTCTTCTACGGGGTTTCCACTTGTGGCAAATGTAACTGGCAAATCATCTTTTATATCAACCTCTTCTTTTTTAATCAATTCGCGATAAGCTTTGTTGTCGATGATATCTCCCTTGGTCGGTGGCTGAACAGGTAAATATGCAACTACTTTACTTTCATTGACTTTTGATAGTGGTTCATGTAACATGCTGGTCATTGCATTGGGCATTTTATGATCAATTAATTCATGTTTGACCTCCATTATTATATATAAGTAACAACAATGAAGAATTTGGATTTATTAAATGCAATATCTGAAAATAAAATGCAAAAGGACATTCGCTTAGACTAAATAGCACAGGTTATTACCTGTATGTATGTGGTTTGTGTTAAATCGGCTGTATTTATTTTAATAATTGTAAACTTCGACCATAGGGAGACTACCTAATATTTTTTGGTGGATTTTTGGTTAGTATAGTACTAGTAGAGCGATTTGAACTACCGTATGTAGAGCTAGCAACATAGGAGGGTTGTTCCACCACCGAGATAGTAAACTGCCGGTTTTAGGAATTTTATCTACAATTACAGTATATTTCATATCTCCCCTACACACCCCCGTATCGTTCTTATCCATTTTCTGCCAAATTTAATTATATTTCAATGATACTAGGGGTTATTATTGCAAAATAGTTTTATTGCAAAATAGTTTTATTGCAAATCAGTAGTGTACTGCCTTCAAAAATAAATGTAGACAATTGAAAAATGGTAGTAGGGCTAGTTTTATTGAAAATAGTAGTTTATTTATCTAGAACGAAAAGTGGCATTTTAAAGACGAGAAAGTTGTTAACGTCCGAGGCGTCAGCCGAGGACGGAATTACTTGCGAGGACCTTTAAAAACACTTTTCGTTCGTGGTGAATACAACGGTTTATTTCATACTGCAAGTTTAATGAATTTTAAATAAAAAGTTGTAAATCATTTCAAATTTCATGTCAACAACTGACGTATAATTTTAAAGTACTTGAACTTTAAAATTTTACTTTAAAGTACTGGGACTTTAATGTACCATTTTTTGTACAATAAATAAGTTTTAAAGTACTTGAACTTTAAAATGTTACTTTAAAGTACTAGGATTTTAATGTTCCATTTTTTGTACCAAAAATAATCCGAAAAATGTCATTTTCGACATCAGTATGAAATAAAGACTATTATAGAAGTTGCTCAGGATTACAGTTTAATTGTCTTGTTAATTTGTATTATTTTAGTTTTGGCAATTTCTTTAACGAAATAGGTTGCTTCTAAAGGGCAGTACAGTTACGGCAAAAAAAATAGTGCATTAGCAGTTATTCTTGCTTTATCAACAATATTAACTTATGACATTTTAAAGCAAAACTGTATCGTTGACAAATTAATATTTCTAGAATTACGACTATGTTTTTCTCAGTAAATTTAAAAGAACAACAATAACAACTAAATTAAAGCAACATTAATTTGTTATAAGAGTTGTCCCACTTTTTTTGGCTGTAACTGTATAATTGACTAACAGCGTTACAACTTTCCTCAATATTACTGGCTCTAGGAGCGGTAGTTCCAAATGGTAGCCATAAGCAACAGGGTTACTAAAATATGAGTAATGTCTATGCAGAGACGAGCGTCGTTAGGCAGAAATCTCAACAGCGGTGTATTGTGGGTGCTCCTCCCTCTTAGGCGTAATCAATAAGAACTGTTACGAAAGCGCGTGCAGTAGAAGTTTGCCTGTTGTACTACGCCCGCCGTCTGAACCAATCATCAGTGTGCGTGCCTTTGGTCCCTTATCTCGGTTATCGCTGCAAAGTCTGGCCGGGTAAATTTTATTTCCATTGTACTGCGGTGTAACATTTTTTTTTATCTTCAGTTGTAATCGTCGAAAATGTGTGCTGTTCGCGCATGCTCAGTAACAGCGAAGTAAAGTGCAAGATTATTGACGAATCAATAAGAACAACCCATAGGAACTACTGAAATCAGAGTTGTCACATTTAAAAATATCTGTAACCGAAGAGAGTTGAATTATTTTCGTGTCTCTGTCACTGATAGTTGAATAATGAGGTTTTAACAATGGTGTTTAGCATAAGCTGAAAGAATAGGGACACATTGCTACATAGAAAATTCTTATTATCAAGTTACACGAGTCGTGCTGACTCCATTTTCAAGACAAATGTATGCTGGTGCTGGTTATCGTCTGCGATTTTATAAATGGTTAATAAAGAATCGCTTGCGTTGTAGAATTGTATTTAAAATATCGACGACTTTGTAGCCATATACCACTTGTATTTTGGCCATTCATCAACAAAATTTACTGGTTCCGGTAGGCAGTTAATTGGCCTTCAAAAAAAATTAGGCCTACTATTCGCCTACCCAAAATACCATCTAGCAGTTAAACCCAAATCTCTCTTGAAAATTACCTCGGCGAAGCAATCTCGAATTTTCACGTGGTTCTAAGGTTGAACATTCCATTATTCGTAAAACGTGTTTCATCGGAGTAGATAATTTTCTAATGAAAATTATTATCATTGTTTTGATTCTGTAATAACCAATTATAAAAATCAAGGCGTCTCGCATTATCATTGAAATAAAGGTGCTGGTGTAGTTGATATTTAAATGAATGAAATCCACGTTTCCTTAAAATTCTCCAAACAGACTGATGACTAATTCCTGAAACACTAGCAATTTCTCTTGTTGATGAAGTAGGATTCAACTCTGTGTACGCCAAAATATCCGTTTCTGCTTCTTCAGAAATATGGAAATTCTCTTTTGGATTATTATTGTCTGGTTCAGTACGAAATTGCCTCTCAAGTCTGTTAAAGTAGTTTTCAGCAGGATGATGACGATCAGGATACCTTTCCGCATGCAAAGCGCAAGCTGCCAGTGCATATCCTCTGCACTCCCCCAATATCAATAACATATCTACCTTTTCAGTACGAGTATAATAGTAACCACCAATGGTTTTACTTGCTTAATAATACTATAAGTTGTCCACCACCGCAATGATAGACAAACAAACAAATATGTAAACCATATATTTTTACTGCTATATTGCTAGCGCCTGTCGCCAGCGTAGCCGAGCTGTTAGGGCGTCAGGCTGCGGTGCCACGGTACGTTGTTCAATCCCGACGTCTGGCAACTGGTGGGCGGCCCACCCAGGCGCTTTAAAAACTGAGTACCAAAACTACAGTTGTGGAAGTAGGAAAAGTAAGGCAGTCGTCGAAAGCGTGATGCTAACCACATCACCCAGTACGCCGGTAACGGTGTGCCACATGACTGGGTTTCGGAAAAGAGATATTTCGGCGACCCTGACTCGCCGAGTCTCTGGCCATATTCCTGCGTGTGGAATGAAGCGCTCTGAACTTATTGCTAGCGCCTATAAGTGGAGAGGTCACAGCGTAAGTGAGACAGACAGCCAACTTTTTTACACACTTGGTGAGCTGTGCGCAAGCGTCGTCCAGCGAGGCGGGGAAGTGAGCCTCATGGTCAAGTTTAAAATTCGCTTCTAAAAGGTGCGGCCGCAGTGCAAGTTGTTTACCTGAAGGGTAGTGGGTGGCGACTCGCCGAGTAACCCATCGAGTAACCCGCGAGGTACCTTTCCGTCAGATGTGGCCGGATTGGCGCGTGCCGCATTGCTCCATCCAACCTACCCAACTAGCCTAGTGAGTCGCCACGCGAGTAGCAAGCGAATCAGTTGTGTTCGATAATTGCAGCTAGCCACCACCCGTCCAATCATGGAAGAAATGCTAATCTCGACTGTTTAGAAGTAGAAAGCGATATAAAACCCGGCAGACGAATTGAAGAAGAATTTGCTATAATACTTACCATTATTTGACAGATTAAAAACTGAGGAGATTTAAATCAACTAGATATTCCGGGTTATGAAGCGCCCTATAATCAGAAACAAGATCTTGAGTCTGTGAGAGCGATATTGTTAATTACTGTAAATATCTGAATGCCCTTGCATTAAGGCCGCTTTACATTTAAGCAAGACCAGTGCAATGCAAGATGAAGAATTGCATGTAAAAATTAATATTGCTTGTCACTTTACATTTATGCAAGTCAGGTGCAACACATAACGTTTGTAAACAAGACTACCAACTACCAATGCATAAAAGTGCATATAAAATTGGCAACAATTACAATAAAATTGAAGTAATACGTTCGTGGTCATTTTAATTTTATATTAACAGTGGTTTTAGCACGTGTTTTAAGTTGTTTATCAAATTCCATAAGTGAAAGGTTAGGTCACTGCTACTTTCAATTTGAATGGTTGTTAACAAACTTTTTTACTAAAAAAAATACTAGAATTGCATGCGACTTGCAACAAAATTAAAACCGGCTCTAATTGTTTCGTCTTGCATCAGCTGATTGTAAAAATTGCCTTGTATTGACGCATGCGCTCACTATCATTTTCGTCTTGCCTTGCATTGCATTGCGAAAGAATTGCTTAATGTAAAGCGGCCTTTAGTCGGTTTAGAGTCGAATTCAGCTAGACACCCAAAATTTAATCTGTAATAATATTGTCGTAGTCATACGTTTAGGACGGTACTGGCACTATATAACATATAATACCTTAGTGATAAAAGCATAAGGCACTTTAAGAAGAAGAAGGTAATCCGTACTACCGACAACCTTCTGGTAATGCAAATTGCCAATTTGACAGTCAATCTGTAATTTCTTTCTTTACAATATTTATTTACATTGAACATCATACTTTAATTAATTAAATTATATATAAATACTTTTGTCAGTTTCTAAGCCACTTTTTATGTTGTGATATTCTACTTGTGTTATTTACGCTAACCATTTATGAATTAATTACATCTGATTTGCGTGTTTGTTTGTTTACTTTGTATTGTTGTGTATGTACTACCCTTGCCGTTACCTCTATTGTTTTTCAGGATTGGTTAATAGCAACTACCGTCATGTACCTTTTTGATTAGCAAAGTGCCGGGTTACCTGCTACTTGGTGCCCATATTTTTTTATTATTTACAGCTTAACATTAGAGTCTTTTGTGTGGCCCATGACCAGCTCCGACTGAGAACTCGGTTGCCTTTGCTTTTCTCCTTTTACAGTCTTAGCAATGGTAACAACCTACGTTGCTACATAGATTATTCCATCGGGCAGTGCGGGCGGAGTATATTCACCCTCTATTCACTAGCCTCTAGCCTCCAAGCTACCCATTACCCATATGCAGTGCGGCCTTAGGTTAGCTAAAGGCGAAGTTCTAATTTTCAAGCATGCGCACGAGACGCGTAGTACTCAGAGTAAGACTACTCGTATGTCGGCGCCGTAATGTTTTCGCCCGTTCCCGGACCCTACTAGCAATATAGAAGTAATAAATATATGATGTAAACAAACATTTATTTGTTTTAAGTCGTGAAGTTTCATAGCAACCTTGTTTTCGTTTTCATTATTAATTAAACAAAAGACTGTCGATTCAAACTTGGGCATGTTGTAAGTCATTAGATTCAGAATTTAAGAGTAAATAAAAAATGTAAAAATATACAGGGTGTTCCATTTGAAATAGAAAGGTTAAGGTGATTTCCGGTTAAACCGGAAATGGTATTTGAATGACATTTATAAATATTTATGTATTTTACTTTACATAAGCAAGAAGCAGCGTGGCGCAGTTGGGTAAGCGCCAGGCTTGCATTAAACAAGTACTCGGTTCGAATCCCGCGGGGGTCGGAATTTTTTCGAAGCCATGGTGATTGTAATCGGGCTCGGTGAGACCATTCACAGTTGGGCACCAAATTAACTGTGCCCTGCTCAGAACCACAGACCTAAGAGATAGAGTAACAAGATCAACACATCACCAAGACGCACACCTCACACAATGGTTGCTGAACAAGCATCAAAGGCGCGCTCCAACTCTGTAGTCTCTATACCGCAAGGTAAATGAGGTTACAGCTAATACATACATACATACTTTACATAAGCAGTTTTCCATATTTCACGTAAACAGTAGCATAACCGTAAAATATATTTGCGATCTACCAGAATCCAGTTACACACGGTATATATACGTATATACGATCCCAGTCACATATGAATTGGACCAAAGAAATATGTAATGAAATTATGTGTTTATGATTTAAAATATATTAAATGAATACAACTTCGTAAGAGACAACTAAGTGCATTTGATACACTGTGGTGTTTACAATGAATCAACAGCACTTAACATCTACTCCAATTACAATTTATTCAACAACAACAAAAATAAAATTATGTTTATTAAAACTTAATATTGCAGAACACACAACCCATTTTTAAGCGTCTCATACAATTAACTTTTGAAATTGATCCTGAGGAAGCTCAGTGATCTTGTTTAATAAGTGCCAGAGGTATGGTCCAATAGATACTCGTATGCAACGACAATGTTTTTTTCAGTTTTTTATTATTATTGTAATTGGAATACATACGAGGAGCGTTCAAATTTAAATTATTCGACATAATAATTTTCATTGCTTGCTTGACGCCACCTTGGGACTCAGGGCGACGCAAGTAAGCCAGTAGTAGGGTTTTCAAATTTTTATAAGTGAATTTTTTTAATGTGGATTTTTGTAATGTGGATTTTTGTTTGTTGATAGTTAATC